>CM036589.1:33522500-34722500 GCA_020745705.1 Hemiprocne comata | reverse complement strand
AGTTAACTACTTTCCTTAATTGTAGCCTAATTACATTAATTGAATATCGTAAAAATAGTTCTGTTTGCAAGTTGATATCAGCGCAGCTGAAAAATTGAATAAAAATATGAAATTATTAAATTTTGGGAAAACAAACATGTTTTACTGAAGAAGGTAGGTTTAGTTTTGAGTCCAAGAGAGTGATGAAATATGTGTTTTCAAATATTGCATAAGGCAGGCAGTGTCTCAGTTGAGCTATTCTCCGTGTTTTGAGTCATAAAGTACATTCATGAGCATGCATGTAATTGTCCCAATCTCAGTAGATGTTTACTCTTACCTAAGTTCACTTCTGTTTTGTAGATGATGCAAAGAGAGGTCAAACCCATTATGGAGGCTGACCTCTGAGGCACATGTGGTACAGGCTAACAGCATTGAATACATCTAAAAGCATTGGGGTCACTGCCACTTTGATTTTTAAAAAGCTATCCATGGCTGGTAATAGTAGTTCTTCCATACCTTTTGCACAATATCCTAACCTTTAGGGTATTGACCACATAGGTCACTTCTGTCCCTCCAGGAGAAAGCCTGACCCCGGATCATACGGTAACCTGGGTGAGAGTTATCCTCCTTTTCAGTGTGATCCCTTCTGGGTGCTGAAGTGGTTGGGGTGCTTAGCTGGAAGTGAAGATTCCAGAATATGTGATTGGGACCCCAAGTATTATCACTTTATCCTGTGTTTCCAAGTGTCTGATACAAGTGACCTAATGTAATTATGAACAGTATCTGAGCCAAGGAATCCTCAGCCAAGTGCTCATTTCCACATCACTGGATAAAGTCAGGCTCTTCCCTGCTGCCTTCATGTGCCTCCACACTTGGCCATTTCTGGTTGTACTAAGTTGTAGCTTCAATGGAGTGGAAGGCCTTTTCTCGCACTGAGGGTTGTTTCCTAACCACCTGACTATATCATGCAGAAGGAAGGTGCCCCTTCTTGGCCCTCTTAGCTTGTTTTTACTCAGAAAGGAAAAGCACTACTCAAAAGAGCAGGGTGCTTTGGTGCTGTGGGTCGCAGAGGTGCGATGTGTACACTTCCATCTTGCGTCCTCCCTTCCCAGGGAGGGAACCAGGAGTCCAGGCACCTTATAACTGGTATTTGCTGTCAGCTTATCCTAGACAGCTGATTCGTTTTTGCAAAATCATCTTGCTCAGGCCAGCTACCTGTTTGTGTTTTTTTTCCACTGCAGCATATAAATTGTCTCCAAAGCAGAAAATCCATTCTGAGATGCTCGACCAAATTGGTCCAAGTTGTCCTGTTCTTTAAATGTTGCAGGGTTTTTTTGATAGAAATATGTATGCGTATTTGCTAACAACAATTCATTTTATAATATGTAGGAGTTCGATAAAGCAAACACACAAAGAGTGCATCAGTTATTTTGGGAGATTGATGAAATGCTGTTTGAAGGAAAAGTGACCTCCCAAACTCAGAGCCTGCAGGCAGAATGTGCAGACTGGGTTGAACAATTTCCTCATCTAAGGTAAGGAAATTTCTTACTGGTACTAGTTTTAACCAGTTATCCCTCTAATCTGAATTTTTGGAATATCCTCATACGAATTGCTCTGGATGTATGACATCAGTAGCACCTTTGCGTTCAAATCCGGATCTCTGGGACTGAGCTGTGCTTTAGCTATGCAGAAAGTTTGGGTAGTGGTGTGCTAGCAGCTAATACTCTTTATGTTGCTTAACACAATTACTACAAAGATATTTTAGCAGGATGTAATGAGAAAACAATAATGCACTATTTTAATAATTAACTTTTTCTAAATAAAATATCTTGTAAAGAATTTTTTTTTACTCTTAAGTGAAGACATACAATAACTAGTTCAATAGATATGAGGATAATTAATGAGAATTGTTTTGCATAAATGTGCAAAATATCTAGGCAGCCTGATGACTTACAACACTGGGGTCAGAAGTCAGTGTTGCACTGCCTTGTACTGTCCTGCCTTCATTAATGATGACACATCATTCTTAGATATCATGGCTCTAAGCTATTCTAAACATAAACACAGAACTGCATATGTCTATCTTCTAGTCGATAGTTCATTAACACCATTAAAAACAATGCTGTCAATAACTGTGGTATGCTTTGAGTGGTTTTAGATAATTTGCAGAGACTTGTTACTAGAAAATACAAACTAAAATCAACAAACAAAGCTTGTCACACTTTGTCAGGAACAAAAGAGTTGTTAAATCTGAAGCAATTTTACTAGCATTAAACTATGCTTTGCCTTTTTTAGATATTGTAGAAGTTAACACAACATGCATAAAATGGGAGACGGGTTTTTTGTGCTCTGTAATTAATTCAAAATATTAAGGCATTTCACTATATTTTTAGAGTAGTTTCACTTGGTGGAATTATTTTTTTTGTGAGTGACTTGCTGTACCCATGATTTTCTGATTAAAATCTAGAGCTGGCAGTACTAAACAAGTCCAAGAGGTTGAAAGTGAACTGAAGAAATTTGGAAGCTGTCGTTTGGCCCTAATGGATGTGGTACATCCCGTGGTTTATAAAGAAAAGAAAAATCAGTTAAAATTAAATAAAATAATAATAAAAATTAGCTTAAACCTTGAAACTCAGTTCATGTTGACTCTGGGATGTCAGGTGTATTTCTGAGAGTTGTGCTTCAAATTGGTCCCTGGCTGTCCTTTTATTTTTTTTTTTCTTAATTTGTAAAACAGCCATGTTGATACATGAATACTTAGCTCAGCATGTTAGGAATAAGTATACATGAGAACTGTCATCAATAAGAGAAAGATCAGATCTATTTAAAGGAAAGCTTTTTGTTCTTGGCTTACAAAATAAAAAGTAAAAAAGGCTATTGCTTAGAGCTTCATGTGGCATAAACTGCTGTTTATGTAGAAAGTAGTATCAAGAAAAAGTGTTCAGGTGAGCCTGAGTGTTGCTGCTTTCACTGTAGGTGAGATTGGCAAATTCATTCAAGATCCCTTGTGAATTCTACTGAAAACCAGTTCAGTAAGCAGTGGTTATTATTTACCTATACTGTGTTGAGAAATTATCTTATAGTAGGTTTGTGTACATTTAAGTAGAGTTCCTTTTACCTTTTCTTTCTACTTTTGCATTATGCATGTTGGATTTTGTGCATTTTCTGAGCCTTAATTCTAGCCTTAACTATCCATATAAACATTTTGGATTAGGATTTCTGCTCAAATTGATGTATACTGGAGTTGAGGGAGAGAAGTCATAGCAGATGTTGTTCGTATTCTGCATCCATTTTTAAATATTTCTTAGGGGGTTTTAATAAGAAAGGAACTGTGTTTAGTTTACCTGTCTTTAGAACAATCTAACAAGGTTTACTATTTGCTCTTCAGAATTCTAAGCTAGAATCTCATCTTGTGTAAATCAGTTTAACTTTAATGACTTAAATACTAGGTAATGTTAATGTATTACATAAGGCCCTGGCCCCTCCATAAATTGCTTTTTCAGAGCAAATGTAAGGCATGCTTTCATATTGCCTACTGTTTTCAGGTACAGTTCTGGGCCCCTCACTTCAAGAAGGACGTTGAGGTCCTGGAGCGGGTCCAGAGGAGAGCAACAAGGCTGGTGAAAGGACTAGAGGGAAAGTCTTACAGGGAGAGGTTGAGGGTGCTGGGGTTGTTTAGCCTGGAGAAGAGGAGACTCAGGGGGGACCTCATCACTCTCTTCAACTACCTGAAGGGAGGTTGTAGTCAGGTGGGGGCAGGACAAGAGGGCACAGCCTGAAGTTGCTCCAAGGGAGGTTTAGGTTGGCTATTAGGAAGCACTTCCTCACAGAGAGGGTGATTAGACATTGGAATAGACTTCCCAGGGAAGTGGTGGAGGCACCGTCCCTGGATGTGTTCAAGGAAAGGCTGAATGTGGCACTTAGTGCCATAGTCTAGATGGTGTGGTGGTGTTGGTCATAGGCTGGACTTGATGATCTTAAAGGTCTTTTCCAGCCTTGGTGATTGTGTGATTCTGTGTGATTCTGTGATTTGTATTCTTGATATTTGTGTATGGGTATCCATCTAAGATGTTGCTCACTCTCTTCTTTTTATTCAGGGTTCTAGGGAAGCAGCTCCTATTGCCAAAGGATGAAGGCGTTCAGCATTTTCAGAGCAGAAGTGCCTCCTGTGTAGATACTAAGTGTTTACCTGGCCTCCATGAATGTACTAGTAATATAAAAGAGTATGTTAATTTTTTTAAGCTTTCTTTTTGGTCTTCCCTCTTCAGAAATATGTACAAATACTACTAAAAGATTTCAGTATAATTAAATACTCACTTTCTTCTTTCGTTGGATATTTAGTTGTCATTTTTTGATCTTTTTTCAGGCTCTGTATTTCAGGCTCTAGACTGATCCCAACTGCATCTCCAATACATAAATCAATAGATTCAAGTTCCACTAAGATTTCTACCTCTGACTCATCTATGTATTTATTCCTGGAAGAAGAAATCTATGATGTGGATGGAAAAATAGAAGAATATTTTGCCTTTGACAACAAGGAGCTGTAAATAACAGATATATGTATTTTTGAAGAATGTAATGAAAAATTATCAGTGAACCCAGTCAGGGTTCATAAACTGTGTTTCCCTTGTGTAAAATACAGTTATTTCTTTCCCTGTGTTTGGTAGCAAAGTAGTCAGAGCACTCATTGGGCACGTGAAAGATTAGGTTTGTTGTCTTTCTAGTGGTTCAAAACTCACTTCTCCCATGTTGGAGGAATGTGACTTAACCACTAGTTGTTTTGAGGTGTTCTGAGCATGGAGATTGAATACAATCAATAATCAAATAATCAATGAGATGTTGAGACAGGGCGTAGAATGATTGGAATCCCTTCTCCCCAAGTGAGTGCCTTGACCACTAGAGTCTTTAGAGTCATTAGACTGGGTGTGCTGCCGTTATCTGCTCTAATGCATCTTAAATTCTTTCTGTGTGGTGTGTAACAGCTTTGGGAAGTGCAGGATACAGACTGCATTTAGAGCACAGTCGTGAGAGACAGGAGTCATGCAGTTGTTGTCTTGACTGTGCAGCCTAGGTTTCCTGGGAGCCAGCTGAATGTTCCAGCAACTAGGCTACTAGGTGGATGAATGACTATAGGGTGCTGTTTTCTAAAAGGCCTCTCTGATGGTGAAATGTTTATAGGAGGAGTGGGGCGCAAAGCATGACATTTTGTGCTAAAGCTTGATGCACTTACAGGAAAAATACATGGTTCTGAAAAACTGAAGAACACCCTTTCCATATTGTTTTTGAAATAGAGGGCCTGGGTGGTTGCCATTTTTGAAAGGGTTTAGGTTAAGAATCCTCTTTGGATTCTTTTCATTTTGCGAAGTTAACTGAATTTGGGAGAAAGACTTGACTGAAGGTGCTTTCCTCTCCTTTGTGCCTCCTTGGTGTGTTGTTTCTTGTTTCCTTCAATTCAGGAATATCTTTTTCTTCATAATTAAAACATTAGGTATTACAAAACCTGATACGAAAATAGCATGGTCATTTTGTGAGTTGGACCATTCAGACAAGTCTCAGTTGTAGTTTTCAGTCCAGTTGGAGGAAGAAGTGACTGAGAAGAAAAAGGGAGATAGTAGAAACTAGGATGAATTTGGGATCATCCTTGTAATCTCAAAAAAGAAAGTGCATTTCCTTAGAAAGAGATATGATTATATTAAAAAGGAAAAGAGCTTAAAACTTTCTTCCTGAGGGGTGTATTAGAAGACCAAGTTAGGAAATGTTGCTACACTTTTCTTCCTTAGGTAGAGAGAGAGAGGTGTGGGGCAGGGGGGTGTGGATTAAAAATGTAACTGTCCACATAGTAGTGGAAGGGAAGGAGGTGAGTGTAAGGCTATGGGGTCTGCTAGTCTTGTCAGGCTGCAGAAATCCCTTAAAGTTGTTTGTCTTTGATCAGTGGTGGAGTGTTGCAGATGTGTGCAGTCACACAGGATGCTATTAAAAAGAAATGTTCCACATGATAATCCTCCTGCCAAATGCAACAGACAATACTTACCTTATGATAAATACCACATATAAAGCTGTTCCTTCTGGAGCTACAGATCTGTGTTGTAATGCCCTGACTGAAGTTTTTAATTTTTCACCTGCCAGCAAAAGAAAAAAGAAATTATTATATGTATTCCATAGGTTCTGTTCCCATATGTACTCTCTATATTTGAATTTTTTTGTGATCTACATCTGATGATTGGCTTTTCTTCCATATGTATGTTTCTGTTCATTTGGAGTATTAGAAGGAGGGAAAAAAGAAGTCAAAACCCATGGGAATTAATTTGAATATGCTTGCTTTATTAGTGATGATGAAAGTAGGCAAGAAAAGAAAATATATCTTGCTGAGAAGAGGAGTAAGCGTGGCATTCCCCCTGTTTCTCCCAATGCCTGTATCAAAGATGCTGTGGCTTCTGAAGTGTTTGATTGTATCTGGAGCAATATCATTGGAATATTGGAGGAACTAATTAAAAAAAATTGGGAAACTAGCACCACAGGTATTTGATATTTTCGTATGTGGTATTTATTTACTCTAACTCAGAAAAGTAATTATTATTTTTATTATATACTTTTTCCTCCTTAATTAAAGCTTGGGAAATCTGGTTATTTTAAGATAACCATGTTGGTATAAAAGCACTGTAAGAGAAGTAATGCTTTGCCGTGCACACACACACGCACCTAAAATGAAAACATTGCTATTAATTTTAAGGGAGTTTTGTATGAGAGGTGTGAAAAAAGAAAGAATACGTACTGAAAGAGCTTCATATCAGAAGGGCATGTTAAAAAAATCCTAATCACTGGCTCAGGATGCAAATTAATGCTGTTAGCACGGGATCGCTGACAACATGGTCTGAATCTGGAACCTAGGAATCACAGTCTCCAAGTCCTTATTGTGTGAGCTTTGTTAATAAAAAGAACCCTTAGGTGGTCAGATTGTTAAAGTGAGATAGGCAGCCTTGCTGACAGTGTGGGAGTTCATTATAGGATGAATAAATGGTAGTGCATGTAATTTTATTTTATTTTATGTTTTTGTATTCTAAGGGACTATAGTGAGAAGCAAAAGCTAGGAAAATTAACTAGAAGTGAAATTCCATTTGGTGTGCATGTGTCATCTGTAAAGGCTGAGGGGAGATTTCAGTTCTTCTTTCAATGTGTTCTAAAAGGATAATAACAGAATAATGCCTGAGGGTGTGTTTTGGAAATTACCTCAAATGTAGGGTATGTCCAACCTCAAATGTAAGTCCACAAAAAAGTAAAAAAGACAACATTTTTCAGAATACTTGCAGCCTGAGAACTTTACATTTCAGGTGCTGGTGACATATAAAAGGGCTTTTGATATCACAGGTGAACTGTTCAGGTCAATATTATAGTTTAGGGAGGATAGCTTAGCAGTTTTATGATAATTGTGCACTTTTATGAAGGGCATAAAATTATGACACTCGGGTATCTTACCAAAGTATTTCAACTAGGAATATAAAAGAATTTGGGTTTATAATAGAAATAAGATAGTGGTATATATCCAAAATTAAGCAGTGTGTAGCTGCTGTCAGACAAGGATAGGATCAGTAGACTCTTTGTCTGGATATGTATGTTGTTTCTGCCTTTAAAAAAAAAAAAGGAATTTCAAAATACTGTTGGAAGAGTCAATAATGTTTTAAAAATTATTGTTACAACAGTATTTTCCTAAAAAAAACACACCTCTCCAACTCTACCTGTCTAGACCAATTTGTTTGTCAATGTCAGAGAAAGCATAAACAAATGTGACTGCTTTCAAAAGAACATAATTTATGGTAGATTTTATAGGAAGCCTAAAACTGTATGAAAATCTTTATTTACTGTGAAGTGTAATATTCATAGAATCCCAACAAATGGTGGCTGGTAAGCATAAAAAAAACCCCTCTTATTTTCCTCTACTTTTTTTTTTTTTTTTTTTTCTGTTGTGCAGAGGGTGACAAACAGGCAGAAAAGCTGAAAGCTGTTACAACAAAACTGCTACCTTTGCCAGCTGCTCGTATTACTGCAGATTCTGGGAGTGTTCCTCTTTCCAGAGGCTCTGAAACACGAAGTGTATCTTTTGTTTCCTCACAGGTAAAAATAACTTCCTGTCAGACGGTGTTTTTCTGCTAACCTTGGAGAGAGAGTCCTGGTTGAAAGTAGGAAAGGCTATTTTTATTTTATTTAACTTTATTTTTAAAACCAATTAGGTATACTTGAAATATTCCATCTCATTTAAAATGAGGGTTCATTAAATATGCATTTCTTGATATTACTGAAGTTGGCTTACAGAAGAACACTTGTTAGGCTGCATTCTCTCTATTTGTTATGGTCCGGTTGCTTCCTCTTGATAGACTTAAGAAAACAGATGGGTCTCTTCCCTGGACTGCAGGGATGTCAAGTTACAACGTGAAGGGCTTTACTCACTTAAACTGTGAGTTTAAGACTCTCTCATTCCTTTTTATTTCCTTTGTCTCTTGTAAAAGGGGACTCTGCTGTATCCACCAGCATGCTGGCACTAGGCCTTACCCGTCTTTGTGGAAGCTCATGTGGAATTGATAAAATGCCCTTTTCTGTACTGCTTGCCACCTCCTCCCTCTGTTCCCTGGCTCTTGTGCACATTTTTTCTTTTCCAGCCACTACTTCTGATTTGTGGGTTTTTGTTTGTGTGGAGGGTTTTTGTTTGTGTGTGGGGTTTTTGTTTGGTTTTATTTTGGGTTTTTTTTTTGTGGTTTATGGTGTTGGTTTTGTTTGTTTTTTGTTTTCCTTCTTTCTCAATTCAGCTCAAGCAACTTCATTCTCTGCCATCTGCTCTTTTTCCATTCTTGTTAGGTAACAAGAAATGTGGAAGAGACAGCACAGCAGTCTCAGTGCTCCCCATTGGCACGCTTGGTTCTGTAGTGGTTGCAGCAGCCAAAAGTAAAATGCTCAGTTAAGGAGAGCCCAGGCTCTGTGCCCCTGGACTGAGCTGTGCTGAGCGAAGATTGAAATTTTGGAGAAGCAAACCTCAGCTTCAGCTTATCTTGCAGATAGAGTTCTAATAACCAATTTACCCACATTTTGCTTGTAAGAATGTTTAAAATAAGCAAAACAACCTATTTGCTCTGTCTACCACAGAGAATTCTACTGAACCATTTTAACAGAAACTTTCTAAGAAACAAATAAAAGATCTGCTAACTATGGGCTTTTTGAAGTCTTCCTTCAAAAAAACCTTAAAGTTAATGCATAGTTGTTGCTTTTACTAGGTTCACCGTTTCTCCAGCAACTTCTGTAGTGATTTGAATGGTGTGATGACAATTCAAGCAAAGCCACTTCAGAAGAGGCATGCTGCCACAGCAGAAAAAATACAGTAGGTGTTGGTATTGATGTTTTCAAAATGCATCATAATTAATTTGTAATTCAGTATATAATAAAAGCTGTGTTGCAATTAAATAGCAGTAAGAAGGCAGTCATCTCCTTTGTGTGTATCACTGATGAGACAATGATTTGTAGAGGTTGCAAAGATACTCTGTTAAGCCGTCTTCATCCTCATTCCCTGTGTCTTTCTCCTTCCTTTTTCCTTAGGCATGAGCAAGAAGACAAACAACATTGCATTGGCTCCAGTGCTCCAAGTTCAGTGCTGCACACTAGGTTGGGGAGAATTGCTGATAGCAGTGTTCTCTCATCATCTCATTTAAAGCTGACATCTAGGAAGCTACCAAGCCATCGTAGGTTACCTTCTCTCACTTCTGACCAACTCTTCTCAAAAGCTCCTAATATGTACAATGATGAAATCCTTAGGGGGACTAAATTGTGAGTTTTTTTCATTTTATTCTTTGCTTTCCTCAGAACTTTACTGAAATTTCACCAGTGAAGAATTTTGCAAAATACTTGATGAGAGCTAACCTGAAATTTATTGCTGATTCTAGAATTCAGAGAGAAAAAGAAAGCAAGCAGAATGGTATTTTTCCTGCAGAGGCATTTGTTTGATTTAATTTTTTTTTTTTTTTTGCTACATTGGGTTCTGTCACTTTCTCTGTATGTACTACTTCATAATTTCATATTACTTCAGTAAAGAAGTCTTTAATATGAATTTTCCTAAAACAAGAACTTTTAAAATTCTGTAGGTGTGCCAGCTCAGATCGTTTATCTTCTGCTCGGGCACCTACAACCTGGAACAAGCTACCACCAATAAACTCAGAAGCTGACGAACGGTATCTTACAGTACCCCAATTGCAGCAGAGCTCTGTAAGTGTGTTCATTTGTGTACTGGTGAAAAACTTCAAGCTCTTTGGAAATAAATTGCTTTGTGTCACTGGTTGAAATGAGCAGTCTTACAGTGTTGAGTTTAATACATGGTCTTAACATGCTAATGTGTGTTAAATTGGGATACCATCAGAATGCAACAGAAGCCAGTTTAAAACTTCAGGTCACAAACACATCATGATGGAAAGACTTGCTTCTGAAAACAAAAATTTACTTAGGAAAAAACAAAAAAAACCACCCAACCACCCAGACAGTAACCTTGCACTTACTTACACCTGGATTTAAATAACTGTTTTTGTTGTTTTATTCCCTAATGCTAGATTATTAGAAATAGAAAACGATGCTGACTGAAGTAGAAAGGAATGCTGGCTGACAAAAAAGATAAATCTTACTGATACTGGCCTGTTTTTGAAGGATAGGGAAGTAGTGTCACCAAAGGAAAGCAAATTGACATTTTGATACTGTTTCTGAATAATATTTTGAATTGAGACACGTGAAGTCTATTATTTTTATTAATAAAAGCTTTTGGGGATTTTACACTAATATTAGGGAATAGTCTCAAATCTGTTTGAAAAACATGAGTACCCTTAAATTACCTTAAATCGGTGCTTTTGGTTAGTGAAAACATATTTTTCTTATCTTGTTTTTTTTGTTGTGGGTTTGGGGTTTTTTGGGCTTTTTGTATGGCAATGGAAAAAAAATGTTATTTTAACCAGTTAAACTGCTGCATTCTCTCAATGCTCTTAATTCTCTCAGCGTCGAGGACGATATGCCCAGAGCAGAGTGTCAAGTGCAGTGCCTGGTGGTGCAGAGCAACGGCCACTCAGAGAAAGAACTGTTGTTATTGATCAGTTTTCAAGGCCCAACACAACTCATACATTCAGGGTACGTTACAGTGTAAGTAGAGACATGGAAAAGTGAAGCAACTTCCATTCATGCCCACTGTTGGTCTCATTTACTGTTTCTCCTGATTTCTGGTGTACAAGGATTTTTGCTATCTGTAGAGAGCGTGATCTTAAAAAGCTTTTGAGAAGGTGTGGGACCTTGAAAAGCAGGACGAGTGTATGAGAAAGAGATTTTTTTTCACATCTAGGGCATGAAACGGCTCTTTAGAGGGTATCTGTGCACTAGAAGTGTGCAATTTTCATACTGCTTGGAGCTTTGCAGCTTGGTAGGACTGTATCATAAAAACTGCATGAGACCATTTTAGTAGTTAAGCATACCATACTAGCTAATAATCTGTTTTTCCTTTTTACAGACAGACACATTTCAGAAGAGATCACTGACTCCCATGGATTTTGCAAACCACAGAGGGACAGGTCAAGGATTATTAATAGGTAGGCAAAGTAAGAACCACTTGGAAGGGAAAAGGCCAACTAAACCTATGGTACAGTTGAGAAGTAAAGCACTTGGGGAGAGCCATCTCAGTGTAAAAGAGCAGGTGTGCTTGGAAGGATCTTCTGAGTTTGATTTTGAAGTTTCTTTTTCACTTGATCTGAGATAGCCCTGACTGTTAGGAACCCTGCAAAGCTTCTTTTTGTTGTTATGATCAGAATCTTTCTGATTCTGCCACAATTAATAAACCATGTTTTATCTTTTCTAGGTTCACAGCATTACTACAGATCCTTTCAGAGAAATCCTCCAACCTCAAGGAGGAGATTTCAGATTGCTTCTTAACCCACCTGATGAAGAAACAGAAACCCCCTGCACTAAATGAAAGACTGAAGAGCTAAATTTGCCAGCTAGTGTCTTGTGTGACAAAGAACATGTGCAGTATCCTGTTTTCTGCTGAGCCTTGCAATCCTCAGGATGCCTACATTGCCTTCTTTTAAAGTTGTCTGACCAGAGGTTAGATTAAAACTTAGAGCAAAATTAAATAAATGGATGAGATACCAGTGTTGGGCATCTGCTCTGCAGTCAATGTGCTGCTTCTGCTGCTGCACTTTCTTCTTAGGCATTCCTCCTTTTTTTCTGTCTTTGCTTAGGCAATTTTTATTCTACTTATAGAAGCAGTAAGTTATGTTTAGGCTGTTAAGTCATGTTCCCACTTTTTTGTGTTTCCTCAGTGTTAAGGATCTTCTAGTCTATCCAAACGTCAGTCATATATAAAATACATACTTTTAAACAGGAGTTTGTGGTATCTCCTCTTTAACTCCTGTTTTAACATTTCTCCCATTTTTTTCAGACTGTCTGCTTATTGCAGTTACTGTCTTAAATACTGTCTGTCCCTTCTTTTTCTTCCTTTAATTCTTTTGAGATGGAATTAATTAATTGCTTTTACTTCCGTTGTTCTGGTCATAAGTTATTGTGGGAAGTGCTGGGATAAACTTTGTATACAGGAAGAAATTATTTTTCCCTGTCAGGACAAACATGTTTGTAGATCCTGAGCAAACCTGCATGCTGACAAGTCAGTAAGACCATTCCAACTTCTTGAGATTTCTTATAAAATATTGCATATTACTGTACAAATTAGTAATATTTTTTGTATCCAAGCCTTCAAAGTTTTAATGTGAAAATGTGTACTTAACTGATGAAAGCATTATTTAGTACCTCTTTGTGCAGACCCAAATGGGAGAATAAAGAGGAGATTTGGATTGGATTCTGCCCAGACATCACAGCCCTGATTGGGTCCCTGGCGAGTAGTACTGTGTGTGCGTTTGCAGTAAGGAATTCCTCTTTCCATAAGAGAGCCAGCAGTTAAAGTAGATGTGTTTGAAGAGCTGTTGAAGGGGAGGAGAAAAACTTAAAGTATGTGCCCAAATTTTGCAGTTAAGAATGGAATCAGCTATTTCTACTTGGGAACTTATACTAGTTCTCCTCTACTTCTTTTTATGACTGTTCAAGGATTGATAATCCAAGGCAAAGCATTTGCAAAGTATGTTTTAGATACATTGTTTATCTGATTTCTGTTTTTTGTAAGTGGTCATAAAAACTGCTTTCTTTCGAGTAAATGAAAGCATTTGTAAGTTACTTTTCTGGCTTAATATTTTTCTCCTTTGGCTACACTGAGTTTATTCACTGATAGTGTTATGGTGTAGTATCTGAGAAACCAGAATTATTTTGCTCTGGAGTTGCAGGTTGCTTTCACACAGTTGCAGGTCAATTTGATGCAGTTTCTCTAGAAGTCTTGGGTCAAAGATGACATAAAGTCCAAAATTCACATTTAAATCTTCTTCAGAGATGTGTCCAAAATGCAATTTTTATCTCATGAGTGTTCCCTTCTCCATTATATAGACACTGACTAGAATGCAGAGAAACAGTGGCAAAATACGTCCCTTACCATCTTGTGGCACTTCATGGCAACCCAGGTCTTACGTTGTGTGGGCTAAATTAAAAGATAAATATGAGACCATTTGGTTCTGTAACAGCAGAAGTGGGAACCACACAGTGAAGAGTGGTTCATCATCTGACACTGTGAAACAAAAGTTTGCTGATCTCTGCAGAGCCAATAGGTCTGACACTGGATTTCTGAATGCAGAGAAGAGCAAAGCAAGAAGCATCTGCTTTTGAAGATTAAAAAGAAAGATCTGCTAGTTACTAAACCTTCAGTAGTTAGCAGAGGAGAGGAATTAAGAGAGGGAAGAGGAGTGTTTGCAGACTACCAGAAGTATTTTAACACTTCATTTTTGTCAGTTTTCGGACATCTGACAGAATCATGGATCATCTCACATCCTGATAATCAATGAGTTGGATAAGGTTCTTCACTCTTGATTTTCGTCTATTTTGTCTCATGGTTGTGGAACTAATAATCCCACTTTCCATACTACCTGCACAGCCAAGTACTCATGAAGCCTACCTCTGCACATGGAATAGTGTTGAAGTGAATGTTTTTGTAAATCTGGACCTTGACACGGTTTAACTCAGAACCAGCAATTAAATCATTGACAACAATGCTCTCGATCCCCTCCCCTTCCCACCCAGACAGGGAAAGGGGAGAGAGAATAAGGAGAGGGACCTCTAGGACCATGATACAGCAGCGGCAGCTGCTATGAACTGGACCCTGTGCTCACTTGGACAAAATCTTGAAGCCCAGAAGAAGGTTCACAGAGGACTGAATGTATGTTTTACATTCCTTCTTTATCAAGGTTAAGGAATTGGAGGTAGGGACTTGTCTTTTGGCCATTCTAGAGCTCTAAATCCCTAGAAGTGTTTGGGATGGGTCCTCGAAGGTCTGCAGGGGAGATTACCAGGAAGGTTTCCCAAGTAAAGGGCAGGGGCTTTCTCTTTTTTCGCTGTGAAGCAGTTTATAGGAAGTCACTGGTTTGCTGTTGTTTTGACAATTCTCCCTTTTATTTTTCTCCACGGGAGGAGGTCAGGTACCAAAAGGCACACGTGCTCATGTCATACCTTAGGTCTGCACAGGGACCCTGAATTATTTCCTGACACAGAGGGGTTCAGGCCTGAGTGAGTCTTCCTTGGAAATTGTAAGGGAAGGCACCTGTATGCTTTCCAGATACTTAACATCGTTGGTAGTTTCCATGTATCTATCCCTTTGTCGCTGATGTCTTTGGACTCACTAGGGAATAATATGGAGAAAATGTCACCCCCGTTTTCCCTGTCAGTCTTGCAGTGGTTTCACAGTAGGCTTTTCAGCTGGGTGTAGGTGGCAAGGTTTTGGCAGGGGGTGCTGCAGGGGTGGCCTCTGTGAGAAAAGGCCAGAAAAGAAAACAAAGCTGATTCTTGCTGGCTCCATCATGGACCTTCTGCATTACATAGCTGAGCCCATCAGTCAAGCTGGTGGCACCTCTATGAAAATGTATTTCAGGGCAAAAAAAAAACCAACCCCAACCAAACATGTATAGAGAGAGGAGCAGGGGGAGGGGGAGGAGAGTGAAACAGCAGTGCGAACAACAAGGTCATGAAGGAGGCAGCTGGAGGAGGCACTCCAGGTAGCAGAGCAGGGATTCTCCAGCAGCCCACGGAGAAATATGCTGGAGCAGGTCTATCCTCAAGGACTGCACCCCCTGGAGGAGAGCCATGCTGGAGCAGGAGAAAAGTGTGAGGAAGAGGAGGGAGCAGCAGAGGAACTTTTGTCTTTGTTTATCACTTTCCAACTCTCTATTTTTATTTAGTGATAAATTAAATTTCCCTGAGTTGAGTCTGTTTTGCCCATGATGGTAACTAGTAAGCTATCTCACAGTTCTTATGGTAACCCATAAGCTTTGTCATCCTGTTTTGTTTGTGGGACCCACCATCACAGGTTCTTCCAGATCTTAAACTGACCTTTTTATTCATGTTCCATGACCTCTGGCTTTCTTCGTATAATGTGTAGCATGCTAAATGCTTTCTTTAAACTTGGTAGAGTTTAGAAGGAGGAGGCCCTGTAGGATCTAGCCAAACCACAGAACAGTGGGCAGAATCTCCACCTGTGATCGTGAGGTGAGTTGTCTTGATCCAACATGGGAGTGTGCTTTTTCCTTGACTCACAAATGAATAAGCAAAGGTGTAATGCTTTGGTACACTATCAGAATTGCTTTACAACAGTAGGCTGTGTTCTGGGTGATGGGTGGTGGCCCAAGTTGCAACCCGCTTTGTTGCAAAGTGTGTTCTCCTGGCATGCATCTTCCTGACCTGGAAGATTTTGGTTTCCTGGAGGGGCAGCAAACTTTTATATTCTGTTGGGGATAATCAATTCACGCAAAACTTCACGTTGTGAAAGGGTCTCATATGATGGCTACAGAGCACTAGGTTGCAGAATCCATAGCAAGGTGCATGTGATTGAGTTGAGCATTACAGCAATCAATCTGTCTCTGAAAAACATAAATATGGGTGTGATCTTTGTCTCTCAAATGCAGTTAAACTCTTTTACCTGTGTGAGGAAAGATAATCCACAGAAGGGTTTGAAGCTTGAGTCATCCTCAAGCTTTAGGTTCTGAAGCCTAGATATTTGGGCTCCAGTGGCATGAAGTTCAGCACCAGGCTCTGACATTCCTCTCTGAGGATGGAGCTGGTCTCTGAAGTGGTCAGAGATAAAAAAAGAAAAGCTTTGGCTTTTTACCATAACTTTCAATTTATACAAATTAGTGGTGAAAGTTTGATTAAAGTAGATTTCAGAATTTTGGTTTTACTTTGCATTTCAAAAGGTTTTTTACATTTTTGTCCCTGTGTGGGAATCTTTGAGCTCCATGTCCAAATGGACACCAGTGAAGAGCGGCATTCCTCACAGATTAGAACTGTAACTGGTGCTGTTTAATATCTTTGCTGGTGTCATGGACACTAGAATTCAGTGCACCCTCAGCAAATTTGCTGACACCAAGCTGGGTGGTGTGGTCAGCATGCTGGAGGGGAGGCCATCAAGAGGGACCTTGACAGGCTTGAGAGATGGGCCCATGCCAACCTCATGGAGTTCAATAAGGCCAAGTGCAAGGCCCTGCACATATATTTGGGCAATATTAAGCACAAATAGAGGCATGGCAGAGAATGGATTGAGAACTGGTCTAAGGATAAGGGCTTGGGGATACTAGTTGATGAGAAGCTGAACATGAGGGAGCAATGTGCACTGGCAGCCCAGAAAGCCAACTGTGTCCTGGGCTGCATCAAAAGAGGTGTGGCCAGCAGGTCGAGGGAGGTGATTCTGCCCCTCTACTATGCACCCATGAGACCCCACCTGGAGTACTGTGTCCAGTTCTGGGGCCCCCAACACAAGAATGACATGCAGCTCTTGCAGTGAGTCCAGAAGAGGGTCACGGGGCCACGAAGATGATCAGAGGGCTCCTATGAAGACAGACTGAGAAAGTTGCAGTTGTTCAGCCTAAAGAAGAGAAGGTTTTGGGGAGACCTCAAAGCAGCCTTCCATTACTTTCTGAAGGGGGTCTGCAAAAAAGCTGGAGAGGGACTTTTTACAAGGGCATGTAGCAACAGGACAAGGGGTAATGGCTTTAAACTGCAAGAGGGTAGATTTAGGTTAGACAATAGGAAGAAATTCTTCACTGTGAGGGTGGTGAAACACTGGAACAGGTTTCCCAGGGAAGTTGTGGATGCCCCCTCCCTGGAAGTGTCCAAGGCCAGGTTTGATGGGGCTTTGAGCAACCTGGTCTAGTGGGAGGTGTCCCTGCCCATGCAGGGGGCTTGGAACTAGATGATCTTTAAGGTCCCTTCCAATCTGAACCATTCTGTCAACACTGATGATGACTCTTCAAATGGAGAAATGCTTTGTGCAGATTATGGCTGTTGGGGACTACAAATTGACCTTTTTGTTTTTCAGTCCGAATAACTTTTACATAGAGTTTAATCATGTTGTAATCATGTATATTGAGAAAGAGGGAAGCTCTTAAGAAAAATGCTTCCTAATTTCAAGTGAACTGTGGTGATTTCTAAGTTAGCAACTGGTTAGTCTTGCTTACTGTGGATGCTGTGTGTTTTGCAAGAGGTAGCAAAAACATCAGACATCTTGTCTGGGGTGAAGGAGAATGTAAAGAGCACACCACAGGTTTTCAGAATTTGTTCTGTACTTTTCTTTTGTCCATCTGTCATATCAGACCCATTGTAGCCTTGCTTTGTTTTGGTTTTTCCGTGGGGTTTTTTGTTTGTTTTTGTTCTTGCTGTTAATGATGATTTTGTCAGTTTCCTTATCAAAGAATCCAGACCTGCATTCTAGGGACCAGCAGAAGCCTGTGCTTCTGGGTTGACATAGCTCCCTTACAAGACACGTGCCTTCTGCCAGCACTGGCAGCTAGGCTTCCACTTAGGTGACAGGCTGAGTAAAAGCAGATTTGCACTGTTACACACATTTACAAAAGCAAAAAGATGCACTCACCAGTGAAGTGCCTGCTGAAACTGAACAGTTCTCTAGGTGAAAAAGGAATGCTAATCACAATCTGGTAGAAAACTTCACTTCAAAGTTTGTAAGTCTTAGTGACTTAATTAGGCCTCGGATGTGCCAGACCTCTCCTTTCTTCTTTCCTGGATATATCTTTTACATCTCATTCCAGCATAGTTGCTGCCTTTTGTTAGAAGCAGCATCATCATTGCCAGCTGCTGGCAGGATTTTGCAATGCTTGCTCTGCTATGTTCCCTATTTCTTTTCCAGTGGCTTTTTTACCTTGTCCCTGCTGTTGCACCATTTTTTAGTTTTCACAGTTTTTCCTGCAGAAGGAATTATCAGCAACCAGAAACATAGATTTTCACTTAGAATCACAATTTGCTGCTTCATCTAATTATCAGCTCCACGAAGGCAACAAACTGCAGTGTTTTTGTGAAGAAGAGAGAATAATATCCAGCTCATCTCCCTGTTACAAAGACAGAAGTGGAGCTCCTTAATCCTTTGTGTTTGCTTCCTTCCTGGGATGTCACCTGAACAAAAGAGGGGACTGATGGCAACGTGGCTTGCCTTATATGTTTAAAAGACAAAGTTACGTATCTGCTACTTTCTGTCACAACCCATTTCAAATAATGGCAACAGTAGCAAAGTTCATTTCCAGCTGTTTATCATGCAGAAAAATGCAAGTCAGCATCTATGATAAAGTGTTTGCTGGGAGATGGCACGAACAAAGTGCCAAAATATACTCCCCTCTGCTGCCAAGGGTCATCAGCCCTTCCTTAGCTTCTGATATTCTGAACTTTCTCTGTGTTGCTTTGTTTATGCTGTTTGTTTGTTTACTAAAAATCCTGATGCAGTCAATTTTGCTACAAAACAGAGGGCAGAAACATGAGCATGGATGTAAGAAGCTTTTGTGGTATATTCAGGGGGTGAAGTTTTGCAAATTGGATGTAACCCATGCTATCTTTTCACTGAACTTCAGTTTGACCACAAGGCTTCTAAACATTGGATGCTTTGAGGAGCAGGTGCTCAGGAGCCCCACGGCAGCAAGAAGAAACCCTGGCTTCTCGAGGCAGGAAGGGCAGCAGGGTTTACGGTGGGTATAGCACCACTTCACCCAAGTACTTTGCAAGTTGTGACATAGGTGCTGGTGCTGCCAGTCATGTTACTGGCACCCAGTAGCCTGGGGCTGAGAGCTTGACAGTGAGATCAGCAAAGGACATTTGACCAGAGAAGCATCAGTGTGCCTCGCTGTGCTGCTCTTGATCTTGGGTGACCGAGGGCTCTGGTTTGTGTAACTCCTTTGAGTCATCAGCCCAACTTAAGAAAGGTGCTTGTCATCTGAAGAACTGGAACCCTTCCATGCATTGTGTTGGAGAGCACCGGAGCAGTTCTGTATGGCAAACGGGTGTTCCCTGAGCACCTGAACAGAGATGGAGAAAGGTGGTGGAGTGAAAATCCTTCCTCCCCAAATGAGTGAAAAGGTGTTTTTTCTCTTGATGGCAGTTTGCGTCTTTTCCTTCTGAGGTATCACACAGGCCTGTGGATAAATTCCTCACCCTTAACTTGAATCAGAGGAGCCAAGTGGGGGCAAAGAAAATGGCAATGTTCCCTGTGACTGCTCTGCCGCCACAAAGTGCTCGCAGGCAGCCTCTCCATGCGTCTGTTTTTTATATCTTTGTTTATTTTCCTGGCAGGAAGCTGCATCCGGGGCCATGTGACAGCTCCGCCTCCTGCTTTTGTGGCTCTGGTCCCAGCACACTCCTCTCACTGCTGCTGCTGCAGTGGGTACAGGCAGAGCCCAGTACAGGCAGCTACGCTTCTCTAGTAGAGCTCAAGGCTCAGAGCAGGAGGCTGGGAGGCAGCGATGGAGGTCCTGTGGGGATCCACAGGGGCACCCCAGCTGCTGCATTTGGGGGCTGGGGTCGTCGCTCTGCTATTGACAGTTGTGGCCATGCGCTCCCTGCCTTCCCTGTTGGGTTACTGGAGGCAATGGAGGGTGATGAAGCCGATTCCAGGTGTCAGCCCCTGCTATCCTGTGCTGGGAAATGCTCCACTCTTCGAGAAGGAAGGAGAGGGTAAGGGCAGCTTGTGCCATAGCCCAACAGTGAGGTCCGTGGTGGGTGGGGCTTTGCTGGAGGAGCCAGTGCTAGTGAGGTGTTTGGGTTGTCAAGCCGGGAGGATGTTGTAGGGCATGTCATGTGCTTTAGGTCTCTCTGGGGCTGTGGGCGACCTGCAGAGGGGAACTGTATGAGAAGTGGACAGTGGAGGGGAAAGGAGCTGCCTAAATGCAGAGTTGTTATCAGTCAAAGACTAGCTGGAGGGTTGATGTGGTAGTGGCTTCCAGATGCTGTTGCTGGACTTGGCCCCGTTTCCAGATGTTGGTGCGGCAGAGCGTGAATGCTTTGGAAAGTTTTTGGGACAGGGGTGTGCTTGGGCGTGCTCTTGCAGGAAGTGCTGTTTCGCAAGGCATAACACTGTGTCCCTGTGGCTACTACCATCAAAACAATGCTTCTAGCTGGGGAAGAAAAAAAACTTCTGTAAACGATGGTCTTCCTGCAAGTGAGCATGTGCAAGGGATTTCAGCATGCTGAGTTGCAGGGTTGTTTTTTGGAATTAGCTGTGCCTTAGATTTAGTGTTAAGTACAAAAAAAATCTTTCTGCATATTAGCAGTAGATCCCTCAAAGCAAACTTTTTTGTGCTCACATTGATCAATAGTACCTTCTTTTGCCAGATGTCTGAGAGGGCACAAATGTGCTACATGTTCCCTTTCTGTTAGGTACTCAGTTTTGCAAAAGGAGCACATTTCTTTAGGAGTCTGTGATGTGAAAGTGGCTGTGGCTATGCTGTCAGTCGACCAGTAGACTCTTCTCGGTGTGTCTGTGATGCCTGTGTACGCTGGTCTGCTCTGTGCACACGTGTTCCTGGCTCTGCTGGCAGGTGTGCTGCTAGAAGAGATCTCAACTGGGTCATGGGAGCATGGTGAAGCCAAGGACAACTGCAGCGTTGGTGTGCACTTTGCCCAGTGCTGATACATGCTGAGACTTGGTCCCTCTGTTCACAAGGGGTACAGGCTCACACGTTTCTTTTGGATCCAACCCTTTATCTCAATATGGTTATGAGAGATCTTTGGTGGAACCAAGGGCAAGCAGGTTTCCCTGAAGTTGACTGTGGGTAAACAGTAACTGGGTCATAGTGAGGATGTATATTTGAGCCTGACAGAAATTTTTTTCTTTTTTTTTTTTTTCCTTTTTTTTCCTTTCTTCTTTTTAAACCTTCTTAAATAAAATAAAACTAAACTAAAAATCCCCCACATTGCTTCTCTCTTCAGAAAGCAATTTGATGGATGCTCTTATATTCTATGGAGTCTTATAATCTCCGTTGTTAGCAGGAGTCACATAGCCTCCATGCTTTAGTTAAGTCTATGACCGTCCATCTTTGCTCTTGTTTATTTATGTAAAAATTTGTGAAGTTCATGGTTTATAATCTTTTTCATTAAAAACGTGACCAAAAATAAATCCAGTTTTTAGAAAAAAAGGATAAGGTTTTAGATCATCTTATGTTGATTTTATTTATTGGTATCAGGAGACAAATGCTGGAAAATCATGTTATTTTAATCATGGTGATGTTAGGAATAAAGTATTTTTAAAACACCAAAATAATCTGACACTCTTGGGCCTTTTGGTTGAGGTGTAATTAGAACTTTGCCTAAGACTAGGGAATGCTGTGTTTGGGTATCTATTAGGAAACTAGGTTTGGTTTGTTTGTTTTTTTTTTCTCCCTTAGATTTGGGGAACTTTGAATTTCCAACTCTGCAGAGATGGAAATTCAATGACTCCCTCCCTTTGAGTAATTTATTGTTTAATCTGGTTTCTGAAAGGGCAAAGGCATGTTTAATCCTTGAACATCCTGATAGCAGCAGCCACCTCCTCTAGAATTGCAGAATGAACTTGCTCGCCCTCTGGAGAACTGGGTATGTGAGCAAGGGTAGAGCAGTAGATGGTGGTTAATTTGATTCAGTGAGGTCTTTTATACCATCTCCCATGTTTTCTGGATAGCTAAAGTGACAAGATGTGTACTGGGTAAGTGGATAATCATAGAATCATAGAATGGTTTGGGTTGGAAGGGACCTTAAAGATAATTTAGTTCCAGCCCCCCTGTATGGGCAGAGACACCTCGCACTAGACCAGGTTGCTCAAAGCTCCATCCAGTCTGGTCTTGTACACTTCCAGGGTACACTTCCAGCTTCTCTGGGCAAACTCTTCCAGTGTCTCACCACCCTCACAGTAAATAATTTCTTCCTAATATCTAATCTAAATCTACCCTCTTTCAGCTTGAAACTGTTCCCCCTTGTCATATCACTACACTTCCTTGCAAAAAGTCCCTCTGCAGCTTTCCTGTGCGGTTAGAGAACTGGCTGAATTGCTGAGCTCACTGATATGAAGTCCAGCTGGCAGCTAGACAATAGTGGTATCTCTCAGGTGACCCGTGACATAAATAATCTTAGGAATCTTTGTACCGTTAAGAGATAGGGACATCTGAATTGCCAAACCCACAGTGGCTCCGTAAGTGGTCACTTACCCTTCAGTAAGGGTTCTAAAAGGACATGAGTGGCGTTCAGTCCTGGAGCAGCCAGCTGTCAAAAGCCCCTGCCAGAACTGTAAACCGCCACTGATGGTTAGGGCTTTGAGAAAGTGAGATGATACAAGCATGTTGAACTAAGAAGTAATTTCTTTGCACACACACAATAATAGTATGAGGGCTCCAAAGATTTTCTTCAGGAGTCCAGCTATCAGCAAGTAGACGTTTCAAGTCACACTGGTTCCTGTGCAGTGCTCTGCTATCACTGTGCATGTCATTGCTTGTGTGTGCACCACAAATGTAGTTCCTGTCAGTGAGGTCTTAGATGGGAAAAGGCTTGATGCTGTACTTGGGAAGTAAAAGAAGCTTGTTGCTATAGCATTTGGCTAGGGTCAGATATGCCAAAATGTAAGCATAGCATATTGGTTACGAAGACCATTGCAACACAGAAGGCTCATGATGCAGTGCTTCAAGACAGCTTAAATCAAATTGCTATATCTACAGCTAGGAGGGATTTCTGTAGAATAGTGTGAGTCCAAGAATGTAGCTGTAAGAAATGCTCTTGCAGGACAGCTAATGCGTAGGTGCAAAATATGCTGCTTGATCATAGTAGCAAGATGAAACTACAGCAAAGACATAGTTACAGTGCATACAGTGAAAAACAGTTCATTACTGAATCCTTGCTTATTTAGCAAAAACCTCTTTAAAAATTCTAATCTGCTTTTTTCATTCCAGGTTTTTTTAAACAACTACAAGTTTATGTTGAAGAGTTCAGGAGTTGGCCGTTGTTCAAACTCTGGATAGGACCATTGCCTGTCCTGGTTTTGTATCACCCTGACAGTGTGGAGGTAAGCATGCTCATCTTCTGTCTATTCTGCTGTCATGCAAAGCAATGTCCAACTGTTCATTTCTGTTCTCTCAATGTAATTTTTACAAAAAAGGCCTTGGACGATTTTATGTGAGATTGTCCTCTGGTCCAGTGCTAAAGAAAGGCTGAAAGTGGAAGAATATAAAAAGCCTAGTCTTGGAAAAAAAAAATATCAAAGATGGCCAGCAAATGAAAGCAGTGAGTCGCTATGCTTTATGCAAAGAAGCATCTTCTTGAACTTTGTTTCCACATGACTGAAAGCTTCTGCTCCCAAGATCAGAACAGATAAGCAGCAGAGAAGACCACTGAATAGGGGTAGAACATTATGAAATGCAGGTTGCAATGCTTTTGTCTGTTTGACAGACTTCTGCATTAGAACTTAGTGGATCTGTATTGATGCCATGAAAAGTAGTCACTGGTTTTGCTACTGAAAGTGATTGTCCCTGAACTGGGAAGACAGAGTTGTTTCTTTGTTGGAGTGTTTATTGAAGAGATGGTGGTACTTGTGAATTTGCTTAGGGCTGGAAACCATTTGGTTTTCTTTGAGCTCTGCTTGTGACTTTGTAACACAGATTTTGCTTTTTCAGGAAGGTAAGGGTAGTGGCACTTTTTAGTGAAAGACCAGAGGGAGTTAACTCAGTGTTCCCCCTGTGTACCAGCTTGCACTGAAATATTGTGCATTTTACTAAGGCTTGGGGCATTTTTGTGAAGGAAAGGAAGTTGTGTGAAGTAATCTCAGCTCAAGAAATCTCTCTCCATCTAACAAGTGGTATTTTTTCCTCTCATTTTTTCTGACAGGTTATTCTGAACAGTTCAAGACATATAGAAAAATCGTACTTGTACAAATTCCTGCATCCGTGGCTGGGCACTGGGCTTCTGACAAGGTATAGTGAAATGCAGGTACATTGCTGTCTTTTTGAAATTTGCAGGGTGTATGATAGGAAGAGAGTTTGTTGGCTGAAATGCTGTGTGTATCTCTGGACAGAGATGTAGATGATAGTTGTAGAAGTCTTATTTCTTGTGATGGTCTTGGTTCCTCTTTAGCAGCTAATGTCCAGTAAAAAAATCCTTAGGCATTATCTATTTCTTGGCACATTTGACCATTGTTACTTTTTTGTCCAGAGCCTTGGATGAGTGTGAGTATTGGGAGGTTGTATCCTATGGTGAGTGGTGTCATTTAGTCTGCAGTGCTGCACACTGTATGTTTTGAATGTTGTGGTGAGTGGTTGGACTGTGGCAAAACTGTGACTATATGCATTGCTTGTCTCAGCTGGTGATGCTGCAAACCAGTAGAATCGGGCTTAAGACTGGTGATGCCTTGGGGTAGGATGGGAGAGTTTCTGCACCATGTCCTTCATGTCCCTCATGAAGTGGACACTCATAAGTGTGAGCCTGGGTAATAGCGTATGTCAGGAGTGAAGAGAGGGAGGAGCAGTGATACAAGTGTCTGGTGTCCTCCAGTCTTGGGAGAGTCATGGAAGACTTGGTCTGGAGGCTGCAGATATTAAAGAGTTAGAGCAAGGCAAGTGTAGAGTGGCTCTGGTGCTTTTGTGCCTCTTCTGTGTTTTTGCAAGGTGAATGTCCCCCCATTAGCAGTGGAGCTTGTTGCCTGTTTGGAAACCTTCTGAGCTCCTCGTGATTCATGATGGAACCATGGTGTTATAAAAGCTATCTGTGATCATGTGGTGTGAGAGGATGAGGAATGTTTTTTATTCTGAGTTTCATTGGTGGCCTTTAAGAAGGCAGTAGTCAGTAATAAAGTGCAGAGAGTTGAGGTCTGTGAGCATCAGGAGTGTTGTATCCTCACTGTTAGTCCTTTTCCTTACTGGGTTGTTTTGTATCAAGTAGACTTTTAGAGGTGTTTTGACTTCCTTGTGCTTGCAAAAACAAGATGGAGGAGAATGCTCCAGTCTATGCCAATTAGGGCAGTAGTGGTAGACAGCAAGCAGATCAGCTGGCCTGAGGAGTGCCTCAATGGCAGCTTGACTGGAGGAGTGGTGTGATGGTTTACCCTGTAAGCAGAGCTTCTGTGGGACGTGTGGTTTAGAAAAAGAGAACAAGAGCTCCCAGGAAGTTGGTGCCACCCACTGTGGCTTCATGCCCTTTATCAGACTTGTTAGAGGTGCTAGGAAGTACTTTGTAGCCAGACCTTGAGACAGGCATTTGCATAGTGTTGGTGGACCCTAGTTCTCTCCAATCCTCATTTCCTAGTCAGTGGATGAAGGCAATCACAGGTGGTTTTTCACAGAGGCAATGTGATGAGCTGAGGCCTTGATGCTGAATAGCTGGGTTATCTATAGATGGCTTCTGCTTAATCCCTCTGAGCCTGTGCCCTGGGCAGTTTGAAGAGTCATGTACAACGTATCCATCTGTGAATGTGTTCCAAGCTGCAGTTTTTACTGTGTGTTTCCTGTGATGGTGAGGGTTTTATTTTTGACTTGGAGTTTTTAATCCTTTCTTCTTTCTGTTAAATTTTTCAGCACCGGAGACAAGTGGCGGTCACGGAGAAAGATGATAACTCCCACGTTCCACTTCTCAATCTTAACTGACTTCCTAGAGGTTATGAATGAACAAGGAGGTATTTTGTTAGAGAAACTTGAAAAGCATGTTGACAAGGAACCATTTGATATATTTCTGGACATCACTTTGTGTGCCCTTGATATAATCTGTGGTAAGTTCTCTTCAGTTACTGTGGTGGGGCTGTGAGTGACTCAGAGGCTCATGAGTACAGCTGTGCCATGTCTTCTCAACTGAGGAGACAGTTGAAGAGCAATGTTCCTGTCTAGTGTGTGAATGCATTTCCATCCTCCCAAGGCTCCCTTTTTCCTAGAGTGTCTTGTGTGCATCTGAGCAAGTGAGTTTGTGGGGTGGGCAGGGCAGAGGTATCAGTCTGAAATGAGGTCGTGTTGAGGAGCAGGGTTCCTGAGAATGGAAATGCAAAGTGAACTCATCACCTGGAAGGGGATGTGTGTATTCACCTGTTGAAGGACCAGTGCGGTGACAGTCAGAAGGTGGGAGCAGTAGTAATTTATTGTGTACAGGGGCACTGCATTTCACTTCATACTTGTGAACCATTAATGATTTCTTCCTTCTAGAAACAGCGATGGGCAAGAATGTGGGTGCTCAGGAAAATAAGGATTCTGAGTATGTTCGTGCTATCTACAGGTAAATGGACATTTTTCTTGGCCACTTTGTAGTTCAGCTGGGTTGATGCTACTGATGTCAGGAGGTCATCTGCTGTGAGCCAGGAGGGAGGGCTGGAGGGTCACAGATGGAGGTAAAAAGCCAAGAAGGCAAGACAAACTCCTACAGATTTTGATGCATTTTCTGTTATGAGTATATACAGCGGGAGGCTGAGGCTTTGAAGAGATGTCAACTGCCATTCAGTTAATCCATTGGTACAGAAGGTTAAAAAAAATAAATGGAGCTGCAATACTTATCAGCCTGACTGGCAGAATTAGGAGGGTGCAGCAGCATGTTAAAGTTGAGGCACTGCTGCTCTGAAGTTCACAGCAGTATTTACAGCATTCAAATTTCATGTGACTGTCCCGTGGATAAGGCAGAGCATGGTTTATATTCCTACCACACTGGTGTATGAGCCTAGATGAGATGTAGCTGCTTGTGCTCATCCCTAGCCTTTGAAGGGGCCTGTTGACACAGGTGTGTTGCAAAAAAGGGTTCCTTGACCTTTATCAAAGTATACTGCAAGTGGGCCCAAAGTTGGTCTAAATGTAATAATTACTCTGCAAAGTCTTTATTTACAGCCAAAAGCATGTGCAAGAGCTGAATAGCAATGAAAATCAACCCTTCCAAATGCACTTGTGTTTGAGCATGCCGAATAGTGCTGTCTGGTCTATATGATATCTGGACAGTCAAGTAAGAATGTAATGCTTTCAGATGGCTGTTTGAGGTCTCAGGGCAGATATTTTGAAACCCTGGCATGACTCGTCTTTTCAGGATGTACATGACTTTTCAGCATGGTTAATACTTTATTCATGTGGCGTGGGACTGGACTGGATGACGTAATATGTCTGTTTCAAGAGGATTCCAACTGAATGAGAATATGCTCTCTCAGGGATCAATGCTTAAAGATATAAATCATGGTGATGCTGGGACAGGTGACAGAAATTTTGATATGGTTTAAATGAGGAAACAAATAAAAACAGCCTTTCCTTCAGATGAATGTGTTTAAACTCACACAGTATATTAAGTTCTGCTTCACTGAGGGATGTAGAACTATTTTTTGGTTCTTGAAAGTGTGCTGTAAATTATTATTTTTTTTTTTCAAGAAATGTTACATGATGTAATTGTTGTCCCCCTAGGATGGGTGATGTAGTCCAACGGCGACAGATGAGCCCTTGGCTTTGGCCTGATCTTCTATTTATGCTGGTCAAGGAAGGAAGAGAACATGAGAGGAGCCTCAAGATCCTTCATAATTTTACAGATACAGTATAGATTCTTTTTCTTTTTTTTAATGGTGCATTGTAGGTGTTGAAGTTTTACACTCAGTAGAGAGCTTCCAAATGGGCGTGAGGTTCAGCCCCCCTGATATGCGTCTACTAAGAGGAGAATGAGCTCTCTGTTGGAATGCCAAGGAGTTCCCTGACAAGATGACAAGAGCCAACTCCTGTGTCAGGAGCTCTGTTGTCTTTAAGCAAGGGAATATGCTACTCCAAGGGAGTAACAGGCCTTACAGGTCATTGACAATTGAAACAAACACCAGGCGTTAATTGAACTGCCCCAGGTGCTCCACATCTGAATCACCTGCAACAGCTCACTGCCATATTTGTCACAGTAAGCATGAGGCTCTGCTTGGTAATGCTGCTTGGTCCAGCCCTTAGAAACTGAAGCCTGTATTTATTTTCCACTATTCAGAGAAGAGCTGCTGAGATGAACAAATGCATGCAGGCCCCCACGTTAGCAGTAAGACACTTTGACACAGAAACCAATAAGTATAAGTCACTGATTTGTGGAGAGAACACTGTTTTATGCCATGTTAGGCTTTGCAAGTAATGCCCCTTCCTCTCACCAAATAGTTCCCACGCTATTCTTGCCAATGGTTGCCCTCCCAAATCTACTGTTAGGATGTTACCAGAAAGGCTACTTACCCTGAAATATATGTATGTACCCCACAATGTCATTGTGTCAATGCTCATGACAAAGGAAATAATCTCATTTTCACTAAGTGTGATGACTCTGTGTCATTGACTCTGTGTTGTTTTTGAGTAGTTAGGGTTTTGCTGCCTTTTATTGGGAATTTTAGCAGTGAGGCATGAGAGAGGCTCTTAAAGGGGCCTAAGGTCTCATACTGGTACACTGAATATAAGAATCCTAATCTTAAAATATGACAAAGGAACAGTAGGTAATGATGTCACCTAGTGTAGGTGCTGACAGAAAGCTGAGACAAAAGGTGGTTCAGTGTGTGTATGTGTATGTTCAGTGAGGGAAAAATGTGGGTATGTAAATGCATTTTTTTCCCATTCAGAGCTTCCTATAAACAGAATTGCATACTCTACAGCCTTTAATTATTTTGTTGCTGTTGAGAGCCATACCAGTTTATTGAAGGGTTCTATTTTGCTGTTACAACGGTGGTGACAAGAAATCTCTGTTTCTCACTGGGGCTGTGGTTTGACCTAAAAAAGGGAAGTTCAACCATTGCTCTCATACTGAAATTTGGGAAGTTCTGGCATAGTGATTCCATCTGTGCTAGGTGTAGTCCTGAGGCAGGGTTGTGGGGTGCTGTGGCTTCTCTTCAATCTCCTGGGTTCCCCAGAGGTTGGAGATGTGATCCTTTCCTTAGTTGTTGGGTAGGGTAGAGAAAATCTTACTGGTGATCAGTGTGTTCAGATTGTGGTGATATTTTTTAATTTGCTGTTGCTATTGTTGGCATTCAGTATTGGCTTGTTCCAGATATTCTGGATGTGTTTACACTTGTTGATGATCATTGAGTTGTTTGCATAGTTTGCCTATCTATTCTCTTGATCACATAAAAGGTATTCAAGGTGTGTTCTATTGCTTGCAACAAGAGGTGTTGGTCATATGTCACCTACTAACACAAAAAGTCAGCTAAAGTTCATAAGCTAATGCTGAGAGTTATGCCAACTAGATCATGTAAACTGCTACAGATGGATGTTTTTATTTTAATAAGTTGGAGAAATGTGTGTGATGTAGACTGCACATGTGCTGCATTCATCGTGACTAATCTAATGGTTCTAATCTCAGGTTATTGCCGAAAGAGCTGCAGAACTTGAAAACAGCAAGCAAACAAAATGTGATACTGACAGCAACAGTGAAGGAAGTGACTCCAAAAAGAGGAAAGCTTTCCTGGACATGCTGCTGTGTGCAACAGATGATGAAGGGAACAAATTGAGCTACAGGGACATTCGTGAGGAAGTGGATACTTTCATGTTTGAGGTACCCAAGGAACATGTGCATTTGTTGTGTTTTGTTTTGGGTTTTTTGTTTATTTTCGCAGAACCTGAGGTTCACCAATTGCAGGTAGTGACTCATCTTTTTCTTAGTTCGGGAGGTTGCTTTTAGCATGAAGGTATTTTAGCACTGGAAGCCTAAGAGGAAGTCTCTGCAAGATAGAAACATTTGATCCAGAATTGTGTGCCCTGGCAAAATATTGTGCAGCACACATGTGGCAGGCCCTGCCTATGTGAGCAGGTTCTACTCATGAAAGCAGTATATGGTTGATGTGGGCCTTGGGCTGTTAGCTCCTGTTGCAAACCTCATTAATGCTATAGAGAGCTCTAAGTGGTTTCAGTGTTTTGCCTTGCATTTTGTCAGGTCTCCTCACATTTTGTCCCTTGCCATGTTGGCTGTAACCTCCTAGTTCTGTCATCAACTGTGCATTGGTGTACTGTCTTCTCATATCTGGTTCCCTGTCCAGTGAAGGATCTAAACAAGACTTTTGCAAATTTTTCAGACACTTGCATTAGGTGGACCTCAATTCTATCTTAGAAGAGCTGAATTCAGAGTCATATTATTGCTGATGTAGCCTAGACAAACTCTTCCATAGCTGGATTTTGAAGAGATGCAGAATCCTGAACTTCACAAGTGCTCCTTTTTCATACCACAATCCTTTGCTGGTCAACTGCTCCCTTTTCTGTTCCCCTCTTTTTTTGTGTGTGTGTTTTGATTTTTTTGTGTGGTTGGTTGTTTTTGTTTGGTTTTTTTTATCATGCTGATGCCCTTCTCATAGGAGACCAAGGAGTATTCCCTCCTATGGCCACTGTACTGTGTCTTATTATACCCTTTTTTGGATAGTTTTGTAAAGATTACGGATTGTGTCTATTGTGTCTCTGCTGTGGTAGTTGTTAGCCCCCCAGATGTTATGTTGCTGACTGAAGGGTAACCAAAACCCTAAATATGCATCTGTTTCACTTTGTAGGTACCGATAGTTCATGCAGCTTCTGGGAGGTAGAAAAGAGGGTTGTTTGCTTGGATTATTTCAACACTTTTCCCTTTGGGTCAGTTTTCAGGCACCTGACAGAATCATGTGTCATCTTTCATCCTGATAATGAGTTGGATGGAGTTCTTCACTCTTGATTTTTGTTTTTCTTGTGTTTGTGGGACTAGTAAGTCTCACTTTCCATACTACTTACACACTTAAGAATTTACAAAGCCTACCTGTGCACAGGAATAATTTTGAAGTAAATATCTTTTTAAATCTGGACCTCTAGGGCCATGATACAACAGCAGCCGCCATGAACTGGGCCCTGTACTTACTTGGACATAATCCTGAAGCCCAGAAGAAGGTTCACAGAGAACTGGATGAGGTGTTTGGTATGTTTCAATTCCTTCCTTCATTGGGATTGTAGTGGTGGTTGCATTTATGAGTGGGGATGTGGTACTTTATAAGCCTAGATATAAAAGGAGAGGTAGGAACATGCGTTGTGGCCCTTCTGGAGTTTTCAACAGCTAGTGGTGAGTGGGACAGGTGCTGAAGTCTGTAGGAGAGCACAGCCAACGTTATGTCTTTGGGTCACAGAATCACAGAATTACCAAGGCCGGAAAAGACCTTTAAGATCATCAAGTCCAGCCTATGATCAACACCACCACACCATCTAGACTATGGCACTAAGTGCTACATTCAGCCTTTCCTTGAACACATCCAGGGACGGTGCCTCCACCACTTCCCTGGGAAGTCCATTCCAATGTCTAATCACCCTCTCTGTGAGGAAGTGCTTCCTAATATCCAACTTAAACCTCCCCTGGAGTAGCTTCAGGCTGTGCCCTCTTGTCCTGTCACTGGTTGCCTGGGAGAAGAGCCCAGCCCCCACCTGACTAAAACCTCCCTTCAGGTAGTTGAAGAGAGTGATGAGGTCCCCCCTGAGTCTCCTCTTCTCCAGGCTAAACAACCCCAGCACCCTCAACCTCTCCCTATAAGACTTTCCCTCTAGTCCTTTCACCAGCCTTGTTGCTCTCCTCTGGACCCACTCCAGCACCTCAATATCCTTCTTGAAGTGAGGGGCCCAGAACTGGACACAGTACTCGAGGTGAGGCCTCACCAGTGCTGTGTACAGGGGGAGAATTACATCCCTACTCCTGCTGGCCACACTATTCCTGATACAAGCCAGGATGCCATTGGCCTTCCAGGCCTCCTGGGCACACTGCTGGCTCATGTTCAACCGGCTGTCCACCAGCACTCCCAGGTCCCTCTCTGCCAGGCTGCTCTCCAGCCACTCTTCCCCCAGCCTGTAGCGCTGCCTGGGGTTATTGTGGCCAAAGTGCAGGACCCTGCACTTGGTCTTGTTGAATTTCATGCTATTGGCCTCAGCCCATCGATCCAGCCTGTCCAGGTCCCTCTGCAGCTTCTTCCTACCCTCTGGCAGATCAACACCCCCCACAACTTGGTGTCATCTGCGAATTTACTGAGGGTGGACTCAATCCCCACATCCAGGTTGTCAATAAAGATATTGAATAGGACTGGGCCCAGTACTGATCCCTGGGGGACACCGCTGGTCACCGGATGCCAGCTGGATGCAGCTCCATTCACTATCACTCTCTGGGCCCAGTCATCCGACCAGTTTTTAACCCAGCAAAGGGTGCACCTGTCCAAGCCATGGATTGCTAGCTTCTCCAGGAGGATGCTGTGGGAGACTGTGTCAAAGGCCTTGCTGAAGTCAAGGTAGACCACATCCACAGCCTTCCCCTCATCCACTAGGCGGGTCACCCAGTCCTAGAAGGAGATGAGATTAGTCAGGCAGGACCTTCCTTTCCTAAACCCATGTTGGCTGGACCTGATCCCCTGGTTGTCTTCCACATGCCACTTGATGGCACTTAGGATGATCTGTTCCATAACCTTGCCAGGCACCGAGGTCAGGCTGACAGGCCTATAAGTTCCCCGGATCCTCCTTCCAGCCCTTCTTGTGGATGGGTGTCACATTGGCCAACCTCCAGTCATCTGGGACCTCCCCAGTGAGCCAGGACTGGTGATAAATGATGGAGAGCGGCTTAGCCAGTTCTTCCGCCAGCTCCCTCAGCACCCTAGGATGAATCCCATCCAGACCCATGGACTTGTTGGGATCTAAGTGGCACAGCAGGTCCCTAACTACTTCCTCCTGGATTACAGGAGGGGGATTCTGCTCCCCATCCCCGTCTACCAACTCAGGAGCCCAGTTGTCCTGAGGGTAGCTAGTGTTTTTGTTAAAGAGTGAGGCAAAGAAGGTGTTAAGTGCCTCAGCCTTTTCCTTGTCCTCCATTACTAAGTTCTCCTCCTCATCCAATAAGGAATGAAGATTTTCCCTGACCCTCCTTTTGTTATTAATGTGTTTATAAAAGCATTTTTTATTATCCTTTATAGAGATGGCTAGTTTAAGTTCTAGTTGAGCTTTTGCATCTCTGATTCTCTTCCTACATGACCTTACAATATCCCTAAATACTTCCTGATTCACCTGTCCCTTTTTTCCAAAGTTGATACACTATTTTTTTATTTCTGAGTTTTTGCAATACATGTATGTTTGCAAGGCATGCATGTTTGATATATGTGTAGCACCCTCTCCTCTGTGGTCTTGATGTTTGATGAGAGTTCCTGGAGGGAGCTAGGATGAGTGTGGTTGACCAAAAAAAGTGAGTTTTGGCCTTTCTCATCCCCCTATTTGTTTTTGGACAGGCAATAGTGAGCGTCCTGTTACAATGGACGATTTGAAGAAGCTTCGATACCTCGAGTGTGTTGTGAAAGAAGCCCTTCGGCTCTTCCCTTCAGTTCCGTTGTTTGCCCGTACCTTGAGAGAGGATTGCGTTATTAGTAAGTAGTGTCCTGTGTCTGCCACTTCCTGTCCTGCTGGCATCTCCTCAGTGGAGGTGTTTCCCAAGTAAAGGGCAGTGCTGTTTTGGTTTTTACTGTGCTCTTGTGTATAGAAAGTTGCTTACTTGCTCTTGTTTTGACTCTTTTCCCTTTGCCTTTTCTCTTTAGGTGGATATCAGGTACCAAAAGGCACAAATATTATTGTCATAACTTATGCTCTGCATAGAGACCCTGAGATCTTCCCTGACCCGGAGGAGTTCAGACCTGAGCGATTCTTCCCTGAAAACTGCAAGGGAAGGCACCCATATGCTTATGTGCCCTTCTCAGCTGGTCCCAGGAACTGCATTGGTAGGTGGCTGAAGACGAAACCCTCATAAAGTGACAGTGTTGTTTTTGGTGTGGGAACTGTGACAGCATCGAGCGTATAGAAAATTTAAGCCTTAATGTGCTGGCTAGTCCTGTCCTGTCCTCCTCCCAGCCGCCCTGCCCTGCCCCCAAATTCTGGTCACTGTCTCCCTTGTGAGCCTGGTGCTGGAACACCAGGGTGCACAGGAATTTCCTGGGTGCACAGGAACATGTGCAGGAGAGGTGGTTCATGAATCCTGTGTACATCACATTTATCATCACTGTGCAGACATGCATCTGTGCATATTATACAGAGAAGAGCACATAAAAAGTTTTGAGCATGGAGTTTTGTGTCCTGTTCCCCTTTTCAGTTTAGTTTGAGTGAACTGCCTCAAGTGTGACTTGGTTTGGTTTCCCTCATATTCCTCTGTTCTCTCCTTTCGTCCTCCACTTTTCTCTGAAATGTAAATTGGACTTTGCAGTCTGTGCTACCAAATCATTGGTGTGTGTGATGCTTAGTGTTCACTGACGGAGGGTCTGTCTGTTGGATCTTCTTTGCTCCTTTTTGCATTCATGGAACAGTGGGATTTCTCTCTTTGCAGTCCCTGTGCTGCATCTTCTCCTGTGCTGGTCTGTTATCCATTCTGCCCTGCCTAGTCCATCCAAGAGACAAAACAAGGCTGTGTTTTGTGTTAGTTCCGTGTAAAGTGTTGAATGTTTCCTCTTTGCTGTTTGAGTTCTGTGTACTATGGGAAGATGGGCTGCGGATTGTCTCAGGAAGGCCAGAGTTGTCCTGCAGAGAAAAGTGCTAGTTTCAGTAATATCGATATGACCTTGATTTTGGGCTAAAGCCAGTTCTGTTTTTGAGGCAGATGCACAGTCCTTGCTGTCCTGTGTTCCTTGGGGTATCACTGTGAGCGTGCAAAAGCAGCAACTGTTGATGCAACCTGACAATAACATCTTCCCATCTTTTTTTCTTTGCTGCCCTGGTGTCTTGTAGGTCAGCGCTTTGCACAAATAGAGGAGAAAACTCTTCTAGCCCTCATCCTGCGACGCTTTTGGGTGGACTCATGTCACAAGCGAGAAGAGCTTCATGTAACTGGAGAACTGATTCTCCGTCCAAATAAAGGCGTCTGGGTTAAGCTGAAAAGGAGGCCACACACCGAATTACAATGAAAGGAAGTTCAAGATTTTATTGTTCAAAAAACATCCAAGCTATTTAGGCTGAGACACGTTTTTAAATGGCGTGTTTTGATGGCAGTCCAGCAATTTGTTGAAACTAAAGTCATTACTGATTGTTTCATCAAAGAAGATGTTTTAATAGCTCTAAGTTGCTCTTATTTTCTAGTACATGTGAACTTCATCTTTGAAGTGTAAGTCTTTGAACATCAAATCTTAGTGCCTTATCTACTCTGATGAAACAATTTGATTGCAATGGTGCAAAAAAATCTTAAACTGTATGGTAGTCACAACAGTAATGCCTGTGACAGAGTGATCTGGTTGTATTCCATAGCATTTGCGAGGTAGTGGATAGTCTCAAATCTTTGTATAGTTTTCAGTTTTCTTTGGCTCTGGAATATACAAGTGATCAATTCTTCCCCTTGGCACAATTTTTTTTCTGTTTAGGTAATGACTGTATCTTTGAAGAAAAAGCAGACATCTTCTGATTATTTCACTCCTACTTTGTAAGCATTTACAGTAGTTCTTAAAAACTGAGTGCACTGAATTATTTTTTTGGCAAAGTGTACCATAAGCATTAACCTGTGTAATCATACCATAAACTAGATAGTGAGCAAATTACACACAAGATTTCATAATGACAGAAACATTGTATTATTACACATTTTGAGAATAAATGTCTATTATGCCTCAATATGGAATGAAATTGTATATGTAAAAATTACATGCCTGGGTGCAGGAAATTACTGATGGATAATTATTTCTTATCATTAGTTCCTCTGGGGTGATCAGTTGACCAGATTTTACTGTTAGTTGAAGCTGAAACAATGAGCCGACACAATGAGCCAGTCTGCTCTTGCCTTCTAGGGTCCCGAAGGAAACAGAGAATTTCTTGCTAATTGACACTAAAGAGGATTTACAGTGATGGAGTGAAGCTCTTGTGAAAGTTCCTGACTGTTTTCATCTTCAGGGCACCTAAAAATCTTCAAGCCACACAGCTGGAGAGCAGACTCACCGTGACGTTTGAAAGTGCTGAAGAAGCTGGTGCTAGACCATGCTGAGATCCTCTAGCTGTCCTTTACCTCTGCCCTATGCTTTGGCCCTTCTTTTGGCTGGTGTGTAATACCCCAGTGTGACCCCTGGCCTTTACAAAGAAGGGTGCACACTGATAACCACACCTCTGTCTTTATCTGCTGATGCATTACTTGCTCTTGCCACCATGGCTGGTGATGGGGATTTTAGGTGTGCCATCACCTTTAAGGTTGTTCTGGGGCTGTGGGTGACCTGCAGAGGGGGACGAGATGAGGAGCTGGAGGTCAGATCTGATACAGCTAACGTGGATTGGCCCACCTCTAATGATTAATGTGCTACAGAGTAAGAAAGGAGTCATCTGTCCTTACTGATTTGTTGACTTTTACAGTTTCTGTTTTGTCTGTTTCCTTGTGCCCTTATAACAGCACTTTGGGGTTTAATGCCTAGGATACTGCTATGGTTTGTAGAACATCAAAATAGAGAGACAATAATTCCTATGTTTTCCAAGTAAATTGGAGGTTTCCTTGAAACTGCTGAATTCTCTATGTTCTGGTAAGCCTAGGTTTTACCATTTCCTGAGGATCTTGTAAAAAGAATGAATTCAACTGCTTAGTTCCATAAATGAAATTACAGACCTTGACAAATAGTTCATTGTAATTGCTACTTTTCTTTTGCCATCAGGAAAATAAAAGTCATGTAACAATGATAATATGGTTACATTCTTCAGTCTTCATTTTCAAAGACAGGTTTAATTGCTAGATAATAACAAGAATTCAAGTTTACAGGGCTGATTGTAAAAATTATTTTCTTTATAATGAGATAACTTTCAAGACTACCTTCTTACATTAATACACATAAAAAACGAATTACACGTTTTCCAAAGAGACTCTAAGGTAAGGAATTACTTAATGCTTTTGGGTACTTGGTAGTGTGAGTTTTGCAGGTATACAAGATTTGCATCCAGAATATGTTTTCTCGGGCCATTCGGTATGTAGTTGAAACCTGGAGAGGTACCTCATATATTTTGTTAAACTATGTCTTTAAATTGAAGACTTTCAAGACAAATGAAAACTATTATTAACTGTTGTTGTTGTTTTTTCTGTGGGGTCTATTTTGTGAAATGAGTGTTTAAAAATTGACCAGACTATAACAATTCTCTCCATAAGGAAGTGATTGTTGTGACATCAGTCTGCAAAACCCAGTATTTTTGCTTGTGCTTTATTTTTGTACGATGCTCTTCTCTTAAAATGGCATCCCAAGTAAATTGTAATTTCTTTATAATGTCTGATGGGAATAAGACAAATAATTGAGACAGAACTGGATAAAACTATAATGAGAAACCCATTATTAAAAATGCATGGGCTCAAATGCTAGCACAAGGTTACTGAAGTGGAAAATACCAATTTAGTGATGCACATACCATCTTTGCCAAGATGAGCACTGGTGTAATCCCATAGTCTGTTCACACCTGTTCTGAGAAGGCAGTCATGTCGTGTTTTGTTGTGAAAACTGGTTCTGAAGCAATCTGAATCTGTTAAGGAAATACATATTGAGGAAATCAATACTGAAAGAACAGGAACTTTCTGCCTGCAGAGTAGATGTTAGATATCTTGTGTTGTGTAGAGTGTGTGCTTTTATTAACCTGAGTCGTGTGTGTGTGTGTGTGTAGTTGTTGGTTGTGGTCAGCAACAACCCTTTGAGTTTGTTTGTTTGTTTGACTTTTTTTAACCCCGTAGGATTTAGGAATGCAATGCAGCTTTGCCAGATTTCTTGGTAAAGTAAAAGGACAATAAAATACTGTGTAATAAAAACTACATGTGCCATACTAACTGATTTCATCCTGAGGGCTAGCTGTCTGCTGATGGTATGAAGGTAGTGGCTGAGCTCTGAACCCAAATATTACCCCTGAGTAATGGTTTGTATGGGGTAATCTCAGTGATGCTAATCATGGGGTAGTGCTGGCTCTGTTTTTGTAGTGTGACTGCCTTGCTGTAAGAAGTTCATAAGCCTTGTCTTACATAAAGATCCCTTTTGTATGGTGTCAGGGCACAACTTTCTACTGAGAAGACAAGAAGTAGAGTGTGTGAGTGTTTCTGGTTTGTGGTTTACAGCTGTTAAGAAGAAAAATGACCTCAAACCCTCTGTGTGACTTCCCAGGCAATGCTTCTTGAGCGGCCCCAGGGCTGCCTCAAAGGCACTAGAGTTTTGCAGCCACCTTGACGCAAACTGTGTTGTGGGCTCTGAAATCTGCATGTTTGGAACATGTGCCAGAGGTGGATTAATGGTGCTTACTAGTCATCCGGCTGCCTTCCTGAATTTAATCTTCATGTTTCAAAAGACAAACACTCAGGTATAGATCTTGGTACACTGCTGCATACAGATCCTCTTGCCATGTGTGATCTAACATTTCATCTCGCTGATATTCCTCTTCCAGCAGGTAAAAAGAGCTTTTGGAGAATCGTACCCCACTTTCTTTCCTAAAGGTATTATTGGTGCCACCCTCTGGCAAACCTCCCAGCATAGTACTACCTCAGTTCATAGGTCATATTTAGAAGATGATCTTCATAGTTTGCATGGATTAAAAACAACTCATTTCCTAAATAATAAAATAACAATAAAAATTATCTGAGATTCTTCTGAAAATGGGAGGTCTCTGCTAACTTTAATTCCATCTTTTCCTCAACAAATGGGCTGTTCTGATGCTGGCCTGGAGTGTAGCTTGTGGAGATGGAAAGTGTTCATTGAAAATGCAAATTATTTTGTGCAAACAGAGGCAGTCTGTCAGCAAAAAAATGTATGCACAAACCTCCTGACCTGACTCCGGGCTAGTAGTTCAGAGACACATACAACTTGCTGAAGAGTTGCTGTTTGACAATTTACTGGGCCTCGTCAAGACACTGGAACCCTTCAATATGTTGAAACATTCTGTCTTCTCTAATGTCAACAATAAGCAGCATCAGGTGTTCTAGCTGTAAGAAGCAAGGCCTTGGGCAGTTAAGTGATTCTTCATTTAAAAAATCATATCTAGAAGAAAAAATATTTTAAAAAGCTGTCCTAGAAAACAAACCCAGTAGTGATTTATTTCTTAATATTTGCAACTATCATATATTTTTTCTATGATCCTGAATTTGGTCTGCATTGATTTCTTATTTGACATCCGATATGCAGTTCTTTCTGGGCTGTATCTTTAGGAAGACTGTTGACTTGTCATCGCAGGGTATGGAACTACTGTACTGCTTTTATTTCAGTACAATATGCAGTCCAGCACTTTCCACAAATCAGTGAATAAGTCATTCAAGCCATCTTTTTGCAGCCCTTTTGGGTAGAATCAAGTCAAACACAAGTTTTTGGCCTAGTGAGAAAATGAATTCTTCACTCATGTTGTCATCTGAACTAAGTTGAAAAGACTCCAGATTGTTAATTGTAAGAAGGAAAGATGAAGATTTAATTTTTATAACTTGTTTTAGCAGCATTTGGCAGCATTTAGCATTCTGTCCTTTCTCATAAACATAATGATAACCATGAGAATTAAAGATAGACAAGAATACTTCAGAATATTTGTTGGTCATGTTTGTTCTGTACATTCCTTCCCTCATTCTCTCTGAGTTGCTCTTCCTTTTGCTCTATGTCACGACTGGTGGCTGTTTCACCACAGGGAGTAGATCCTGTCCCATGTTGAGGCTACTTTTTTAGTAGGATTGCCATAAGAAATGTGGGATTTTGTTTTGGCAGGCAGAATTTTACCTGAATCAGACTAGGGTAGTGTCCAGTCATTAATTTCCTGAGGTGAAACAATTCAGTAATTCCTGCCACCTTTGCAGCTGAATGAGATTTTTCCCAAATCACAGCACAAATCAGCAGAAAGCAGTAAGAAGCTAGTAGGCAATTATACTGCCAGGGAGCTTTCATCTTAAATAACTTACTGACAGCTTGGACTGAGGAAGGTTTTTGCTTTTTTTAAATACCAAGTTAAAATGAAACAGTCAAACCAGAAGGAAAACACCCCAGTTTGTTTCATATGTTTCATCTAACTGTTGTACTTGTCAAAAAATGTTTCTATTTTATGAAAATGTTTTTGGTGAGTTCTTTTAACCCTGCCATCTGAATTACTAAATCTTAATTACAGCATTCTGATTTAGTTGCCAGAATATTATTGTTTGCTACATGTATACAATGAAGGAATTCAGTTGACAGTAACCTTACGTGTGGAGCCTTTATGAGCCTAAGGTGTGTTAGATGGTTTTTGTATTCTGTGCACTTTGAACTTCTAGCTCTTTTCATAGTTTAAATCTTGTAGTCTCTTTGGATTCCAGTGCAGTTCAGTAAACTGACACTAGCTGAGAATTTTTCTTAGCCTATTTTGTAATTTGTCCTGTAATAAATGTCTTATTATATAATAAACAATATTTCATTCAGGGACATGGAGTTCATAACACATTCTTTTCTCTGTACGGAAGTACAACTCTTGATTCGAGCAACAGTGCAGTGGTTCAAATGGGGAGGTTTGTCATGTGAGTAACAGGCTGACTGAAGGAAAATGAGTGTATTTTCCAGAGTGAACATGCTTGTTATGTTTATTTTTGAATAACAATGCTGCCTTATTTCTCAGATTTGCCATCAAATCCAATTAATGCCCATACAGACAGAGTTAAAATGATGTATACTTTTGGAAGGAGTGTGGTACCTAAATTTGAGCACTGCTGCTTTAAAAAAGTTTGTTTTGGTTTGTTTTTGTGTTGTTGTTGTTTTCCACACTAGTTGTCTTATGAAACAAACAGCCATAACAAAAAAAATTCCTTTTCCTGAGAAAAATATCTAAAATAGAGATAACGGATTACAGAAATTAAATCTTACTGAGATTCTGATGAGTAGGTGTGACTCTATATTGTATAATGAGACACATGATCTTGGTGAAATCTATGATGAATCTGCACTGGGTTTTTTTTGCCAATTTGAACTGTAAACCTTATTTTTCCAAACATGGAGTGGGAGGTTTTTTGGTTTGTTTTGTTTAATAAGACAGCAATGAACTGGAATAACACTGCTCAGTATCTGAGCTGGAAAGCCCAGATGAGAAATGAAGAGTGAGGAAATTAAGTCCTTGGAGAGAAATTCTAATCCCTTTGTACCATCAAGTGAATTGCGCGTGCGCACAGACAAATAAAATACTTTTTATTTTAATTGTGTCACTGACTCAGGATCAATTAAACCATGAACAACAATGCTCTCGATCCCCTCCTCCTCCCACCCAGGTAGGGAAGGAGATAGAGAATTAGGAGAGAGACTTTGCTGGATTGAAAACTAAATTAGACAGCTTTAATTATATGTACAATTATATACAAGTATGTTCAGGAATGTGCAAAAGCCTCTTGCCTCCCCCCACCCCCAGCAACTCTCCTGGCACTCTCCTTAGCTGTGAGCAGTCCCGAAATGTCTCAGCCTGCAGGCAGGAGATAAGGCAGAGCAGACAGGGGCTAAGGGTAGAGTTATGAGGTGCCTGAGCCTAGGGGTTGACGGTGATGGATGATGGAGTCCTCCCCGGACACTGGCCATAGACGGAAGACAAGGGAAGAAGAAGCAGGAAGGAAGTTGTCTTCTGTGATCTCTGACCTTCCTCAGAGCTTACGTAGATACATGGAATGGAATACCTTTGGTCGGTTCTGCTGTCTGTCTAGTCCAGCTCCCCTACAGGGGTTTCACAGATACAATTCTCCTGCCCCTGTAGCCTCTGTAGCAGCAGAGCTAAGAAGCGACCTTGGAGTCTCAGCAGAAACACAAACATTCCAGTGTTATCAGCCCACTAGCTGGAACACTTGCTGCTAGTTAAAAGAAAGCTTAGTGAAGGAAAAAAAAATCAGTAAAACGAAAATTAGCTTAATCCTTGCTCAACCCAGGAAAAATTGAATACTAATGCAGGTTGAGCAACACAAAACCTTACAATTTCAGCTTGTTTTGTTTATAAATATTCAGATACAGGGTAGGTTTTGTGATTACATTCAGGATTCTGAAAATTCTGTAATTGAAGTAAAGGTGATCGTTTTTCCAGAGGCATGAAATATTATCGTAATTTTACAGATAGAAAAAGAGCGAGTAAGTGACACACCTGTGGTTACATAGGAAGGCTTCTGAGATGTTTGCTGGAGATGGTGTGTGTGCTTCCCAGAGCTATACTCCCATGATACCTCTACACACCATAGTTGATGGAAAACTTCCTCTTCTGAGCTGAAGGTCAGAGCTGTACAATCATCTTAGTCTCAAAACACTCCACGTTACAGTAATAAACTAGGAAAGTGTTTTGCAGTAAAGCCTTCTAGCACTCTCCCTTGTTGCTGTTGCACCCTTAGAACAAAGAGAGTACATAAAAATGAAAGCTGCTCTACTGAAAACATTTGAGTCCTCTCCTACAAGCATTTCGGGGCAAAGCAAATGGATACACAGAAGAGTGTGAAGAGGTTTTTGTTTTGAGACAGTTCTTCCCCTTTAAGGAGGAGATGGAGACCTTGCTAGCCTGTAAGTCATGGAGAAGTCATTTTAATCATCAGGAGGCTCAAAAGGGTCACATTTGGGTGAAGTGTTTTGAACTCTCTCTCTGTTTTTTTAGTAGAGCATATGTATCAGTCTTTCCAGTATATTTAATCTAAAAGAAAAGAGGAAAAAGAGTGGGAAGGAGGTAAGAGTTGCCCCTTCAGTAGGTTTGCTATGAAACTAAACACCTTTTTTTAAAAGATTTGAAAGGATTTTTTTTTAGTTTGAGATTTATTTTGCTTCAGTTACACATGTTAAAAATAATTGTAGGAATAAAAACAAGTGATTGGACTAGATGATCTCTAGTGGTCCCTTCCAACTCTGACAATTCTGTTGTTGAGATAAACTATAAATTAGGTTTGAGTTCTTGTTGTTGCCTTTACATTTAATATATTTGCAAGCACATTTGTTGTTGGTTGTGAGGATTTTTTTTGTTTTATTTTGTGGGGTTTTTTTGGCTTCCAGCAAACTGAAGATGCTATTAGTTGCATCTAACACAAACTAGGAGTGTAGAGACTGCAATAGTGAAACTACTTAGATGATGCAGGCAGGATAATTTCTGCAAGAGTATTAAAAAGGAGGAATAAGAACTTGAACTGACGTTGGAGAAAACAGAGCACAGAATACAGAGTTGAGAATATAGTTGTTCCTATGTGCCAAGGGAATGCCTCAAGAAAATGGTGTAATAGTAAGAAAACAGGTGGTGATTCTCTCCTCAGTTACAGTAGTTTCATAATGGTGTCACTTACTTGGGTCTGAGCCACTAGTCTTATGGATTTTGTGTGGATTTCCTTCCCACTGCAGCTCAGAATTTACTCTTGAGACAAACCTCATTTGCCATTTATGTAAGTTCTTGTGCTAGCAGCAGATACTCTGGCTGTTCTGAACCAGGCATTCACCTTTTATTTTAAAATGTCATAAAGAGGCAGATGTTCAGCTGGTGTAAAACCTGGACATTGATTTCAGTGTGATCTGGATGATGTGTGGCCCAAGGTCAGTAACAATATTGACAGAAAGAGTACCCATTCAAAGTAAATATTAAAGATAAGTTAGCATTGCAGGCACCATACTATTTAACACAAACTGTTAATTTTTGTTGTTGTTGTTTATTTTTTTTTAGTAGAGCATAAACTTTATCCATTCATCCAGACCTACTGTATGTTCAGGTATGTAATCATTATTGCAAGTGATATTCAGTGAAAAGATTTCATAATAACAAGGAAGTGCATGTTGGTCTATTTATGGATTGTGTTGTGTGGTTAATTTGCTTCTTTCATAGCTTAAGTTGTAGCATTTTGGGGGGAAAAAGAATAATAAAAAAAAAAGAAATGGCTTAAAATTCATATAACATACCAGAAGCAGTGAGTGTGAGTAATATGTTTCCAACTGTGATAACAGTATCCACTCAATGATCAAGACAGAGTCAGCATTAATAATGATATTTTGATGGAATATTGTTCCCAGTGTAAGCAAGAATAAATATTCTGCTGTAAAATGAAGCAGATATTCTCTAAGTGCTTATAAGCTTTATTGCTTCTTGCAACCATAAGTAAAGGACAAACCTTTGTTGCTCTTTGCTACTTTATTTATGCCATCACAGTTGTAATTTGTAATTCTCAATGTCATTTTGAGTTAATGGTGTAACAGTACAAGTGTAAATCAGTGATACGCTTTGCAATGCTTTATAAAACTAATTATACACCCTTTATTAAACATACCTTAAAGAATTATTTTGTGTTTTTCAGGATGATTTGGATTTATCAGACTTTTAATTTTATTTTCTTACTTGCTTCTGTTTACAGTGGTAAGTGAATATATGATTCCTTAGATAGCAACACAGAATAATGCAACTCTTCTAGAAGAGGCCGTGATTAGTAACTGCAGTCTGGTCCTGAGACAGCAGTCTTGGTTCTGCTGGGTTGCACTCCGTTGAGTAACTCACATAACCCTATTTCTTGACACGGAACTTTCTAATGGGGCTTTACTGGCGTTTTCCTGCCACCTCCCGCCATGCTGTCACCTCACCCACCACCATGCTGCGGGCAGTTTTCTCTAAGAGACTGAGGCTGCATCTAGCTCGTAACCGTGAAATCAGCGTGATGTTCAGTCTCCTGCTCCCAACAGCAAGGTTAGCAGCTTTAGCAGCAGCTCACGAAAGGAGCATTTTGCAGTTGATAGTGGGTCCAGCAGGTGGGGTGACTCTCCGCAGTACAACTTGGAGCTCTCTAAAGTTTGCGCTAGTGTGTGGTGGCTGCCGGAGGCTCAGTGCGGTGGGGCTGGGATAAGGTGGCTGCCTCTCCCCGGCTGCAGAGGAGCCTTAGCCCTTTCCCCAGGCGCTGCCCTCGGAGCAGGAGAAAGGACTGAAGGTCGCTCATCCCAGCAGTCTCACTGGGGAACAGAAACTGACTTTCAGAGTCAACGTCCCTTTTTGATTTCCTTTAAATAAACAAACCCAACAACCTTCAGTCTTATTCATACATTGCCTTTGCAAGAAATTTCTGGTCTAAAAGTGTTTGTGTAACGACCTGCATACCATCATGCTTTAAAGAATATTGCAATAAGTATGAGCAACTCCGGAACTAATTGTTTAATTGTAAATTATTTTTTAGAATCCTCTTGATGTGCTGGAAAATTGGTGATTGTGTACATTTTTTCAATGTTAGTCTGTGTTAATGATTTACCTTTTTCAGTTAGCAAAAGTCAAAATACAAAAACTGCATTGCATTTCCCTGAAGTTCCCTGTGCTGATAGATTCTGACTAAGACCTAACGCAGGTTTATGTTCAGTAATGTATTAACTGTTTTCTTGGAGGACAATTAGGTTATTCAGCTTTTTAGCAAAATCTGTTTGATAAATGTACTATTATTTAAGGAAATGTTTTAAATGAATTAAAATCTCAGCAAAACTAAACTCTGGGAACACTTCTGAGGCCTAGGAAACGTTTTTATTAAATTGCAGTATTCAGAACTGGCATGGTTTTATGTATGTAGTTTTACAACATAAATAAGGGGGGGAGTTTGTGATGATTTACACTAGAAGAAGGTAAACAAAATCCAAAATGTCTGGAACAGCAAATCATTGCAATATCATTTTCTTTTGGCTTTAGAATTCACTGAGACTGTTCCAAGTAATAGAAAATGCTTTTCTCTTAGTGACAAAGTTGTGTAAAGAAACTCTACCAAGAATAATAAATACCAATATTTAAAGAAAGATCTTGAAAGTATGTATAAGAGAAAATGTGGCTGTATCTAGAGTACAAATTTTGTATTAACAAGAAATTAACCTTTAAAAGATATTAGCTTATTGTGCACGTATGTCTTAGAACTCTTCATTTTTTCCTTTCTTGGGGGTAAATTATATATTTTACCCATGTGCAGGAAACATAGAATTACCTAAGTATAGCTTATTATCACATTAATAAATAAAACTTACTCATAATATTTTTAAAATTGTAAAATCCAATATGGTTGTTCCATTTTTTTCATTTTAAATAGCTTTGGTACAGTGTGGTAGCTCTATACTAACAGATTAAGCAGGTAGACAAAGTGTTTTCACTTGGGCACTCTCCCATTCTGTAAAGATGGAATATTTTCTCTTTATCTTTTAGCTAAGAAAAAACACTTTTTTAGATACAGGTGTAAAAATTGGAGTATTTGCTGATTTGCTCCCTCTTTGGAGGGCAAATTCAAGAACAGAGTGGGCTTCTCTGCAGAGCCAGCCCTCTTGTGTGTTTTAACAAGAGATCTAACAAATGCCTTCATTTTGAAAGATGGGACCTGGTTTCTGCCTAGGTATCTTTATTGCCTGTCTCTGCAGCGTGGGTGGGTTTCATTACAGAGTTCCATATGGGATTGATTGCTGAGGAATTCCTGCAGAAGTAAGGTGGCAGTTAAGCTCATTTTTATTCTGGACAGTTCCTGAGACACTACTTCTGTTAAGTATTTTCTTCATTGTAAAACAAATCAGAGGAGCTTTGAGGTGGTGTGTGAGCGAGCAGAAGGTTTATAAAATGCTTGGAGCCTTTGAAACTGTTTGCAGTGGCACCACCTGTGACTCTGGCCTTTGAGCAATCCATAAGCAAAATAGAATTATCTTCACATATGACTTTAACTCCTTCTGTTCCTTGTACTTCCTTGTCCTAGTTTTCCTCTTAATGGTGCTCTGTACTGGTCTCAGAAGATGCTTGTGCTGCTCCTGAGATCTGCCACAAGAAGGTCACTTCCCTCTGCTGTGCAGATCTGCCCTGTGCCCCATCCTGCTGCTTGGGTTTCTGCTTCAGCTCAAGTTGTCCTGTGCCAGCATTGGGTACAAGGCAAGGTAATGGGGGGAGATAAGCCAGAGAGTTTTACTTCTGGTGGAGAACAAAGGTGAGACTCCCAGAGGAAGTGTGATACTCGCCCCCCTCACCCCCTTCTCCTGCCAAAGGACTGTCTGAAAAGCAGGGTCAATGACAAAGGGCAGCAGTGGTTTCACCCTCTCCTGGTGAACTGTGCACGCTCCCATCTCTAATAACTTACATATTTTGTTACTCCATATCAGAATGTGTGACTCAGATCTATGAAAATACTTACTTCCAAGGAGGAGACCTCACCACGGTTTTTACACCAAGTGCCAATTACTGCCAAGTAGTGTGTACTTACCATCCTACCTGTCTGTTCTTCACCTATTTGCCAGAGGTGTGGACTAAAGATCCTGCAAAAAGGTAAAATGTTCGTGTTTGTGTTCGTGTGGCTTTTGCTGGTCTCCTGTGCTAATTTAGGAAGCCGGTAACACTTTGATAGAAGACAGGCACACAATGAAAGCTACAGGGTTGCCATAGGAAAACAATCTTGTATCTTTAAAACTGGTGATCTAAAAGAGTATTTGCTTAAATTCAAATATTAAATCTGGTAGTGCCCAATCTTTCACATCACATACCAACGATCAAGGAGGCAGAACTGACTATGCCACATATTTTTTGTTGAGGGACTATGTGAGCAATTTCACATCTCCAATGGTCCCCTCTACTGTGCCCCATCCTCTCCCTTTAGCATATTTTTTTTCCCAATTAACAACTTCAGTAGCCTGAGAAGATGAGTTTCTCATTCCTCTGTATGCCCAGTGCATTTCTGTCTTCCAAAGCCTGGGCTCTGCTTTTCACTTTAATGAGGCTTCTTGGAGCTCTTTCACACACCAAGGAATCTCGTCTGCCCCCAATGTCAACAAAGCAGATGCAGCTCTACCCTATCTTTCTCCAGATTGCACTTGTTGTTTAAATCGTAATGTTGAGGAATATTGAACAGCCTGCATTTCACCTGAGAAAGAACTATGAAAGTCTGTGTGGCACTGCAAAAGCTGTGAATTGCTGCATTTTAAAACACAGGTTTTCCTGCTACTTAAAAGACAGTGACACAGAAATGCTGCCGAAAGTGGAGATGGAAGGAGCTATCTCTGGACATTCCTTAAAACAGTGTGACATCCAAATTAGTGGTAAGGTATAGTTCTTCACATGTATGCATTTTACTCTCTGTATCATGCGGCAGATGTTAGAAATTTAGCATTTTGAAAACAGGAATAGAATCAGGGAAGCAGCCAAGCAGTGGTTTGTATATTCTTTGCCGGATCTCTTTCAAATACATCTTACAAAATCTTCCACTGTTTTCACCCTTCACCCCCAACTATCCACTACCAAGTCTCCCCAGATGAGGTAACAGGGAAATTAAGATCCTGCAGTCATTGTTTCGTTTCCTCGAGGCAGATGGGAGCATATTCTTTAACTGGTAGTTCCAGTTCAAAAAATTAATTTACTGCAACAATTGTACTCCAGCAAGCTGCTCATATGGTGTGTGTGACCCTGCTTTACAACTTTGTAGGGGAGATGCCCAGCAAAGCAGAAGTGCAGAGTCACAAAGCAATATTGCTGTTTTCATGATTCTGTGTAATAATTAGCAGCTCCATCTTTTAGAGTATGTGTGCTATGCAGAGTCTTACTGTCAACAAGGCATACCTAAAAATTATTAGCAGACATAATTTAAAGCCTATTAAATGTGTTGTTTTAAATATGTTTTAACCTTGTACCATCGTAATGATGTCATTAAGACAAGACCAATTTTAACCATTGTATGGTACTGCAGAAAAACAGAATAAGGAAGAAGATATTTATTCATTTCCTGACTTTGAGGCCAAATTGTGTCTTACGGATGCCAGCCTAATTCTTCAGTATAATTGACACAGCACCTGAGTATGCCCAGGCAAAATGGATCTCACTTTCTGCAAGTTCTCCATTGCCGCTATTGACAAATCACTTGTGCTTGCTTTTGCTTGTCACTTGTCATTCAGAGCAGTCAGGACTTTTAACAGCCATTTCCTGCCAACATCCTTTTGCATTTATATTTCTGAGTAACTTTGGCCCAGCAAAACAAATTTCAGTGGGGTGTTATTCTTCATGCTATATAGACTAATTGGTATCACTGGAGTTACTCTAGAATTGGACTAATGTCACAGAGATGCAAACCTGCTCATATATGTTTAAAAACCCCATCAATGGTTGGCTGACTCATGTTCTGTGAAGAGACCCCACTGACCATAAGGCAAAACCTGCATCCCTCACAGGGAAAACCTGTTTCAAACACCACAGTCCCAGTTCTCCTTCTGTGGAGTGTAAATTAAACAAACCTTCTGACTCAAATGGGAGTTGTCTGTTGCTTATGAGGACAGAATTTGCCTTTTAAACTGCTCTGTAAGTCTGGAAATAGGAAAGTATGTTTTAGTATTAATCATGACTTTTTGCTTTGATTAATGTCATGGTCTCAGCCACAGTGGTTAGAGCTTATCTCTCTCATGTAGGCAGAGGCACTGTCGAAGTCTGACAGTTTTTACCTCTGCCATGTGTTACTATACAATACCAACACTTCTGGTTTTATTACCTGTGGTAAATGTGAAGTATGATGTAACTGAAGCAAGCATGGGATGTGGCATCTGGATTACGAGGGCTGTGTCATACCAACTGCTATCTTTTGGGTAGTTTGGGGTGTGCGGTGGGGAAAAGAATAGAAGCATGTTTTCAGAACTTGGTCTCTCTTTTTTTTTACAGCTTGCAGCCCAAATGTCCACATAGGACTGGATATGGAAGGGAAAATTTATGATGTTACTATGGCTGACAGCTATCAACAGTGCCAGAAAAGATGTACCAATGACAACCATTGCCATTTTTTTACATATGTCTCAGAAACATTTCACAATGCAAGCTTTCGGTAGATACAGTTTCAATATTTTTCCTTGGACAGCACTGTTCTTTAGTAGAGTAAATCTCAGAGCAGTCTAAGGTGTGAGAACTTATTCAAAGAAATAATTTTTCCTTGACTTGTCATCCTTGGAATGTTTATTCAAACTTACAGATAGGAAAAGGTCTGTAGTAAATCAGCTTTCATTTGTCCATCGGTGAGAAAGACAAACTTGATTATCGCAGCAGTGAAAAAGATAAAAATCCTCTGGAGATACTGAAATGCAAATTATATTGGTAGGTGTGCAACGTGATTGCTCTGTTAAATTTTGCTCTGCTTCTTGCTCTGAAAGCAACATTATCAGAGGAGCCAGAGAAATTTTTAATTTTTATCAGGCCTATTTTTGAGCTGTCAATCTGCTCAATTTTACAAGTTAAACATTGTTCAGCTTGCTCTGTTCCTCATTTGAAGATTGTTCTGGAGGTTGGGGATCACTCTGGCCCATGGCCAGAACATGCATCATGATAGGAATTAAGAGGTCAGGAGGATGGTGTAGACCAAAGAAGATGGCCTGTTGTTTTACCATTTTCTTTATTCTTTGTCACTCAGTAAAAAATGCTTCTTGAAACATACCAGTGTAGGAACTCCAACCAGCATAAAGGTGCTTGATGAGGTTATGTCTGGATTCTCTTTAAAGCCGTGCCAGCTTTCTGAAACAGGTAAGTATTTAAAATCTCTAATTCAGTTTAGTTTTAAGGATTTTGGATGATGAGGTGCAGTCTATCTCTGGCATAAATGTTTCATTATGTAAAATAATTCTAATATAAACTTACGCTTGCAAATATTTTTTGTACTCTCAGGCACAAAGGAGGTTCAGATCTTTTTAATTTTTCCATTTGATAATTTGTCTCACAAAAACATTTGCCTGCTTTGAAGATCTAAAAAGTTCTTTCATAAGTTTAGCTTGATGAAGTTGAATGTTATCTTTGTACTGTGGATACAAAAGTGAAAGATAAAATCCCATCAAAGTCAAAGATCGGAAGGAACATAAAGAATTCAAAATTCTGTTTGTATACCATGGAAGCACTTAGGAATGCAGCTTTCTAATGTGACTGGCTAGTATGAAAGGTTGTAGTCTGTGTTTTGTGGGTGACTTCTATTGAAAGCAGTGTTTGTGCTTCTTTTTGCAATCATTACTCAGGCAAAACTCCCCAAAGTGCAAGATCAAACAGTTTGCATTATATCTTCTTATTCTCATTGAAACATCTTTCACTTTTTTTTCTTTTTTCTTTTTTTTTTTTTAAACCACCTTCACTAGGTATTGCTGTGTGATATTTTCCCTTAATGGTGATGGTGTTCTGCTTCCACATAGCCTTATATTTACTCACAGATAATGTATTTTTCCCATAGAAGTAACATTTTTTAGAGATTCTGCATATTTCTTTTCTATGTCAATACCTTTTCTTCAGACTCTGTTAGTCCTACTGTAGGAATAAGTTTTTGAAACAATTGAAAAAGTAGTTTTGTTCAGATCTTAACAATGAAGATGCTGAAAGAAGAATGAAGTGTAAAGAAAGAATAAGGAAAAGGAAGCAAAAGTTTTATAAAGAGAAGAAGACAATTTAGCTGTTCCCTCACTATTTGTATGAGAGAATGGAGGGAAGATTTTTTATTTTTTTTTATTTTTTTTCCAAACTCTTGCATTAAGATTTACTAGAAAGACATTCATGGTTAAAAAAAAATCACAGTGTTCCGAAGGGTACTGCTCACAGATTTTGAGAAGAATCAGGGGACTGTAGCATAGAAAAAACAGTATGATTTTAAGAAAAAAAAATATTAAAAGCCATCTGAGACTATCAAAGACATCTATGGTTTATGACAGTGATGACATACAGGGCAGTAATGAACCATCACCACTTAAATCACAATTTCTGAAAGCATGTAAAGGTCAGTCTTGTTCCTACCTGTCTTGCCTTGCTTTCTGTGTCTTGTGAGAAAGGGAAGAGGGGATAAAGAAGGAATAAATAATGGGATCATAAAAGCCTAGACGGTATTATCGGATCAAGAGTTCATCTAAGGAGGTTATCTGTCCTAATACAAGGCAGATCAACTCTACCTGTCCAGACAGAGATTGTCAAATGTAGTAATCAAATGTCAGTACCACCTTCTGCCTTGTTGTATTGTAAATATCTGAAATGGGATTATTTAAATATTTGTTCTAATTTTTTTTCTGACGTATTTAGGCTGACTAGTCCTATATTGTATATGTTCCAGTGTCATAATTTTAAAAATAGATGCTTCCTCTTTCAAAGCTTTTGAGATCACAGCAACCTTCTGTGAACACCAAAAAGCTAAATTGCACCAAGAAACTTTGAGATTGCTTCAATCAGATTCTAAGACCACTGAAATAATCAATATTAAGGGATTTCTGTTCCCTGTTCTACAATGCCCTCTTCCCTCTGCTCAGTAATGCTAATGTTGTTGACCATCTAACTGCAGTTTGTTTTCATGGAGAAGAGAAGAAAAGAAAAAAAGGTAGTTCTTTGGCCTTTCTTGTGTCCTTTCCTTCTCCCCTTAGCAGAACCTGAGCTCCTTAATGCTGATTGAATAGTACTGCATATTTTTCTTTTTAGAGTTTGTCTCTTCCTATTTGACCTTTCATTTTGTGCTTTTGCCTTTCTGATTTTTTCTTTATGTACACATGCTATTACACATCCATAGCAATTTGTCTGCATTTCTGCCCTTTGTAAAGAATGTTCCTTGAAAACATTGAATATTAAACAATCACTAAACACCACCATTGAGACAATAGGTTAACTTCCCTTGCTGCCCAGTATTGTTTTCCTTTCATGCTTATGTTTTTTTGAAAACCTCATCAAAGTAACAGTAGCATTAAGCTCTACCTCTCCTTTTTCCTGTTTTTCATTTTCTGTAGTAAGATGTTTCCAGTATGTTTCTGTAGCTCATGGGGTATTGTCAACTTGGCTGCTGTACTTTTTCAACAGCCAAAGTTCTCTGCTGCCACCGAATCCTACATTTTGGATAATTTAATTGTTTTTACTGTCTTTACATCTTGATAGTTTCAAGAAACATTCTCCACGTTGGTGCTTCCTTTTTTCCTCTTTTTAGTGTTGCACTGGGTTTTTAACTAGGACTTCAAGTGTACCTTTGGAGAGGGCGACTCATTCTTCTCTTTCTAAGTATGCTAGTATTCGTGTAACTTCTATCTCCATAGTATGGTTCATAGAATCATAGAATATGCTGAGTTGGAAGGGACCAATAAGGATCATCAAGTCCAACTCCTGTCCCTGTGTAGGGCACCCCAAGAATGGCACCATGTGCCTGAGAACATCATCCAAATATTTCTTGAACTCAGGCAGGCTTGTTGCTGTGAACACTTCCCTGGGGAGCTTGTTTCAGTGTTCCACCATCCTCTGGGTGAAAAACCTTTTCCTGATATCTAAACTAAACCTCCCCTGATTCAGCTTCCTGCCATTTCCCTGAGTCTTGCCATTGGTCACAAAAGTGAAGAGATCAGTACCTGCCTCATCTCTTCCCTTGTGAGGAAGCCACAGACTGCAATGAGGTCACCCCTCAGCCTCCTATTCTCCAAGCTGAATAATCCAAGTGTGCTTAGCCGCTTCTCATAAGTCATCCCTTCCAGACCCTTTACCATCCTCATGGATCTCCTTTGGACACTCTCCAATAGCTTGACGTCCATTTTTATTGTGGTGTGGTTGTGTGAGTTATCCTGCCAAGTCTCTGTTACATTATTTTGTTTTTTCAGAGGGCAGATTGTACATTACTCCTGCTTATTCTGTCTACTTTTAAAATAGCGTTTAATAAAGTGTTAAGAGGTTCATCCCATTATTTTTGTTCTAGTCTTCCCATGATGCTCCTAGATACACCCATTACCTTTTGCCTAGATTACCATTATTTATTCCTAAGTGTGGATTTGTATACTGATCTCCATTGTTTCTAATTTAAAACATTCCCTGCTGGATTAACAAATCTGTATTCTCACATGTCTCTTCTCTTTTTCTCTATATGAACCTTATATCTGCCTAGGAGTCCTCTCCATGAGTTTACACACTTGGAAAAGTTCTTGTGAAATAGTTTTTTGTTAAAATGTGATATTATCTTTCCAGTTTATCAGTCAAAAAGAAAGAAAAATGTGAATAAGGGTAGAAATTAATATTCTGTAAATCTTAATATTCTGATGACATAATAAAATATTTGGAATTTTGATATTTTGTTCTTGTTTTATACAGATTGTCAAACGGACATTTTTGAAGGTCAAGAATTTTCAGGAACAAATATTACAAGTTTTTTCACTCCTGATACCTCTGTCTGCCAAACTATTTGTACATATTTTCCAAAGTGCTTGTTCTTTACATTCTTTACTAGGGAGTGGCAAATAGAATCCCAAAGGTGAATATGACAACTAACTTTAATTCTCTGAGTAGACTTTAAAAAAAAAAAAAAAAAGCAGGTTTTTTTAATGACTATTTTATTATATTTAAGGAAATTTTTGTAAAAAGGTTATTTTCAGTAAAGCACAGCTTTTTATGTTTCGTATTCATAAGTTTAGAATTTCCTGTGGGCATTTCATCTGTTCTTCAATGTGATCAGGGGTTTTGTATTGCAGCTGCATATCTGGTGTTAACCTGAAAAGAATTATGCACATCAAAGAGACAGTGAGCCTCCAGCTTAAAAGCTGAATTTGATGAATTTATCAAAAGAGTCATTGGATTTCCTAGCAGTATTATTTACTTGAAAAGATTTTTATAAAGTTAACAGGTTTAAAAATGTTTCTGTTGAGCTTCCTTCCTTCAGACTTAGTAGTGAGAATTGTTAAATATCTACATTCTCCATAGAAGAGGAGAATGTATTTTCAGAGGAATTTCCGGGAGAAGTGAAGTTGGGATGACATTTATCATCTAAAGTCATCTATTCTACATATGCCTGAATGTGCAACCTTTAGTAGTACACTCATATGCCATTTCACAAAACTACAAAAGCCCCCTCTATTTAGTGTGAACTTGTGAACTTAGTGAATGCCTTTTCACATGAAATACTTTCACAGAGGCTTGGGAGAAGAAATGCATTTAAGAAAGAGCTTTCCCTTATCAGTACCTGAACAATCCATTGTAGGATGTGAGAACAGATTTAGCTATTGTAAATTTTTTTTAAATTTTAGAAATCTTTGCCTTCTGAAGACGTCAATAAGTGGGATACCAGAGGCACTTATATCGCAGGAAAATGCTGTATCAGGCTTTGGTCTCCTAAATTGCAGAAGATCCTTTCCCGGTAAACAATACATTACAATTAAACTACTAGTTTTGAATTAATCAAATTAATAGATTTACTGATGCTTGGAATGCATTCTTACAGCCTGCAATTCTCGCACTTACATGCACATGAATTTTTTGGGAGATGAACTCAATGTCACTTACACTAAAGGTCACAGAGCCTGTCAGCAGCTTTGCACAGACATGATCCGCTGCCAATTTTTTACCTACTTTCCCCTCCAAGATTCATGCAACGAGGAAAGGTAAGATATTTTCTAAAATGTTCAAACATTGCAGAAATAATAATTCTGCAGGTTTGGTGAAGGGGTAATTTATGTGTTCTGCACAAACTGAATCTTTGCAATAATTCATTGGCAGAAAGTGTGAATGCCACCTAAGGATGTCCCCGAATGGATCTCCAGTGGAAATAGCACATGGGCCAGGAAGTATCTCTGGATACTCACTTAGATTATGTAAAAAAAAAGCCAGTACTGGTAAGTGAAACCTCTTTCATGTAAAAGAGACAGTGCTTAACCGACTTCAGTACAAGGAAGCCAAACCCCCCCCCCCCCCCTCCTTTTTTTTTTTTTAAATTGGCTGCCTTGGTTGCACTGTCACAGTGGGCCACCTTGTGAAGTTAGAGTGTTCTGAAAAAGCGAAGGCAGCCAGGTCTGCACACTGTAAATGCCAACAGTAGCAGCACTGTGAACCTGGTTTTAATAGATTTCCAGTTCATAAATCAGAAAAGGACTGAATGCATCTTTGCAATAGATCAGTTTCTTTACAGGGTCCAGCAGTATTCTCATCTTCATTTGTCATTGGTGAGTACAAATTATATTTAAGCACAGTTTTAAATTATTTCTGTAGTGTGTATGCAGCATTCTGCAAGAACTATTAGGATTGTTGGAGGGACAGACTCTTCCCCTGGTGAATGGCCATGGCAGGTCAGCTTGCATGTGAAGTTGTCTCGTCGGAGACACCTCTGTGGGGGCTCTATCATCAGCAACCACTGGATTCTTACAGCTGCTCACTGTGTCATGAGGTGAGGCCTACATATAACTGTACAAATAAAATAAATAATTTGTCCAGTGTATCAGATAAGTTGAGATCTACCTTTCAGAAAAATAAAAATGAGGACTAGAATAAAATAAACTCTTTCAATGTTACCAAAAGGTGAACTTCTAAGGCAGACTATTCATATCCCTAATGTAACTGGAACTCCATGCTTTGTCCCTGTCTACAATAGTATTGTGCTACTTATGCTAAATTATTTTTATGCTCCTAGAAGACTAAATTCTAAAGCAGACACCAGATACCTACAGAAACTTTGACATTCTCATGCTACATAAACTTTTTCTTACTGTAATACCGTATCTTCTATCAAGGAAAATCTGTTGCTAGGTTATTCCATTTCAAAAACTTCCAATGACTTATCTCAGAGGTTTCTCCGTGGTGCTTAAAAAATGGCACTAATCTGATAGCTTCAGCAGCAGGGTGCTCACCAAATTAGCTCACTTGACCAGGACACAAAGCAAATCACGGTGCGGGGGCTGGGGGGGGGGGGGGCAATACCTAAGACATTCCTAATTTGCTCTGAGGCATATAGTCCATATTGCTAATCAAATTACAAACCTGTTTGGGTCATTAAATTAGTTGTGGTGTGAAGAGCTGTTTTAGTTGTCATGCAGATTATTAATTTCCCGTGTTTGATTGTCATCACCTGTAGAGCAGGTTATCTTATCATTTACAGAGTGAAAAGTGTGAGACTATAATGCAGTCTGATGGGAGAAAAGCAACAGGTAACATGCTTCAAAGAAGAGGATGTTGACTCAGTAACATGGTCCAAAAATTAGGCTTTTTTACTTAAACAGCATAGTACATTACCCATTACTGTTTTCTCGTAGAATAGTGTTGCCAGTATTTTGCACCCAGTGACAAACTTTATAAAAATGGTTAAACTCTATAAAAAACCCTTTATAAAAAATATTATTCTCTACCTACTATCCAGTGAAGAAGTTACCAGTATCATAAAAGACAAAGGGAAAATATATGTTTGCAAAACAAAACAAAATAAAAAAGTCTTTATTAATTAGAAATTATTAAAACCAAATTATATTATGAATTTGTATATAAAATATTTTTTAAAATCTGGAAATTTTATTTTGGACAGGTTTTGCATCTTCTTCATTGCATGTACTAAAACTTCTAGGTTGCCTTCATGGTAGAATATTACAGTGGAATATCCTGTAAATGTACTCAAAGTAAAGTTGAAATAATAAAGATAAACTGGAACTTTTATGATATTACGTATGCTAATCTATATTTACATGGCTGGTGTCATGTTCCTAACAAATAAGTGTCAGAATAGACTCTACTAGAATCTAGTAGACTCTAGAATCTGAACATAAAGGAGGTAGAAAACTGATGTGGGGCTCAAAATATGAATAGGACAAGGAACAGAAAGAAGGAGACCTGAAGGAAATGGACCAAATAAATTTTTTTTTTTTTTTTGAGATTGTGAAAACAAAAAATTTGAAAGAATGACCCAGTGCTGTTCACTGTACACTCAGGAGTAGTGGAAGATGTTGGCATCTGCACTCAGCCTCTAAATCGGTGCAATTCTTCTGCCACAGACTAACTGTTTGTCTTTTTCCCTCAGTCTTGAGAATCCCAACATTTGGCGTGTTTATGCCGGTATTTTAAAACAATCAGAAATAAATGAGGATACGCCCTTCTTCAAAGTGGAAGAGATTATTGTTCACCCTCAGTATAAATACGCACAGACTGGATATGACATAGCTTTAATGAAACTTGATAAGCCTATGAATTTCAATGGTATGTAGTGTATTTCAGAGGAATTCTGAAAATGTGCAGGATGACACAGGGCTGGCGTTGGTGTAGCAGTGTGCAACGTTTGGGCTGGCTTCATTTAAGATGCAGTTACTGGGTTATGAGGAGAATCTTATTCTGTTGGCTTTGAAAAGAAATTAGGTGGCTTTTTTTTTGTGTGGCTGGAATGATATATAGTTTAAGGGACAAAGTATAACATGGAGCTATCATGGGGGGTCGTGTACATGCCCACAAAACCTTAATGCTGCAATTGTCTCTGCTGGTCAAATAATGTTTTTAATCATATTATAGATCATCAACTACCCATTTGCCTGCCATCAAAAGAAGATACTAACATACTTTATACAGACTGTTGGGTAACTGGATGGGGTTACAGAAAGGAAAAAGGTACAGATAAATACCTAAACAGTGAGTTCTTGCATTTGCAAAATTTTTGTGGTTAAAAAATCCCAACACTTCTGCAGCACTGTAATATAATTCTTAATTAGAATATACTTCTAGTAAAAATATAAAAAAATAGAAGAATATACTTCTACATCATAAAACATACAAAACATGTATGAAGTTATCATTAAATAACTCCATGCTCTGACACAAAAATTAAATTTTATAAATTGTTTGATCCAATCATTTGAAATATGCAACATAAATTTATCCTGTACAGCCCTCATATATTTTCCTTAAAGATTCTAGCTTAATCTACTGGAAAACCCCAGTATATATCGGGAATACATGCTTCTTCTTGTGCTCCCAGCTGAAATATGCCAACTGACTTATTGAACTGTGAGATTTTTATTTACAGTTTGCACAGAACCCAGGCTTTTTTATGTGATTGTATTCATATGAGTTTAGAAACTGGAAATTGAAGTATGTTGCTTTTATGACTCTGAAGGTTGATTATAAACAATGCCAATGACTTTTGTGTTGTGACAGCAGATGAAATTTGCACTCCTCTGATTTTAAATGGAAGTAGACCAAATAGCTATTAATTATAAAAGTCTGTTTTTACATGCATTTATGTATTTAGATTTTTATATGTGTAATATTTATGTGTATGTGTATATACACACACACACACTTATTTAAACAGCATCGTTTCTTTCATACACCTTCAATTTGACGGTTAGATTTCAATGTGAAACCTAACAAATTTAGGCATATATGGTATAGGCTATTTCTTTTGTTAATTTCTGGGAAAAGGCTGATCTCAAATACTCTTATTTAATCTCTACGTGCAAATTTCTTCACCCCGTAAACTACTAGCACATGGAACAGCACAGATTTGGCAACTGGGAGATTCCAAACCTCTTGTAACACATTACTAAGAAATAATTGTTAATAAAACAAAGCAATGCTCTTAATGGGAGGACAGGTTAGAAGGGCCATTGTTCTGAAAGCTGTACTAATATGAGGATTCATTGCAAATCACAAGGGTGTTTTGAAGCTTGCCCAGTCAGGAAACATAAAATGGCATTATGAAAACATTCAAATTAGCATACAATTCACATTGCTTGCTAACACAAAAAAAAAAAAGGAAAATCAATGTCATGAACATCTAAAAACACTCCAAATGCAGTGGCCTCCAGCTTTGTAATGTCACTGTATCAGGATTTGTAGAGTTGATTTTAACTTTTATTTTGCTAGAGGCAAACATTTCTCTGTTCATACCATCTATTACATAGGTCGTGTAGAAGATATTCTTCAGAAAGCTACTGTTCCCCTCATGTCAAAAGAGGAATGCCAGGCAAGGTACCGGAAGCGCAGAATAGGTGACAAAGTGATCTGTGCTGGTTATGATGAAGGTGGAAGGGATGCTTGCAAGGTAATGAAAGGAAGTAGTAGATAGTAAACTATTCCAGCCATTCGTTCAAATATATAATTGAATAATGTTTTTTTAAATTGCCATTAGAAAAAATATCGTTATTAATAGAGCTGTTGATCCATTTGTCACTGTTACATGTCAAAAGCACTGAAAATCAAGGTATACGCAAATGATTTATTACATGACACACTATGTGTGTTTATATATAAATACATCATCCACTTAGGAAATAAAACAGTATTCCTTCAGAGTATCAGAAATCCAAAGAGAGCAAATATAGCATCTCAAAGTATTTCTCAAAAAAAAAGCAGACTTCCTATGTGATGATTTTAGTTCTTGACGTGAAACACAGTACATGAAAGATTATTTTAAAGCATCCACTGTGTACAAATCAGAGGGGAGGGTGCTAGCAATGCTATTAAAATGCTTGGGGAATGGAAGGCTAAAGACACCCTGGTGAGCAGTCTGGTCTATTCATTATTAGAAATGAAAATGTCCCAACTGCGTGACTTCAGTGAGCCAAATTCTCTGCTCGAGTGTAAACTCATGCACTACCATTAATTTAAATATTTGGAGTTAATGCATATAAGAAGAAAATAATCTGATTAATAAGATTAAATCCTCTACAAAATACAGTATTTTCACTTTAAGCATTTAACAGTTAACATTTTTTATGTTAAAATGTTACTGTGATCAGTATTGACTAATTAGGAATAACTATGCTTGGAGCTTGGAAGTAATTTTCCCTCTATGTTAATTAAGCTTTCTTTATCTGATACCAAAACATAGAGATGCTGTTTTATAAAAATAACATTCTTGTTTCAACAACTCATAACAGATACGTTAAAGAACCTTATATTCAAAAAGATCAGGTAGGAATAGGATAAGAAAACAGAGATATGTTTTATCCTGAGAGGGACAAAGTCACTCAAACAAGACAGGTCACATAGAGACTTGAGGTTTTCATACTAAAACTAAGGTCATAAGAGAAGATACTGGCAAATTTACTGTTTTTCTCACTTTGACATGTAATCTTCATTGGGTTTTAAATCAGTGTACGTAGATCAATTAAAAAAAAAAAAGAAAGCTAGTAGTTTTGAACCTTCATGAGAAGTGGAAATTATTTGCAATGACTGTGAAGTATTTAGAAGTCAATTCACTAGAAAAATAGGAAATCTGCTTCAGTAATCTGTTAATTAGCCTTAAGTGAAAGTGATTGAAATCTAGGCAGTTATGCTGGTGTTAATGCTGAATGATGCTGATTTTAATCAAGGCTTTCTATAAGAGAGAAATACTGATGAGAGCTCTTCCTTGAATGTTCTGTCTTCTTCTTCTGTGACCTAGGGAGATTCAGGAGGGCCGTTGTCATGCAAGCACGAGGAGGTGTGGTATCTGGTGGGCATCACCAGCTGGGGCGAAGGGTGCGCTCGGCCCAGGCAGCCGGGTGTCTACACAAAAGTTGCCGAGTATTCAGACTGGATTCTAGAAAAAACTACCTAGCTCCTACTACCTATTGGCTCAAACTGATGTCATGCAATAATAACCCTAGGAGCAATGTAATGAAGCATAGTAGCATTTTTAAAAAGGTGTTCCTTGTTGGCCTGGAATGTAAAAGAGCTCATCAAAAAAGTGGAAAAGCGGGAAGGAGTGAACTTTGCCATTATTAAATAAAAAGGCTGTTATACAAATAAACTCTGTGGTCACTGATTTGGTAGAAAAAAAAATACATCTGAACAGTTGATTTCTTCTGTCCTCGCTAGCGTACAATGGAAGGGGATGCGGCTGCAGGTCATGTATGGAGCTGGGAACTGCTTCTGTCTCCTGAGGTTTGGACACAGCAATGGAGATTTCCCTCCCATGTCCAAATGTGGTTGAAAGGGGCCAACCAGTTACAAACTTACTAAGGGGCTTGCGGAAGGGAAGCTGAGACAGGGAGAAGCCTACACAGCTCTAGAAACCTCATTTGCATTGGGAATTAGCCAAAAAAGTGGAAGTACTAGCCAAGAGAACAAAACCAGAGGCCTTGGAAAGCTCTTTGGTAACAATTTTGCAAGTATGGTAAGAGTGCTCTTTCACTTACATCATTCTAATTTTTGTTGTAAGTTTTGTCTACTTCCCTTGCAGCAGAGTATCTAGAAAGTCAATAAAAGAATAATCCCCTTTAGAGACATCTATGTAATTGATCTTTAACACAATATATTTTTATTTTCCACATCCCTAACTCTCCTTGATTAAAGAAACAGCTTTCTCCTTTTCCTTTTTCTCCTTTTTTCCTTTTAGCTCTTCGTCTTATTTTGTGTCAGGTAGCAAATATGTTTCATAGCCAAAATTAATGCTAATGTGAGAAACAGCACTCAAAAATATATTACTTTCCTGCAGTAATAGGCAGCATTTCACATTGAATCAGAAAGGAAGGCACAGGAATTAGAACTGCCTTTGCTAAACTTTATGAGCTTTTTCCTAATCATTCTAATCATCATCCTAATCAAAGCTGAAAACATGTTCTGGAGGGCTACTCATAATTGCTACACATCCCCACTGTGAATGTTGAGGAGTTAAACAGCAGGAGTGGCTTTACAATTAAAAGACTTCATGAAAATTAGAAATTAAATGTTACATTTACGGGAGAAAGCAATCAAGCTGCTAAAAATTACTTCCACATTCAATTTTTTGCACTTTATTTGCAAATAACATTGAGGAAAAATGTAATTCACAGTAGTATCTGCGCCTAAGTGTCCAAAGAGCCCCTGGGGCCAGAGAACTTCATGGGGTGTGCAGTGCTAAGTGAACTGCAGCCAACACACCTGAAATTCCAAAGCTGTATTCAAAGGTGACGGGGATGGGGGAGACGTGGGTTTTGGGGATTTTTAGATAATCACAATTCAAATTGTGGATGAAAACAATCAAAATGTAACAGGAAGGGAGAGAGAATGGTGCTGCTGCAGGCAAATCTTGGGAAAGTAAGGCGCTGCCTTCCCTCTGCCCCGCAGTGGGCTCCAGGGGATGGGGGCTTGCATTGCTGGTTGTGCACAGCGCTGAAGGTCTCCTGCTCTGGGAGTCCCCCATGCAGGCTGTAGGTGTTCAGAGAGCCACCAGGTGAAGTCTGGCATGAGGCTGAGGGGATTGGATCAATGGGGGAGAGGGAAGGCACATCAGTGTGCTGGGAATTTTTGCCAACACTGCAGAAGCAGAATAGGAGATAAAGGTGGGGGCTGATGTCCTTTTCATGCTCTGTTTAATCCACAACCGGTTTAAAATATCAGCAATCCTCAGACATGCTGTCAAAAACCTAGAGACTTAAATAAGGGACTGAGAAAGAGTCAGAAAAAATAGGAAACAGCAAAAAAAAAGAAAGATTCCTGGCATTCAAATGCGGTTCCTGTCCTCACGGGGAAGGAATGAAGACAGCTGGAAAAGAGCTTCTGAAGAAACAAAGGAATTGCTTCAGAATGAAAACAGAGACTGAAACTCTCTAAAGAAGGATCATCAGGAGACCATCCAAATACCTGTCTGCCAATAGCAAACTGTGTGTTTGCTGAAGAGCATATGCAATGTCAAACTGATAACCTTTTAATGCTTTCTCATAATAATACTGTCATCACCTTGTTTGTTGATTTTGGTTTTGTTTGTTGGTTGTTTTTTTTTTCAAATGCACACAAAATGCTTATGCTTTTTGTCTTGGTTTGTTTTGGGCTTTTTTTGGTTTGTCTTTTTTTCTGCTGCAACTTTCCAGGTTGTGGCTACTGCAGTAATGAAGAGGAGTGGCAGCTCAGCAATGCTCTGTAGAGCTCTGGAGCTCCATGATTTGTTTCTTGAGGTATGCCTGCTGACAGCAATATACCAAAGGAAACTTAGTTGTTCCCATGGAAAGAATAAGGGATCTCAGTCACTGCATACATCTTTCATGAGTAGCTGTTGACCAGATAAAATCTCTTACTCCAATTTATTTTCACCACAAGCACATATTCTTCAGTGAAGTTTTGTGTTAGTTGTACATCCATAACAAATTCCTGATAGCTAAAACTGTGTAACAGGAATAGATTTTGTGTGGAGAATGTAAGAGTTTCTGCTAGCTATACAAAGTCCTTATGACTTCATTTAGGAACTACTACATGAGGGAGCACCTGACCTTTCTGTGGATTTATACACCAGAATAATATGTAATTCATTGAGACCATTAGACTCATAGATAGAAACACATTTGTATTACTAAGTGTTATATTGCTTAGGCTTTCTGGTATCAATAGGTAACTTGCACTAAATGAGAGGCAGTTTATGAGCTTTATTTATTTTCTATTCTCTTCTGTCTCCCTGTGGAAAAATAATTTTTAAAACCCAACAACCACAAAGCCTATCTCAACCTCATTAAAGAAAAGCCTGGCCTTATACTTTGAATCTGCCTCTGTTTATGTTGGTACAGAACAAAAACATCAATGCTGTAGTTGTTGTTCTGATTAATGACAAATATCTCTGGCAGTGTCTTACATTCAGCTCTTTAGTTACACTGAAAATCAAGAAAGCTCATAAACTTGCTTACACTAGATATGCAGAAATCTCGAGAGGGCCAAGCACCACTATTGATGTATTAACTTGCAGCATGACTCCATCCTGTTTTTGTACAAATAGGGTCCCTGATCACAGAAATTCAGTCTCATTCAGGCACAGGTGAAACACTTTATATGTGCCATGATAGCTTGGAGAGCAATTAGTTCATAATGAAGTAAGGCACACTGTGATGCTGCTCAAGGGGACTTTTTAACTTGTAATAGCCTTCTCTGTAGTAATTTTAATAGAATTGTAAGCCAAACAAACCAAACTTCCCATTAAACTGATGATGCACTGTGTTTCCTGCCACTGCTGATGCTTTGCTTAAGGTCTGAACATGAGGTATATCTTCTTGGAAGTGGCCTGAGCTGGGAACAAGACATGGAGCCTCTCATTTCTTCTGTCTGGGAGAATTAAAAATTCTTACAGAAAAGATGTGCAGAAATGACCAAGTATGCCCACTTCCTACGCTTCCCCAGCAGAATGGGACAGAGTAATTTGGCATAAGGTCTTGATGTAAGTTTTATTTGTTCTGTGAAATATTATTTTTCCTCTGTGATGAAAAATGTATCTCAGATGCTGAAAAATACAGGAACTGGATGGAATGAAAATAATTAATTGTGGTGGTCTTTACAGTAGGAGAGCTCAGTTAAATTAAACTGTGGATTCTTATTTTCTTCCTGATTTCCAGTATGTATGAAGGATTCTTTGGAAAATTACTGCTAGCTCATGTTGTTTATGAAATATCTGCATGACAACATATTAAAAATGCATCTTCACTTCAAATAGAGGGCAACAGTAATTTGTCTCTTTGAAAAATAATAGCAGACATGAGTATTACATATTTATAGGCAAGCATTTCCTGGAATAGTAATTTAATTGTTTTTACTGTGATCTTTCTGTTGTTAATCATGTTATAGATATGTATAGATGTATTAGAGTTACTGTGCAGTGTTGTATGTTACAAGAGGTTTTTTCATGAGAGTTATGCCTTGGAGATGTAGAACACTTGCTTTGCATCTTCTCAATGTTTCTTAATTTTCACAGGATCTTAGAAAAGAGATCAGGAGAAGGTCTTTGGAGATTAATTAGTGCACCATTCTGCCCTCATGCACAATCAAGAACCCCGATGTCATTCATGACTAGAGTTTCTCTGGCCTCTAGCAACAGAAGTTCTACAGCCACCTTGTACAAGCTATTCCAGTGCTCAGCGATGTTTACCACTACAAAGCTTTTCCTTGTCACTGACTTAAATAATCTTTCTTGTAGTTTAATTCTACTACTTCTTGTGCTACTTGCCACAGAAATGGAAAATAGAAAAGTTGGGTTTTTGTTGTTGTTGGGTTTTTTTTCTATTTTCTGTAGTCACATTTCATGCATTTGATACTCTTTTCATATTATGATGTGATGCTAGCTAATGTTGAGTCACCTCCTACATACTTGTTCACTGGTTTGTTTGTAAAGACCAGGAATGGGGTATAACTACACTGAAGAGGACTATGTGTGCAGGGCATGTGAGAGAAGATTAAAAGGCGCTTATAGGAATTGAAGCTGAACTATGGAGTTATTGAGAGAAGAGATGGAACAAACAAAAGATTCAGTGCAAGAAGGAGAACCAGCCCAACTGGTAAGTACTCATCTAGACAGCTGGAACTGAAAACGTGATGGAGCATCCAGACATCCCTTCCAGGTCCATGCAACTCCAGTCCAGGACCTGAAGATTAATGAATGGTGCAGAAGATATGGTGCAGAAATGGCTAATTAGATCTTTGTTTGCTGGGAAGTTGTAGAGTCAGCTGAAGTGCAGTGCTGCCCTAACATGACTGTGCTGCATTCAGACCTGACCTTATTGCCACACACCTCTCTGCTGTGATTTGTTGTGCTGCATGTGTATAGTATCCCAATTGTGTCTGAACTTCCACACCTTTCTCCACTGATCTACCATCTGGTAGATTTTGTCTCCTGATTATCTCTTTACTCATTTTTGCCCCTAAAAGTCATGTATGGTGATGTGAAAAATGGTCTGATTTTAATTATCATACAATGTTTGGAGAAATCACTATTCTGGAATGTTAATGGGTGGTGTGCCCTCCCTGAGGTTTATTGCATTGCATGTCCCTAGTACAGCATCAGTTTTTCAGTCATTCCTGTTGGCTTATGGAAAAGTGCTTCTTATGGAAACAGCATGTATAGCACACCTGAAGCTTTTGTGTTTCAGTGCTGTGATTCCCTTGTCTTGTGCATGGTTCATCATTTAATAACTTTAAGCATGGGTATTTTAGTTTCAAACTTGTGCCCAGCATATAGAGTATGGAATAAGACATACTCAACCTGTGTGATTGGGGGAGGTGGGAGGAACAGTGACATCCCATGGGGGACAGGGGAAAGGTGAAGAAGGGGAAAGACAAAGGTATGTCAGCTTTGGACTTCTTTCTCTCTTCTGAGCTTCCTGGGATTTAGCTGTTTTGGCAGATTACTTGAAGGTGTAAACTTGTGGAGGATCACTGAATGCAGCTATTTTCTGAACTCTTTTGTTAGAAGAACTGTAGCAAAGAGTTAATACAAAATTTACATCTTTCATATTGGATGAGTCCACATAATCTAAAACTTTGGACTTCGAACAGTCCAAAACTGCCAATGGGCAGAATGGACTGGTGGGAGAACTGAAGTAACTACAGACATGAAAAATAAAAGGAATAAAGAGGCTGTCTATTTCTTTCCAATAAGGTATTCTTCTTAGCTACAGAAAGGCTTGTATGTCTCTCAGTAAGCCTCTGGTTTCTTTAATATTCACTGCATGTTCAGCTGAAATTTCAGGAGGAAGAGAAGTTTCCATGTGTATTCTAAAATAACTTTCAGCGGCTTTGTCACTAGGTGGCACTTTTGCTCTAGTTTGTCTTTTGTTGAAGAGCTACGGTGAGAAAAGGAACTTGATCTTCTGCAGCTCTGGTAAGACTGATTAGTAAATCTCAAAACTGTATTTTCATTCCTATAGCTGATAAAGAACAGTAAAAAAATTAAGCAGAATCTCATTTGTAGAATTCAGAGCGTTCAAAGACAGTGGATATGTTTAGCTCTATTTCTCTACATGGTAGGACATTAAGAGACAGTAGAACATGAAGACTGACAAAATCAAGTTAAGCAAGTGCTATATGCCCACAGCTCCCAGCCCATAGAAATCTTTGCTATTTCACATTTTTAAAAATATGCTTTAAAACCACTGAAAGCCACTGCCAAGGCCCTGAGCATATCCTCTCAGTCTGGAGGGCTTTGCTCAAGGCCAGCTTGGGCACAGTGTGGTTGTCTGGCCCTGAATCGGGGAGCTGCGGTAAACCTCAGCTTGGGGAGCTATGTATGAGCCTGGCCTTCACACACTACTGCACATTATATTCTTAATGCAACTTTAGGCTGTACTTCAATAATATATGACTGGTTCTTACCACCGAAAATATGACTAGCTGTTAAGAATTTCTCTGTCAGATTTTCTTGTTTAAAAAAATCTGTAGTGACATTGTCTGAAATGGGTAAGTTGCTCAGGGTTGGACAGAGATGGAAATCTGAATTGTTAGTCTCCAGCATTTGCTCTGGACACAACCAAAGGAGAAAATGTAAAATGATTTTGCAGGTACTACAGGTTCTGGAGAAGCAGAAGGGTGAATAGTATCTTGCTGTTCTACTCCAGCTCTGTTGTCTCAGTGTGATCATTGACTTTAGTAAAGGTTACAGCAGTCAGGCAGGAGGAGAGAGAGAGGTTCTTCATGTGCATCAGTGAACTGAGATACTTGTGGATTAAAGAAGAACTAATGGCCTTAAGTTACAGCAAGAAGAATGCTGAGAAAATCTCTTTGGGGTAGAGAAAGCGAAGCAGTGGCTAGCGGACAGTCAAGGATGTTATGGAACACCCATCACTAGAAGTACTTAGGGCTAGGCTACATTGGGGTGTAGCTGGCCCTGCCTTGCTCAGGAGAGGTGAACTGGACAATCTTCTTTCCATCTGCTGTCTGTGATCAACAACAGCAATACAAAATAATGGTGGGTGGTTTTTTTGGTGTTTTTGTTTGCTTGTTTGTTTAAAATACATATGGCTTTTTGAACTTGAAATATCATCAGAAGAATATGTGTTTTTCATACCCATTCTTTTGCTCATACCCTTCCTTCTCAAGGAAGCCTGAAATCATTGATGTTAGTACTCTAAGGGGACATGGGAAGAATAAGTACACAGCAAAGGGGTACGCAGTAGATGGGAACTCAACCACCACCCTGGGCAGCCTGTTCCAATGTCTGACAAACCTTTCAGAGAAAAAAAGTCCTTCCTACTGTCTAGTCTAAACCTCCCCTGAGGTTTAGAGGCCTCTCTAGCAGCAGCTTGAGGCCATTCCCTCTTGTTCTGTCACCAGTTACTTGTGAGAAGAGACCAGCACCTACTTCTTTACAACCTCCTTTCAGGTAGTTGTAGAGGGTGATGAGGTCTCCCCTCAGCCTCCTTTTCTTCAGACTAAACAGCCCCAGTTCTCTCAGCCACTCCTCATAAGACTTGTTCTCAAGGCCCTTCACCAGCCTAGCTGCTCTTCTTTGGACATGTTCCAGCACCTTGATGTCTTTCCTGTATTGAGGTGCCCAAAACTGGACACAGTATTGAAGGTATGGCCTCAACAATGTTGAGTACAGAGGAACAATCACCTCACTGGTCCTGCTTGCCACACTATTTCTAATACAGGCCAGGATGTCGTTTGCTTTCTTGGCACCTGAGCACACTGCTGGCTCATATTCAGCTGGCTGTCGACCAGCACCCTCAGGTCCTTTTCTGCTGGGCGGCTTTCCAACCACTCTTCACAAAGCCTGTAGTGTTGCATGGGGTTGTTGTGGCCCAGGTGCAGGACCTGGCACTTGGCTTTGTTGAAGCTTATACAATTGACCTCAGCCCATTGATCAAGACTGTCCAAGTCTCTCTGTAGAGCCTCCCTAACCGCAGGTAGAGATCAACGCTCACTCCCAATTTGGTGTCGTCTGCAAACTTACTGAGGGTACATTCTATCTCCTCATCAAGATCATTGATAAAGATGTTAAAAAGAAGTGGTGCCAATACTGAGCCCTGAGTAGCCCCACTTCTGACCGGCCACCAGCTGGATTTAACTCCATTCATCACCACTCTCTGGGCCCAACCGTTCAGCCAATGCTTTACCCAGCAGAGTATACACCTGTCCAAGCCATGAGCAGCCAGTTTTTTCATCAGAATGCTGTGAGAGACAGTGTTAGAGGCTTTAAGAAAGTCCAGGTAGACAACATCCACAGCTCTTCTCTCATAGACCAGGAGGGTCATCTTGTCAAAGAAAGAGATCGGGTTTGTCAAGCAGGACCTTGCTTTCATAAACCTGTGCTGACTGGACCTAATAATCTTTGTAATGGCACTCAAGATGATGTGCTCCATGACCATCCCTGGTACAGAGGTCAGACTGACAGGTTTGTAGTTCCCTGGATCCTCCTTTCAGCCTTTCAGCCTTTCTTGTGGATGGGTACCACATTGGCTACTCTCCAGTCCACTGGGACCAGTTAGCCAGGACTGCTGGTAAATGATGGAAAGAGGCTTGGAGAGTGCATCCACCAACTCCTTCAGCACTCTTGGGTGCAACCCATCCAGCCCCATAGACTTATGGATGTTTAGGTGGTGTAGCAGGTCACATTTCCTCTTGGATTAGAAAGGTCTCATTCTGCCCCACCTCTCCCTTTTCCAGCTCAGCAGCAAAGAAAGCCAACAGGATGCTGGGCTGCATCAACAAGGGCATCACCAGCAGAGATAAAAAGTCATCATCGCCCTCTACTCAGCACTTGTCAGACCACACCTGGAGTATTGTGTTCTGTTCAGGATGCAGACAGGCTGGAGAGGGTCCAGAGAAGGGCCACAAGGATGATCAGAGGGTTGGAGAACCCACCATTCATAGTGTCGTCATAGACACAGTTGATATCAACATATAAAGATTTTTTACTCTGTATTGAATGTTTTTTAATTTTCTACAGAATGTTCTGTATTTGATATTCCCTTAAAAGCTGCAGCTACTGAATTCATAGGACTGAGTAGGAAGGTCACCTTTATACATAGAAAGTACATTTCTGTCTCTTGTGGTTACAGGGAAAAAAGCTGAAAAACATGACCTATGGCAATCCTAGAGATTTACAAGCTACCATTAGTATTTGTAAGCAGTTTTCTGGAACAAGAATCCTCCTGATACTAAAGCTCTTTTCCTTATTTTCAGAGATCTGACTCACAGCTGTCATTTGTGGCACTGACAATACTATGTAAACCTTCAGACAAGATGAAGGGTAAATCTCCCGAACTAAAAATATAGGCCAAATATTCCACTAGAATTTAAATTCGACAAAATCTGACATGAACTTCTTCCATTTCCTTTTATCTGTAACGTAGACTTTTGTAAATGTTTTAAGTCATTGACACTGCTTCCTCAAAGGTCAATTCTCACTGCTGAAATACTCCAAACCTGAGAGCTCCCTTGGTATACAGGCCACAGATGATATGTCAGGACTTGGTGTTACTTCTCCATTCCAGAAGTGAACTTTCGGTGTCAACACTATCCAGATCTACAGATATAGATAAAATTACCCTGGGAGAAGCACACGTGGAAAAGAGATAGGTAGGGTTAACTTGCAATTAAAGGGCAAACAAGATTATAGAGAGGTACCTCATGTTTTCTAAATGTATTGTCTGAACATAAGGGATACTCACAGTGAAATGACTGATGCCTGATGGTGAGAAACTTATTTTTCAATGAATTACTTTCAGAACCTTGTTGTGTGCAGTCATATATGGCATCAAAGCAGCCTATTTTTTGGTGTGTTTTGATGCCATTTAAAGGTTACTTTATAACACATCGAACACATGCCATTTGACTTATTCAACCAAAAATCTAGATGATACCCTATGAACTTAATGAAAAGAATTTAGTATGCTGTTAAGAACCTAATTTCTTGGTAGTAGTAAGCATTGCAGGATAAGCAGTCATTACAAATGGACTAAACTTAACTGCTGGACTTGACCTCATATGGGGAACTTTCCCCCACATCTGAAGAAATCTAGATATGGACCTGAGTTGAGTAATCCATGAGTAAAGCTCACTCCACTAACCCTCATCAGTTTGATTCTTGTTTTGTTCATCTCTAGTTACAGTATTGCAAAACGTTTTAAGGCCAGCTGGATGGGCAGTGAAGGGCTTTTGATGAGAAAACCTGTGTGACGTGTGTGGAAAATCAGATTGTCAGTGTGTTTGTCAGGTCTCACTTTTGACTCCATGTTATTTATTTGGTAAATAGGATTCTTAAGCCATTGTGGTCTCTGATAAACTCCTCCTTCCCTCTATATTGCATGCAGTTGTAAGAATACAAGCCTAGAAAACCACATTAAAGAATTTTATTTATCATCACTTTGTGTTCTGGCTCCAGCACCCTCACTTCAAAGACCATTTTTTGTGTTACCAGAAATGTTCTTTCTACCAGAAAGGTTACATTGCTTTTCCCCCACTGTATGAGTTTACAGAGAAAGTAAAGAGCATCATTGCAAAAATCTTTGTGTGAGAGGATTAAATAAGTGTCTGCTGGAATAATTATTTGTTAAAGTTTAGAAAGAAGGTTGTCTCTTTGACATCAGGGAAGGAGCTAGAAGAGACTGGAGGATGTGCTGGTGCTAAGCAATACACGTAGAAAGACTAGCCCTTCCAGGGCAATTTTAAACTGTAGAAAAGATTAACATTTATGGCTCAAGGGAAGATTGATGAAAGAGCTTACACAAAAAAATTATAGATGAGAAAAAAGAACAAGGATAGACTGGGAGAACTAAATACACTTTGGCAGTCAAAGCACGCAAACATACAATAAGGCAAGCAAGAGGAGAAAATGAAGTACTGCTGACTTTTGGGCTTTTAACTATTCTGAAAGCATGAGAAAAAGCAATACTTTAAAAAGAGAGCAAATGCAAAGGCTTGAGTCTGTGCATCCACACTATAAGGTAATATATTAAAAAATATATAATACAGAGAGAAATTGAAAGAGTAGCAATACAAATAATACTTTGCTGATGGATGTTCAAAGTTGAAGGAAGCACAGCAAGGAGCACTGCAGTTTGTGGTTACTCTGGCACTTTTTCTAAGTATACAGATGCCAACTTGAGCTGTCGCAGCTATATTTCAGCCAAGGCAACATTTGCACTCTCCTCATCTGCCTTTTACTTGCAGCTTTTTCTGAAGAATTTTCCTTTTCTTACCTGTCTGAAAAATAGCCTTGAGTTGTTGCAAGAATGAAATGGATGTCATAGCCTCTCAACCCTAAGGGTCAGAGCATTTCAGATGTGGCTGATATGATCCATACACATTAAGCAAAAATTCCAGCCACAGTGATCTCAGGTAAATCTTATGACTATAAAAGTAGCTGATGCTGAATTGAGCAGCTTAAGTCTCAGTACAAGGAAAAGGAAATTCTGGCCCTCTTCAAGTCAGTTCACCTCTCCCTTTGGGGAGGCCAGAGGTTCTTCCTGTAGGACATTATCTGGTGTCTTCTTGGTGCTGTACCTTCAGGACTGCAAAGTGGCATCAATAGAATAATTTGTAAAAGCTCTGCTGTATCACAGGAGAGGGCTGTGGGCTGTGTTGCTGTAAGTAACCCCTGAGCCAGGTCTGTGTGAGGTGGCGTGTCTGGCTGGTGCAATGGGCATTGCCAGTCTGTGGCAAAGGCCCTGCCTGGACTCCAGGAACAATTCAGTGCTCTTCCAGAGTACATTAGTTCTGCTATATAACATAGTTAATTGTTCATGTTGCATAGTACTAATGCAACAAAGTTCTTGCTCTTTTTATTTTGTTTTGGTACTTATGCAAAGCTTGAGTACTTATTCATGGTGCTAAATTGTACCTTCCGGGCAAAACTACAAAGCAGAACCTTCCCCGCTACCCACACAAGGAACCAGGAGCTGCACTTGGCAAGTGTCTCTCTTCATTCCTCAGTGGTTTTATCAGTTGTCTCAGCACATGAACTTTTGTCATTACTTATTCAGCAGAGCTTCTGTCTTTCATCTGACCTTATCTGTGTTGGCTGAGGATGTTGGATGTTCATTTAGCTGAATGAGCATTTGTTAGCTGTTACAGAACATTTAAGCACAAGAAACACTTTGAAGAATTCAGAGAGGCATGAATTAAATCTGTTCCTGAGTGATATATCATATGTCCTCAGATACTTATTTTTTATATCTTCTGTTCTTCATAGCCTAAGTTGCCTTCTAAAATAAAGAAATTTATTTAAATAGCCATGTATCTGGCTACAGATGAGCTAGCTCTGTTTCATTAGGATAGATTAATAGTACTCTAAAGTAAGCTTTAAAATTTGTGCTAGAGTAAACACATCACTAGATATGATATAACTTTTATCTAATGGGTATTGGCTCAAAGTCTCCACATCTCTCCAAGGTATTTTATATATCTCACCTAGGACAACCATCTTCTCTGAAAATCTAAATTCAGAGACTTTCCTTTGTGGGTGGGATGACTGTGGATACCTTTTCTGAGGTTTGTTGCATCATTAAAAGTAATGAGGCACATGTCATGTACCTCATCTTCAAAAGCATGAAGAAACATTGAATAAGAGAGAGAATCCTTGGACTTGAAACTAGAACCAGGTCTTGAGTAGGTGGAAGGGGAACAACCATTCCTCAGGTCTCACTCCAACACAAGCTGAACCTGGGATGTACTTCCTGAATGCGAGAGCTCGCAAGTACTTGTAGGTCCTGCAGCTCTGATGTTATAGTTACTTTACAGTTTTATCCTTTACCTGTTCTTATGCCTGAATAAATTAACGTGCCAAAGAGAATAAAAAACAAAAAACACTTATGAGACCTGTGATAATTTCATGAGATAAAGCATCACTGACATTAGTTTTAGAACATAAGATTGTTCAACATGTATGTTTTCGAGGGATTTTGGTGAATTAATTTCACTAAGCAGGCTTAAAGAGAATTAATAATAAAATTCAGAAATGTAACCTTAATGATAGTATTAGAAAGAGATCCTAAAAGTTTATTTCGTTACAAGATTATGTGCATTATCAGGTGATTGCTTTTTAAACTTCATTGGAACAGTGGCTTAGTCTAGAAAAACTCATCACACAGGTGTTCTCATTCCATATCCTTAAAAACTACATTTTGAATAGTGTTTTTAGCACTGCTGTAATGTCTTCTTTAAAAATATTTTCCTTTGATAGATGCCTTGGAAATAACCACCTCAGTAAAAAGATCTGAAGCATAAATTATTGGTCTTTAAACTCTTTGAATCTAGGGATCTTTCTTAAATGCATTATACATTAATAACAGACGGATTTTTAAATACCTACCAATTTTGTATGTCTTATTTATGCCTGTTTACTTTTTGAGAGTTTTTAAAAGGCTTTTTGAACCTTTTGTGGTTTCTTATTACTTCCACAGGAAATTATTGTAAATATAGAGTACAGAGATTAGCTAGGTCATGCAGACAGAACATCAGAAAGGCAAAAGCACAGCTAGAACTCAACCTGGCCACTGCTGTGAGGGATAACAAAAAAGGTTTTTACAAATACATTCACAACAAAAAGATAGTCAAGGAGAATGTCCACCCTTTCTTGGATGCAGGGGGAACATTGCTACCAAAGATGAGGAAAAGGCTGAGGTACTGAATGCCTTCTTTGCCTCAGCCTTTAATAGTTAGACCCCTTATCCTTGGGGTATTCAACCACCTGATAGGGATGGAGAGCAACAGCAACTCCCCATAATCCAGGAGGAAGCAGTTAACAACCTGTTATGCCACCTGGACACTCACAAGCCTATGGGGCCAGATGGAATTCACCCGAGAGTGCTGAGGGAGCTAGTAGAGGAGCTTGCCAAGCCACTCTCCATCATCTATCAGCAGTCCTGGTTAACAGGGGAGGTGCCAGATGATTGGAGGCTTGCCAACGTGACACCCATCTACAAAAAGTTCTGAAAGGAGGATCCAGCAAGCTACAGGCCTGTCAGCCTGCCCTCGGGTACTGGGGAAGATCATGGAGTGGTTAATCTTCAGTGTCCTCATACGGCAAGTGCAGGATAATGGTGAGATCAGGCCCAGCCAGCATGGATTCATGAAAGGCAGGTCCTGCTTGACCAGCTAGATCTCCTTCTATGACCAGGTGACCCGCCTATTGGATGAGAGGAAGGCTGTGGATGTTGTCTACCTAGACTTCAGTAAGGCCTTTGACACCGTCTCTCACAGCATTGTCCTTGAGAAACTAGTGGCCCATGGCATAGACAGGTGGACTCTTTGGTGGATTAAAAACTGGCTGGATGGCCAAGCCCAATGAGTTGTGATAAGTGGAGTTAAATCCAGCTGGCGGCCAGTCACAAGTGGTGTCCCCAAGGGCTTGGTATTTGGGCCAGTTCTGTTTAATATTTTTATCAATGATTTGGATGTGGGGATTGAGTGTACCCTCATCGAGTTTGCAGATGACACTAAATTGAGCGGGAGTGTTGATCTGCTCAAGGATAGGAAGGCACTACAGAGAGATCTGGACAGGTTAGATCAGTGGGCTGAGGTCAAAGGGATGAGGTTTAAAAAGACCCAAGTGCTGAGTCCTGCACTAGGGTCACAATAACCCCAAGCAATGCTACAGGCTTGGGGAAGAGTGGCTGGAAAGCAGCTGGGTGGAAAAGGATCTGGGAGTAGTGGTGAATGGCCAGCTGAACATGAGTCAGCAGTGTGCCCAGGAGGTGAAGAAGGCCAATTGCATCCAGGACTGTATCAGAAAGTGTCCAGCAGGAGTAAGGAAGTGATCGTGCCCCTGTACTCGGCACTGGTGAGGCCACAGCTTGAGTACTATGTTCAATTCTGGGCGCAACAGTATAAGAAAGATATTGAGGTCTTGGAGCGTGTTTAGAGAAGAGCAACAAGGCTGGTGAGGGGTTTGGAGGGCATGTCATATGAGGAGAGGCTGAGGGAACTGGGGTTGTTTAGTCTGAAGAAGAGAAGGCTCAGGGGAGATCTTGTTGCTCTTCACAACTACCTGAAAGGAGGTTGTAGAGAGGCCAGTGTTGTTCTCTTCTCCCAAGTGACTAGTGATAGGACAAGAGGAAATGGGTTTAAGTTGTGCCAGGGAGGTTTAGGTTGGATACTGGGGAAAATTTCATTACTGAAAGAGTGATGAGGCATTGGAACAGGCTGCCCAGGGAAGTGGTGGAGTTGCCAGCCCCTGGAGGTGTTCAAGAAGTGTTTAGATGCGGTACTTCAACATATAGTTTAGTGGTTACAGTAGTTGGATTATGGTTGGACTTGATGATCTTGAAGGTCTCTTCCAACTTCAATCCTCCCCAGAACCCAACCTGTTCTGTCTGCACATTTCAGCTTTGGAAATTATTTTATCATTTTAAACTAAAATTATGTTCCTTGTCAAAAAAGTCCATATCTTTTCTCTCTTCTTCAAAGAGAGTTTTATTTTTTATAAAAAAGCTTCTGTAGTGCTAAAAAAGAAAATCCTTTTGAGTAACTTGTCTTCCAGAAGAATTGCAGAGAAAATCACATGAACACTCGAAAAAAGTTTGGCACCTCTCTCTCCTGATTTCCCCTCCTTTGCAAAATCCTGTGGCTTGCAGCATGTCTGACATCCTGGTGACATTTGTACAGGCACAAAGGACCCAGTGTATGTACAGAGTTAGCCTTCCTTTCTCTAGGGTCAACATGATAAGAAGAGATATGAATGATAATACAAAAACTATTGCATGCCAAGACTGGAAGTCAATGTAATTCCAAAGGATGTTTTTCATTTGCTTTGTTATCTTTATATAAATCTGTATGTAACATAAGATACTTAAAATCTAAACCCAGTGTTTTTGAGAACATGCAACAAATTATACGTGTGCTGGTTGTTCCTTTCTGTCACATGAGACGTGTGGACAGACAGCAGTATAAGAAGCACTGAAAAAGAGGTCCTAGATGGGTATGGGTTTTTGGTTTTGTATTTGCTCATGTGAGTATTTGTTTTTGTAAATTAAGTCAGAGGTCTTGCATCTGCCAACTATGAGTTAAGGGGACTGTTTTTTTCTGAAATCTTTTTGATCACATGAGAGAGGAACCCAGATGGCAATTCTTAGTGCCATAATTTAATTCTCATTACTTGGATATCTGTTTCCCTTACAAATCTCTCGGAATCATAGGTGGTGCAATTAGTCTATTTGAATCTTCCTCATCTACGCAGTACAAGAAGCTGTCCTTCCACTAATGAATTCACATTTTATTTACCAAATGTGGGAACGTATCTGAATTACAAATAAGCATGTTTATTCAGAAGAGAGTGCTTGTATTCACCCAGCTGTCTATTTACATAGACACACAGGAAGACACAGACTTCCTTTCATTTTACTGTCTCTTGCTCCTTGCATTCCTGGAAGAAACAGGCAATTACAAATTTAAAATATCAGAGTTGTTTGTTCCTTTCTTAAGCAAATCTTAATTGACAATTATAGCAAATAAATATATGAAGAGCTGCCTTTTTTTTCAGCCTTTCTTGATTTCTTTAATCATTCAGGAGTCTGTTTTATCTTGAAAGTGCCAAATTTCTTGAAGATACTCTTGGAGATGTAGGAAGTTCTTGATTATTAGAACCTGGCGTAGAAAATTTAAGCTCGGATGAGCTTGTTTTTCAAGGCTATCTCTTAAAATTATGTCCTTTTTCATAATCCTGCAGAATGGGACATTAGGGCAGGCTGAAAATAGGGCAAATGGCAAATGATTATTTCGTTTCCTATCACAAGGGAAAAGGTTCTAGGTTCTGCTCTGGGCATGCAGTCTCATCTCTGTGACAGAGGTTGTGTTGTGAGCGACATCAAGGGATAGTGATGAGATGAAGACAAGAATACAGAGGGGTGGCAAAACAAGTAGCAGAGGGGTCTAGGTAGGTTTGGGGCATGTAAGAGAGGAACTCAGATCTGAGAGGTCAGAGGTGGGGTGACTATTATCTGAATATTGTTCTTCTGGTAGCTGGCTTGGTTGCTTCTGACTGCTTCACTGAGCTGAGACTGCTATTTGTAGTACTTAGTCACGGTGTAAAACAGATGTATCTTATTATCCTGGAAATCACTCAGGAATCAAAGACGTGCATGTTTTCATGAAATTTGAGGGTTATATCAGGTCTTTGGAATTGAGGGAAAAAAATACTTGCTTTTTATTTTTGGAAAGTTAATCATGCATTATGTGACAATAGAACTTCTTTGAGTAAAGCTGCATGAATAATTGGTTTTATCCCTTGGCAGATGAACAAAAATAATACTCAGGTCAAACTTCAGTGCAAATTTAGCAAGTTTCTTTGGTAAATCAAGTATGTTTCATTTTCACGCTGTCCATTTTTAGCCAAGTATGGAAACAAGCCAGTTGGATCCAAAAGAATAAGTCGCTGGGGGAAGCTGCTGACCTTTCACAGAACAGAGAGAAGCAGAGACCTGACCTTCTTGGAAGGGCTCCTGTATTATCAAACATTGTCAGAGTAGGGCTGTCTCAGTCACCTCATGCAAATGTTACATCATATAAATAAGGAGACTGCAGGGAGGAGTTAGAAAACCTGATTAAGCCTCTTGCCTGTGGGCTGACCTGTTTTTATGTTCTAATCTCTGTGTTTGAATAGACAACACTGCACTTGCATCTTGTGTTACATCATTATCCCCTATTGGCTGGTGTACAAGTGTTCTATTCTAGTGAATGAAGCCTAGAGAGGTATTGAATATAAGCGGGGAGGAGTTTATGGGTTTCATGGTGTTTCTGGCTTATTGTGTTCCTGCTTGGTTTTTAGTTTAGTTTTAATGAAGTTTTAAGCATTTCTACAGGCATTTAAGCTCCTAAATCTGTAGAATTTATTATTTCTTCTAATTAAATGGAGGAAATCTTGTTTTTACAGTCTGAAATATTTGTTTTTTATAATGTCCTTCTGAAGGAAAAGAAACTCAGTATTATTTTTCACAAGGATGTAATGGTTATAGATACAGTCACCTTAAACTGTGTCATCTTCAAATCTATTTTATGATCAGTTTCAGTTCCCTGGGAATCGTGTTCAATACTATATCAGGTTTTGTGATTTGCAAAGTCTTTAGTTAATATTTGGGCAGAAAGAAGGTATTTCTTTTTGTAATAAGAATTTTCAGCTGCTTTGTGGAAAAAAAATCCAATGTCCTGTTAATCCTAGAATTGCTATTTTGTTCACAGTCTGGTGAAACAGATTCAGATTTATTTCATACCTCACTGACACAGCTGAAGTGTTAAGACCAGAGGAGCTACCATCTTACTTAGTTGGGTTCAGCCTATCAACTGCTATATCAGGGATTTGAAGTGGCTGCTGCTTCTACTGCTCCTGTTGGGACTGAGTAATGACACTTTTTCTCAAGCAACTGCAACAGGTTGGATAATGAAATGCTCCATTTTTGAGAATCAGCAGGGAAGGGCTTTAAATGCTAGTTTTATAGCAGAGAGTATTTTTGTTGGAGGTAGGGTGAATGTAAAATCTTGCCTTGATTCCTTTCTTGGATTTTAGATGGAGTTCCCTATTCTGTGTCATATTGCATCTTTCATTTTTCTCACAACAAAGCATGAGAGAAGGAGGGAGTGAATCCCAGAACTTTTACTTTAACAGTTCTAAGGAACCACGGTCTGCATATTTTAGGAAAAACAGATTCTAAGACTCTCAGCCACTCGGCCTAGCAAATGTATAACTGCCTGGACTAACCTCACACATTTCAGTCTCATTGCTTTCAGGACTGACCACACAGTTGAGTTTCAAAGGAGGTGTAGCTTAGACCTTTATGAACAGTGTAGCTCGCAGCATAAAGATCTCTGAACTTTTCCTTGTTGCATTAAATGCTTCTTTTCACCTCCTCAGCAAGTCTCTGAACTCAGAAGCTTTCTGCTCTGTTTTATTCCTTGCTGCTATTCTGTCTGCTTTGTAACAGAGAGGAAGGAGCCCTAACCTTTGAGGACACCTTTGTGCTGCTATGTGGTGTTAATAAAATAAGTTTTAAGTATTGCAAAATTGCATATTCAGTGTGTCTAGATTGCTGGTAACTGACTGGAAATAATGTTAAATAAAAGGTAGTAAAGGAAGTAGATGTGTTCACAGTATTAAGTATTAGGGGATCAATGGCTCAAAGCCATTAACATTTACAGTATTTCTCCTGTGTCGAAAGAGAAGACAGTCATGCTGGAGGTGAAGTCCTGTCTTCTCCTGGAGCCAGGATTTTGATTCAGGACATTACCTGGTGAAATAGATCTTTCTTTGTTACAGCTCACTCTTTCTAACACCAGGTCAAGTGGTGCTCTGGCTTCCAGCTGGGTAGAAAGAAGGGAGGATCAAAGGAAACAGAAGGCTTTGCAGCAAAGATAGACAAGGTCTAGCAGATAAAGCTGACACAAAGCCAGGGTCAAGGGGAACCTTAAGCTTGAGGTTTTGAAATTCTTGTTATATCTGACTATTTTTAAGCCTTGCATGGTCTAAAACCAGCTTTAGCTGACTTCCCTGGAAAAAGAAGATTCTTGGTTTGATCCCTAGGTGGCCAGAGTGCTACTTGCTGAATACTAGGGAGGAAAGCAAAGGTGACATTTTTCCATGAAGATTAAAGCATATTCAGTATATAATATAACTCTGACAAAAGCTGGAAGAGTTCATCACTTTCTAGCCAGGACTTCTTCTGCCCCTGTATCAGAGAGAAAAATAATGGAAAATGTCATTATACTGCATCCTTTTGCTACATGAAAGTTGTCTGAAACCTCCCCCGTGAAGAAGCATCGTGCTGTTTTCTCAGTTATAAGCACAATGCATGAAGGACTTAAAAGTGACAAATTTAGCCCTCTAGGTAATTTCTGGTATGAACTCTCTGAAATTCATCTAGTGCCAGGGAAGGCTTTGGCTTAGTGCTAACTGGAACCAGTAATAGAGAAAATATTCAGAATATATGTAACACTTAAGACTTTAAGTGTTGACTTGAATGATTAAAAAACCTAAAGCAACTGTAATTAAAGTTCAGTAATTCATAGGCTTCAATATAAAATGTAACCTTCCATTAAATTAACTGTGGTAAAAAAAGACAGTTCCAAAAAAAGTAAGTACATGGAATCTCAGCCAGTACTGATAACGTGCACTTTTAATTCATCTGAAGTAATTAAGAATATTTATGCATGAGTAGGACAGTGAGGAATCAATTTAAGTGAAGCACTCTGTTGAAAAAGTGTGAACATAAGGTTAAGCAGGTATCTAAATGTTTGCTACATCCAGACCAAAAGACATAAGGACATATTTGATCCTGATCTTCAGTGTAGAGGCTAAGAAAGTAACCTTTGTTGCAGGGAGAAAAAGAGGGGAGATTTTTGCACCACCTCCCCTTCCCCAGCAGCTCAATTTTATTCAGTGCAAATGACTTTGCAGTGCAGGCTGTTCCCTGCAGGTTTTGTGGGACAGTAATGCTCATGGTCTGTATCCTGATTAAAAAGTAGCAAGGCCACCCAAATTTAAATTGGGGCAGAATCTAATCAGTGAAAGTTATCCCAACAGCATAAAAGGCAAAAGAAAAGAGACTGGGAAGAGGAAGAGACAAATATAAAAAAAGTTAAAATAATAGAGAAAGATATGGGGTGGGTTTCATAAATTGTTAGTTGGGAAATAGAAAGATCCTTTGTAAAAGATTCCAAGATAAAATACTATTTCTGTAAACCTGTTTTGGGGTTGTTTTTTTAAAACAAATCTTGCTGCAGTTTGCAGTCAGTGCTTTAATGGACACAATCAATGGGATTATTTTTTCTTTTTTACAGGTGGATAGCAGATATTAATGCTACAAATTTTTATCCTCTTTCCTGGTGAATTAGAAATGAGCATGACTCTAAGAATTTAGACGTTAGATATATATAATTGCATGTCTGTAACCACAAAGAGAAAATGTAATTCTATTTTCAGAGGAATGTTTTTATGCAGTAAGATACAGATAATGCAAAAAAGAGATTAATAGCCTTTAATCCTGGTGCAATGAATAAGTCAGGTTATGTCTTGCAAGGCAAAGAATGGCAACGTAATACATCCACTGTATTTCCTGAGTGGATGGAGACACTTCAGTCCTTGGTAGCACCGTCTTGTTTGTTTTCCCTTTGTATTGCATTAAATATTAAAAAGGCAACCAAATAATGAAGAACTTTGTAATGCAAATAAAGGTCTAGCTTCTATGAGAAAAATGAGGGGAACTCCATTTTAGTGTATTACACTGGAGAAATGCTCAATAAAACAGGACTGTAATCATTGGCTGAGACCTCAGCATGGAAGTGCAATGAAAGTCAACATCACACTGACGGGAAACATAGATGATTATTACCTTGTATTTCCCTTCTGGAATGTAGGGATGGATTATCCTAGAGAGGCTGAAGGAAAAAAGCCACTTGCAGAATGACTTATCAAAGAGTCATTTAGATGTTCCAAGTAAACGTTGTATTCTGATCTGTTCAGAGGTTTGCAAAGTAAATAAAACCCCAACAATCTGGGGATTTTAAAGCCTCTGATGATGTCGATGGAGTCAATCAAATTCTTAGGACAAACCTCCCATTTTGCGTTGGAAATATCCACTACAAAATGCATATTTTTCAATAGCGCAGTTTCCTCAGTGGAAAATGATGGAGAGCAGCAAATGCATGTGTGAAAACTATGTGTGTGTGTGTGAAGCAGTAAGTTTTCTCACACATGATTAGCATAAGTCTTAATTGCCACGTTTCCCAAAGCTGGCAGATGAGGTGGTTTAGTTGGTTGCGCATCCATCTGAAAAATGTTGTTGGGACATTGAATCTCACTTTCCTATTTTATTTTACATGTTTTTACATTTTTTTCCCCCCAAATGCTGCTGGAGGAGATATTGTACATTGTGAGTATCACTGCTGTTGTAACTGGAAATTCTGAATATTCCTAATGGAGGTAGTTTTAAAGTATACACCATTTCCTTATTTACTGTGATTATAGAAAAGAATGTATTAATTGACTTTCAAGAGTAAATAAATCCTGATGGCTTCTTAAATATCTAGATAACAGTTACTAGTTTAACAGACAATTTTTTTTTTTTTTTTTAAATTTCTTGTCAGACAAAAGCATCTGATATGTCCCAGTCTGACAGCAGACCTTAAAAAACAGTGTGGTGAAATTAAGTTTTATGCTTTGAAAACCTAGTTTATGGGATACAAGGAAAATAATTTTTTCTTTTAAATGAAAATGTGTAACAGACAGAAACTGCTCATCAATCTCAACAAATAGAAGTTGTCCCAGCCACCAGAAGTGTCATGAGTAGTTTTGATGTTTCACTGTAATATCATGCCATTGGTTAGAGCATTCAACTTTTATGTTCCGATGCCATTATGAAACAACAATATGTTTTGAGAAATTGCTAATGTTGGATGTATTTTGGTCTCGGTTTGCTAACAAAAATATGGGAGAGTGAGAATGACAACTGAGTAGGAGATTGTTACAGCTGAAATAACTTCCTTGCAAATTTCTCCAGGCTTTTGATCTGTAGGAAAGCTTCTCTGTAGAGTAGAAGCCATTTCAAATACATTAAAAGCAACAGAGATTCAAAATGAGCAGTACTGAGACTAATCTGTGAATTCAAACACAAGAGTGTTTACTTGGAAGCTGTGGCCCTGGGTGGTACAAATAAATAGAAACACTGAAATAATTACAAGAATATTTCATTTGTAATACAGATGCATTTATCAATGTCAAGTGTATAGCAAATACTATTTTGGAGAATTGTGGCTATGCATTTTCAGCTAAGAATTACAGGACACCCCTCTTCCAAACCACACAGCCTTTAATCTAAGAGCCTCGAGAGTTTGTCAGAAGAGCAAAATATTACTTTGATTTTTAGTTCTGAACATGCATGCAACATAATTATTCATAATTAACAGTAGCAAAATCCAATATGACTTACAGATGTATGGCAATCTGTTTTCCACTTCTATCACTGATACTTTTAAAATGGAAATGTTATGTTCACATCAAAACAGAATGTCTTTTATGCTTTGACACTCTAAACTTGTAGATATTTACTCTCCTCCTCCTCTTGTCCTCCATTTTTCTCTCTTCCTCCTCTCCTCAGAGAACAAAATGAGGCATAAACCTTGGTTTGGGCCATTCCAGTCAGAATGGTTATATCATACCAGCATATATTTTAATGAATTAGATGTCAAACCCATGGCAAACTGTAGGATTTTCTCTGTTAATTGTTTTTTTGGAATAGGCTCGTGATTGGTACTTATCTGTGCTTCTCCTTTCTGTTCTTGTTTGAACCAGCACTACCCCTTACCCACACCATTTGCTGGTGCAGGCATGCCTGTGTACCTCTGCAGTTCCTTTTCCATAGCCTGATCAGCTATGGGAAAAGTCTGGGTCATTTACCATTATTACGTTCTGATAATCCCTTTCCAGGTGCTTTAGTGTGCTTGATGGAGTCCTTTTTTAATAGAAACTGAAACATACCATCTGGTAGGGTTGTGGAGAAGGTTGTCCAGGACCTCTCAGCAGTTTGACATCTGAAGGCAGTATTTTCTTTTAGCCATCTGCAGACTATGGCTTTTCACAGCACTCACAATCAGAAAGCTATAGTAGGCCATTGTAATTTCTACTATGATCAATGTACGGTTTTAGAATTATAACATAAAATACAATTGAAAGTTTATTTGGAACACCACAAATAGCTTTTTTTTTTTTGTTTAAATTAAAAACACATTGAAAGTAGTTTTAATTCAGAACTGAGCAAATAAAGCAAGGGAACTCTGAGACTGTGGCCAGAACCTTAAACTGATGATACATTTGATATGTGTGAATGATGCAAAGTGGCCTCACAAGTAAAAGTAAGGGAGCTTGACCTAAAAATTTGGTTGTCTAGTGCTGAAAAGTACTTCAGGTCTTTTTTATAGGTACCCAAACCTAATTCTCTTGTGTTTTTACCAAAGAAAAAGCAGAATTATTTCTGAAATGCTGTTGAGCTTGTATTAAGTTAAAAATACTTGCACAGTATGAGCACAGTATAATGAATGATTAAGTATGAGTGCTCACTACTATGGAGGAAAACTTAGCAGACGAAATGTTAAAAATAGTCCCTTTCTTTTTGCAGATTTCTAATTAATAAATGAAATGTGTAAATCAAATATTTCTCCAGCACAAAAAAAATCCTTTGCAGTTCTTTCTAGACATTAGAAAAACAGAGGTCATGATTTCAAATGTATTTGAAGTCTGCACACCTCTGGGCAATGTGATAATAACATTTATGCTTCCATCTATCTTGAAGTTGATCTAAGTATCTGCTGACAACCTGAGGAAGAAGAAAGCCTCTGTCACCAAAGGTCTTTAAAATCCGAACAGACTTGGTGATGAGTTTGTAACTGGTGTAGCAGGGAGACATGCAACAGAAGAAACACTTGAATATACCTGCAGTTTCAAAAGAAAACACAGCTTATAGTGTTGCTTAAGCAAAACTTCCCAGGGAAATCATTAGGAGACATAAGGAGGTTTTATGGGGAGGTTAGCTAAAACAATTCATGTACCTCATAGCTAAGAACACCTAGAACAGAGCTTCAGAAGTCATACTCCTTCTCGCCACTGTAGATTGCCAGTAATTAGTCTGTTTCATTCAAAATCAATATTTTTTTAACTAAAAAGTGAATATATATAATGACTTCCAATGCTACCGTGTGATTTTTCTGCATTAATAAAGTTGCAGAAAAGGATATATCCTCTTTGCTATTACACCAAAGGTCACTAAGGATTTTAATTACAATGGATTACTACTTTTTGGTTTCTATGAATTTCAGTAATTACAGTTGGATATCTTCTACTCAATGACAGATATTTTTGTGTTTAGACTATGATAACACATTTTAGATTGTTTTCTGAAGATAGTGTTTGGCATTTTTTACACTGCAAATCCAGTTTTACTTTTCAGAGCTCATTTATAATCAGCTCTGTCTCTACAGTCCCAGGAATATTTTATACTTGAAAGTATCCAGATTTTTTTCTTTTGGCCATCTGTCTACAGCTGCTTACTCAAATAAGTGTAGCCAAGGTCATCTTACATTTCTTGTCTAAACCTGTCAAATTTATTTTCAGCCTTGTCAAGTTCAGCCTTTGCTTTTTCTGTCTGTGCTAAGGGGACATTGAGTGTAAGTGTGCTTCTGTTGGCATTTCTTTTTCTGTCTCTCTTTTAAGATATTGGGTTTTGTACCATTTATTTCTCTGTGATCATTCTTGGTTTATTTTAAACACAGCATGTGGTCTTTCTCTTCATTATGTCTTTTACAACCTCTCATTCAACCTTAAAACCCCTTACAGCAAAGCAGATAGCCATGTTATTCGATTTGCTGTTCTTGTTTTGTATGAACTGAATTCAGAAATCTGATTGGAGTATCTTGATAAGAAAATTACATAATTCTGGCTCAGGAGGTAGGAAAAGTTCTGTGGCATCTCTGAATGCTTGTTTAATCTCTGATTATTCTTGTATTTTGAACAACAACAAAAAATCACTAATAAAAAAAAAATATCCTGTACTCTTAAGCATTATAGCTAGGATACTTTAAAACTCTCTAAGAAAAAAATAACCAAACCAACACTTAATGCATCATGGTTTATACATGCATAATTTTTCTAGTTTATTATTAAAATCCTTGTATCACACCTGTCACGATCCGGTATTCGGATACGTGGCAATTTTTTATAAAGGTGATCCCAAATGGTGAAATTAAGACGCAAACGAGGTCAGATGTCACGCACACAAACTTTTACTAGAGCAACACAGCAAAGGTCCCTAGAGCGGATAGGACAGGCAGGAAAACAGAGAAAGAAAAGAAAGGAGAAAGCAGAGAGATAAGAGGACATCAAGCAAGAGAATAGTTACCACCCACAGTCCAGCGATGTCGTCGGTGGGGAAGTGGTTCCTGGTGGGGAAGTGCTTCAAATGCACCCACGGAGTCCCAGATTTTTATACAGTTCTTGCCCACTGCACCCCCACTTTTCTCCCTCCGTCAGGGAAAAACTCCTATCTTCTCAGTCCTCTGAGATAGGAGGGGGGGGGGGTAGGTCTGGGCTAAGTCCTGCAGATAGTCTTTGTTTGGAGATCTCTGCATACAAAAAGGAGGTCGAGACAACTGGCACCACAGGCTTAGTTTATTGCAGTGGTTTTGGTCCTAGGAGGTGGCACTCTTTATCTTGTCCTGCTAAGTTGGTGGCTTTCATGAGATATCAAGGTCTGGTTATCACTGGATATCCTGCTCCCAGAGCCAGCTGTAGATCTTTTTCTCCAAGCTCAGCACGTCCCACACTAAACTCCCCAGTTACTTGCTGCAGGAGGGGTGGGTGGGTTGCTGAGACATCTCTTTAGTTCATCAACAGCTGTTGTTTAACTCTCAGATGCCACAGGACAGACAACAGATATCCTGAGTACCAGAGTCCATCACTTATCTCTTGGATTGTTTGAGACAAGCACTATACATTCTGAATGCCACAACACCCTTTGTTCTGGCTATCTGCAGACTGATGGAAGCTTATCTGTAGCATACTGGAAGTGGCTCTTTGCAATTTTCCCCTACATTGTGGATCCAAAATAAGGTTAGGCCCAGGTACCCCATATGACTGCAATGACTGGCACCCAGACTTGTGTGGTGTGTGGCTGCTGCTTGGGTAGCCCTAAAGGAGACCAGGTGGTTGCAGCTGTTCAAGCCATGCGACAAATAACTGATCAGAGACCGTATTATAGTTTGCTCCTTGCTTTGGGGAATTTTTCAGTCTCATCTTCCAGGATGTTATTTCACCCTGAAAGTTTCAAATGGTGCATTCAACACAAAAGGACTTAGCATCCAATTCAAACCATTCTATGATTCACTGATGATTCTGTTATTTGGCAGGGCTTACTAACCCCTTTGTGATAGATTTCAGTAACAGTTTTGTCCTTGTTGACACAGAGTGAATTGTACATTTTGCTACATTGTTCTTTTTCACTTTGTTTTCATAGAATAGTATTCTGAAACTTCATGACTGACCTTGAAAATATGGCTTTACTCAGAAACATTTTTATTCCTCCTCTAGGGAACTTTTCTCTGCCTCGACAGACCATTCAAGAGGTGAAAACATGGAGGTGTTTCAGCTGCTCCCTCCCTGGTTTGCACTGCCAGCAAGGTCAGGTGCCACTTGATGCTGATGCTGTTATTATGCCAGACAATGAACTCTGGAAGTGGCACCCAGGCAGCAGGTGAGTTTTTGGGGTGTGAAGGGCACAGTCCAGGCCCTGATGGCACCAAGTGGCTTTGCCACTTTTTCAACACCCAAGGATCCACACCCATTATCTCTGTGCCCCAGGACAGCTGCCATGCTGTCCTGTCCCACTCCCTTGTGGGAACAATGGGATTTCCTACAACTTTGGGAGACTGTCCAAGGGAAGGATGAAAAGCAGAGATGCACTGAGAGGGGTGTAGTGCAAGAGGGCGGCACTCTTCCCAAAGGAAAGCAAAAGCCGTGCAGTGCCTTCATCAGGTTAACAGACTGCAAATATCTCTGCGGAGCAGGAGAGTGAAGGCTGTCAGGAAAGGGACGGCTTTGAAATGAGTCTGGATTTTGCTGCTGGTGCAGCTCAGGTGCTGTATCCCTGTAAAGGACTGAGCTGTTGCTGTATGTCTCAACATTGTTCTCTTAAACATTGCTTTAGCTTGTGTAAAGGTAGGAAACGGCAAGGCCTGAACATAAAGACTTTATATGCAAGCTCGTTGCTTTTGAATGCATAAAGGAAAGAAACTGCAAAGTTAACAACACTTTGCTTTACCATGGCGACTGTGCTAAGCTCAATAAGCACAAAAACCACCTGAGTCATGAACACAAAACACAAAATCGCCTATGTCATGAAGAAGAAACACAAAAGAGTCTAAGTCAGGAAGACGAAGCACAAATTAGTTCCAAGAATCTTCACCCCTGTCCCGAGAAGAGGCGGAGAACAGACAGGGACTCCAAAAGGGCTGTGGCATAGCCGGTACATTGGAGATCTTCCCCACCTACTGCAGCAACCGGACCTTCAGGACACTGCTGGATCCATGGTGGTAACTATGTTATCTCTTGCAATTCTCTGTATTTCTGCTTTCTCCCCTCCTATCTTCCTCTCTGTCCTATCCACCTCGATGACCTTTATTGCATAACTTCAATAAAGTTTGGTGTGTACATGACATCTGACCTTGTTTGTATCTTAATTTCAGCATTGGGATCATTTCAAATCTCCCCAATCCAGCTAGCAGCTCAGGACCCTCCCAGTGGCAGGCATCCCTGTGAGGCAGACAAGCTGCTTCTCCAGCATGGCAGTCAGCTCTGGGCTTCTTCAAGTGGGCTCAGGGCAAGCCAAGGCAGAGCCAGATGCCACCCAGAGCTACAAAATGAAAAAAAAACCAGGTGTTTTGCTCAGTTGTGCCTCTCTCACGCAAGCTTAGGCTGTCAGGGTAGGGAAGGGAAAGCTGTGTGTGAAAACCAGAGCGCTCTCGTGAGGGTTGGCATTATGGTCTTTCCTTTGGTGGTGGAACAGTGCTCTTTCCAAGGCAGGGTGGTGGAATGGTGCTCTCAGAGACATGAGCCTGACATCTACTATCCCACTTTCCTGAAATGGTATTTTGAATGTTCAGCTTCAAAGAGCTGGAGACAAGAAAGGAGCCTGTGCATGACTGTACCCTTGAGAGTCACCCAGATAGGGGAAGACGCAGGAACCCTGGGGGACATGTGACAGAAACCTGTGCCTGTGGCAGAGGCTGCTTTGGTGTTCTGCATCAGTCAAGAGCTTGAATGTAACTCATCAGCGGTCCAGACAGGAGAGCCTTGTCCCAGCTGAGCACCCTGAAAACTAGAATGCTGAGTCAGATCCACATTTTCTTTTCCAAATAACCTTTTTGGTGTTGTACAATGGCCTTAATGGGAGAGAAAAACCTCCTTTACTTGAAAAATCTGCTGCCCAGAGAGGTTGTGGAGTCTCCTTCGCTGGAGACATTCAAAACCCACCTGGACAAGTTCCTGTGTGATGTGCTCTAGGTGACCCTGCTCTGGCAGGGGGGGTTGGACTAGATGATCTTTCGAGGTCCCTTCCAACCCCTAGGATTCTATGATTCTATGATTCTATGATTTTCCTGAGAGGAGGATGCTTGCTGGTTTGAGGGGGATCAAAGTTCCTGCCCAAGGCTGGGTGGCCATCTGTGCCCATGTCGGTCTTCTCTCCTCCCAGGGCACAGGGTCCCCTGGCTGCTCCTCCAGGGTACTATGGGTGCCCCAAGCTGGCTCTTCAGTCATTATGTGGTAAGGATTTGGTTTTGAGTCTCATGTTTTTGAATGAATTGAAGGGTTCTACAGTATGTTGCAAGTTGTGCAGTTCATCTGCTGTCTTGATTGTCTACTGCAAGACAATCCCAGTCCCCTGGGACTTGCGCTGTAGCAAAGTTGGGGTTTTTAGCACTAGCTATGTTTATTTTTGTAACTAGTGAGAGACTATTCCTTAGACCTGAGGGTAAGTGGCACTCTTTCCCTCTCTGCTTCAAAATAGGATAGCAAAGTCCAAATAGCCTGTTGAGAACATCTGGATGTGCTGTCCCTTGAACTGTGTCCAAGCATTGCCTGTGAGAATTGTCATGGGCCAAAATTATGCCGAAGAGTATGCTAATAAATAAATAAAATGGATAATTATGGCCCAATGTTTTGATGCTGTTTAATATACTAGTATGGAGGTACTAGTATCAGTGTGACTTAGGGGCTGAACTATTTTACCAGTGTTTAATTGCTCCTGCTGATGTGTTCTGTATAGTGAAGATCATCACAGTGATTTGATGACTTTTGGAAAAAAAAACACTGCATTGAGGTAATCTGAATGAAAAATATTTTCAAATTAGATGCTTTGGGGTGGAGAATAGAAAAAGTCTGCCATAGAGGAGCTGGAAGCACATCTGTAGTTTTAGGAGGAGTTCCTGAAACTTCCTTAAGGCAAGAGAAGTTTAAAATTTGTTTAACCTATGTTAATGCAAAACAGGACCTAATGGTTCTACATCTCTTTGTTCACTTTTAAATTAATTAAACTGTGGAAGCTTTAGGACACAAGTTCATTTCCACTTAGTTCATCCCATAAACCTAGCTCATGTTACTCTTTCATCATAAAAGAAAGAATTTTGGGGCTCCCTACTTTTGGTTAAACTGCTGTAGATAGAATCAATCATATTTTACCATTTTAGAAGACAGGTTTCTAAGAGTGAGAAGGCCATGAAGTAGCACATTAACAAAACTAAATGAAAATTGTAGACTTTTGTTTCAGAAATTCAGTAGTGACTGTCAACCTGCATAAAGCTTTTAAAACTCAGTCCTCTTGGTAATTTTCTGTTTCAACTAAATCTTGAGTGCAGGCACTGCTAATTCATGCTGAAACCATTCTCTGCTTGCTGAACTGAAACAGGATCCAAAGGCAAGAAACTGGATCTGAAACACAACCTTATTTTTGATGTGAGCTCTCTGATGTCCTGGTTTGAAGCACAGCTTAAAGATTGCCACCTGGTTAATTTAAAGCAACACTGCATTTATTTAAATTAGTAAACAAACTCTCTGAGGTATTCTTCTTTTGAATGTCACACCAACTTATTATGTTAATTGTAATAATCTTTGCTTCACCATTGTAAACAGCTTCCTTTCCATCTGTTTATATATACAGACACAAATCGATCTAGAGGATAAAATGACACAGTCCAGTGGTCGCTTGTTTTTGTGGAGACTTAATGATTTTTCATATATGGACTGGAAAGTGTGGCATTTAAAGTACCTAATGAATGTAGAGCTAATGAGTGAAATGATACTCACTCAAGTTTCTGTCAGACACAGAGCCTGAGATCTTAAAAATCTGGAGTAAATTGTCAGCAGAGCTGACAAACAGCCTTTTTCTGTTGATCTGCTATTTTTGCCATCCTTTAGACATCTGCATGTTTCTTAGGTGTGTGAAAACAGGTTTCCAAAATAAGAAGGCATGGATCATCCATGAGCAGAATGTGCCACTGTCTTAAAACGTGTTTCTGGAGCAGATGGATCAAGAACCAATTTATGGATGCTGATTTGTTTCCTACCTTTGCCAAAATAAATGTTTTGGAGCCTGAAAAAAATTTATGTAGGTGATCCTAAACTTTATAGATACAGGTGAGATGAGTTTTTGCACATCTTTCAATATAATTAAGAATAATTTTGTAATTCCTGACTGTCCTGAGGTTTCATAGCTGTCCCTGGAATTTGCTGGTTTCCCAAGCACATTTCTGCCATAATTCTGTTCTGGGAGTGTACTCCTTATTGTCAGTATGTAATGAAATATGTAAGTAATCCAAATCTGCAGTGAAAAACTAGAATCATTCCTTGGAGACAATTGTGGCAAAGTCAGATACCTTTCCTCTTTAGAAAAAAAAAAAAAGGCTGAAGAAACCTGATATAATAAATCCACTTTCATTGAGTGAATGGGAGGCATGCCCCTCCTGCAAATGAATAAAACTCCATTTTCCATACTGTCCTCATATTCTTTCTCCCCTCCCATTTTATTCTGCAGTTCCAGAAGATCTGCCAGTAGTTTCCCAGTCATTACCTTAAAGCTTCCTCTAGTGAGAGTCTGCTGAATAGATGGGCTTCCACAAGCCTGTCCTTGTGGGTCTTTCTTGAGATGGAAGGAGTTTTCAATGTAGTCTCTCAGCCCTGTCTGACCTACATCTGTAGAATCTCCCCAGGGACTCTGGTAGTCATTTTGCTGTTGTACAAAGTTAGCAATTGACCTTTCCTTCAAAGTCAGGGCAAACATTATTTCACAGGAGATAACAATTCATGTACAGATCCAAATGTTCACAATGTTATGTCACTCCCATATTTCTACTTGTACGAAGGTCAGAATTTTGATACTGTTTTGAGAAGTTTATTTCCAGGAATGCAATCTAAAAAGAGCTGATTGTTACTGTACACGACACGTTTTCATACCTGGAAAAATGTGATTACTGGGTGGTTTTCAAACCTCTTTCAGATCCCTTCCATACAGTCCTACTTCTGTTACCTCTCAGCTATACAAGCTGGCAACAACCACTGTTAAATTGGAACATCAATGTCCTTTCTTCATACTGGCAAAGGCTCAACATGAAAATGAGCCAGGCTGGTTTGTCCCTAGAAGGCAGAAAGTGCTAAATTAAACCTCTTTCATTTCTGAAAGGAGAAATTATTTCCCAAACTGTTTCTATGGGGAAACCAGTCCATTGGTATACAGTGGATGATCTTCAGCATTAATTTTAGATAGTAGTTGAAAATAACATATTTCACATAGCCAGGAGAATCAGGTGAGGAAAAATAATTTAAGCATATTTCAAGATTGATTTATCACTTAATTTGTATTTCTTTTTTTTTTAATTCAGAATGTTTTTTAAGTTTCTGCATTTCATGTGTGTTCTGCAATTATTTATTAGTGAAAAAAATTTAACAAAATATATAGGGATAGTACTATTTTTCAGTATCTTTGCAGTTTCAAGAGACAACTTGATCAACTTCATATTTTTAGTGTTTTGAGTTTTTTAAAATAAGTGTCGTAAAAGAATTTCCTGGTTAATATGCAGAACCAACTCCTATTTTATAACTGGTCTTGTATTTTTACCATAGATTTTTTAAAATCTGGGTACGGAATGAGGCACAATGGAGACTGCTTATGAGACTGATTAAGTCTGTCTCCTATACTCTGAAATCAAACATCTGTCCGTGTATCAGGAGTACCTTTGATGCTGGATCAAACAAAATCTAGTGTTTGAGTGATGCTTCTGTTTCTCAGGCTTACTTCCACTCCTTTTATCTCTGCTTTTATTGTCTGAAGGCTGTATCCTTGGCCAAGTGCAGTAAATTAAAATTGCAGTGGTACATATGTAAAGTCAGTTAGGTCAGTCAAGATAATGTAACTACTGTTCTACATAATATTCTACATCCACAACTTCAACTGAATGATACTGCTGATTTTTTATCCTAGATTGTAATCTCATGTGTGAGATGTAATCTCATAACCTAGGATGGTATAAGGTAATCTGGAGTTAATTTGTAAGAAATGTACTCTTATAACTATAAAAAACTTGAACAAGACCAGACATCATTTTTTTGTTTAAAATTTCTTTCAGCACAAAGATTTGTTCAGAATCCTTGAACTGCAGAAAGGCGTAATAGTGAAATTAACAACTCTCACCAATTCCTTTTCTTCTTTCCAAAATGGGGATTACAGGGATTAACAATCCTTCAGGCAACATTATAAGTAATTAAGTATTCTCATAAAGTGCTCCTAACTCAGCTCACAATATAGCTTCTATGGATGCTTTGCACTATGAACCGATTACTTGATTCTCTAGTACTGAGAGCAGAGTTTACCAAAACATGCACCCAGGTAGCCCAAAAAATGGCACGGGCAATTTGTAATGAAAAGTTTGTAGAATTAAATAATTAGTTGTCAAGGGATTACCAAAACACTCAGTGATTTGAAAAGATGAATAATAGTAAAAAACCTAGAATTTTTCCAGATGAATTGATGGTTTATATTCCAGTGCTGTTGTCAGTGGTGATGTTGTTAACACGTTAAACGTATATGCCAATGCTATTTTCTGTTGCCTTAGTAACCATATATATTGTACTGGTAGCATAGCAACATAAGTGAACATGAGTTTGTGACTTTGAATAATCTAAACGAGATACATAAATTAGTGGAGGGAGTCAGGTCTGACAGAAAGACATTTTTTGTGCATCAACAAAAAAATAATTTTGGGCTTCCGGGAACTGTTTCTGGAAAAATGGAACTTTTCTTTTTTGTCTTTGTAAATGCCCTCTAAGTTGATTTCATAGTTTGAATTACAAATTTTTAATGCAATTATTTTTCTCATCCATCTCCTGTCCCTATGCTAGGATGAAAGTGCATTGCCAAAAGGTAAAATTTCCTGATTGCTTACTAGAGAAAAAATATAGATAAATCATTGGAGTAAAATAGCCAAGCTATATTTTGTGGAATTTTATCTGTTGTTTTCAGTTGCCTAATAGTCAAACCACAGTATCAGGATGGTAGAAGAGAAGCACACCAGAGGGGTGATAGTCCATGGAAGTCTGGCTTTAAAAAGCCTTAGATAACTTTGATTAGCCAGTTTGGGTACCAGTGATAACATAGCAAGACAAAATAAATTGTTACCTACAGAATATGAACTTGTATTTCTACCCTATTGTGCACTTGAGCTTTGTGGTGTGATTTACGGAAAGTGCGTGACTTGAGCATGGGCAGGTCTCTGTCAGGTGTTTGTTATTTTACAGACTTCAGACTAGAGTAGGGAAATAATCTCTGTTTAGGACCATGCAAATTAAATTTGGCAAATTCAGTTTTACTCAAGCATATGTTTAAAGCTAAATGCATTCTTAAATGTTGTTCAGAATACAGATGAACTGAAGAATGTGACTTCATGAGCTAAGACCAAAGACAGGAGAACTTAAGTATGAGTTCTCAGCTTTTCTGTACAACTGTTCTCATTGGTGTCATTAATGCTTGATGCCACAAGCTCACATGTCCTGTCCATGTGAGGCTGTTTAAATGAGGAAGATTGCAAGACTAGAAATAGCATGCGAGAGCCTAAGGAGTGGTAAAATAACTATGCTAGCCCACTGCTTATGCAAATGTTTATTGCTCAGTATTCTAATGATTACATTTCTGTACGTGCAAACCACACTGGCTTTCTTTTGTTCCTCATGAGATCACTGTTATGGAGCTGTTCTTTATTAAACTCAAGCAAATTTCCATCTTTGTGAAATTACACATTCAAGTAGGTGTGAATTCCAAAGGAAATTACTTACTTTTACTGCAGTCCCCTTTTGACACAATGTTCTCATTTAATTCATTTCACTCTTTATTTTAAATCTTGATGCTTAGTGGGGTTATATATGAGGTAGAGACAACATGTGAAACTTGCTATTTGGGTAGCTGCAAAAAGTGCCTATGTAGTTACAGCTGATTTTTACTTCAGTAGAAAAAGAATATGTATAAAACCCTGGCCATATTCTGAAGCCCCTTGTCATGATGTGTACCCAGCTGAAAGGACTTTTCGTACAAATTTTATTTCAGTATTAATATTCTCAATTATTTCCATTTTTTGGTGAATCTTTGCTTCATGCATATAAGCATATTGGCTCTGAGACATCATAGAAACTCCTCAGCTTCCCCCCGTATATTAGGTTTGTGGTTGCTACAACCTTCTGTAACTCTGGTCATAGCAGCCAGCGAAATAGACAGTTTGTGCTATACAAACACATTTTCACTGTATAAATTAATGCTGATAATCAAACTTTGGAGCCTTTGTGCAGCTCTCTCCCCTGACTTCAGCTGGCATGCCATGATTTCTCAACGTGTACAATTCATTGCAGCTCTGTTGAGCGGGGAAATGTTGACCTTAGTGGAGGCAGACTCTGGAGCTGAATGTGACAGTGACGCAGTGAATTCAAGGAGAGCTGCGTTTACATCCACCCCTGAGAAGAGGAAATAAGTTTCTGACTTTGCAGAACACTGCAGAAACTTGCATTGCTCAGCCAGGTTTCCTTAACAGGTCTCTTTTAGTTAAGAAATTGCCATTGCTAGAAAGGTAAGAAAACGGTGTTTTGATCATAAAGAATCTTAGCCCAAATTCTTTGGAAGACCTCAGAGCCCATCCTGGTTTGTAAAAGCTAATGACGATTTCTCCTCTGGGACAGGATCCATTATTGCCTGTGTGGACTTCACTAGATGAGGTGAAGCCACCTGATCCTTAGATATATGTTAATGCTTAAAATGCAATTCAGAAACCTTTTTCTCACATCAGTCAAGGGCTTAGCACTGAATACCCTATTTTTAGAAAGGTAAGCAAGTAATTCAATGTAGCTGCACAACACCAGGGACATCATCCTTTACAAGGTTACTCTCATGTTCTCCTGTATTTTTTTGTGAGAGATCAGGAACAGAGACAACAAAATTAGAGCAATGAAAACTTAGTTGTTTTTGCCATTCCTCAGTAGCCTTCAAGTCATGTCCTCTTTCACTTATTGAAACGAGCATGATTCCTGCCTATACATCTTTCAGATTCACAAAATAATGCATGCACAGGGAGTAAAAAAAAATAAATTTAGCCTGTAGTTTGTAAAAGTATAGGACTGGGCAAACAGCTATTTCACTGAAGCTCATCGTAGAAGTCTAAAAACCTGAATTCTGTTATGTCTTTGTCCTTCTAGGAGCATCCTACCACTTTATGATACCCTCAGGGTCTCCTCTAAACAATCATCTGTTTTTAAAAAAGGCAAGATTTGTATAGCTTTCTCAACATGTCTTAACTCAGATCAGTGCTACAGCCTAGGTGTGAGAGAGGATCTTTCCTAGCAATCCCAGAGTCTGAAGGAAGAAGAATTTCAGCCCTGCTAGTCTTAGTTTAGCCTCAGATCAAGGAGAATTTAGCTGCTTCATGGAAGCTACCTGTCTGTCCCTTAGACAAATCAAGAATTGGGATATGGTTGACCTCAGGACTTCCAGCACAACCCTAAAGCAAAGCTATTTTGTTTTAGCTACACAAGGAGAAAACAGTTCCCATTAAACATTGGTCCAGCCTGTCAAACCTGCTGTACAATGCATATGCTGAGATGTTAAGAAAACTAACCTATGTACAATATATTGATTGGGATTTTTTCACAAATAAGATGAAACTGAAAAGAGTTTTTAGCAGAGTTTCAGAATTAAAGATTGTATTACTACAGGCTTCTGCCCATTTCAGTATTCTCTGTTCCATTCAAAGACAAGGATTTAACAGATGCATGGAGTGGAGTTTTACTGTCATAGAGGTATTCAAGTAAAGGAAGCAAAGTGGGCAATTTTCACAAGGTGATACCTAGCAGCTCTGAGCTGCAGTTACAGCATCAGTGAAAAATGAATACTGCTGTCATGAATGTTAAGTTAATTAAGCGTTATATGGTTATGTAGGACTTGAAAGAGGTGGGTTCGGTTCGCCCTTTCTACATGACCTTGGACAAGGTATTCACATTGTTTCACAGTGGACAAAGTCAGATTTACCTGCCTAACCTTTTCCACTTAATAGGCAGGTAGTAGCTTTCCAAACAGATTGTCTAATTAGGGCAGGTAAAGCTTTACATGAAGTGAGTGAATTCCTTCTTTCATTCAGTCTGACTGTTTCTAGACCTATCTCTTGATGTGCACAGTCTTACATCCTGTGGTGCTGGTGCCCTGTGTGTCTCACCCTCATCTCTTCTGATCTCTTTGGAGAGAGACCAGCCACATCTGAATTGTACCTAGATTTTCCTTCAGCAAAACAATGATTGTGATCCCAGGACGTTCCCTAGGAGTATGAGGGTTATGGGGGATGGAAAATCTTCCTCCTGGCTATATGGTCTGCCTGGGGTTATTTTTGTACATTATCTTATCACAGTAGTCTTCTTCCTCCTTGTTTCCCAGCTGAAGTTTGGAAGATGTTTCTCAGCCTCCCATAACCCAGGTACCCCAGAGGGCTGTTATTTGTCACACACTGCTTCCCTGGGGCTTTATTGCCTCTACCAGATACAATCTTCCATCACTCAAGCTAAAACATGTCAGTTAGAAGTCACTGATGACTGAACAGGTACTTTCTCCTGGTAATGGCAAAAATCATTATTACCAGGCTACTCAGTCCCAATGCAGAGCTGGGACTCCACCCAAGGTGCCAGCTCTGATCAGGGAGTGGAAAATGTTATCAGCTATTGTAGATTACACATAGCTTCTCTGTTACCCTTCCTCTGTTACTGAATAGATCTGTAAAAGTGAAAAGTAGCAAAGACACATGAAAACTAGATGGATATATGTCGAGTTATTTTCTAGAAATTAAAGGGTAAATGTTAAAAGATGTATATATTTTTAAATGCTTTTAGCTGACTTTTACTAGCAATACATGAACATGTGTCTACCAAAGTCTGCTGTAACTTTAGCCACAATTTATTTAGTAAGTATATTGAATAATTTCTGATATACTGAATATTAAGTACTATTTCAGCAGAAATCAAACATTTCTTGACAAATAATGTTACAATAAAGAACACATGACAATTTAAGATGTTATGGGTTCAGTGGACATCACTACAATATTATGTGTCCACATCCATAACTAATTAGCTGATCCTGAATTAGTAAAAACGCTATGGTTGGCTTATATTATTGTATTTCTTAGTGTGTAATTTCTATAAATTTCTTTGGATTTGTAAGGGCTCTTGTGGATATCAAAGCCCTTAAAATGGTAAAATTAATCTAAAATATGACTGCAAGAGGACTTACTCTTTTTTTAGCCTGACACTCAGTTAACATAAGGGAACTGTCCTTGCCATTGCTAAATTGACTCTCTTTTCCAAGCTATATTACATCTCCAAGTTGCATTTATTTTTGAAGAAAAGCCAAGGGAAGTCTGTTCATTGTCCCAGTGTTATGAGAATGAGCTCCTAGCTTGTGCCCAGGCAATCCACTGACTCACAGCCATGACGGCTGAAGCAGAAGGTCAGATCTGATGCTGCAAGGGACTAGACTCAGAATTTATGAATATCATCGTGTGTGTTTGTATCTCATTGGAAGCAGGAATCTTAGCCTGTGCACTTGCTACCCTCAACCTTAGAGTTCCCAAATGTCTAGGCACCATTTGAACCAATTTTCCCAGGTTAATTTCATTTTCACACTCTGTCTGAGCGTACGTGTGGCTTAGTCACACTCCAAAGCCTCACACCTAACACTGTTGCTGTTCACCCAGAAGTGAAAATGAATTATTTCATACTTGGAAGATACAAATGATGTAATCAGCTTTAATATAAAGAAAAGCTTCCAGCTATGTTTTATATTACTACAAATGGCAGATGAAATTGAACCTAAAATAGACAGTACAGCCCTTTATATATCTTGCTGTACTCTATCACTGAAACACTTAGTGTTAATAATATTTGATTTAGAAAACAGTATTGGGTTTGACATGCTACTTACAGTTTTAGAAGGAGCTCCCTGGAACATACCCAGGAAAACAGGATATTGCCAATCTCTTTTAACTTCATTTAATAAAATAAAATTGTCTAGTGTTTCAGGTGCCATAGGCATCAATACAAATGCCACTACAGAATAAACTGTCACTGATTATCACTACCTTTAATCTATCTTATTAATGAAATCGTTAGTTGTTTTTGTGTCAGCTGAGAGATAGCTATGGCAACGTTTATTAGTTGTCATCGATCAGGAGAGTGTTCAAGTCACAGAAATTGATGAGTAATGAGATAATCTAAAAATTCTGGGTAGTGCAAAGAGCAACAAAGTATGTCAAATTCTTAATAGGCACTTATAATGCCTGGGAAAAAAAGGAAAGCAAATAGAAAAGGAAGTAAAATATACAGATAAATTTGGAAGATGATGTAATTTCCCACTGTAGTTTTTGTTCTTTGCTATAAATGTTCATGTATTTCAAATATCATTCAATGAAGTTGTAATGAGGCTGAATACACCATGACTCACGCATCCCTCAGTCTAAACAAGTTAGTAAAATAGATGGATTTAGAGCAAAGAATGAGTGAAAAAGCAGAAAACATAGCCATGTGTTTCTGAACTGTCTGCCCATCTTTACTACTACCTGTTCTTAGGAAAAATAGGATAAATGGTCTCCCAAGTAACATTATGTACAAAGATTATTGTTTCTTAGCAGATGATGTCTGCGTATGATGACGTTTAGAGATACACTGCTCTTGCTGTGTTTCTGTGTTGGTGAGATATTTTCTCATGGAAGACATGGTTGGAATGACACAGGAAGGTACCAACTCTGTCTAGAAACATGTAGTTTGAGAGACAAAAAATAGATGACTGGATAGGTTGTAGCACACAAGAAAAAAATGTTAATGCACAAGAAAAAGAAAGGTTTGTATCAGTTGTTCAATGATAGCATATTTTATTCAATCTTTATATGTATATGAGAATTATCTTCAATTGGTCCATGACTGAAGCGCAGATAATTTCTTTAAAATGAGCAGGAATAGGCCTCTTGGGGAGACATAAAAGAGAACAAATGTGAACTAAGCTTTTCCTAAAAATTCCTGGGTTGTCTGTGGACTGTTTCCCAGCTTTCAAGGGGACTGTGGAAACTTAAGGCCCTCATGATGGCAGCTTGCTCATACTCCATCTCCACCATCTCACTTATATTTGGAGAGGCTGTTTTACACAGTTTCACTTTTTCTGGTCACATTAAGGAAAATTAAAATCAAAAGACAGTTGGGAGGAGGCACTGACCCTTGAATTCATCTGAACTTGGGAAAAATATCTCTTCCCTCGCTTTTGTATTGATGAGGGTAGTTTCCCGAGTTTTCCATCTTCTCCATTGTTTATGTAGATGAATTATTTCTTTGCCTTCCTCTCCAGGAGAAAAAAAAAAAGAAAAAAAGAAAAAAAAAAAAAGAAAAAAAGAGGCTTCCCTAAAATTTGTGTAAAGATTAAAATTTACCAGCATAGCTATGGCATGGAATGCTCTGCGTTTCCATTTTCTGGGAAAAAAAGCACCTTTTCTTTGCCATTTGCTTTGTTGTTTGGCAAAAACAACAACAGCAACTGCAAACAAAAGGATGCTCTTTGCACTTCCAGAGTCAAATTACTGTCTCAATCTCAGAATTATAAGATTTTGTATATAAAAATAGTCTTGGTTTTTTTCCTTTTGGTTCTTTGTGGGCAGAGGTGAAAACTGAGCTATGTAAATGTTGCAGTGTGTTACTATTATTTATATGTTACTCTTCCAAGCAGTGAAGTGAAAAAGTTTTTGAAACACTCCAAATTACTTTAGGAAATTACTTTAGGTGATTTTTTTTCTAAGCCAGTGTCAGAACATTAGCAATTTAGTAGGCTTTTTCATGTATTTTCCCATCAAACTCCTAATTTCTTTGATTTTCCCATTCCACTGACTGCTACCTCTGGGAAGTAAAATGGCAAAAATTTATGATCACCTGTTTATGGGATACCATGAACAAAGCTATACTGCTTCATGAGTCCCTTACTGTCAACTCAAATAAGGCCAGGTAGACAGATTTCACCTTGTTTGAGAGGTTACTCTTCCTTGTATGTGTTTTCAGTCACACTGGAAGAAGTCTTAGAAGTGTGAACTTTGAAAGAACAAATATAACTTGCAATTATATATTATATATTCTAAATGTAAGTGATTTATACCTCTTTGTTTGACGAGGGTCCCTAACAGAGAATTAGGTGTCTCTTGTTGCAGAGTTAAATGCAACTTCAAGATTTTTAGGGCATACACCCAAGGCTACCAGTATCTGACAGATAAAGTCATACTTGTATGGTGGAGCCAGAGGAAGCTGGATATTTTTTCAGTGACATAATTTCCCACTGTGCCACTGGCTACTGAAATTCCTATTTCTGCACCATCCGGGCCCAAGCAGACCTTTGACATTGCATAACCTAAATGAAAGGTGATGGCATTGCTCTGTGCCCAGCAATTCATTGCAGGCTTAATGGTGAACCTGAGATTAATCCCTCATTTCCTCCTTGCTTTGCAGAGGGGTTTCTCCAATACAACCAGCAGTAACTGGCAGTTGAATGTACTTGTTTACCTGTGCCCTGCATGGTCTGTAAGCAGTGAAGAATATGGGCTCATTGGTAATGCCTGGCTCCTTGCTCAGACTGGCCATGCTATGAGGAAAGCAAAAGACAGCTTGAGCATCTTATTCCCTTTCAGGGAAGTGCCTGGTCTTGCCTGGAAGCAGGCAGAATAAAACACTTTAAATGCATGTCACAGACAAGGCTGGAAAAAAAAAAGTATTAGAGTCAATGCTGCTATAATTATTCTTGTAATAGTGCCAACAGTAGAGGCAGACACGGGTGTTGGGAGTGCAATTAAGTCAGTGACTGTGGTGATAACAATGGCAGTGTAACAGCAGGCACACATTTCGTTTTTTCCTTCCTTTAAACTGAGCCAATAAGAGAAAGAAATGGTAATCTTTTTAAGGAGAAGAAAAGTATTTTTATTTTAATCACACATCTCCTTGCCTTTTTCCTCCTCCCTAAAATACACTACTGGGCATAAAGTTATGTTAAAACTAGAGAGACTCAGTTCTCTTAGGTAACTAGTTTTTATTTAGTTAACTCAATTGTATATTTTATTTTAAGGATTTACCATGCTAAGTCAATTCACTGCTTTGATTTGCGTGACACAAACACACGGGATGAGACCATCTTTGGCCATTAATATTTTGAGTTTGTGCTTACGGCTAGCGCACTTCTGGATTTTCCTTTTAACCACTTTCTCTAACTGCCCTGTTTACTGTTTTAGACTGAATTGTGAGATCCTGAAACAGCTATTCCTTTGGTTAAAGTCCAAAAGTTAAAGGAAGAATAAGAAAATATGCAAATTCTTTCCATGTTCTTCTTAAAGGAATTACTCAGAAGAAGAACCGATGTGAGAACATCCACAATCAGCTTCAGCAGTTTACCACAGGCCTGCTTCTGCCGTGTGCTGAACATTAATTCTTGCTGAGCAAGAATATGGTTTTTACCAGGCACCATTTTAATAGTAGAAATTGTTTAGTAGGGGATTGGTGCTTTAAAGCAGCAAATTTTATACCTGGGAAGGAAGTTAAAGCAGAGCATTTGATTGTCCTAGGAAATGCGTTTTAAGAGATACTAGCTCATTTTCCCAATTTATTTTAATTATTTTTTTTTTTAACTGAAGGACTGCTTTTCATGTACATGAAAGACACAAAATCTGATTGATTTTCATTAACCATGTAAGAACTTGCAGCTTCCTTAAGGAGACAAGAAAGGAGTTACAGCTGAGCATCTGTTACAAATAGCTGAAAAGCAAGACCATGGCAACCCGTGGAGAAAAAGGAAAAATGTAGCAGCCTTTCTGGGGTAACGTGGTAATTGTAAATACAGCTGATAGAAAAATATGAGTGAGGCTAATTAATTTTAAGGAGTTTGACATGAAAATGGAATGAGAGATGCTAGTGACTGATTAAATATCTTAGTGCCTTGTAGGAAAGACTTCAACATGACTTGTTGGCCTGGATGATTAACGATATAGCTGTGGTAATTACAGGCCTCCAGATCTTGATCTCTCTCTGTGGATTTTGTTAAGTCTGATCTGTCCAGCAGATCTCTAACATAACTTGGTGGTTTGTAGGTAAAAGGTAGAGTGTTCAAGAATTCTGTGACACTGGAGGTCATTCTTCTTGGCCCGTCTGTAAGTCTTTATGAGGACAACCAAGGTGTGAGAATTGGATGTTTCTAACTGAAATTTGGTTGCAAATATAGTCTGGATTGCTTTTAGGATTTTCTTCCTTCTCTCAAAGAACACTTGCAGGTAAAAAACAATTCAGAATACTGAAGGAGATGTTTTTCAGTTGTTAAGACTATTAATGTTTATTTCAATTTTGTAACATAAATCTTGATTAACTTTTAGAATTTCTGTGCAAATGGACTGATTTTTATAATTCTGTTGTTTAATGTTAAAGTCCATAAGGACACCTGTATCATAGTTTCTAAGGGATTTGTAAGAAATAATGTGCAGTAGAGGTAAGAGTAGGATAAGTCAATTTTCATTCCTGACATTATTTAAACTAATAAAATAGTTTAAATAGTACTTCCCCCCTCCCCCCCCCCCGAGATTTCTGTCTAAGTTGTCTGTCATGTTTGTATAACAGGGAAATCTAATTTTAAAATTACTTGGTAAGAAGAGGGGGAGGAAAATATGTCATCCTTATTTTGTTTAAAATTCTTTTTATTTTTAATAACATCAAAGATAAATTGGCAGAAATAAGAGGAAAGTTATTTATACACAGCAATTTTAAGAGAAAAAGTCATGAAAATATGGTGGAAAATTAAAAATCTATTGTTAAAGACTCCCTCCATCTGAGTTGTGCATGATAGAAACACAATTCTGTCCCAATAACAGAGAATAATCAAGTAAGGATTATCCCTACTGGCATCACCCTGTGGCTGGGGAGATCAATGTAACTGCGATTAATTTACTGAAGTCAATTAGAAGTAGTAGATGTTTAACTGTTACAGTTCGGCATTAACCATATGATAATTTGAAATTTATTGCAAAACCAACAGCTTTGACAAACAGTCATACTTCGTGTCAAATGGTAACATTTCCCCAGCCTTGCAGCAGTTCAGCTAATGTTTTACTTTTTAAATGTATAAACCCATGCCGAGAAAATTATATTTTAAAATTAGCGTTTGTATTTACAGCATGCATTCTATTGAAGGCACTTTGCTGCACTTCTTATGAGAATTACAGTTAGTCCTGCCTAAACCACAACAAATTGCAGGTAACACGGGGACTTTCAAAGCTGAACTTCAGACACCAGAGAGCCCTGGTATTTCACCTGCTCAGTTTCTTCTCTGTCATTTTTTCTTTTTCAGAACCTTGATATGGAGTGCTGCTGTGCAGCTTCATTATTCTCTTCAGATACCTCAACATGAAATAAGTACTATGAAATCTCAGAGGTGGGCTATGAGTTCTATACTTCCAAAAAAGGTGCCAGAATTCTGGAAATTCCTGAGTTCAGTGGGCTAAGGGGACATAAACATGATCAGAACTCCAAAAGTATGTTTGAAGAGGGTGATGAGGTATGGGAGAGGAAGAAAGACGATTAAGTATGGATAGTACCCAAAGCTGAGCTTGGCTGTGAGGTTTTAGGGGCTAGATAATAATCCTGTCTCCCCAGAGGATGTAAGCAGAGGCCCAGAGTTTTGCAGAACTAGCTGGAGAAGTCTGTGAAGGTAGAAAGTGGTCCCAAGAGATTAGTTCAGCCACTCCTTTATTTCAGAGTGTGCAGAGCAAGGATCAGCCTAATGTGGAATTAAATGGTTAAGTTGTTCCTGTCGCATAAATGAGCAGTAAATGACTAACAAAATTATTTTGAGAATGTTGATTAGAAAGGGCTTTTATGTGATGAAAAAGCAAGCATGCACCTTGAATTAAGTATCCGGTTGTTCTAAAGGAAAATGGAAAGCACTTCCTGTAATTAGTGGAGGGTAGATGCTTTGTGATGTCCTTTTTTTTGTAACATGGGCAGGTTTGATTCATCAGCAGAATCTCTCTGAATGGACACTCTTAGAGAGGCTATTGTTGTGATGGGATGAGATTCTGCTATTTGCTGTCTTTCTGATCCTTCAACTGAATTTTAAGACTTCACAGAGAATATTGCACAGTGAAGGAAAAATTCACTCCCTTTCTTTGACCTGGTTTTACATTGGTTAAGTGAGGGGTAGGACTTACATTGCAGCTGGAGCAGGCCAGGAATTCACCTTGGTAGTAAATCTTGCAGAACTAGCTGATTCCAGTAGCTTTTTATTAATAACTTTGTGTTGCATGCTATACAGGCTGAAAGTCACACAGGTTTGTAAGGAGCACACATTTTGGTCTTCTAAATGAATTAAATCTATGGAGAGGGGCATTTATCTCAGTTCCTGTAGAGAAAGCAGAGAGGAAGGTGTGTTCTTAAGTTCTTTATAGGTAAAAAAAAAATAAAATTAAAATAAATTAAATAAATTTTAAAAATCTTAATCCAGTAATGAATCAAATCTTCTTGCAAGGAGACCAGTCAAGATCTTCAGGCACAGATTTTAGCTTGGGGCCAGATCTGAGCGTAGATTTATGTGACTGTGCATGGAGACAAGAGGAAAAAATTTCGAAATGCACTTTTTTTTAGCTTGATTTAATAACTCCTTATCACAGGGGTGCTGTGATAAGAAAGCAGCCTGTGAATGCCACGTGGAAGGGAGAAGAAGGGGTGAAGCCTATAGCTTTTGCTCCATTAATCTGAGCCTGCCCTGTTGTCATGGTTTGACGCAGAATCGAAAAATAAACCACAGACAAACAATGCTACACCTGTGTAGCCATTGCTGCTATACAACAAACAGTATGCTTCTAAAAGCAAGGAATAATGACAAGGAGCTTTATAACTGAGCTGTATCTGAGTCACAGGGCTTCCCATGTTTTTTGTAGGGTAAGAGCTTATAAAAAGCATAAGAACACAGGACTAAATATAGAACACAGTTATAAGCTTTGCTGCGTTTGCAAATTTTCTGGGGCTTCCCTTGCTTGCTGTGTGCTAGACAAGCTTTGAGGCATATTCTGTAGGGGACTGTCTTTTCTGTTTGATTTCTTGCACAGGTAACTGCTCTAACCACCTGGATGCTGTAGCAGTAGAGAAATGAGTCTGTTGCTGATCCATGCTGTGCAAATGAAGTAAATTTTTGCTCTTAAAGACTGCCTGAATATCCACTGAAGGTGCTCCCTCTGTGTGTTTAAGAGGTGTAGCATACCACTACAGACCAAGATGGCAAAGTAAGAGCTGATGTGTTTCTTTTTCTACTTTCTTTTTTTTTTTTCCACAAAGCAAAAACACTTCTTTTACAGTCTTCTCTGAGCCCTAATGTTCTTTCTGCATCTCTGCTAAACAGATGAGTGGATGTTAAAAACATTATAAGTATTTCCAGATGGTAGATGTAAAGAGAAAAGGTGTGGGTAAAGTGTGACTTCTGTAGAAATATCTATATAATATCTACAGAGAACAAAATTAAGACTTTCACAGACATAAGATTTTACTTTACAAAAAAGTGATGACAGAGTTCTTAGCATGTGTCATGCTGTGGATCAAAAGTCTTCTGGTGATACTGGTTGTAAAAAACCTCAACATTTTAGGAGAAGTAGTAGGCATAAAAGTCTTATGTCTAGAGTAAAAGTTGTATTGAAGATGCTGCCCTTAATATTTTCACTGTCCATGTCCCCAGCAAGAGAGGGATATTACTTTTCATCAAGACTTGCCTCTTATGCTTACATCTGATGACATTTATGATTCCCATGTGCAGTCTGCCTAAAACAGGAAATTCCCTGTAAGATTTTAAGTACTGGAAAGATTGTCTGTTTTCAGAATACTATTCCTTACTCCAAAGCAGTGTTTGTTTTCCTTCTTTTAAGTAGAACTCATGTTATTAATCCAATCCATGTCCTCCTACCTTCTTTTTTTCTCAGGCTTCTACAACTTCTTTCTTGCTGCCTGCAGAACTGCGGAAGGCTGAATTCTGTCTATGCTTTCATGTCACTGGGTTTCCTTAGAAAGGGTTCCAGTTCAACCTTTAGAGGAAAAGGGAGCTTAGATGAGATTGTTCAGCACCCTGTCCAGTCATGTCTTGAAAATGTTCAGTGACAGGGACTCCACCACATCCTTGGGGGGAATTTTGCAGTGATTGATTGTTCTCACTGTGAAAAATTTCTTTAATGTATCAAGATGAAACCTCTTCTGATGCAACTTGCACCCATTGCGCCTTGTCCTCTCCACGTGGCTTGTCTTCTTTGTAGCCACCCTTTAAGTACTGGAATAGTGTGATGAGGTCCCCCCTGAGCCTCCTCTTCTACTGGGAGAAAAAACCTTAACTACTTTGGTCTTTTCTCATAGTGCAGGTCCTCCACCCCTTTGATTATCTTCATGGCCTTTCTGTAGATCCTCTCTAGTCTGTCTGTGACTTTTTTGAATTGCGAGGACCAGAACTAGACCTAATACTCCAGGTGTGGCCAGACGAGTGCTGAGTAGAGTAAGATGATCACACCTCTATCTCTGCTAGTAAAGCCTCCATGTATGCAGCCTGGGGTCTGATTTTCCTTCACTATTGCTGCGGCACACCGCTGAATTGTGTTCAGCTTGTTGTCCACAAGCACCCCTGTGTCTCTGTTAGCAAGGCTGCTCCCCAGACACACAGATTTGAGCCTATTACTGGGCTCTTTGGTTATTTTGCCCAGGTGCAGGACCTTGCACTTTTTTTTTTTTTTAACCTAATGCTGTTCTTGCTAGCCCACCTTCCCGGCCTCTCCAGGCCTCTGTAAGAGATGCAGATCCTACATGCATTGCATAAATACACCAGCATTTCTTTGAGCATGCTGGAGACAATCTGTTCTGTTTGTTTGGGAGAAGATGAACTCCCTCCAACACTTGAAAATTCATAAAAAGAGAGTTTTGTGTTTTTTAAGTTTTATCCACCGATGGCAAACAATTACTTTTTGGATTGCTGCAGTGTTAATATATATACCTTTTCTGGTCACTAGATGGAGGTAGGCAACCATAACGAGGGCTGCTTTCCGTACATCTTGTATTAAAGGACAGATGATTCTGTGCTGCTTTGGACAGCAGGGAGTGTATTTTATCATTAGAAATACTATTCTGGTACCAGGTTTCTTGAGGATAGGATGGCACTTGCCCTTGCCAATCCACAGCTTGGTATCAGACAAATTTTTTTCACTGGAATTTGTTTTAAATGAAATACATATTTAAAATATATTTTATTATTGTTAATCCACTTCTGAATTTAGACAAGCATAAGTATTATTTAGATCATGCATGTATGTGTGTATGCAGAAATTTACTACACGACCTAAGAAAAAAAGAGGAACTTAAAAACATCAATTTGATGTCTACTATACCCTGGAGCCAAATACATAATATATTATATGTCCCCCCTGGTACTGGCAATTGAAGTGCAAAGTTGTATGTTTTGCTCTGGGTTTGTGTATTCCATGTGTGCTGCACCTACATGAGCATACAAGAAATAAAAATGTAAGCAAACTTTTCACCACTGGCTTTCAGACACTGCTCACTTATCATCACTTATGGTTATGGGATCTTTTCAGTAAGATACCACCTCATCTCTACAGCTGAAGTTGCTGCTTCTTGCTGCTTAGTTTCTAAAAGAGGACTGATTTCTAGGGACAGATTGCAACCAGATGAAACAATTCTATTCCTTCAGATACTGAAGATAGCTAAATAGCAGCCCTTTAGCCTCAGACTCCTCTGTGCAGACATGGATAGCTGTGATAATGAAGGAAGGCTTGGTGTTGAAGATGATCTTTGTTACCTGTTGGAGAGAGCAGAGTTACAGTGCTGCATCCTGACCTTCTTTGGAGATAGTAGGTTTTAGTTTGATAATTTTGTGGGTGAAATATTTTATAGGCTTCTCTCCTTTAGCTGAAATTATGAGTTACTAAACATCCTGACCTTTCAGAAACAGTGGTGAATATATCCAGGTAGTCTAGTTATGCATAGTTACCATATGCTTACTCTAAATGGAGTTAAGCAGAGCTGTGTATTGGCTGCAGGATTATTTAGAACAGACTTTGATATGCTAATCAGCAGGGCTTTTAAATATAATACTGGTGTCCCCTCTAAAGAGCTAAATCTGGCTGGTACTGCTAGAGCTGCTGACAAGAGCTTAAGGGAAATGTGTTGGCACATGAGAGAGGACAGGAGGCAGTGGCATATAAAAAGGACTACTGTACTAGGTGAAACCACACATCAACTCAGCTACATAGCTTGTCTCTGCTGTGTGTGTGAACATACCTGTGTGTAATAGATACTTTGGAAAAGGTTACAATGGTAGGATTACGATACACATGTAGTTCCTCTTGAATGTGATCCATCATCTGACAGTTTGTGGAGGTCCTGGTTGAGAGATTGTAACCACAAGTGTGTTTAGTTCTCTGTGGATTTCTCTTTCATTATTTTAAGCATTGGGTTTCTTTGTTTTCTTTGTTTTTGTTTCATTTGTTTGCTTGGTTGGTTTTTGTTTTTTAAAACCCTTTTAGACTTCACAGCATCCTGTGGCAATGAGGTCCATGGTTCATTTATTTGTTATCCTCTAGTTCTCACATTGTAAGAAACAGTACAAAACATTTATTTTGTGTGATTCAGTCATATTGTTCTTATGGCATATGCATGGCTATGGAAACTGAGGACTAGGGGTGATAGGAATGTGGGAAATGGGGAGAGCTGGGAAAAGCACCATCACTGGGGTTCACTAATAAATTTTAAAATTGATTTAATTGGAATTGTTCTGATTAGCCACTTGAGAAGTGTTGGCCATTGAAGATGCTAGTGATCCGTACTCTGAAGCACATTAAGTTGCTTACTGACTTCTCATGGGGTATAAAGTACTCTGCAGTTGAGCTAAATCAGTCTCTGTAGAGATTAACGATGTGATGCTGCTTGAATTGTTGACAAACATTTTTACCAAGATCAAGCCTTAATCTCTACAGTGGTCTAGAAGGTGCTGCTGCAGAGCAGAACTGTGTGCACAGTGCCTACAATTTTCTGAACCGTGTTAAATAGGGTTTGCCGGCTCTTCAACTACACATGCTGCTCTGCTCAAAGCCTAGGGTGGTTTCATAAGGCTACAGATATTTCTTACCAAATTTTCTATCTGTAATGCCAGCAACTCCAACTCAAGTGGCAGTGAATGAGACTTACAGCCTCCTTCTGCTCCGTTATTGTCAGGTTATCTGAAGAATTTATCTCAGCAGGTAGTCTAATGCCTAAATGCCTAGGGTCTTTTGAGGAGCACTGGAGTTAGCAAATTTTCTCTTCAGCTTTCTCCTTGAGTTTTTTAGCCATTTTGACTTTTCTGGACTTTTGTTTGCTGGCCCAGCAGAACCATTTAGACTGAGTGCCTGCACTGCTTTTCTCTCTGTATAAGGCAGATTTTGCTTTTTTTGTTTGTTTGGTCTACACTTATGCTTCCATTCTGTCACAAACAGCACGTGCTTTAGACCCAAGCTTCAGATTTTTGTTTGGGTAAGGAGGAATGTGGAATCTCAAGTATCCTGGTCCAAAGTGAGTTTCTTAGGAAGCCTTTACTGAAGTGGTTATTATGAAAAATAGTCTGTCCCTCCTTTTTTCTTCCAGCTTTTGTCTGACTTCCCTCCCTGACTTCTGATTTTCTATTTATGTTCTGCCTCTGCTTTCCCTCCTCTACATGTAAGTGGGGTAGGATATTTCCATACAGACAGCTGTGCACTCTCACACAGGGAGCATGTGCCTCCAGCTGGGTGTTGCAGAAACTCTGCTTAGGTAGGAGCAACACAGCTTCAGCAAAACTGTTTTAATGGAGGGCCTTTGCATAGTAGGACCTGTGAGAGGAATGAAGAGCATACTTAGTGTTAAAGACAGTCCTAGAGAATTTGGATTTCAGATGGTTTACCAATTACAATGTATGTACAAGACTACTTTCACAATATTGAAACAATACCCATATTGCTGAAACAATACGTATTTGTCTAGCTTTTGAGAATTGGGGTCCAAGCAGGGACAATTTGAAAACTAAGGTTTTTTTTAAGCTTTAAAAAAAAAAATTAAAAAAAAAATCTGACCAGTAAGTAGAAGGACAGGATACTTCCAATAGAACTTTATTTATTGGGAAGAAAGCAGTACTATAAATTGTCAACAGCTGCAGTGGTGACGACTCTCTACAAATGTAAATTAGCTCATTATTAATTGCTGTGAGTTTTGAATTTAAGTTTTTAATGACAATAATGGCCCATTTATGAGAGTACGAGAAGAACAGATTCCATAATTACTTTCATTAACCCAGTCAGTCCCTGCAGAGCTAGCTGAGAGTCTGACTGGTGGGCGTATTCAGGGAAAAGTCCTCCAAAAAGCTGCTAGAACCTGTGAAATGTATCTAGTGCATTATGCATGCTTAAAGACTCTCTGCCAGAAAGTATTTTTGTCACTGCCTATGGCTTCTAGACTTCATGAAGAGTCTCTACTTTATGTGCCTTGAATATCAGTAGAAGTCAGCTAGTGAATCTCCATTGATTTCAATGACCCTGTGCAGAATTTGTAGCAAGTCCGGCCTTTCTTATTTAAAAGCAGCGTGGGATTGGAGAAGCAGTGTAAATAACACATCTATATGCTATTATGACCTCTTTCAAATTCTGTTGGTGTAATCTGTGGATGCTCCATTTGTATGGTGCAGACGCAAATGCCCTGTCTAGTTTCAGTTCCTGAAATAGTAATTTTTTTCGTTAAGTAACATAGAAGTCATGCCTCTATTGTTAGTCCTTGTGTCTGCTGCTTGCTTGTGTCAGCATGTGTGAATATGTGTGTGTTTGTGTGCCCATGAGTACGGAGCACTTCTCCTTCTGTGCTGCAATTGCACTTCTCATGATCTACTGAAATCTCTGGCAGTAAGTTGTGCAGTCACTTTTCTGTTCAGGATGTTTTCTGTCTTATTGTTCAGCATTTCTTCAAAGTTGGAATAATCAGACAACTTCTCTTTTAAATGTACTGTTATAATATTTTAAAACTGCGAATTGACTTTGTCTAGCTAAAATAATTTTTTGCAGTCTTTAGCAACTTCTACAACCATTGCTGGGGGTTGATTAGCTGCTGTCATGTCTCATTCCTTATATTCTTGAAATTGGCGACAAAATATTTGCAAGCCTTCTGCTATTCCATCATTCAAATCTCTAAGAATAATATTGAGTAGAGTCAAACCAGGATAGACCTTAAGACTCCCTTTGAAAACCCTAATCCATTCTGACAGGAAGTCATGTTTAACCGCTCCTGCAATTTTTTTTTTGTTCAGATGTACACTTACCCTGTGATGCTTCTTGTTCACTGTATTTTCTAAGTTATTTAAGTAATTATAATCTGATGTGTGTCAAAATGTAGCTCATACCAGCGTGTATCCCATGCACTCCTTTGTTCTTACCCAGTAGGCCACTCACTCCGTTTGTCTAAAGGTTCAGCTTTTTAACCAAAGTTTTAGATTAAGGAGTGATAAATTAAAAAGTAGTTTAATGAAAAGTTTTTGCACATGGTAATTTTTTAACTGAATGTTGATTTTCTTTGTTTTATTACAAATGAAACATAAAAAGTCAGAATGTGTCGCTTTTTTTTTGGTCTGCTTTTGTGACTTTTTCCCCTTTCCTTTTCTACCTTCCTGTCCCCTTGTTTCTTAAACGAAGTACATCCAGTGTGAAGAGAGACCAGAGAAAAAAGTTGGAGAGAGAGAGGAAATTTTAAAAATTGGGGAGCAAAAAAAAATCTTTCTTTATATCAAAAATGTATGTGAAGAAAAAAAAAATATATTAGAAACGTCCACTTTAAAACGTTTTAAATTAAACCTTGCTCTTTTTGTTACTATTTCTGCCTTATTGGGCCATTACTGCTCTACTGGAGCCCTACTCTGTTGTTAAGACCCAACACTTTTCATTCAAATTAGGTAATTCCCCAACTTTCTTCTGCTGCTTTTCTTTGTATCTCAGTAGTTATTCCCCATAATCCCTGGCTGACAATTTGCCTACATATTAGGATTTCAGTCTCACCTGTACTTCTTAAAGCATCAAAGGGCTCTTTCCCCTGTTTCAGACCACTTTGCAACTTCTGCATTTAGTGCTGTGTCTATTTTTTATGTCAGCTTTAGAATATCTGAGGATATTTTATTACTCATACTTTTGGTTTGCTGTTTCTTAAATATTATAGGAATTATCTTAGAAAGGGATGTCAAGACATTTTTTAAGTGGTGCACTTAATGTCAGCACCCCCAATTTTTTAATCTTTTTTTTTGGTTGTCGTTGTTAATTACCTAATGCTTTTACCAAATGGCCATATTCACCCCACATAATAGCAGCCATGCTGTTGACCTTATCTTTTTTTTTTGCTAGATTTTAGTTTGGGCTTTTGCATTTTCTTTAAAATTCCACATTCCATTTATCTTCTGATATTTATATGTGGGTATTTCTGCTCCTTCGAGGGCATATGTACTTCCTTTAGGGCCCAATTAACATTTTCCCTTGAACTCCAGGTTAGCCTATCAATATTGTCATATCTAGATTTTTAATGTCATTTCATTTCCCTTTATTTAAAGACGTATCAGAAAGCATTAGAGACCTGAAACAGAAAACTTATATGCCAAATTAAAAATACAAACCTCTTTGTGATAGTACACTCTGTGTACCTAAACAAGTCTGCATTAGAGCTCAGATTTCTTGAACTCCAACTCCTGAATTTTCTGCTGAAACAACAGGTAAGGTAAGACAGATGTTTTATTTCTTTGTGCCTCACTTCTTCTATGTGTAAAATCTGGGGAAAAAAACAGCTGCTCTTTGCATTTTTAACCTATATATGCAGATAATATTCTAAGCTAATATTTTTTGACTGTAGGAAATAAATCTTATTGTTCATGGCTTTTTGTAAGTTTTTACCTTCCACAACAAGCATTTCCTCTCTGGAATGCATGGTCTCTAGTGCCCCTTCATTGATTTTTCAGTTTTTCCCCCTTTCCTTGCTGTTCTGGGTCTGAAACACCTTGCATGTATTAAGCACTTGAGCACTATCAGCCTTCAAAACAGTACATTTTTCTCAGTTATTTTCCATTTTATTGCTTCTGTGCATCTAATCTACCCTCAAAAATGCTGACAATCAAAAATGCTTTTGCATTTTTTTCAATTCCTGTAAGACAAGGCTGACTGGAAAGGAGATGGATGAGATGGGGTAGGAAGAAATTGTATTCATATTAGCATGAGTTTCACAACTGCCATTTTTGTCTCTTCCTTTCTCTGTGTAGTCAGTGACCTTAATAATCATAAACTCTGGGGCTTTTTTATGGCTCTGTGAAAACAGATGGAGAAGTTTGGTGTTACCTCTCTTTATAAAAGCTGTGTCCAATACGAAAGAGGGAGAAGACTGAAAAAAAATCTCTGGGCTGCTGACCTTTTTGCTCATCAAATGGAGATTCTTGTCTATCTGCAATTTAATTCAGAATTATAGCACACCGTGAAGGTATGTATTTTAAGGACCTATGAAATTGTGCAGTTATGAGATGCATTTTTTGCCAGTAAAACATGAATCACAGAACATACAGCTTGGCAAACCTTTAAGGTTTACCCTTACAGGTTACTTTTACAGATATTTAAGGGAGGACCAGGCCTGAAGGAGAAAATAGATAAAATCAGAAAGACAATACAATTTAAAATATTAATAAGCAATAAAGGAAGAGAGGTAAACAAAGTGTGTGCAATGGATTAGCCAGGCGTGTTTACAGACAGTGCATCTGTGACCTGCCTCAGATCTCCACCATTTTCATCCCTAGCAACAAACTGTCAATTAGTCCACTGCTCCCACTGAGAAATCTCTAATCTCCTATTTGCTGGCATGCAGAGGAGAGATCTCCACACTCATTTGTAAATGTTGTTTCATCTTCTTATTTATTTATAAATCTTTGAACTGCATGCAGTAAGAAAAAGAAAAAAAAAAAAAACATTTCTACATGGGAAGGAAAATGGAATATTTCCACAGGATGGTACCTGCATTTGAAAAGAAAAATCTGAAGCATCTATCTGTTAAAACATAGACTTCATAAATAAATGTACAGAGCATATTATCAGCACATATTGAGGTGAGTGGGGAGTTCTTCAGAAAGTAATTACTTGGCCATATTCGATGGAGTATTATCCAGTTTACTAGCATTATTAATTCTCCTTATGAGTCATTTTATACTTATGACCTCTCAGCTATTCATCTCATATAAAACACTGCATAAAAAGGAAAAAGAGAAAAGATTTCTCTGTTAGTTCAATAAAACGCATGCCAATCGGGGAACTTTTGTCTGAACACCATAATCAATATTATAATCAATATTAGCTCATTTGTTTTTTTTTTATCTTAAAAAACATTAATTGCAGAAAGATTAATAGAAACTCAACATTAATAATGTCATTCTCAATTACATTATTCTTATTTTTTCAATGGGAAAATATGTTCAAATTAATTTTAGGTTGTAGTTTTGAGAAAGGTATTTTATTTCATCTGTTCCATCTGAGTCAGTATGCATGTGCATGTGCCTGCATAGGCTCAGAGGTGATGGGAAATGCATCTTTCAGCCCCAGGTATCAAGTCTTTCTCCAGAGTCTTGGTGCTGTCAGTGCTGGGGAGTGGAAAAACAGCACAGCAGAAAGAAATCCAGTCAAAGTCAGCCTGTTGTGTCCTGCAGTTCTTGTGCTTTGCAGAACCGGTTACTGAGATTTAGCATAAAATACAAATTTCTGAAGCTTCTTCATTATTGCAAATTATTCAAACAGTGACATAGAATACAAATTAGATTTCCTTCTGAACAGATCATTCAAATGTGGCTTGGAACAATGTTTTATTTAACTTCATTTTCAGAGGCAGCCTCTTGAATGCAAGTTACAAATCTTTATGGGTTTATAAGTGCATCAGCTATGTCTGATTTGTAGTTATAGATTTTTAAGACGTTTTCTATAATGTGGATATATGAGTATGTATTTACAAAACCATTTTGAAAGTTTTGTTAGTCAGCTATGCAATAGCTAAGACTTCAGAGGATCATTCATAAGCCAAGCCACTGTATTTTTGAAAACTTTTATTATTTACTTTCTTTTCCCATTTCTAGCCAGATACAGTGATGAGTTATTTTCTTTTTGGGGTTTTTTTCTTTTTTGTCTTTTTGGCATATTTCTGTTGACTTGAAGTCCAAGAATAAAAGACAGACGCTGGCCCAAAGTCGGCAAAACAGGAAAGAGAAACATTTTTACTGCAAATTACTGTATTATATTATTACTGCGTATAATGAAGCTCTATGAAGGCAAATATGAACCTAAATATATGAGATTATATATTTCTAGTAGGAAGTATCACTTTTTTCTTCAGAGATCTGCTAATACTGAGGCTGCAGAGACCCAAGCTGCTATTGCATTTCCCTTGCCTGCCAGCCAATAGTAAATACAACACCCTACTGGAGCTTTGGCCTGTTTCTTTACCACCACAACAGCTCAATACTATATTTGTAATGAATATTGCTTATTTTGGCACACGTAATGTGCTAAGTGTAGTGATGATCAGATAGCACACAGATGAGTCCAGCACCATGAGACTGAGCTACCTTTCCCCTTCATATACATGTAACACTTCCTTAGTCTGTATTGAGTTGTATGGCAAACAGTCTGAAAATAACTAAAATATTTTTTTCTTGATCAGTCCTTTATCTGTACACTAAATATACATGCAAGCTGCAGTCATTACAGCACTGTGTTCAGTGCATGTTATGACTCCTTTAAAACACAACCTGATACTTCTTGGTCTGCACGTTCTCAACACTGAGTACACAGGGGTTTTCCTGAGGTCTTTATTAGTCTTTTTTTGGACAGGACACCCAACTCATTAATCTGTTATTTGGCTACTTAATTGTCACACTCTCAAATACCATGTTACTTCTGATGGACAAGTGAAGTACTTAGGCTTTCAATTTGTCATGTTTGTATAATAATACTTTAGCCTGTAATGGCAATTACCAGTGTCAGTATATAGGGTAGCAGTAAAGCTGCATTGGACTACTATTTACTGGTCGCCCATGTACATGACCTTTCTTTGGAACAATGTGGGGAAGAGCTAGTTTCTAAGACCATAAAGAATATAGTAGGTCTACCCTATAAAAACGGACCAAAAAAAAATCTTCACCGTTTTATTACTGAGGACAAATTGGGAAATGACCAATAATTATTGGCTCTGTCTTGCTTACGCAGTGTATAAACATAGTGTGTGCATTTTTAAAAAGACCATAGCTGACTATCAATAGAGGCAGAAAATTAGATACTCTCAGTATGCTTGACTATGACCTAATTCCACTGTAGAAAATTAATTTCTTGGTTAAGTAATTTTTGCTGGCATGACCAATAAAACTCATTAAAGAAAACAGGTTGAAAAAGAAAAATATTTCTTACCTTTGAAAAGCTGTTCTAAGATAAGAAAAATCAACATTAATTTCAATTAAAATGAACTTTGTTATATTTAAAATATATTTTATTTTTTAAAATTGAAAAATATTTAATATTTCCAGCATGTATTTTCCCATAGTTACCAACAATTAAAAAAAAATTAAAATGCCTTTTTTCATAACGTTAATTCAATGGAAGCTCTGATGATGTGTCAAGAATAATTAACTACCATTCTTTCACACTGGAGTTTGAGCCAAGATTTGCATTCTTCTTTAACTTTTAAAGAAGCTTTATATTTTTATATTTCACCAAAAGAGCAATCAGGCTGCTTATGGATATGCCTGAACCGTGGTAGCCAGAACCTGAGTGACAGGGATGTGGAAGGTGATATGATCTTTCCTTTTTAATGTGCAAATTCCAGATCTCTCTCTCTCTCTGCCTTCCTTTCTCTTTGCAGAGGTTTCATCTAAAAACAATTAAAATCTCAGGAATAAAATATTTTAGCAAATTTTAATTATTTAATGGTTTTAAGTGGACATGTGTGTAGTTTTGTCTTTAATCCTTGTCCCACATCCTGAAAAACTTGTTGATTTAATTTCTGTAATGTACATACGTAGTCATATATGACGAGAACATGAATCAAGTACCTGAATTTTTGTTTGCTTGTTCTTCTAACTTAGGCTTAGCTGTCCTGAATGTCTTTCCTCCTGGTGAGCAGACTTATGTCATCTCTAAACCCTTCTGAATGTCCTCAAAACATTTGCTCAGGAAAACAGTCATGGAGTCTCTCTGTGTTGAAATAATAACTTTAAAATTTTCTGGGAATTTTCTGCCTTGTTAGGGCTGCAAAATCTTGTGAGCACATTCCAGAAGTGATGAATTCCCAAGGGGCAACAGAGAAGGAGTGTGTCGAACTTCTTTGGCAGAAGCATCCCTCTTCTTTTTTTTGTAGCTGAGACATTCAGCACCTGATGCAATTTGGACAGAGGTGATACCAAACTAGGTTCTAGGGTCTTCACTTTGAAATGTCTTTCCTCCTTTGCCGACTTTCTCCTCTTTTACATTTTCAATTAATTGTCTTCCACCAAATAATTTCAGTTCTGCCTTCCTTTATTTCTTTGGATCCAGCCCCTTCCCCTCAACAGACCTTGTTTTATTAGCTAATAAATTCCTGACATAGATCCATAAATTTAAATATCAATCTTCTTCACGAACAGCTAGGTTCTCCCCAGGACTAATTTGAAGCTTAGCAGCCATTGTTCTTTTCAGTCTGTTTCTTTGTCACATCCTTGTACCTCAGAATTTCCGAGGTTACTGAGCTCTGTTATCACCATCAGAGGTTGTAATAATTTCTGGACCTATGCTCTTTAGACAACTGATTAATTGAAGCAAGTAGTTTCTGCTTTCCCCTGAGCATAGGAATCAGTAGTTGTTCCTGACAATTGAAGGAATGGCAGAAGCCCATTTTGAACCTCATTTAATCCTCCTAACAGCTGGGCACAATGTAACTCTCAATTTCTTCTTTCTCATGTACTCTAGTCAATTAGAATGTGTGTCTATATTTTAATAAAAATTGACTCAGTCACAGCCATCAGCATGTCCAGATGACAACTTTGTAATGTCAGTGTAATTCTTAACTTCCTTTTATAGACTCTTTTTTTTCATTTAAATGTATCATAGTGAATACTGATAATTTTTTTGTTGCACGATTCTGTAAGGTGGTTTATTACACAGGTAGCTCTATCACTTTCTTTTCCCAGGATTGTAATGTTCAAATTTGCAAACTTAGAATTTTTATGTGTAAAGCAACTACATTTATGGTGACTATATTAATATGAGATTATACTCATTAGCAATAAGATCAAGAAAAGCAAGACCTGATTTGGCATTTGAACTACATTTCAATCCTATCATATGTTATGCATTAAGATTCAATCTTTTATTGTTCAGTGTAATATTGTCTCAGAGACATAATATGAGTAACACAGTCAAATACCTTTTGGAACACTGTTCAATTTGATAATTTATTTATGATATGTGTGCAGCAGGTCAAGAACAATTGTCATGATGCTGAATACAAAATGAAGAATGGGTCTCTGACTTCTCATTTGTGCTGTAAGTAAAAGTCTAGGTGCAGATTAGAAACTAACAAAACTAAACCATGTTATTCAGGATCTTATAATGTGTTTGGAGTTATCCGTGTGCTGTTGCTTATTTTCTTGTGTTGGGTCAGTGCACATATATCATAAAAGCTGTACTACTCACTGCGAGTGTGAAATAATTCTGATTACTTTCAAAACTTCTATGAAGTGCATGTCATAAGTCGAAAAGGCAAAGAGACCTTTTATACTTTGTCCCTTTTCCTAAAATATCTGTATTTAGACATTTTGTATTTGCTTTTTCTATTACATTCCAATACTATAATATTTTTTTCAGTGAAAAAATAATAGGGGAAGGTATTGTGATTAGAGATCTTAGATCTTCTCATTGAATGGGGGAACTTTGAGAAATTTCTGTGCTTTTAGCAATATTCCATTGATAAAAATGGAATTTATCACATCTATCCACTCTTTGATCCTGTTCTAGACATCTTCTGTAACGGGAGATTGCATGTGGAATGTATCTGATACTTGCAGTGGTGCCTATGTTATTCTTCTTGCACAAGGTCTGTTTTGCTCGGAAAATGCTTGATTCAGAAACAGCTTTTGAGGATCTTGGTGTCTACTGCTGTTCATTAGTCTCTGACTATAAAAATTGCCATATGGCTCCATTGTGCCTGTGCAGATGATTAATGAGTAGGCCTAGCTTGCATTTATGGATGTTTAAGTCTTCACTCTTTCACTTCTTAAAATGTGAAATTACTTGATCACACATAGGGAATCCATGAAAATCCTTACAGTTGTCTGTGTCCTTGTCCTAAGGAAACAAAACCTTTCTTTAGTTTGGACCTCATCTTTTAGGATGTATCCTGGTTTGAGCCATCATGTGGGCTGGTCAAAAAGTAAGCACAGTGACCCATAACAAGTGACCTGAATGGCAGTGTTCATTAAACCATTCAGTATTCAGAAACAGTTATGCTGTGGTTCACATACTTTTCATCAAATCGCATTTGATTTCAGATGAAGTTTTAATAAATTTCCTTCTTAACCACAATTGACTAGTGGGATTCAGTCTGACAAAATCACTGGTGTTTGTTTTATTGTTTCCTTTTAGGCTGTATCTTAAGATGAACTTTGTAGGAAAGTAATCCCATCTTGCCACAGTTGTATTTATCTTTATGAAAAAATCATAAAGTTAATGGATCAGCGATTTTATCAATCTTCTCTTTTATATAGCCAAGGTTGTGGAGAATTTTTATACAATGTAAAGTTCATACTTCTTTTTTAATTAATCCAAAGGGAGTATATTGGTATGATACAGGAATACATTAATGCAGTGTTGGATGAGTTGATTTTCACTGCATATTAATATTGCAAAAAAGGAGAAAGTAACTTCAAGGCTTGTCTAAGAAAATAATGTCAGATAAATAGCTAGAAGTTTAGCTGATCTGCCAGGTAGGATAAAAAATACTTTTTAATTTTCCAAGGGAATATAGCCAGGGTGAAGGTGGAACAGTTTCCAAGCACTGAAAATATCTGTTGTATAAATTGGAGTTTCACTGAAATTACAGCAGGTTTTTAAAATACATTTTTTTTTTTTCTTTGAAAAATATGATGAATATACTAGGCTCCTCTTGAGCAAATGTACTGAAAGCCATGTTTACGTCATTCCTGCCAAGTCTTTGAGCCCAATATTACTTAATGGATAAGAATGTCTGGTGTTCAGAGCCTACCTCTTGGTGTAACGTGGGTTAGATGTACACAATCTTCAGGCAATTGCTAAACAAATCTGTTTCAGTTGTAATTTCACTGATGACTATGGTACTCGGTGAGACTGAGAAACATTTATTATTTCTGATATTTTAGCCTCTTGTTAAAAGAATGAAACCCAAACCATATTTTTAGCTACCAGAATGGCTGGCAACACTAGAGAGGAGCCACCTGGACTAAGCTGGTGGGGAATCTGAGGATGAAAGGCTCACATAACAGGGGTTGGGTATCTGTTGTTTGGTGTCTGGCGCATTGTGGCAAGGTCTCTCCCCTCATAGAAAACTACTTTTTTCTCAGAGAGTGTGTGCAGGAGCAGGAGGCATGCTTTTCTTTAAAGGCACCTCTTCTCAGCTCTGTTGTTAGGACACTTCCCTCTAAAAGTGTGAGGTCTGGGCTCAGCTTTCTCCAGTTGAGAAAGTGGAGAAAATTGCTGCCTCTCTCTTCAGAACATCCGATGTTATTTGAAACTGGAACAACCAGAGTAGCTTAGTGCCTCCTCTGCTGAGCAGGCACACACTACAAGGACTTCACTGGGCTCAGAAAAGAGTCAAACGAAGCCTAGTTCAAAGCAGCAGGGAAGCCTGAAACCCTATGCCTGCTTCACAGACTGTCATCATATTTTAGACAATGATATTTCATTCTAAGGTCACAGTTAATGGGCCTGGAAGATAAAGTTCTGAATACCACAGACAGGGCTGACACTGCCTCTTTCCTTTCCCTCTTTTCCCCAAGTCCTACCTTGTAAATAAGAACATATAAAATTTCCCATTTTATGGCCCTATTTAACAATCTTATAATTCTGTCAGAATCCAACTGCATGGATTGAGTTTCTTCACACAGTCTTTTGTGCCAGGGGTAGGCATTTACATCTCCCTGTGCAAATGTTTCAAATGTTGGCTTTCAAATTACCATGGTTTGTACGTGGTCTGCAGTGGTTTTAATAACCGGTGTGTCTTGAACAGTCATTCCTCAGTGTCTGTGTTTGTTCCTTGCCATCCTGGGTGCCTCTCGAACATCAGACATGGGCAAGCTTCAGTCCAAGGGCTGCACTGCAGTGGGATCACAAACTAGGACAGGACTTTGGGGCCCAGAGAGAGAAACTGCTTCACTACAGTTTATAGGAGACAAAAGCCACACTGGTGTGAGGATCTGTGGAAGTGACAAAGGCAAGAAACTTGTTAGTGAAAATCATGGTAAAAGAAGGATAAATTTTTTGTGTGGTCTGGGGTTTCTTGTGTAGGGAAGAAAGATGTGTTACGGCTGTATATGTGAAGGTATATGGAAATGCTAACCCAAAAAGTTCCTGAGTTGAGCTAAATGTTAGGAACTGGAATAAAGGAGGGGCTGGCACTGGCTGGAGAAATGTGTCACAGAGGGGGACTGGGAAGATTTTGCTTCAGTTTGAGGTAAAAAACCAAGTCATAGGCCTAGGACAACTGAGACTGGATGAAAAGAGTCTTCCTGACTGAGATGAACCCTGGGGAGAAAGGAAATCTGGCTTCAAGCAAGGAAATGCTTGAATTAGGAAGCAGCCATGTAAACAGAAAGGGAGTGAGACAGATATGCCAGAAATATGTGAAAGAAATGGAGCTAGGAAATTCCCTCTTGTCTTTTTATCTGTGTCCTTCAGGAAGGGGTTAGGCAAGCCAGGAGATATTTGGAACAATTATTGATGTCATGGCTAGAAGCTGCCAATGGTTTATTTCTACCTCCTTTTCTCTTCTCCCTTCCAGCAGAGTAAATAATGAATCAGCTTCCTTTTAGCATTTCTAGATTTGGTGATGCCTGGAAAGAGTTTTTATTTCCTGCTTGAACAGGGCCTTATTTTTTTTTTGTAAGTCTAGTACTGTCATAGACAGCAAGTCTGACTCCTGGGATGCCAGGACTATGCTTATAATAGACAGGCATAATAAACTATAGTGCTCTTAAATAAAACCCCTTGTAGGTGTAAAATACAACTTTTTATTCATATTTATATCATGTACCTGTTCCCTCTTCTCATCTAAAGCCAAATTATCTGAATTTTGCCACCTCAGACAAAGTTCTTATCAAAGCAGTCTCTGTCAGGTGCAGTTTCTCATCATGGAGAAGATTATGGAGAGGACTAAGTGAAGTATATCTAGAAGGAGACTATCAGGAGGTTCATGACAAAGCTGACACGATGGATATTTTGAAGAGCAGCAAGACCTAGGCTAGCCAGCATTGTTGGGAGTCACAGGTGCCCACTCTTTACAGGTAAACATACCTACATGGTAAAGGAGAACCTGGATTTGCCCATCTGTTGCAAAGATCATCCAAAATTACCATTTTTAAGCTTACTTGTACTTCATACATTTATAAGATTTTGTAAAATTCAGCAAGCCAGTTGATTTAAAAAATTTATTCCTTCAGCTATTGCACACACAAAATTTTCGGGGTTGGTGCAGAAGACTGCATGAACATGTACCTGTGTGGCAATAGGTATTTTCTTGTTGTTCTGCCCATAGAGTTGTCAGTTGCAGTCCACAATATAATTTTTCCCTCCCAAAATTGAAAATATCCAAAACACATTTTTAACTGGTGTAAATGAAATCTGTATTAACTGAAATTGTCACTGAAAAAGATTTATTGCCAAAGCTGACTATTTTGCATGTGAACGTTTGTTTCACAACCCCTCGAAATCCTTGATGTCGATGTTTTGGGAAAATATTCCTGTCAGTCCATTAATTTTAATGGGAATATCACAGCAAGCAAATTTAGAAAATGTTAACACAACCATACTTCAAAATACTGTAAATGATTAATAGGGTGAATGATATGACTAGACAAATTTTAGAGGAAAAATTAACATTATTGCTGTAAATAAAGTGCCCTGGACACTGTGTTTCAATCTCCAATTGTAACATGTCTATGTTACACCATAGTTTTGATATAGTAATTGTACATCAACAAACATTCAGAAAGGCTACACATTATCTTTGTATGATATTATTGCTCTGTAGTCAAAACACCTTATGAGGTGCAATTATACACATGCCTTTATATTTTCCAAATTTCTTTGCATCAGACCTTCTTTAATTATGCAAGTAACATTTGAAGTTGCTCTTAGCCTCCGGGACTTGAGTCAACAAATTGCCTCTAGTTAAGGAGGATGAAAACAAAAAAAGTTAAAATATTCTGGTTCTAATTTCTTTCCTAACCCTAGAGGTACTTTTTTTTTTTTTTTTTTTTTTTTCTTGCTGAACTGCATAACAAATCCCGCGTTACCACTACAAAGGGATGGAAATTTACTTTTCTCTCTCTCTAAATATACCATATACGTATACATTTTTTTACTCAGCCTCACTCCCTTTCACAATTCAGACAAGAATAATGCCAGTGCTTTAGATCTCTGCTTTGATGTGTAATACAGCATTACACTGAGCAGAGTCCAAAACATATTGGCCTGTCCTGGTTTGAGCAGGACTGAACCAACTTTTTTTGTGATAATTTTGCTTTTCAGTTATGCCTCTTTTAAGTCACTGCACCATCCAAATGCTCGATGTTTATGGTTATTGCAAAGGTAAGGGTATAGGTGGTATGCAGAAAGTCTCTTGCTTATACTTATTCCTATAGAAACCAAGGTCACTCCGTGGTTCTGCTAAATTTCTTATGTGCCAGAAACAAAAGGGAGAAAAAGGGGTCATACCTGCAACCTTCCTGTGGGAGCAGCAGACTGGACAGGTGACCAAAACTGATCCCATGAAATATTCCATCCCATGCACATAATACTCAGTATAAATCTGAGGGACAATCAGTTATTGCCTTTGTAGCTTTAATTAAAATAGACTTTTTTTTTTTTTTTTCTGAGGTAATTCAGTTGATCTGAGCCCTGTCAAGTTAATGCAAATGTCCCTTAATTTCTGAAATTTGGGCCAGTCATTGCTCATACTGTGTCTTCTACTTTCCTTCCTATATTTTGTTTAGTTTAGTTCTTCTCTTTGAAAAATGAATGCAGATACCTACTTGATAAACCAGTAGCTAACATTAGTTTTATGAGAAACTATATCCAAACAGTAATTTTTTCATATTTCTTATTGGAGAATCACACACAAAAAACCCTAAACCATCATTCCCAAGTCACCATTTGGTGTTTCTGTGCTTTGCAGCTCTTCAGATAAGATGGCAGTTAAACTCTTGCCAAAAGCCCTACTTTGTATGTTTGTACTTCCTTTTGTCTGATATCGCACTATGTTTTTATAGGAATTTGTGGGTGGACACATGTAGCAGCTGTACTTTTTTAGTGAGAAATTATATTTTTGTTTAGGTCCATTGCTAAGAGATATTCCTAGGATATATGTAATAATTTGAGGAGTTGGCAGCTGTTGAGGCAATCTAGTTATTTCTGTGTTGAGATGTAATTTTGTTTTTCTTTTATTAGGCTTCTGTTTTTTTATGTTAATTGGAAGTAAATTAATATGAAAAATAGAAGTATTTTAGAATTGAAGACTTTTGTCATCAATATCCTTCAGTACAATATGTAAAATTATGCATTTTCTACTTACAGAGTTTGGGTTCTAACTGAAACAGAAATCAATATGCATCAAGCTTTGCATGATAAATTATTGTCTTAGAGAAGTTTTATTTTGGAAGAAATATAAAATAAAAACATGAAAATTTGTTGCTTCTGAACAGCAGTCTTCTTGTTGATTCACACAGTCATCTCAGGCCCAGTTTGGACATTTCATTATCCTTGTTGGTTTGGTATTGTTTAAACTTTTAATTAAGCTAAATGGCTTCATTATTGTGTTTGTTGTTATTCATGTTTTTGCTTGCTAACTTTGGAACAGCTATTTTTAGATCAAAGCAGAGAGAGAAGACTTAGGAAGCTTACCTATAAAGAAATTAAAATGTTATGATCAGAATTGTTATACTTCATATAAATAAATCAAGACAGTTTAATATTCTCTCCAAAAAAAATGAAAATACCTGGATGCAAACCGATCATATTACAATAATTTATAAAGTAGATAGTTATTATAGCTGTTTTCTAATTAATTAGTCCTGGATGTATTTGAATGGAAAACATTGAATCTGAGAATTGTCATACAAAGTGGTGGCTTCTTAAGAATTTTTAGTACTTCTCCTGATATTTGAGAAGACCAATGATCATTAATTAGATGAACACAATCTTTTTAAAGGAACTGAGTTTTATAGAAGGTTGGAGACATCAACAGAGATCTAAATATGTGACTTTTTGAACCTTTCACTTGGTGATACTGGTATCTCTACCATTACCTTCATTCTCTATCTCCATCCTTTCCTTTGAATAAAAGCTGAACTGTAGGTAAATCAGTTAAGTGAACACTACACATTTTGCTTTGGTGACAGAAAATTTAGCTGAGTGGGATTGACTAAAATACAAAAATAACCACATGAAATATGGGCTCAATCTCATGTTTGGTATGCTGAGTTGCATTTTAAGAATAAAAATTTGTCAGAACCATAGCTGCTACCCAACAGGAAAAGTTTGAGATATTTAAATATTTTCCAGCCAAATTTTAGACAGAATTAGAAGCCTGTGTTCTACAGAAACATTCTGTGTAGGACCACTTTCCCTAACAAAATGGTTCGAATATTTCACAGACACCCTTTTGCCCCACACCTGTTGTAAGCTCTACACATTTCAGGAATGTGCTGTAGTGTTCATATATAATTTTGGCCCAAGGACCTATAGAAGAGTCTTTTTATTAGGATTTAGGAGAAAAAAACAAACCAAAACAAAACATGACAAATGTGTGCTTTTGTTTAGATGTGACTATTTTTCAGTCTTGCAACAGGGTCTCCTAATATTGTTAATGTCAATTTACATTATTGGTGCATGAGAATGACTTCATTGCTCAGCTGACAGTACCATCCTGACACAAGAAGAGATATTCTGTATCCTCTTGCATCCAATCCACTCTCTTCATCAGATGCAGATAAAGTGTCTGAAATGAAGAAATGGTTCCTATCTTCATAAATGTCTAATTCAGGTGCTGCCCTTCCTGATTCTCTGGTCTGACCTTCACAGCAAGAATCATAACATTTCATCCAGTAACACCTTCCTCAGATCCATCCTGAGCCTTTACAACAACAGCTAGCAAATGTCCGGATATTCAGGCAAGCAACAGAGCCCCCCTGGGCTGTCTTTAAAATCACATCCTTTACTTTTCATCTAGCTATATGAGGTATAACCCATCATTTTAGGAGCTCCTGTACAGTATGCAGAGAAGATATGTAAGTGTAATTTTTAGAAGTGATGTATTAAGAAAAACTCTAGAATATTCAAATTTAAGAATAGAAAAGTGCTGGTATTTTGAAAAAGAAAAAAGAAAACAAAACCACCAAAAAGCAAAACCCAAAACCATTTTTTTTTACCTGCAGATTGAAATACAATCAAATTAAATTACAGTGAAGATATAGGGTAGATGACTGAAGTATGAAATGTTTCTCTTAAGCAATACTACAAAATGTTTCCCTGAAACTAAGCTAAATATCACCTAAAGAGGTGGACATTAGAGTTGCTGGCCAATATAATTGTGGTAAAAACCCCAAAATAATTGCTTTAGGTGAAGCTAATAGAGGAACGTTTTATCTGAGTCCTTTGATTTTGACATGTGATATATCTAAATGTAAAAAATGCACTTAAATTTATTACTTTGGGATCACAACAAACTTTGGTTGTGCCTCCTTCTGCTTATGTCATGTCATGTTCTCTCTCCTCTGATTGCTGTGATATGAACAAGAAAATACTGCAGAAGATTAAATACTCCATTGTCTCTAAATGTTGGTGACCATACAAAACCTGAAATGGGAACATAAATTACCCAATAGAAATTCCCAAACAGCCATGGATTTGTAAGTTAAGTACTTGTTAACTTGAGTACATGTGAAATAAGAAATACAGATGTGAATGATAATGTATTTTGTAACCTATTGTTGCTCTTTATTTTTTATTCCCTTAAATCTTTGCTGAATGCTTAGGCATAGAAAGGAAGTCTGATGCTTAATTTAATCCAGACTACTTTACAATAGTTAAGTCACCGAATGTGACAAAAGGTGAATGTTCTAAACCCCTTATTTTTTTCTTCATAATTCTCTTAATATAGATGTCAAGATGACTACTTGGGTTCTTGTATTTCAGATATAAATTACAGCTCTTATTTTGTTTCATTCCCCAAACAGCCCGGAAAATCAACACTCCAAATGCATGCTGTGAAAAATTGTATGGGTTACACAGTAGAAATAGCAAAGATTCTGAAACTTTCAGTAAAAGAAAGGAAATTACAATGCATTGTAATGTGCAGAATTAATTGAGTTCAGTGGGAGGAAGACAAGTAACAGTTCTTAGCTAAATTCAAGAGAAACATTTTCTTGTGGGAATTGAAATTTTATTTATAAACTTCTGAAGTCCTTCTTACTGTGTAATTTATCCTGTTAGTTGAAGTTATGAATTCATCAGGTCAGATAATACTGACCTGCTCACAAATAATGTTCTTAATGAATTTATCTTTAAAAGAGTGAAGTAATTTTCTTGTTTCTGTAAAGCTATAATGTTTCAAACAATTTGAAAAGAGACTTTTGACCTAGCATAAATTTGGGAAAGACACATAATCACTTGATAAACTTTCAAAGTTTAAGACTACTTGAGCAATTAATACATCCTCTTGTTGCTATGGGTGAATCACAGTATCAAAGGTTGCATAATTATTCATGAGAATAGAAATTCAGAAAGAATAAGTTGATTAATCTTTGCTACTTTGGAGAAAGACAAATCTAAAATTAATATATAAATTGTTTAGGCTTTCTTTTTCCTTGCTTCTGCTCTAATGAAAAGAAGGTCAATATCATTTTGCCATCTGAGGAATGAACGAGCAATGTAACCAGCATTCTATCTGAGTGATTTCAGGATGTGTCTGAAGGAGAATGAGTGTTACAAACACATTTTTTTTAGATAAAAGTAAGCTAGTTGTCTTGGCAGATATCAAGATATGTTGGACAATGAGACTAAAAACCTCTGTCAAGAGACTAAAGGATTTTGTGTATGGGTACAGGTGCTGCTCAGCAACATTCAAAATGCTGGTGTGCTATTAACACTGTTTTAGTCACCAATCCATAACACAGCACCACACAGGACACTATGAAAAAAATTAACTCCATCTGAGCCTGACCCAATACAGTATATTTTTGTATTAATATTACTCTGAGGTAAGAACCTCAGTTTACTTTTGATATTTAACATTATGAAAGAAGAAGTAAGAAGCCATAGTTTTAGGAACTAAGTTTTTTCAACATTCAGATTGTGTTTATTCCTTACTTTCTGTTAGTTTCATATGAATGGTCGCAAGAAATTATATTACTTCTTCATATGTTAAAGTAGGATATTGAGCTTCTTTTCTCAATACTGTGTTTGAAATGTGTGAAACTTTGGGCAGATATTATTAGAAAAAGGGCTGACAAGGCTAGGAGAAGACTCCAGCGTGACTAGATTGCAGGGCATATGTTCAGGTCCTCATCGGTAACCGTGCAGTGTTGACTAGCTAGCTTGAATAACTTTCTGTAGGCTGGCTAACCTCACCCTGAAACACAATCAAGACTGTGTGTCTGGTTTGTTCCACTGTCTCTCTTGTCAGATCAGAAACTTCCAACAAGGAAATTGTTATGAATAAAAGGCTGGAGGTCCTAAACCATCCCAGCTACTTCTGTGATCATCATCTGAAAATACTGTTGTGTGTATCAGCTTTACAACAGGTTGATGCAAAATAGGAATTAAAGTGGAAATATATTGCCAAACAGAATGGTGCATTGTCAAGAAGCAGAGGAGATCTAATTTCAAGTATGTTAGATATGGCAAAAACCTGGTCCTTCTTCAGAAATAGACAGGAGCCCAGGAAATGTTATACATTAAAGGTGATTGGAAAGTAAGCTCTTTCAAGTTGGTACATGATGACCTGGAAAAGAAACCCTAAATACATAGAAATAATTATCAAGAATAATGTGGTCAGAAGTTTATTATTTTTTTAAACCCACTACTATTCCATACGCATTTCTGTAGTTTTTGGTTCTTCTAATGTGGCAATAACCATAGTAAAGAAATGCTATAGTGTTTCTTTAATAATATGGATGGCAGATCATAAAGCTTTCAATGAAAATATGTAATTGATTGACCTCTGTAGGTACTGTATGAATGCGATCAGTTTGATTCACTCATTGTTCACAATACAAAGTAAAAAAATCAGCAATTGCTTTTAGAATATTCAAAGGTTTTCTTTACTATTTTTCACCAGCACAAGCAAGTCATTGAAGGTCACTTACGTAAGTAGTTTGCGCTGACACTGGAGCATAAAGTCAAGGTACTGCTAACCAGAAAACTTATCTAAAAGCTGCTGTTCACTAGATTAATATAATGAAAAAGTTAATATAAAAAAATAACTTATTTTGTTCAGACTATGATTATATTTACTTTAGTTTCTGAGTTGCAAGAAAGACTAGTATAAGATTTAGTAGTTTAAGGTATCTATTAAGTCTAGAGAGAGAGTCTTCAGGAAACAAGTTTTTCCTTTTCTTACCAGAGAAGCCATAAACAGTTCACTTCCTTCCCCCAGACAAACAAGTCTCTCAGGAATGACTGAAATCCTTTGCTTCAGAATGTAATAAAAAGTGGTGTTCCTTTTCCTGAGAGAAAGGTCCCTGGGGACTGCAGAAATATTCTGAACAAATCCTAGGGATTTACCTCTCTGAGGGTTTTGTACCTATTAGTGGCCAAACAGAAGCTCATTGTCTCCATTCCTTTTCACTCCTCTGTCTCTGTACTGCCCTGTTGTTTAACCTCCCCAGTGTGCACTCTCCAGCAGCAGAACCACAGAGAGATAATGGAAGCCCAGATGCTTCCCAGCGAAGAAGTCCTCAGGCATTTTGTAGAGCCGAGAGAGCTTTATTCCCAGCAAACACTGTCAACAATGGATTTTTTGCTGCCTTGGGGATCATTCAATAGATAGCTACTTTCAGACTTAGGAGAGTTTTTTGTTCAGTTTACTATTTCTTTTGTTGATTCAAAATGCTGTTTTGCATTTCAGTTCATGTTCAAAGGAGAGTTTTGTCTATTTTTAACCACAACAGAATCCAAACTTTACAAGATAAACAGGTCATTATGATACTTCATAGTTATTGTTGTTTAGTTGACTAGATACTGGAACGTTTCTAGAAAAAAAAAATTTATTGTAATCTAGATCATATCTCTATTATTTGAAATACAACAAAACATTGAATTTCTCAGTGGGAGTTTGGTCTACTGCTTACCACAGTTGTAAAATAGCTGAATACTAGAAAAGTCGCTATGCAAAATTTAACTTTTATGATACAAAATTAGGCTTCAGTGCTTAAACTGGTGCTTCTTTTCAGACTGTTTCCTTGTATTATCTTGGCTTCATATGCCATTCTCATTTCTTTGGTTAACTAAAATTATAATGTGCACAGTAGAAATTAGTATTTGAAATTTAAATTGGTTTTCTGAGGGGAATGAGGAAGGAGGGTAGCAGCATACAGACCCTGGATTTCAGGGGAGCAGACTTAAGCTTATTCAGGGACATGGTGAGTGGGATCCCATGGAAAGCACCTTTGATGGGCAAAGAAATTAAGGAAGGTAGCAGACCTCTAAGAGCAGCTTCTTTCAAGTTCAAGAATGGTTCCATCATGATACTCAGGCAAAAAAAGTTAGATTTCTCAGGAGACTTATGTGACTAAACATTAATATAAAGGAGGTAGAGAGACACTACAGAGTAGGAATTTACAAACCTTTCTTAGAAAGGGGTGTAAGGGTTGATGCTAGGAAAGCCAAGGGAAGATAATGGCTGTTCACCTGGTTGCCTTCTAGGTTGAAATTATTGGCTTCATGAATGAGGGGGAAGCAGAGAATGTCATTTATCTTGACTCGCCAAGGCTTTTGATACTGTCTTCTGCAATATTCTTGTATGTGAATTAGGATATTATGGTCTGGATGATTGGACAACTGGATGGATAAAAAACTAGATGATTATACTCAGAATGTGGCGGTTAATGGGTTGCACTCTACCTGGAGGTGGTGTACTGAGTGGATCTATACTACTACCTGTTCTGTTTAACATCTCTATCAATTAACGGAGGAGGTGGTAGAGTGCACACTGATGAGGTCTGCAGATAGCACTGAACTGGGGCCAGCAACTGAGATGGTCATGGGAAGGCCTATCATCCAGAAGAAACTAGCCAAGCTAGAAGGATAGGTCTACAGTAATCTCATTAAATTCAACAAGGACAGATGCAAAACTCTGAAATCTGGGAAAAAAAGAGCCCCTTGCAGTGGTAGAGCTTAAGAACTGCCATGCTGGAGAGCTGCTGTGTGCAAAGACATGGGGTTCCTCATGGGCACGGAGCTGAACATGAGCCTGCACAGGCCAAAAACCTCCTGGGCTGTATAAGCAGGAGTATGGCCAGTAAATGGAGGGAAGGGATTGTCCCCTTTTACACAGTCTTCTTTAGAAGAATCACACATCTAGAATCACAACATCCAGTTTGAGGCCATCCAATATAAAAGAGATGTAAAATGGGAGTGAGTTCAGCAAGGGGCCACTGGGAGAGTTGAGCTTTGGAGCATTTTCTCTATGAAGAGACGGAGAGATGGGGATTTGCTCAGATCAGAGAAAAGATGGCTTTGGGAACACCTAGCAGCAACCCCGTAGTACCCACGGAGAGGTTATCAAGAAGCTGGAAGCAGTGTCTTTACTGTGGCAGGGTGAGAGGTAATGGAAAAAAAGTACAACAAGACAGGAAAAACTTTATGACTATGAGGATAGTGAGACAGTGGAGCAGAATGCCCAGAGAGTTTGTGCTGTCCCCATTCTTGGAGATTTTCAAGACAAGACTGGATAAGGTCTTGAGCATCCTAACTTTATCCCATAGCTGGCTCTGCCTTGAGCAAGCTGTTGAACTACGGACCTCCTGACATGCCTTCCAAGCTGTACTATCCAATGATCATATGGTTTTCCTTTAAATCAGATCAGAACAAATGAAGAGCAGAACAATATTGAAGGACAAGAAACGTCTTAATGACATTTTCAATAGTGCATAAAATCCCATACAAGTCCTGAATTTCAAAACAGAAAGATGGAGGCACTCATTTTTGTAGTAGAGTTAATGTCATAGGACATCTTTATGAACTAAAAAATAATTTACAATTTAAAATTTTGCAAAAAAAGCATACAAATCATGACAGACCAAAGCACAATGTCTACTAACTTGAATTTATTCTTTTCCTGTGGTTGTCAGTATCAAAACCTCATTCTTCCTGGCTTTCATTAAAAAAAAATTCTCATCAGATTTCTTCAAATATTTTTATATTTTTGCTGATTTTTTTTGGTAGAAATTTTGAAATACCTAGGCTTAATTATCAACATCCTTTCCATTTATTGGAAAGCAAATAACTTCTGAACAGCAATTAATTATTCCATAGCCCATTTTCAGCTGTTTTGATAATTCAGATGTGGGTCTAGAATATTTTTCTTGCCTGTGATACCAAAACACAGCAGCTTTTAAGCTACTCTCAGCTCCTTGGCAGTGTGTGCAGCTTCACCTTATTCTTTTGAAAGCTGGAACCAATAGGTGGCTGGGTAAGTGTCAGATTAGCTTGGATGCTGCAGTTCTGTGGTGGTGCAGAACCCCTGTTCACTGATCCACGTCGCAATATCAACAGCAGACATTATTCCTGCTTTAGTTACAAGTGCAGTGGCCCAACGTTTTTCTTGTTTCAATGACAAGTGCAGTGGGCTGAGATAATCTGGCACTTCCTGATCTTCCCCACTGGAGCAGTGAGTCCAGACAATTGGTACCTTCTAGTCCTAGTGCAAATACAGCTATTTGAGGCAATTAGGAACTCTGTTGCTTGCGGAACACACTTGAGACCCCTCCTGCTTGGATCATGAGCCCATTCTGAAAGTTGTCAAAGATGACCAAATCCATATACTCACCATACTCTGCTTTCTATGTAATAGAATTCACTTGTCATCAGGATCAATATTTCATTATTTTACTGAAAACATAGTGATTTTTTTAAAGCTGAAAAACCTCAAGTAATCCAGTTGTATAAAAGATAATGTTATCTGAAGGTTTTGTTTATTATTTGAATATTACAGACCTTGGGTTTTTTCTATTTAATTAATGATAGAATAAGATAGTGAAAAAGATACAAAGGAGTCATATCTGTTGAATCTGATAGATTTATTTAAGTTGAAATAAACAGAGAATATGGACAGAATGTTGTAGATATTTATGATTGTGGATAGATTTATACTTTTAAGTAGCTTGAAGCAGCTTTATAAATCTTTCGTGTTTGGGACTGCACAATATCTTGATTATGAGACAAAACCAGGAACAGAATTAATCCTTATGCTTTATCTGGTATCGTAATGCCACTGCCATAATCACCACAGGTTCTCAGATTGTTATTTAGTTCAGGTATAAAAGCTAAGTTTTTGGGTTATTTAGTTTTTAATATTTTATAAAATATAGTACCAAAAAGAAGACCTGAGGGAATAGTAAGAAATAATTTATTTGCCCGGTGGATTTTCTGTAGTGAATTGGATGATCTGGAATTGTATGTACCTTAACCATGTCAAAAGGTGATAGCTGCCAAAGATCATAAATTGAATGTGGATAAAATCACTTTATCTTCAGGTGTCCAAAAATGTCCAGAAAATTTGGTTATTTTTGTTAAAGTCTTGTGGAATAATTGTATAATATGCTAGACATTCATCTGTCCTAAAAAGTGGAATCACAAAGTGAAGATTTTATCTGTGAGGACACCCTAATCTCACTTGAAAAAATGTGTGACATGTTTTAAATTCTGGGTAGCAACTAGAACTGGTAGTAATTCTTAGGTTGACCTGAAAGTGGATTTCTTTTAAAAAGACCACTTTGAATATGGAAACAAAATAGTTGGTTCAGTGTTCTTTGTCTTTCATCCTCTTCCGATGTCTGTTGTTTTTCAATGGGAGCAGAAAAAGAGAAAAGGTCCTTGTATGTGCATCTGAGTATATAAGAATAAGGGGAAAGAAAGGGTGTTTTCAGAATAAGTTCTGAGGTTTTCTACCATTACTTCAAACAGAAGTGCTTTTTTTTTTTTTTAATTTTTACAGAAGTACAAACACTTAACTGAGCATCCTTTCATTTTCAAGCAACAATACCTGTCTTGCTCTTATAGTACTTACACCTTAGACATGAAAGGCTGTTAGGGCACACACAGTCAAGCATACAAGAAGCTGGGTTTATGTAAGCTGAAAATGGTGCATCTCCGCAGAGAAGTGCAAGGAAAGCTTATTTCATGCTGTGCAGCTATGCTGACAAGAGAAAATACTCCTTCTGGAGATGAGCATAAATACCAACACATGCTGTGTGACTATTGAATTACTTCAAAAATCCTTTTGCTTCAAATACAGTACCTTGGCTAATGTCAGTGGGATTGCTGTGATGTGTGAGTGAAGAACTTGCAAATGACACCCCTTATCCCATACACATTATTCACCATCCTGGAGAGATCCAAGTCTCTTTTGACCTAAACAGTGGCTGATTTCCCATGGAAATGCAAAGGGAAAACTTGGTAATGCTTTTCTTTTTCTCTTCTCTGCTCCTCTGCCCCCGATGATGAGTGCCTGAGGAACAGAATTTGAAGGGCTGGAAAATAGGAAAGGCAGTCTGATTTGTTTCAGACTGGACTTCTCTTGACTCAGGTGTTCTAGACTGTGTCATGTAGATGAAAATACTGAGGACAATTTGGCTGATATCCTTATCTGTGATGTTCTTAATGCTTCACAACCTTTAGCTTAGAAAATTACTAGAGTTCCACTTTACTTCTGCAAAAAAATTAATTTAATCAATGGTGTTCACCATCCTGTTTGGGGACCTCTGTAAAAAGAAGAGTAGATTTTTACACCAAGATTAATTCTGAATGCAAATTGCTTAATAGGAGGCTGCTGTAATTTCATTTAAAGGTAAAATTCTTATATTCAGTGGGGGATCTGGATTCCAGCCATATTACTGTATATTGATTATGCTTCAGGAGTCACATTTGTTGTGACAAATTTGGGAGTCCGCTGATCACCTCTCTCTAGGCTACCTTATTTCACTACTTGTTGTTTAAGAATGTGCATAGGAAGGTATCACTACTCTTACCAGCATACCCATGGAGGAATAACCTGTAGAAGAGGTTTTGGGGTAAAGTTGTAAGACATTTACCTCCACAGTCCCAAAAGGTGAAGACTGAAGTGCAGGGTGGGGGCTGGTCAGGCTCCTGCCAATTCTCTCAGTCTATGAGCAAGTACCAGAGTGTTGCTTAATATCCCACTTACTGCATGGCTGTGAATAATTTGTGCTGCATCTTTAGGCTAGCTATCCTTCCCCCTCCATTTGTTGTTTTAGGAAGTACTGCTCTTGTCTTCTCACCTCAATTCCACATGCAGCTGAAACAAATGGAACTACATAGGAGGGGTATTTAGGTATAAGATTTTAGTACAAAAATTCTGAATTATAAGAACAGTGGGTTCACATTCCTTGCTAGCCTCTTCCAGACTTCTCCTGACAGATTTGTCCATCAAATTAAAGAAAATTTAGACAAACGTTTTTTCCAATAACATTTATAGGTTATCTCTTTTTTTAAAACAGGTTTTTTTGAGACATTTTTAAGATGCTCTAGAGCATCACTTTAAAAATCGAGTTGATGATTAAAAGTTGTTTGGGTTTTTTTGTGCATTGGACTTCTTATACATATATTAAAAATGTTGCAGTGTGAATTGTCCCAAGGAACTGTAATAGCCAATCAAATGCCCGTCTGATTTTCTGTAACTATCACCATTATATTTGAGCTTTGAAAGAAGGGTAGGATCTGTTACTTTGGAGAACTTTTCCAGCACTGTTTTCTAGAATCTGATGGCTTAGCATGATTTCAGGTTTGAGCTAAATAGCCCAGCTTTTCTGAATTTGCACATCAGTTCATTCAGGATTCTGAGGTAGATTTTCTGATATTTTTTCTTTCCTGTGTGACAATTCTGAGGTGAACAACTTCCCTGGAATAGCTTAATATTTCCAAGGGTGAAAGTCTGCACATACTAGTCTTTCCATGTGGATCTAGTATTCTGTTTCTTTTCTGTAAGTTGTCAATACAAGCACCAGAAGATGGAGAGACACAGAGCTGTGCTGAACATAACAATAGTAAGAATGATGACAATAATAACAATAAAAAAACTTGAGGCAAAGATTTTTGAAGTGTAATCGCTGAATAAACAGTTACGTTCTTAAAGATATACCTTTGTTTTCAGTAATTAAAGTGTAAATTGATCTGCCTCTTTCAAAATTTGGGTCATGTAGAATTATAGAACTTCTAGGAAAAGATGTACAGCTGTATGAGTATGTGCATGTGTGTCCTGTCTCCTTTAAAAGGGGGACTTTTTTTTATATCTGAATCTCTGTGGTAAATAGCTCTATGTACATTCAAATCACAACACACCACTACAGGAAAGAAGTGACAAGTGGCATTATTTAACTATTCTCGTTCACTATTTATTATGCTACGAGTTTTAATTTCAGGTTTCTTAACTAGAAGTAAATAAAGTCTACAATAATACCATACATTTTTAACTCGAACAAGAAGATTTCCTTTTAAAGACTGTATTTTAAACTAGTCTTCTCTTGCTTTGGCATGTTTGCTCTGGTTTAATGGGTCTGAATTTTAACATTACACCAGTATTTCATATAAAAATAGAGCCCTAGTGGGTAAAAGTTTGTTGGGCTTTAGATTGTCTGTTTTTTTCTTAAAAAAATAGTAATTACTGTAGAGATCTTCCCAGCTGCTTTAATGCATTTAACATGAGAAAAAGATATAAATAAATTATTTAGCCAGAATTACTTATATGTTTCCCAGGCAAATCTGAAATAGACACATTACCCATGGACGGACTCACTACCTTTTGGTGTGTCAGAATTCTATGATAATTGGATTTTTTTAAAAGTAGTTAATTTTTCTGTTATTGCCTTTTAAAGAACTCAGAAATCCAGTGACAAAGTAAATGCAGAGGATGCTCACTCAAGGCAGGTGGAGGATGTTCCATGGGCCAACTTAGTAACTTGGAAGCAGGACACTGTCACTTGGCTGTATGGCTTTTGCATTCAAATTTAGATCTTGTCTTTGCTCTGTGAAGACACATTTGTTTGCTTGGGGTTCATCAGATGAGTGAAACTTTTTTTATTCCATATCAACTGAGACTAGGAAGGACTGTGTGTGTGAACTACCCAGACAGAGAAGTCAGTAACTTTCCCTTTATTGAACATCTGGTCTGTGTACTGATAGTCAAGCCAAATTTCCTTACTGGAACCAAAACACTTAACGGAAGGTTGATGAATGATGGAATTTTCCTGAAAAAAAGTGCTGGTCTGGGAAACTGACGGTTTCTAAGAGAAGGTTGTGGTACTGAAAATTTCTCGGTAAATGCTCTTCATAATTAATATTTTCAGACATATTTCCTGCACTTATTTTGCAGATGGTCCATGATGTTGGTGTGTTTTTTGTTTCTTTTTTGTTTTGTCTAGTTTTAATGCATCCGAAATTTTGACAGCTTTTTCTTATTGCATTTAATTCTGTCAGATGAGTTATATGGGGCATATGAATGTCAGGTGCTTTGAGACTGTAGGAATTTGTACTGCTGTTTAGGTGGAGGAGAAGCAAGAAGATTTTACTGTTTTCCCAAAGTCAGAGCTAAAAAGGAACAAATAAAAAGTCCCAATTGTTCATTGTGATCAATTTTTTTCTTAGATAATTATTATTCAGGTCTGTCCATAATTTTTTCTCTGTGTTCCCCCTGCTGTGTTTCTTCCTAGTGTTTCTTTTCTATATACCATTACCCGCTCTTGGTTTTTCTTTTTTTAACAAGTTTCTGGTTGTGATACAGCTGGCAAAGGCACCAAGCTCCAGTAGAAAGCTTCAGGATCCACAGCTTAGTCAGTTTTTTTAATCTGTTTTCATCATTTGGCATAGCAGTGAGAGAGACCTGTTTCCATGGTGTGTAATGTGTCTCTCCATCAATAGGGAAGAGACTATGGCTTTTTCATGGATCAGTAGGTCATCTTCCCACTATGTTAACTTGGGATTCCCAAGAGGCACCTGAGTGGATTTTTAAAAATTTTGACTGTTTCTTTCATAGAAAATGTACCTTATACTCTTTACAGACAACATTATGTGGTAATATTTAGAGTTGTAAGACTTTAATTTCAACTTCTTAAAGAACAGTGGAACAAATCTAGTAAATGTTGGGGAATAGTGTTATTCAGGAGGTCAACAGAGAGCAGTTTCACAGTGAAGTGTAGGTGTTTGCAGGAGAATGAGACAGTAGGTATGCTCATCTAGAAATGCCAAGGACATGATATTATCTATCTTCATTTTTTTTTCCTCAGTAGCCAGTTTGTTTTCTGTGGAAATAATAACTGAGCCAAAAATAGAGATTTGGGAAACAACTGAGCTTGATGCTCTGTACTGTGAGACAAAAGTTGATACTTTTCCTGGTCTTCTCTTCCGTACTATACACACACCTCATCATCATATCATTAACCCTCGTTTAACTCAGCATGTTTTGCACAAAACAAGAATATTTGTTGCTTGCAGAATTATCTGTCACCAAGTTCAGCCACATAATACGCTGTAAGAGCTCAGGTGGATGCTTCACTTTCAATGTACAGTTCGATGACCTTGCTCCGGCTTTGTTCTGATCATCTCTAAAGGATTGCTAATTAAAGGGAAAATATTCTTGTTCATGCTGATAAAATGTAAAATACCTTCCATTGGTTTTGGTACTTTTGTTATCTTACTGTATGAAATTATCAGGCTTCAATTTCTCTAGTCTCAGGTTAGTGAGAGACAGAAACAAGCTCTTTTATGTTTAATAAAGATTATCAGATTTAAATTTGGCTTCTCACAATGGATTTTTTGACATTTGTGGTCACTCTTTTTTTCTTTTTTCTGACTCTAGAAACCATGTAGGGAATGCGGTTTTGAAAAGGAACTAGTTCTAAGGAGCTGTGGGCTGGAGTTACTGAAGCCAGTGTGATACAAAGCTCCTGCAGACATTCATTCAGATGGATGTGGTAGATTCAAAAGGGCGCTACTGTTAAATTACTAAGTTTCCTACTGCTTGATGAACTACTTATCTTGAACGTTTATATTGCATAAGTTTATTAGAAATACAGGCCTTGAAGCTAAAGAAAAACATGATATTGGTGTCTTGACCATGTAGTAAAACAGTTCGTAATTCCCTATAGTTTAAAAAAAATAATAATTTTCAAAACAAATGTTCCTACACCAGTTCAAGTTTCTGGATGCAGGTGTCAGTTATGGAAGCAGAGTAAGTCAGACTCAGGATGGCTTGAATTTATTGAGTCTCTCAGGTGCTGGAGTATTCAGTTCTAGTATTTGCTTTATCAGTGGCATTCATTGCACGAGACAGCAAAATTGTCTTTGTTCAGGTGCTACAGACCCTTTGTGATCTTAGCTTCTGAAAATCTGAGAACTCCCATTCAAAGCAGAAGGTCATGTGTAGTAAATAAAAACAATCGTTTTGTGGACAAATCAGTTGAGTTAGCTGGCCTGATTAAATGTCATTTTCTCTGGGTGACTCCAAAGGCTGCTGATACTGCACAGGAAAGTCTCGCATGTTTATAAAGATGAAGAACATCTTCAGAATGGCCATTTGTATTACTCATTTACAAATGGGTAAAAATGTTAGAAGGAAGGTGAATATAATTTTCTCATGATTTCTTTTAGAAAGAGTAAATGAATCTTAATTTGAAACAAGAATAATATAATTTTCGTCTGATGGAGACAGGCTGTTATTTCAGCACAGTAAAGCAAGTTTAAGTGCAGTGCTATTCAGCACCTGATCTAAAGGAATTACTAATACACTCAGGAGTTTTTCTGTATGCAGAGTCAGTGCTAGTTTTCATCTACATACTTAAGCACAGTGGAAATATATGTTGTATTCAGTTAGGCTTAAAAGGAAAGAGGTGCAGAGCTGAAGCTCTGCTTGCTCTTATTCATGTTAACAAAGGTGCATCATTATAGGTTAGGGGTTGACCTGCTGGAAAGCAGCCACGGGGAGAAGGATCTTGGAGTCCTGGTAGACAATAAGTTAAACAGGAGCCAGCAATGTGTCCTTATGGCCAAGAAGTCCAGTGGTATCCTGGGATGCATTAGGGAGAGTGTGGTCAGTAGATCAAGAGAGGTCATTCCCCCCCCCCCCATTCTGCTCTGGTGAGGCCACATCTGGAATACTGTGTCCAATTCTGGGCTCCCCAGCTCAAGAGAGACAGGGAACTACTAGAGAGAGTCCAGTGGAGGGCAAAAAGATGACTGGGGGATTGAAGCATCTCTCTTATGAGGAAAGGCTGAGAGAGCTGAGGCTCTTTAGGCTGGAGAAGAGAAGAGTGAGAGGAGACCTTATCAATGCCTATAAGTATCTAAAGGGTGGGTGCAAGGAGGATGGAGCCAGACTCTTTTCAGTAGTGCCCAGTGACAGGACAAGGGGCAATGGGCACAAGCTGGATCACAGGATGTTCCATCTAAACATGAGGAAAAACTTATTTATTATGAGGCTGACAAGCACTGGAACAGGCTGCCCAGAGAGGTTGTGGATTCTTTGGAGATATTCAAAACCCACCTGGACAGCCTCCTGTGTAATGTTCTCTGGGCGATACTGCTTTAGCAGGGGTAGTGGACTAGATGATCTCTAGAGGTCACTTCCATCTCCGATGATTCTGTGAAAGGTGGAATTTTTCCTTTATGAATAATAAAGAAGCTTCTTCTACTTGTTCCTTGGAGTCTAGATCACTGCCTGTATAATTTTTTGAAAGCAACTACATGTATTCTTAGCTATGTGAATCTATTCATAGGAGAAGTGTCAGTGGCTTTTTCTTAGTTTGAATTGTCATTCCCTCTTTGGTATAACACCCTGATATTCAAGGAGTCAACACTTTCACCTAGACATTTGTATGTTTAAAAAAACTGCATATTTCAATTTACACCTTAGAAACACCAGTAATGGTGTGCCAGAAATGGAGCAAATAAGGAAATAATTCACAAAAGAAAATTACATTAGTCTCCTCTTTGTGTTGATATACTGAATGAGTAAGGGTTGCATCTCACTTGATTAACTTATACTCGTGTGAATGAAAACCAAGTCTCTACTTCAAAGTGTTTCTGCTTTAAGCCTGTAGTGTTTCTGGCATGTGTGAAACAGCACAGCATTTTAATTAATCTATTCACAAAATGCCAATAAAAAGTCTCTTTGAACAGGTAATAGCTGTCCAAAGTTTAAAAAAAAAATCTGAATACACTATAAAAATCACTAACACTGAAAGAGAAAAATGTAAGTCAATTTTAAGTCTCAGCTTTAAGTAGATATATACTGGAATATGCCCTTAAGAATTCTGAAACAGGTGAGAGAGATTGACTGGCATATTTTGGTTATTTACAGTGGCTCATGATGGTCTATTAATGTCAATAGAAGATCTGACATTGACTTCCCTAGGGGCCAGGATTTCAGCTCAGATATATTTGTTGGGAGTTGGAGATCATAAATTAAAAAAATGGAAAGCTAGAATATATCTCCATTTAGAAGGACAGGTTATTTTTTATATTTTCCAGCCTTGCAAATAAGTCATATCAGGAAGTCTGAAATGGGTGTCTGTCATCAATTTGTACTTTGGGAAGACATTCTGTGAAATCCACTGTATCAGAAGAAGCAAAAATCAAAAGTTTTCCTTCTGAGACCTGTAGGAAGGCACATCTTTTTGCTCATAGCATCTGACTGATGCCAATGACTGGGATCTGTGGATTTATCCATGATACTTCAATAGGACAAATAACCCTACACATTGTACTTATTACCAACTCATAGGAAAAACAATGTAAGCCAGGCAGCTTATATATCCGCTTTAGGTTTGGGGACAGTGAGAAAAACAACTAAATCTATTACTACACCATTTCCTTAATAGATATCAAAATGCTTTAAAAAAGAGATTGATAATGTTTTCCGGATGGGATAGATGAAGTAGAGTCCAGTGAAATTACTTTCAGAGTGCACTCAGCTGGCAAGTAAGAGTTGGAAATTTAGGCTCGGGTTATAGCATCTGAATCTGACTATAATCCCCAACTCTTTCTAACAAAATATTAACTTCTTTCTGTTTGTTTTTTTGGCTTTGTAAGTTTTATTTGTTTGGTTTGTGTTTTTTGTGGTCAAGATTTTCTGGCACCTCATAAATGTAGACAGATTACTAACTTTGCAGGTTCTGTGTGAATATTAATTTCTCTACTTCTTATTTCATTGAGAGGATCAGATCTTGAAAAGCATTTAGGTGCTTAATTCCCAGCAAATGGACTGGGAGATTTAACCAAGTTCCCACAGTAAGGCTGTGCTGAAGGCAGCCATTGAGTCTGGCTCTCCTGAGCCTGGCACAGTGCCCTAGGGCCAAATGGAGATGCAACATGATGTGACGTGTTATATCATCACTATACAACTTTGTGAAATGGAGAATCAGAATAATTTCTTAATTCATGCCTGACTGAAATTCATGCAGCTGTCATTTGTTATTGGCAATTCAAAGCAACCTACATTCACATTTGAAAAGCTGTTTTATGAATTGTAAGCAAAGACTTTTCAGCCTTCACTTGAGAATTCCTTGGTCTGAACTGTCCTTCCAGGTCCTCTGTAAGAATAATCCAGTAAATTTAGTCTTTACAGGACATATAGTAAGGTGTTATTTAAAGATTAGTCTAATATACTTGTTTCTTTTTTACTGAATGATCAAGAAAAAAACCTCCTCCTATATCCCTTGAGGCTTCAGAAGTCAAGCTTCTGTGTTTTGGCCCCAGGTTCTACGGCTAAGAGGGCACAATTCATGTATAGACCTTGAAGAAAAAAATAGATTTTCTGTTTGTTTGGGTTTTGGTTTTTTGTTTCTTTGTTTTATTCCTAAGTCTCAGGGACTTGTTAATCTCCATCACATATTTTTTACAGTCTTTTCAGTCCAAACCATTTGCAATCTTAACTCCTCTTACTCTACTGTAAGAACTGAATTCAGTTTCAAACTTCCTAGACCTTCATAAATCATCTGAAAATACATACAAAATCCATTTTGTTCTTTTAATGCTTCTGAAGAATTCCTTAAGCAAGCTCAAGGCAATTTTGTTTCAAACAAGTCTCCTCCACTTGGTCTTTCTGAGGCAGCTCAGAACATGCTGGAGAATGGTAGCTGTTACATCAAATAAAATGCTGCAAATCTCACACCACTTTATAGAGTTTGCAGAAAATAAAGACAGCAAACTAAATCCTGTTACGCTAAGCCACAGCCCTTGTTTCAAATCTAATGCTTCTCCATTTGGAGACAGAAATACTGTATTGAAAGGCCAAACTTCAAATTTAATAAAGCATTATTTAGTGTAACACGCTCATATCATTTGACATTATCTATCATGAAAATATCATAATGCAATTAGCACCTGCAGTGAGAAGCCCATGAGGTTAAACACACAAGGCAACCAGATGGTGTGGACAGCTCTGCATATTCAATCAACCTTTTTTCATATTGTATCATAAACTTTATTCTCTGGTGCAAAGGGTCACAAAATTGAATCTTGACCAGCTTATGTGTTAGTATGCGTTGTCAGGAGCTACTGTTGTATCTCACATGCACTCTCATTAAACAAGCTCACAGTATCACATATCTACTCAAATATAGAGTGCAAGAGATGAACCACCACTAACAAAAAGGAAGGAAAGGGAGGAGTAAATAGATCTTTCTTTTTCTTTACATTAACTGTGGGAAGGCAACAGACACTCCTCAACAATGGCCCGAAATCTCTGTTGTACCCAACTACCATATGGTCTATGGATGTGAAGAGTTCATTGGCACAGATATTCAAAGGGTTGGTTTTTTTCACCATTTCTGGTATTCATAAATTTAAAAGCAGTCACAGAATCACAGAATCATCCTGGTTGGAAGAGACCTTGAAGATCGTCAAGTCCAAGAAAACTTAAATCTACCAACCATAACCTAAATCTACCCTTTCAGAGCTTAAATCATGTCCCTAAGCACCACATCTATTAGTAGCTTCTCTCAGTCTTTTAATGAGTTTTCCATCCATATATCACTGTTCCTTCTGTGATAATGATTCTGTGAAATGTTTTACCATGTAAACAATGGTGTGATTTGCAGTTTTTGTTTGATTAGCAAAATTTGATTCAAGTAGATGTATTCAGTAATTATAAGCTGTATATGAAAAAGACTGAAATGTGTAACATTCTCTATTGTTACTTTTCTGTAGACGTCATATGCCAGACATGTTTCTTGTCCTAAAAGACAGGGTGCTGGTGGGTAGGGCCTTAGATGAAATCTGCTTAGGATAATTTAAGGCTAGACTGGGCCCCTTATAGCTATTTCTGAACAGTGAACAAGAGGCTGTTGGTTTCTTTTATGTTTGAGCAAGGGCCAATCAGACTTTCAGCCAGTGCTTCTTTTAATAAAATTTTAAAAAGACAGGAATGTGTAAGTTTGCATATGTATATGGTAAGTTCAAAAATTCCAGTAATGAAGTGAAACTCTTACGGCTGATTGATTCATCTTCAAAGATGACATTTGGGTACAAGTACCAGGTCTGAATGTGAGATCAAAATATCTGGTGTCTGCAGTGCTTCCTGTTCTACCAAATGTAAGTACAAGTATACTTTCAGATTGTATAAATTCAACCAACTGCAAAAACTGCTTGTACAAGCTGCCAAGGACTCATTTTGTCATGGTTAAAGTGCAATAAACAATCAAAAGCTGAGCTATTATAGTATATAATATTGAAAGAAGAAATGCAAGGAATCACTAAGCATATAAGCATGTGATTGAGGTTGATCCATTTGATAAGTCCTTCCAAAAAGCTTTGGAAATGATAATTTACCAACAACTTCCAGAGACATTAAAAATAGCAAGAAATAACAGGCTTGTTTCTCTCTGTCTACCAATTGTTAAGAAACAAAGTCAAGGATTGAATGGTAAATTTTTACAATACAGAAATTTTACCAGTGAAATGCCACAAGGATCTGAGCTGGGGTCATGCAATGATCTTGGTATGTGTCACAGTTTGGCTCCAGGTTGGCAGTCAAACCAATAACAATAATGCTCTCGATCTTACCCCCCCACCCCCCCCCAAGGTACGGAAAGAGGGAGAAAAAAATGAGACAGACAGGCTTTCTGGGTTGAAAAGTGAAACAGATTGATTTTAATTATTAGTGATATATATTTACAAAGGGATATGCAACACCTCATCCCCTCCCTCCTCCCCCAGCGACTCTCACAGCAACTCTTCTCCCTGGTGACTCCCAGCTGAAGGGGGGAGTGTCCGGGCGCACGGACGGGGCCCTCGGGTGTCGGCTGGGAAGAAAAATGGGAAAAAAGAAAAAGAGAGCCAAAGAGAGGGCGATAGAAGTGACATTAAGCAGAAAAAGAGAGAGAAAAAGGAAACCAAAGGCTTGACTTCCGTGATGTCTTAACCTATACTGAAAGCCAAATAGAGAAAATATTATGGGAAGTGAATATTATGATTTGCTGATCCTGCCTTTGGTCTAATCTGCTGCCTCATGGGGCGTGAGGCCACAGGCAGTCAAAAGTGACCTTGGTTGTTATCAGTCCAGTGGTGCTGCTAAAAAAAGTTCACTGAAAGAAAAAAAAATCAGCAAAGAGAAAATTTGCTTCACCCTGGCTCAAACCAGGACAATATCATAAATTACATTATTTCAGATAAGGTTATATAATTTCTTAATAACTTAAAATTGCTCAGGGTATAAGCAATTGCAAAACAGTCTCAAAAACTCAACAGAATAAGTAAGACATTTCAGTTGAAATTTAAAGATGGCAAATGCCCAGGAGGTTGAGTGGAAGAGGTAAATAATCAGACACAAGATCTTGGAGCCACTGCAGACAACTGTCTGAGGACATCAGCTTGGTGTATAGCAGCAGTCCAAAATGCACAAGGCACTTACCTGGAAATAACAAAGTGCAAAACAGAAAATATCAGTATGATGCTGTGAATTCATAATGCTTTCATACCTTGAATGCTGAATGAATTTATAGGCATCCTTTCTCAATGAAAGAGGCAGCAGAAATAGGTGAGGTACAGAGAATTTTAAGAAGGATGGTCAGAAATACAAAAAAACATTCCACATCACTGGACTGAGTAAGCTGGACTGAGTAAGACACCTAGTTTTTAAAGAGGATGAATGCAGAATGATCACGACTGAGGTTTGTATAATTTCGTACAATATGAAGAAAATAAGTAGGGGTTTATTAATTTATTATTGTTTATAACACAGGAGTTTAGAATTGGCAAAGGGCAGAAAGTTTAGAAAGAAAACCAGCACTTTTTCACATAGTGCAGAAATTAATGTCTTCTGTTGAGTAATTTCCCAGTTTATAAAGGTCAAAATTACAAAAGAGAGAATACATAGATGTGTCAGGAGGGACTATGGCTCAAAAAATACCCAAGTTGTGATTGTTGGTGGAGGAAGACAAGAATGCCAGTACATCTCCTGTTTCTAATACTGTTTTTCTAAAGCCCCTGCAGTTGCTTCCCTTCAGAGGTAGGATACAAGATTTGGTTTTAGTCTGGGGATTCAGACTAATGTTTTTTAAGTGGACAAGCCATTGAGGTTCTCAGAATCAAATCTCTTCGAAGTTCCTCATTAAATTTAACCCCACACTGTAAAATATGTGCAACTACTTCTGAGGTTTAGACACACAATTCTTTTTCTTAAAGGTAAACATATTGTGATCTCAGGGCTAGGAGTTGGTTTCTGTTACACCTTACATTGCCCAGGGAGCAGGGTTTTAGTGGGGAACAGGTATAATTTTAACACAGCTCCTCTAACCTGCAGTCAGCTACCCTCTCTGTGAAAGAACAGATCCATTAATTGGTTCAGTCTTGCCATTATCTTTGAAAAAACTCTTTAAAAGTCTTGCAGGAGAGGGGGATTTAGCACACATAATAGTAGGAAATCCATAAAGTGCTTTGTTTTTGAAGCAACAGAAGCTCAATCAAAAACTGAAGATTTTCTTTGAGTTTGGGACTTTAATCTGTTTTACCATGCCATGTTAAGGTTGTTCTGTAGAACACCATCCGAAGATAGCAATCAGGCTTGGTGACAATCCCTTCCATGATTCCGGGTAAATGACTAAAGTTCATGGTAAAGGGTAAATGACCTGTGTTCTTAAATTCATAACAAATCTAATTTACACACACAGATGTCAGGCATTTAATCATATTGTTTTTCGTGTTTCCATTTGCTTTTTATAATTTCTGAACATTTCTTTGGCCTAGAGAAGGAGAGGAAGGGCTCCATCACCTATGTACTTAGTTACAAAGGACATCCCATGGCTGGAAAATCTTGGTCTCTAACTCATTTTCATTAATATGCCAGTCAAATGACAAGTTATTGAAGGTTTTGTACTTAGCTTAAGGATAAACCACAGTTCTTAGGGGAGAAAGCAGAGGTTTGTAGACTACTGTGGAAGGTCTTTTAGTAAGCAGCCCTGGAGAGTCAATTTCTGGAAACAGTTTAGTTCCCTTTCTTATACAGTCTGCGCTTATGATGTCCTGTCATGATTGTAATGCCAAATGAATGTGTATTCTGGGCTTGATGGAAGGGAAATCACATAGAAAACAGAGGAAACCTCCCCTGTCATTCCATTACTATACCTGCAACTAAGAAATATATGTGTGTGTGTGGGCATTTTTTTTAATTTAAATCAGTTAAAAAGGACTTGCATAGGCAAGAAACTTTTAATTCAGTTGTTTGGGTTTTTTTTTTTAATTCTATTACTGCAGGTATAACGCTGTAGTAAAGGTATTATGCAGAGAATTAAGCTAGTTCTGAATGTCTGCATGATTCTTATCACAATATCTATACATTATTTGAAAGGCAGCTGGCAATTTTGAAGGTCTATTGATGAGCCACAGAGTGGTGAGAGGGAATAAAAAGTAATATAAAGAATACATTTTGCAAAGATAGCTTCATTTGAATGTCAATTATTTAAAATATTCTTTTTTGCAAAGATTTTTAATTTTATTTTTTCCTCCTTTCTCTGTTAGAAATGTAAATCATATAGGAGCACAGAGACTTCCTGCTGCGAATATTTATCTTTTTGACAGTAACTAAGCTGTTTAGCTGAAGAATTAGAGGGGAAAAAAAGTGTTATTTGGAAGTAGTGTAAGTCAGAGCATGGTGTGCATTCAAATTTTCACTCTTTCTGATGTGACTTGGTGATATCACTAAAAACTTCAACTGTTGACAAAAGGCTGCAAAGTAAATTAAGTGGAGTGGGGCTGTAATTCCTATAGCGGAAATAAAATTAAAAAAAAATCATGAACTGTTGTGGGCAGTTTGGATAGTTCAGTCACAGCAGGAGGTAATTTAAACTTGACAAGTCTATCATATGTAAATCCACTTGAAGAAGTGGATAATTTAATTTAACATAATTTAATTTCTATGAGCTATTTATAATGACACTACCAAAATCCAAATAATATGATGCAACACACTAATGGTGTTTTGGGGAGATCTTTGTAGCATCCAAGATTTGGAATAATAATATTACCTTACTTCAAAGAATACTTCATAAAAAAAGATATTTCAGGAGATGATAGATTTATTTATTTATTTGTAAATAATAATTTATTTATTTGTAAGTAATAAGGATGTCAGAAGGAGGGGAATATACTCTGACCAGCAATTACAATACGCCTGCCCAACCCCTGGTAAGAATGACACGTGTTCTATTTGAGATCATATACTTTAAGTGGCATTGGGATTTTATTTACAGAGAGTACAATTAGACACCAGTTTAAATAAACAAAAATATTTTCCAAAGTGGTAGGTCTCATATGAATGTATTATTACCAAAACCTGAGGTTTTCTGACTTGGCCAGGTTTGGTTATTTTGTGTTGCTGTTGTCTCAATTTGAGAAGACAAATAAGAAAAGCTGTGTCAGTAAGACAAACTCTGACAGTTCCTTTGGGCTTAGTTGCTCCATGATCATGACGAATCCTGGAGGAGAATAAACTTGACCCTTCGCTATCTTGCACACCTTATGGCCTTAGCAGAGATCATTTACTAAATTACTGTCACTTGCAAGCAAATAAGCCAGGTGTAAAGTCAGTGTAAGATGGTGCTGCAGGAGCACCATTTTTTGCCCTGTTCCAGAAATCAAGTCATTGGGCTGCATTACACATTGGTATCAGTGAGATTTCAAGGTCTGAATCTGGACCTGATTTTGAGACTTAAACCTTGTATGGAAAAACAGCTCTAACACCCATAACTAAGGCAGTATTTACTAGTTTTCTAGTTTAGTAATATTAACAAACTTTTTCTAGCTCTTTTATAATTTCTTTTCAGCTTCTGAAGAGTTAAACCTGAGTTTTCCTTCCAATTCCTCTGAATGTTACCTTGCCACTTACTTGGCTGGTTTTTGCTAATTTTTTTATTGGTTAGTTGTTAATTTGATGTGCTTCTTTCTATTGTTTATAGCAGAAACTGGTTATTTCTTAAATTTAGCCAGTGCTGCTGTAAGTTTATCATTGCTTGGGCATGGCTATCTTACTGGAGCTACTAAGTGCTACCAAGTATGATCTTGCTACTGCCATCAGGGTCTTACCGTGAGAATCAGCTGAAGTCTTGAGTACTGCTTCAATTATAAAATAGAAGTATGGGAGAACCTGCTGTATCAAAATTCAAATTTTAGAGTGATTATGAATTTTGAATAAATCATAGAAGCAGGAACTGAAATATAGCCATTTCAGGCTTTTTCTTACAGCTTATGAACAAAGAATAGAAGGGAGCATTAAAAGTGCAACCAGGGAAAACAAAACAAAACAAAACACCTCACTCATTTACTGGTGGCTGTATTAGAACAAACCCCTTAGAATTACCTTACTTTTTGATCCAAGGACTGTGACCACTAGAAAAATCATTGACTTATTTCTGTGCTCTCATGTAAAAGCATTCGTCTAAAAAAACCCTCTAGTTTTAATATTAGAAGCTTCCACTAATACTTTGTAAAGGAAAAAGTCTTTCATCTGTGTAGTTGTTCTTAAATTATTGAGTGAACAACATCTGCCTAGTTTCTAGTTTCTGATACTAGTGTCTTTTAGAACTAAGAATCTGTATAATGTAATTAGTTTTCAATCCTTGTTTACAAGTAGAACAAATTTGTGTAAATAAGTCTTACAACATTTCTCTTTTTAGGCTCTTATTACATCTGTGAAGGTTTAATGATTTGCTGAATTATAGACTGAATTCAACAAAACAGAACAACTGTTATAAAACTAGTAGGGAAGAGAATCAGCCCCCCTACAATGCACCAAAATAGTTTCTGTTTTTAGAGGTGGCATAGATTTGTGTTTTCTCTTTCAAAATGACATTACAATGTTTAAGGACATTACCATGTTTAATTTATTCACATTATGCTTAAGTGTATAACCAAGAGTGCAGAATTTTAAGAAGATTTTGTGCTATTCTTGTTCTGATCAGATAGTACTTTGAGGAAAAAGGCTCGCTTAGAAATTTTATAATGGCCATGGAAAAAGAGTATTTTTAACAGTTTAGAAATAGATCAAATGCTGCACTCCATGTAACTGACTGTTCTCACTTTCCAAGTGACTGAATGTCCACCCACAGCTCCCTTGGAAATTCTGAAGAAGGTGACATTGTTAATCCACAAAGAATTCATTTTTTAACCTATAGGCTGTACTGACAATTTGACAGCGCCCACAATACCAGGCCTTATTCTGATGCCTAAAGCCACTTGGAAGTTTCCAAACTGAGTGCTGTTTTGAGGTACTTCCTTCTACAGTTCTGTTTTGTAATTGTGCCATTACTATGACTGATTTTTTGCAAAATACCTGTCACTTGTTGACCAGCAGGCTCTTAAGCCCTCAGTCTCTTTTTTATTTCTTCCCACTCCCTCAACAAGCAAGTTTAGCAAACATAATACTTGATCTTTTTGCCGTCACTTGTGATATAAAGAGAACTGATAACTCTGAATTCATAAATAACAAACAGTCTCCAGTTGGCAGCTTTTCCATTGCTGTCTAATTTGGCTTTAAGAGCTTTTGCAAATCAGAAACTTTGAACTAACCTATGTGAAGCTGCTTACAGCTGCTTTGCTGCAATTGTACTTAATAGCACATTTGGTGCCATTAAGGCCCTGCTGTTAACCTTTAATACCATTCCTGACATGGTCCTTCATCTCATTGGCCTTCTCAAGTAGGAAATTGGACAGGCAATTTCAAAGGTGTCTTCTTAGATTCCAATAGACCTTAAGTGTGGGGACTACCCTTGCAAGTCTTGCACATTCAGCATGTCATTTATGTCTATCCAACATAAATTTGAAGTTCTTGCTTCAGGTTCTGGTAGACCATTTCTAGTTGATGTTTGACATCCCACACCATGTTGATACGTACTCCTATCCTCTGTCATTCTGGAATAGCAACTTTTTCCTCACCCTTGATAAAATGCTTACTGAAGACCTGTTTGTCTGTGCCTGCAGAATTGCCCTATTTGTGTTGCCCTAGAGACAGGCAAAGCAAAGGTATAGTTAAATGGTAACATTTCCTCTTCTTAATACACTCATATTTATGTGACATCTGTCACTGTGTGAAGAGCTCTGGCATTCGTAACTTTGATTGGCATGTCTACATGGTCACTTGGCAACATTCTGGTAACTCCCAGTCTGTGGGGCATAAGCCAATTCTTGCTGAATCCTTGCCTTATATCCATGCTATTACATCTTCCTGAGAGGCAGTATGTATTTGTACAGTTTCGTATAATGAAGATGCACAAAGGCAATACTGAAATTTTGCCCAGCCATCCATGATCCAGTGACATCACAGAATCATAAAATCATAGAATCATTTAATTGTTTTTGTTGGAAAAAGCTTGAAGATCATCAAGTACAACCATTAACCTAACACTGCCAAGTCCACCACTAAACCATGTTCCTAAGCACTACATCTACACAGCTTTTAAATACCTCCAGGAATGGTGACTCAAGCACTTCCATGAGCAGCCTGTTCCAATGCCTGGCAGCCCTGTCAGTGAAGAACTTTTTCCTAATATCCAATCTAAACCTCCCCTGGGCCAACATGAGGCCATTTCCTCATGTCCTATGGCTTGCTAGTTGAGAAAAGAGACCAACCCCCACCTCTCTGCAACCCCTTTTAGGTAGTTGTAGAGAGCAATAAGTTCTCCTTTAAGCCTCCTTCTTTCCAGACTAGGCAACCCCAGTTCCCTCAGATGCTCCTCATAAGACTTGTGCTCTGGACCCTTCACCATCTTTCTTACCCTTCTTTGGACATGCTCCAGCACCTCAATATCTTTTTTTTCTGTTGTGAGGGACCCAAAACTGAACACAGTATCTCTTCCCTCTAACTGTGTAGGAAAGATCAGTGTCACGTACCCTGTTGTGGCAAAGGGAATTCTGAAACAACTGCCCTGAGTATAGATATAAACCAAAGGATTAGCAAGTGAAACTAAAACATTACTGGCATGTCTACTGACCAAACTTATGTCTGTACAACTGGTTTTAGTACACATATATGTGGGCATAATTTTGGCATTTTGAAAGTTTGTATGGTCACTACCTAAATAGTAAATGTTTTTTCAATATTACAAAATAATTAAAATCGAATGCTGATTTATTTTTTGCTGCCAGATTATCTCCTTTCATAGACATGTACAGACAGTAGTTGTCAAGGAGTTTACACTTAGGAAGCAGATCTGTAGCAGTTCAGGGAGATGACAGTCTGTCACGGTTTGACTCAGGATCGGTGATTAAACCAGAGACAACAATGGTCTCGATCCCCTCCCCCTCCCATCCAGGTAGGGAAGGAGAGTGAGAATTAGGAGAGAGACTTTGCTGGATTGAAAACTAAATTAGACAGCTTTAATTATATGTACAATTATATACAAGTATGTTCAGGAATGTGCAAAAGCCTCCTGCCACCCCCCCACCCCCAGCAACTCTCCCAGCACTCTCCTTAGCTGTGAGCAGTCCCGAAATGTCTCAGCCTGCAGGCAGGAGATAAGGCAGAGCAGACAGGGGCTGGGTTGTGAGGGTTATGAGGTCAGAGACTAGGGTTTGATGGTGATGGATGGATGGATGGAGTCCTCCCCAGGCGCCAGCCATGAATGGAAGAGAAGGGAAGAAGAAGCTGGAAGGAAGTTGTCTTCTGTGATCTCTGACCTTCCTCAGAGCTTACGTAGATATATGGAATGGAATACCTTTGGTCAGTTCTGCTGTCTGTCTAGTCCAGCTCCCCTATGAGGGGGGTCACAGATACAATTCTCCTGCCCCGGTAGCCTCTGTAGCAGCAGAGCTAAGAAGTGACTTTGGAGTCTCAGCAGGATCATAAACATTCCAGTGTTATCAGCCCACTAGCTGGAACACTTGTTGCTAGTTAAAAGAAAGCTTAGTGAAGGAAAAAAAATCAGTAAAAGGAAAATTAGCTTAAACCTGGCTCAAACCAGGACACAGTCTACTGCCTATAAGGCATTATACAAGTTTACTGGCAAATGTTTTACTGTTGTATTTCACAAGCTCACCTGTACTTTTTCTTGTGGGATGAAAGTAATGAGCAACCCTTTTGCATGCCCTGCTGGGATCAGCAGAGCAGATTCTGTTAAACATCAGAGAGCTGTGTGCTAGGGACCCTAGTCTAATCCTTGGGAGCAGAAGAAAACAGTCTGTGTGATTTTCACAAATACTGGCTACAATAGGAGATGTCAAATTACTTATTACCTTTTTAACTTTGGACAGTATGTCCTAATTTTTTTTTTCCAGTCACCTGTGAGAATTGAACTTTCAGTTCACTCTGTGCATTTCCTCAATGTATATTAATTTACAGCTTGTCTTTTACAGCATTTAGTAAGTGAACTATTCAAGGACAGTTATTTAGCAAAATATACTACTTTAGTGGTGTATGGATCTGATCTTTCAAAACAAGTACCTCTGCAAAATAGATGTATGCATGTACAAAGTTCCTTCCTCCTGTAGTAACACATCTTACAGTTAGCCAACTAAAAGAAAACAGAAAATAAAAGATAATAGCCTATAATCCCAATATCTAAAGGACAAAGCATCCCACATTGCAGGAAATAAATAGCTGACAAAATAACTGAAAATAGTTTGTGTAAATATTTATTGTAGACAATCAAACACAGATATGTGGGTTTGATAGTAAAAGTGGCTTTCATAAAGCTTAGTGTTGTGTCTACAATCATGTAAGATACTTCAGCAGGACTGATCTAACCTCTAATGTATTTGTTTACAGTGAGTTATGCTGAAATATTAATGGTCAGAGAGAAAGGAGGGAGTTCTAATTAACATGTCTATCTGTTGGATACACAGATACATGAAACAGCAAGAAGTGCAATAATCTCTTGTTATGTAGCTTGCAGTTAATACCATCCTTAGGAGCAATTTAAATATAAAGGCTGGCAGTGTGTCTTTATGGCTGGCTTGAGCATTGCACTGTTTGCTGAGGAATGAGAGTATGAGGTTGATTGATTAACATTGCAAATATCAGCCTTTCCATGTAAAAAGACTTTGGAGTAGCATTGGAAGAAATGATTATTTGGTGATGAAGCATAAAACTATGATTTGGAAATGGTGAGGTCATTTCCTGGCTCTGTTGCAGGTTTTCTCAAAAGTAAAGCACCTAATCTCTCCATTTTGCCTGAAGGCAGAGAACTGAGTGGTAGGAGTTCATCTCCTGCCTTGCAAAGACAGTGTGACAGATGTCTCAGAATCACAAAGTCTTCTGGGAATACTGCTTGGATTCCTTTATGTCCTAATAAAATCTGATTTTGCCATGTTATATCTATGTGTCACATATTTCATTACATGATGCCTACCTCCACTGGGGCCTTTCAGGGACAGTATAATGCAAATAGAAATGGCTCCAGGAGATGAGCTGTGGTTAGGCAATGTTTTGTAGGAATGATATACAGGTTGTAACATCATACCACCAAAACCCATATTCCCTCTGGCACTAATTTCTTGATAAGTATCATTTTTTGAATTCATGTTTTTTTTTATCTTCTCCTTCTGCATTTTGAGTGTTTCTCTAACACTTTCTATGTACCTTTCTTTTGCTGTATAGACTGTATTGTAAAGAGTGATGATAATTAGTAAAAAGGAAGCAAAAAGTAGACCTAAAATCTGAAGCACACCCTGTAGTCAGTTGGAAAACGATAAATGCAGTGGTGCAGTCATATCTTCAGCCCACGTGAATATCAAAGGATGGGCACCTCTAGATGGGGTGAACATAAGCATGTCTTCAGCTGATAGTGCCTGCTGCACAATCAAGTTTAGTATCCTAGTAACAGCTGCCCGTGCCTCCTCCAGCAGTGACGTGCAGTGAACTTTTAAAGGGCAGACTTCAGCACGCTGAGTAAAAAGGATCAGGCATAAGGGCAAAGTAAAAAAAATAGAAAAAAAAAAAAAGGCTGCAGCCTATTTGGAGATTTTGTTGGTTGTTTTGTTTTGTTTGGGGTTTTTTTGGTGGGTTTTTTTGTTGTGTTTTTTTTTTTGGGGGGGGAGGGAGGTGTTTTTTTGGGGGGGTTGTTTTTTGCTTTTTTGTTTGTTGTTCTTTTTTTAAAGCATTTCATTAAAGTACCAGAAGACTTATGTGCGTCCTAAGCATTTAAGGGTGCTTGGGGTGCTTACATTAAAGAGGACAAGACCTCATCCGAGCCAATAACATTTGCTAAAATACATATCCTGCCTGGATAGTACAGGTTTGACTGCAGCAGGGACCACATTTCAGAAAGAAATTACAAGGGCAAAATGAGAATCAAAGAGAAAAAGCTGAAGCCATTCTGATATTGTCTGGTATTTCTGTACCTAAAGGCCAATCAAAGCACTGTCTTGTATGTCTCTGGTTAAATGTTAACATCTTTAAAATATTAAAATCTTTGGGCTGGTGTGATTTCACTCCAGTACAATCCACAGGCTAGTCGAATCCAGATGTGAACTAAAAGCAGGGTTTGACTGACTGTTGCTAAAGTCTGGGAGGTAAGAAATTTCTGGCATTTGTGTAGGAAATCCTGTATTTCTCCCCACTCTCTTACGTTCTTGCTGAGTAGTGGCAGTATGTCCCTGCAGCTCTCAGCTTTGAGATGTACTAAATGCCTCCCCAGCAGGACTGGAGCTGGTGTTTTTCTATGAAAAGAAATATCCAGTGACAATTCTTGTGCCTCACTAAAATTGCCTGGTGATCTAACAAGTTCACATGGGTAAATTGTGCAGAAAGTGTCTTTTGTTGGGGGGTTTAGCTTGTTTGCAGAATCTAAATTAAGTACTTCAGGCTCTAACAACCTTATACTTCTTCTTGGAAATATTTATTAAATGCTTTCTGCATTTTGCAGCATCCCCAAACCGATCACAGGTCAGATTGCATTCAGGTTTGGAAACAACAAGTTTTGCTTGGTTTATTTACTGAGTCTGCTGAATTTTTAATGCTGTGGGTATCTTGAGAGGTTCTCTAGAAACAGGGGATAAACTGGGCCTACAAATGAGAATTGGAAAAATCAGCCTCCTGACGTCTTTTTTTCTATGTTTATAATGCAGACTAAGAACATGGATTTGTTATTTTCTGATAAATTTGAATTAATCAACCTGTATGGGATTTTTTTCTGCACTTGTGCAGAAAATGTGAATATTATTTGATGCATATTGTCTTAAATATTTTCCTGCCTACATTTCTTAACTAAACTTTTCATCATCAGCTGAAATACTACAAACCTTAAAAGATATCTCTGCGAGACTTCGCCTTGTCTGTCACTGAAATTTGTATTTATATATGTATTACTTTGTTTCTCATAAAGCATAAAGTTTGTTGGGGCCTCATGTTATTAATTAAACATGCTTATTATTTTGTACCTTGCATATGGATCACGAGTTAATTAAAGGGAGAATTCATAGTTAGTCTTTCAAAATGCAGACTGTTAGGACCCAGAAGAGCAGAGGTACTAGGCTTAAAATTTCCAGAAAAAGATGTATTTTTGATCTGTAATAGTGATAAACCTGGAATTATTTAATTTTACTTTAAAATAAAAATGTCTCAAAGAAATTTGCAATGTGGTTCAAAAATAATTGTAGAAAATTTATGAATATAATTTTTATCTAAAGCTATGAAGATCAAATATATTTTAATATAACTTCAATTACAGAGACGGCTTTTTTCTTGAATGCATTTGATATACATTTATATTGCTTTAACAGTCATTAAAAGTGTACCTATTCAATGGTCAGGTTGTCTTAGCACAGTAATTATAAGAGAAACAAAATAATACACCTCGGCAGCTTCATTGTAGCTTCGTTCTGTAGAAGCTGTGTTTTAATATTCCAGTTACTCTGGGATGCCTATGTATCTGTAATGTAATAACAAATTCATTTGTTTCAAATATGTTCCACGAGTGGGTATATGACCTCAGCCTTGATCTACCGTAGTGAAGTTAAATGACAAGGCTTGTCTTTTGACTACCAGTGCAATCTACTACCTGCTGCCATCATCCTGTATAGGTCCTGCACAATCATTAACTTAGCAGTTTTTACAGCAAAATACATAAATGAAGCATAAGGTAATTGGTATCATAGTTCTCATTTTCCTAGAGTATGGCAGTGTGTTGGGCACATCATGTTATGTGTTCATGACCCATATTCCTCTTGCTCCACTACGAGCTCTGATTTTCAAGTCTGACTACTTGGAATAAATCATAATGATCACACAGAAAAAAAATATTTTTGACTGTGCACATATAATATTGCATTCTGTGATATATTTAGTAAATGAAAGTGATTTAAATAGTGGGGGAATGTTTTCTCAATAGGTGTTTGCGTGGTGAGCAGGCTTCCACAGTCCATGCAGCTAAGGTGTTTCATTCAGAACTCGATTTTTTTTTTTTGGAAAGCATGTTATACATCCCTCCAGCATATAAAATCTTAGGAAGCAGTGAATGTGACTCTCAGAATTTGTTCAACCTGTGGTTGTCCTAAAGAGGTCCATCACAGTGATGGTACTAGCATATTAATGAGGATACACAGTTCTGATAAGATTGCAGCATTCAAAATGAACCAAGAAGCTGCTTCCCCACACAGATCATCACTAACAGGATCAGGATTTACAAGTGAGAAGGAAGGAGAGATTCTGACCCACAACAACCTGTCTTTCCATACAATTGTACAGTGAAGAGCGGTAAGATAGGGATGTCTGAGCCAAAGGAGAATAATGCACCAACCAATTAATTCCCAAGGACTTTTTAAAACTTTTGTATTGTAGCAAGAAAAGACTATACAAAGTCAAAACAACCTGAGGAAAAATGCTTTCCAAACTCCAAGGGTTTCTGATACACTGCAGCACATATTTTCAAGAACTTCAGGCTAATTTTTATCTATTGATAAACACTGAAAACATTGAGACATGAAATTCAGACAAGTAATGTATTTTAATAAAAATTGAAAGACTAACTTGTACTTATGGCTGGTTTTATAGACTTCAAAAGATGGGCATTTAATGTCCCTTAATTTTATGAAATTAGGAACCAACCTTTCTGGCAGCCACACTAGGCGCTCATCCCTCATGAACTCATGGTGTTCAGAGAACTACCCACACTGAAGGATGGATTGTGGCTGTAAGATAAATTACTGCCTAGAGCCCTTAATACTGCCTAATAACCTTAAATAGGTTTGGGATACTTGAAAATATTTTTGTCAGAGTTTTATCCTTTGAAAGTGATCATTAGTATTCCCCATGGTAGTGCGGGAATTAATGTGTTTTGTTGACAAAACTTTTCAAACCAAACTGTTTATTGAGTCACAGCACCTAATATTACAATCCACTACTTGGTCATCAAGTAAGTTCCCCTTGTCATGCACCGACTCGGTATACAACAAAGTAAACCAAAGTACTCAGCCATACTCTGTCAACTTTAAAAATACTGGTCAAGAGAAGACTTTTCTATTTTAGAGCATTCTTGCCTCCTAAGTGTATGAAGTAAGTACTAAAAAATTAAATGACAGCTCCCAAATCTACAAAAATTACACCTCTGTTCTGGCTTGGCTTTCACGAATCCATCAGGTCTTGGTGTCTGCTCATTAGGAACTTCAGCCCAAGGACATTTTAAATTGAAGCCACAATATGCAGAAGTTAATGCTCAGCCAAAATGAGATTTCAAATCTTTTGGAAAGGGCACACAGGGAATTTTATATCCTCATCAGTATTTTTAATGCTATATAATCCTTTTAGGTAATTATTATAATTTTATTTTCTGAAGGCAAATGTGCTTCTAAAACAATGTGATATTATTTTCTCTTGGCTTTGTGTATATGACTGTATTCACATATTTTTTTCCTAATCTTCCCTTCCCCTGCAGCTCTTAGGTGCATATTTACTGCGGTCAAGGTATTTCATCTACAGCAAAACTGATCTGACAACATGTGAAAAGATCATGCTAGTGAGAAAATGTGATTAGGACACATGACAGTTCTCTGGGTGTAAATCCCCTCAATACTAGTGGGAGAAGGAGCTCAATGGAATACAACATAGCAAGCAAAAAGCACCGAAGAGCATCCTGCTGGATCATACTCTATGAATATTGAATTTAAGCTCTGTTCAAGACTAAATAGCTACAGACAGTAGAGAATGGGATAGAGCTTCTGCTTTAGCAATTATCTGAAGTTCCATAGTCCAAATGTTCAAAATTAGTAGGATTGTGTTAGGCACCCTAATTTGTAATTCTTCTTAGGTTATGCATATCTATTCATCCATGAAAACAATGTGTAGGGAACATTATTTGTATTGTAAAGCCAAGTACTTGAAAACTAAGGTATATTATGTTTTTGATTGTACTTTCAACTTAAATTCTGCCTCTTTGTTTGTCTACTGGATGCAGTGAGATCCTGTGGCAAAATACATAATCATATAATTATAAACTGCTTGTGCCATGAGCAAGCATAGCTGGGAGTTCTGAGACAAATACAAACCTGGTGTTTTTTAAATACACAGAGTATAAGGCCAAATTAAATACTTCTTCGGATGTAGTAGTTTTATACATGTTAGTTTCTTGACCATTTTTTAAAAAAAGTAAAATGTAACTGTATTTTCTGTACAATCACATGTGCATGTCATCCATGGAACATGTCCTCCTAAGATGTCTTTTTGCTGAGGTTTTAAACCCAGTTCTTAATAAAACATCACCACTTTCTGGCTGCCAGCCACAAGATAAAGCTGAATATAATTTTTTCTGATACATGTTATTGGACATGGTCCTGGGCAACTGGATTAAATGGCCCATCTTGAGCAGGTGGATTGGACCAGATGACCTTGAGAGATCACTGTCAACCTCAGCCATTCTGTGATTCAGTTAAGATCAATAATGTATTTTATATGCTCTACAATAATGTAACAAATCTACTAAAAAATTATTGCTTGTTCATGCAGAGTCTCAGCATGTCTCACTTTTACTTTTCTTGTAAGAAATCAGTCTGAGATTCTACCAGGTCAAGAACAGGAGGGGAAAGAAATACTAATGTCTTCCTAACATAAATGTGAACAACAGAACTAATTTTTTAGGATGAATTTAATAAGTTCCATCTCCTTGGAGAAGTATTTCTTTTTCTCTAAAGGTCCCAGGTTAGTCTGATCTGACTTGTATCAAATGTTTTAATTTTTTTCATTTCTTTTTTGAGGCTTGTTTGGACCTAATGAGTTTTCATCTTTCTGCTAATAAGAGCAGAAAACATTTGTAGCAGGCTTGATGTTGTTACAGAAATAATGAAATTGCTGCCATTACAACCAGTAATGTATATATATTGACTTGAGTTTGGTTTGCTGTTGACTGAGTATTCTCTGAACTGATCTTTTGTCTCTATATCTGTGCTGCTTATGCTTCAGTTAATGGAAAATAAGAGTGGAGTAATTTAAAAAATGTTTTCCGTCCTGTGTCTGCTTTACCCGTATTAGTGTCAATGCTGGTGAATCACAGCTTTTTTTCTTTAATGACAGTTCTTGAGGGTTTTGTTATCTCTGCTGTTAAGAATTGTGTATTTCATGAAACATTGTCAGAGTTTATTGGCACATGTAAAGTACCTATTCTGGTAGTTTATGAGAACTGTGCATGGATTAAGAACAACAAAAGGAAGGGAGGGGAGGAGAATAACTAAAAGCTATATTGTGTTTAATGAGGCCTTTTTCGCTTAAATGGAACAGGGAAAAAATTGCTAGCACTGTCTGAGTGTGCAAACACATAAAAAAACACACATTATTTCTGCGTACAAACACACGACAGAAGGCCACCTTCTCTAAAGTAATGGGATTAAACTCTAGTGTTTATATGGGCCTCTAAAACTTCATGTTACCTGACAAATTTTAAAAGTAGGGATAAGACAGAGGACATCTTATTAATCCCTTTTCTTTAGAATTTTCCTTGTTGGCAAATCATGTTCATTGGACATGAAATTTCCGTAACCCTTGGAATTCCAGGGGCAGATATTTAGAGTCTTTTAAAACCTTGCCTGATTAAACTCTATCTATGGGTAGTCTCTGAGATGTGCCCAGCTGAGGAAGCCTTTTCACAGATACTGCTCTGGCTGAGAGAAAACTCACTTCAAAAATGCAGCCACCATCCTGGCTCATGATGTGATTCATTGAAGCAGACAGGGCCACAAAGGGGATGCTGAGTGCTGGGTGTACACTGGTGGCAAGCACAGGACTGTCTTTGCTGGAGTGTGCCCATTGCTGGAAGAAAATATATCTGCAGATGTATAATAACCACTGCTGCTCCCACTGAAATAAGCATACTGAATGACAGCAGTGTGAGCATGGCTGGTGTCCAAACAAATGCAAGATAATAAATTAAAAACATTCATTAATAAGAAATAATTCCTTCTAAAGTATATATTTTCCACACATTTCCAATGAGTTTGTAGGGAAGTAGCTACTTTATTGCTACAAAAAGATAGTGTCAATATATGAGGGGGATTTGAAGTAGAAGCAGAGCAAAGGTAATTTTATAATGCCTATAAAACAAACCAACAAAGCAAATGGAAACAAACTCTTTATTCTGAGACACTGGTCCTTTCCAGGGCAAAACAATTTTTCAAAATATAGGAAATGAAACTAGGACTTTATAATGAAAAGTGATTACAGTTTTAGTTCTGGATAGCATAACATCTGTTTCTGTTACAGTTACTGATCATTACTTGCTACTTAGAAAATAAGAAATAAAAACCAAACAGCAACAACAAACAAACAAACTAAATCCCAAATGAGATAACCTGGTTAAAGGCAGTCTGTCGCATATCTTTGCTAATATTTCAAGAGTATTTTGTAGATACTCAGTACTACTGAGAACAATGAGACAATGAGAACCAGCTGATGAAGAGCTTTGAACAAGATGTGTGCAATCAGTGTGAAGTTCTGGAAAAACAGGAGACTGAAACTTGCTTTGTAAAGCTAAAGGAAATTGTCTGAGACAATTTCAAGAAACCAAGAAACCTGAACAGCTCTCCCCAGATCTGGAGGAGGTACATGTCAATATACATTTAGAGCTTGGTCAGAAACAAGAACTGGACACCCTCGATGGAGCCATTCAGTCACCTATCTGCTGCGGTGGGCTCTCCATTGGAGTGGTGGCACACCATCAGCAATTGGGAATATTATTGTGTGAGAAGGACGGATAGGAAAAAGCACCCCATGTTCTCTTCTGCAGAAATTGTCTTTGCCACAGTCCCCTGCCCAGCTGGAAATCCCACTTGCTGGAGCTCTTGCAGACCACAGAGCTGTTATTTTGCAGAAGTCAGAAGGAATATCTTAGGGAGAGAGGACAGTAATGAAGATGTGAAGTCTCCTTGTGAGTGGCTGCAGCATCTCAGGTAGCCTCGGTGATCGAATCCCATGTTTTATTTTCTTCATTTAGAGTGTCTGGTGATTGGGCATCAAGTATCTGTGAATTCTCAGATAACAATAAAGGCCACTTTGTGATCAAATGACATTATATATGGAATAAACTGTAGGACGTTTTTTAAAAGAGAAAGTTTTTTTTCTGATAACCTTACAATAAGTGAATTCTTTTTATCACATCCAAGATTAGAATCTATGTCCAAAATTTTATGGCATTTCTGAATATGAGATCATTCAGTACAATATCTCTAGGTGTTCAAAATTTTATAGCTGGGTGCTAACAACAACATCACTGTAGAGATATTTTAATCTGAAAAAAGGAACAATAGAATAAAAATATATTTATAAATATTCTTATATTTTGGTTTAGAAGATCTAGTTTTAATCAAGATTTTCATTTTTTAAATGCCAAAAGATACCTGGCAAAAGCAATCATAGAAAGAAGATTATGTTATTCTGTTATCTAAATCACACTTGGCTCTTACAGTTGAATAAAGCCACTGACATTCAGATTGTACCTAATCTTCAGGACAGCTTTGCAGTGAGTTTACTTTGTTTAGGGCAGTCCACAACCTGATTATCTTCACTAAGTTTCTGCCCATTGTTTTTGCCTGTGGGGGACTTAAACCAATAACTGAGATGGTTCCTTACAAATTTCCTCTGATTCAGCAGGAACCACCCTTGGTCACCCAAAGCCTGTTTTGAGATAAAGTTCTTGATATGCAGAGCTGCAGACTCCTCCAGCCAATTGAGAAAAAACCACATCTTTGAATGGCATATTTTCTGAATGCTGTGTAACCCAGTTTAGCATGTAGCTTTCCTTGGGAAGGAGTAGTTTGCACATCAACACCAGTGGAAAAGATATTATCTATGCAAGGTTTTGCTTATAGAAGAAGTCATTGAGTCATGATCCAAATCTGATTTGTAGCTGCTGCAAGTAATAACACTTTCATCAAAGTAAATGTTGCAACAGCAGTTTGGAAACTGCATGCAATATTTGTTAATCAGGACATGATAGCATCTGTTATATAGCCAAGGTCATGTTAATGCAGAGAGGTAAGCATCTCCTGCTTGCTTGAGATAGTAATTGAAATGGACAAGAAACACCAGTAAAAGAAAGGGATACATGCATGTTGGTTGTTCTTTGGGGTGGGTTTTTTTAAATGACTGAATAAGGTGGAAAGATCAGCCTTGGTTCAGCTAATGCTTCAACATACACTGTACTTCTTAAGTGAGTAGTTTTGTTTCACTGAAGTCTGGGGTTTTGAGCCTTCTTTATTTTTTGTATTTGAAGTCTGCTATTAAGTTTCAGACCCTAAAGGGGAATAAATTCACTGATTTTCTAACCTAGTTAGAGGGCTGGAAACACTGTTTAAAACGGAATTTTAAAATAAATGGCTGTAATTCATGCACTTCCTAATATGCGAAATTCATAAATTGGGACATCTACTACTCAGAAAATGACTTAAAAATAGAGACATATTTATGAGATAAATGAGTACAATCCTAACTCTATAGAAATATACTGCATTAGGAAACTTTTTTGGGGGTTGCATTAGGGAAATGTTGACTCCAGTTATTAAAAGGCAGTTCCCCCATAAAAATAAGAGACCTATTTTTTTAAAGAGACAGTCCTGATGACATGCAACTTTTCAGGATTACTGGATTAAAAAAACCCAACAACTAAAGCAGCTGACTGTGTACCTATACACTGCTGAATGACTACCAAAAAAAGAAAACAAAAGTTTTTTTTTGTGACCAATCTTATCACAGACATTTCTTGCATCATGTAGACTTTTACTTCCTGTATTGCAGCAGTCTTGTGCATAAAAAGCATGATATTTTCTTTTTATTTCCTCTATGATTTTTTTTTTTTTTACGTCTAGGGTCATTCAGACTATCATTATGAACACAAATTCTTCTGAGCTCTTTGAAAAAGACAAGTACTGAGGGATATGCCACAAATAATGAATCTCAAGTGTTTCCTGTAGCTAAAATAATTCCTGGTTCCTTTGCAGTTTAGAGTTGCAGCTTTTCATAACTAATCCAGTTCATAAACTTTCCCATGTCCAAAAATTCATATCCAATCAGGAATATTTCGTCTAAGTTTGTATACATATGCATATATATTATATACCTATATCATAGATTTTATAATATTTTTTCTTGCATCTAGATTTCTCCAAATAAATAGCAGATTATTAAATATCAAATATTTTCAATTGAAGGAAAGGAAGTACTCATGGAAAATGTTGTTCAGTCGGTCTCAACTCCAGAAATTACTCAATAAGACTTAAACACTTAGGTGACATAAATGAGTATATTTAAGTATAAATGCTAACACAGTATATGTTCAGGCAGAATTCCAGATAAACTTTTTCCACCTTGGAATACCTTACATCCTCTGCACCGAAATACATTACCTGCCAATATGAAATGCCAAGAATCTCAAGAAACATCCGTGCTTAGTTCTAGAAGATGTCATGGGATGTTATAAAAAACACATACTTTGACTGTCTAGTTCCTCGTGTATTCTCATAATTCCCTCTTAAGCTGCAGAGTGAGATAACTTATGCTCATCTTACATAGAACAGTGGTTCTCACTCAGAGTTTAGCCAGTGCTCCTGATAAATGAAAAAGCCTTCAGTTAGCATGCAATTAACTTCCCTATTCGAGTTGAAGGGCAAGTAAACCTTAGAGATGAGGTGGAATGAATAAAGAAGGTATCACCTTTCTTTCCCCACCTCACCTCACTTTATGCCAGCCAGCATTTGTCCTTCCACCCAGAGGACTACATAATATGGTGAATGATATTTCAAGTTGTCACGTGTTTTGGTCATACTTTAAGGAGTTGACATAATTTCATACTTCTCTGTGAATCATATACAAGAAAGTACTTTCATTGGCAAAATAGGCAATAATTATTTATATTTTCTGAGTTAAATGGAAATGTTTATTTTGGATAAGGTATATTTTGGATATTTCCTGCAAAGGAAAAAAACAAAGCAAAACAAATGAGAGTGCTATGCCCCTATAGGCATTACCCTTTCAAATACAGTAGAAAGAGAAAGTAAAGTACAATTCTGTGGAGCTGAAAGGGCTAATATCAAAATTATAGAAAGAACAAAACTAGAAAGAGCTCACAGTGGATCCAATTGAGTTGGAATGATTTTCAGGAGATTGGGATTTCTATAAACAAAATTTTAGTACAATGCTAAAAATTGGAAGCAAATATATCACATTACAAAGAAACATGGATACGTGGTACAAAGGAATCATATGTATTATCAGAAAAGTGGAGTTAATTTTCTTAACTATTAAAGTCTTTGACAGAGGAAAGGCTAAGAACAATTATTCACCCATGGATGTACTTATCCAATTACCTGAAAAGTTATTCTAACCTAATAAGAGATCCTCCGTGATTTGGTGTTTTTAGAATGTCAAGTGTCCAACTGTATTCTTATTATGATACTTCCTACATCTGCCACCTGTTCTGAATCCCCACCCTTATTTCCTTCTCTGTTACCTCCAGCAAAATTAGTTGACTTAGAAAAAAATAGGTCTCCTTTTTCAGTGTACTAACTTGACTGTCCTGCTTGGACCTGCTTGCTCAACTAAAAAGTCATCTTTTTTTTCCTGTGCTTTAAGTGAAATGTGAGAAAGTAATCATCAGTCTTAGACAGCTGAGTAGGATTTAAAAAAAAAAAAAAAAGAAGGAAAAAGAAGTATCTTACTGAAGTGTACAACAAACAACTGTGCTTTTTGGAGGGCTAGCTAATAAAATGCATCCTTGTACTGGCCTGTGTTGTGTTGCTTTTCCATGTCTATACTGCTTCTGGTTCCAGCTACCACAGCTCTAGTTGCTGGAGGAACTCTGTCTCATGGTCTGCTGCGTGGAGTTCTGACTGCCTTCAGTGTTGAACAGTGCAGAAGCATGACAGCTGATAGGCGCTGTTTTGGGTTTTTTCATATTGTACTTCACTGTAGTTCTCCAGAGAAATAAAACTTGCGTGTCTTCCTCCTTTGGTGGATTTGGCCTCTCGCTCATTCTGCTTTTTTGATTCACATGGAAATTCCACGTTTTGTAACTAAATACAAGGTTTGAACTGCATATTTATCGTCTTTGTTATATATAAATAAGCCTGAGTAACATCACCCATATTTCACTTTCTTCAGCAAAATCTCTCTTAGAGTTGACTTTTAGTGATGAGATTTTGATGTAGGTTACTCCTTTTTATCCCCCCCCCCCCCCCCCCCACACCTTTCCTGGGGTTGTTTCTCTCTTTCTCATGCATAAATGCACACTCCCACAGAAAATCACTCCTGCACTAAGAAAGCAGAAAACTGCTCTGACTCATCTTGCTTGCTTACTGGCCTTAGTGCTTATACCAGGTGCAAGTAGAAGGAAGAGGGGGAGGTCTTCAAATTAGTCTAGAGACAAAGTAATTTTAGTTGAAAGAAAGAGTTGAAAAATGGTCAAATAAAAGCTGGAGAAACCTCTTTGACTATAACAATAGTTATTTGGATTTTTTTTTTTTTTTTAATGGTATGAAGGAACTGTAATCTAAACTTCAGATACTTACTCTGAAGGAATGGCCTGTATTCAATTGCAGTAGAGCATAAAAATTCTAGAAAAAACTTCAGAAAATTATTAAAAATATGAGAAAAAACAGCAGCTAAAATTCTGTGATTTTTCTCTCTGAATACAAATTGCTTACTTGTAGTAAATGTTCTGGTTTTCATGGTTTAACCCCAGCCAGCAACTAAGCCTGATGTAGCCACTTGCGCCCTCCCCTCACAGTGGGATGCAGGAGAGAATCAGAAGGGTAAAAGTGAGAATAGTCATGGGTTGAGATAAAGACAGTTTAATGGGCAAAGTAAAAGGTGCATGCTCAAGCAAAGCAAAACAAGGCATTCATTCACTACTTCCCATCAGCAGGCAGGGTTCAACCATTTCCAGGACAGCAGGGCTCCAGCACATGTGACAGTTACTTGTGAAGACAAACCCCTTCACTCCAGATGTCTCTCCTTCCTTTTTCTTTCTTCAGCTTTGTGTACTGAGCATGACATCACATAGTATGGAATATCTTTTTGGTCACTTGGGTCAGCTGTCCTGGCTATGCTCCCTCCCAGCTTCTTGTGCACCTCTGCACTGGCAGAGTATGGGCAGTTGAAAAGTCCTTGATTTGTTAGCAACAACTGAAACATCAGTGTATTATCAACATTCTTCTCATACCAAATCCCATACTAAATCCAAAACAGAGTGCTATTCTAGCTAGTAAGAAGAAAATCAGCTCTCAGCCAAAACCAGGCCTTTGTATTTTCATAATACAGTAAGTTGTATGAAAACAGTGATGGCTCAGCACTAATTATTTTAGCCGCTGCCCATCCTATGAACATACCAAGAGTCCTGTAACCCTTCAATAAAACATAAGGTGGTAAAACATGATGAGAAAATATTAGTAAAAGCATGGCCATTATCTTTGCCTAGCCCAGAAATACAATTCTTATGTTCTAAGCTTCGGTTTCCCTTATGAAAAGTAGGAAATTTCCCTTTGACATAGGAATATTTCTAGGGAATATATAGGGTGTTGCTGTGTTCAGCAAGTGTCTTGAGCAGAATGGCTACTTAGGTGTGCCTTCATTCTTACTAGGTTTTATTGTAGGCCAGAAGCTGAACATATATTAGTGCCTTAACTGATCTTCTAATTAGCAGGGATCTCAGTGAACTCAAATTGTTTCAAGGCTGCTGAAAGTCGAATCTGGTGCCAGCCTGCGTGAGTGCCTGTGTGTTACCTACTTTTGCTGTGCAGAGAAGGAGGAGACTCCTTGTTCAAAAACCAAGGAGATTGTGCTCAATAGGATGGATGTGTATGTGTGTGTGTGTGTGACAAGGATTGTCAGAGCATGGGATGAAGGCATCTTAAGTCTGTTTGCTTTTCTGCAGAATATTGCCTACTTTTATATCAGACCATCCAGTTTCATTACCTTGGAGCATGAAACTACTGTTCCTCTTTTTCCAGGCCTTGGAAAGTAACAAAAAATGCTTTTTGCTCAAACACTCCCTCGATGTAGAAGAATAATGCACTATACAAGCTGTACAAGCTATTTCCACTTTAATGACTTATCTGATGTGTTGCCTTTTATTTAGAGATGGCTGACAGTTTTTGAAGAAAATTATTAAGATGGACATATTTGTCCATTTACGTGTTGTTGGTTTTTTTTAAATACCCATCAACTAAAAGCAAAATTAGAACATTCTTTGAAATTTACTAGAATTGTTCATTATCCCATAGTGATACTGAAACCTTGCAGTGCAAAGCAATCAAAAGTAAAAATGCTGTAAGTCACAAAATTATCTTGGTCGTGTCCTTTCCATCTTTAACCTATGCAAGCGTTATTAGGAACCTCTTTTAAATGTCTGCTCTTCTGAAACTTAGATGTATGACTATTAAGTGTATTTCTGATGGAGCACAGTGTATTTTAATAAAACTGTTTACCGATTTGAATTTGCTCAAATTTTACAGCTATAATTGCATATTCAATCTATAATGATTTATATCAAGACTGTGAGTGAAAAACTCTCTGGCTTATAGCAGTGTGTTCTTTCTTACCAAAATAGATTTGAATAGCTGCTGTGTGTGTCACTGACTCATCTCACTTTGTTAAAAGCTCGATTACATGGAGCACCTCTGGGAATAAGTACTTTTATCATAAATGAAAGAAGGCATAATTCAGAGAGTATACTGGGTCAGAACATGCTGCTGCCTTAAAGGCTCATGTTCCACCACTTACATACTGTCCCTATTGTCACTCAGTTGAGTATTGCTACTGACACTGACATGGTTGCCTTAAAATTTTCATGCCAAATCAAATATTAAAAAAGATAATTCCTTTAACATGCTGTATAAAACAGAAGAAGACAGATATTCCTAAGGTGTTTTTTTTTTGTTGGTTTTTGTTTGTTTATTTATTGTTTGTGTTTCGGTTTGTGTTTTTTTAAATATTAAAAATAGAGAAGTATATTAAATTTCCATAGTAATTCACATACCAATTCTTATAACTGATTAATAGGAGTTATTCATTTAAAGACGTTATTAATGGCCAGACTCCAAAACTTTCTCCTGCAATTAGTACCAGCAGGATATACTGAACATCCCACATCCATCATCCATTCCTTTTAGATTTTATCTATTAAAATACACATACATTTTTCTGCCTGTTTTGATAAGGCTCACAGAGCTCTCTGCTGCTTAGAATAATTTACAAACTGCGTTATTGTGATGTTTCTGTACTATAAATATATGTACCTGGCCAGCTTCTTCAGGAAAATAGCCTATGTCCAGCTATTATCTATTTATATTGAGGAAGGACTCCGAAGTATGTTGAGTAGTGAGCTTTGTTGCCAACAAACTGCAAGGATAAACTATTCAGAATTAATGTTTTTCACCCTGGAAATTCTGCCTACATGGAAATACATTGGATTTCAGATATTTTTTCTTTTTATTATGAAAGTTTCTGACTGAAGATAGATATAGGTGTTTTTTTTAATTGAACCTGAATTTCACAATATCTGCATTAATTGTTGCTAAACAGTAAAATGGTATGTAAGAGGCATACAGTTAGCAACAAATGTGTTTGCAGATTCCTTTCAGACTTTGTGTGGGAACCTGTTCTAAGATTAAATGTTTTAAACATGCATTTAATGTCTTTTCCCTGGCTGACCTTTCTGTCTTATATGTAACCCCTAGTCCTCCACTGGTATCAGTGAACAGTTAGGTTACACTTCAGTTGTCACCTCTCCATAAGACCTTTTAATTTTTTTGCTTTTGTTAAATTACAGGCGAAAATTAATTCTATTTAATGACTCTATTAATTCTCAAATGGCTTCTGCCACAGTACAGGGAAAATGGCATTGCAGTGCTCTTGAGAAACGTTCATTTTATTCATTGAGAACTTTTAAAATTGGTAATTAACTACAGACTAATCTCTTCAACCTTGTATCCTTCAATCTTACCTGTTTAAATAGATAGCAGTTTCTAGTGATGTTGTCAACTGAAGTGTTGCAGTGCTTGATGAACAGTAGTGTAAATGCATCTAGATTCTAACATTACGTTAAAGACCAGAAATCTTTGTTTTTCTCCTATAGTGGAAGAAAAATTCATTGTAAGAATTTGCTTAATGAGGTTATTTTAAATAAAGTCATCTTTATTGCATTTTTTCAAACTCAGTATTTCTTCAGATACTAAGAAAGATAATTCATTGTGTTGGAGGTGCTTTGATACAGCCTATTGCTTTGCAGAGGAAATAGAGGGGTCACAAATTATCCTTCATAAGGGTATATAATCAGGCTGCAGGATCTGATAGAACCTGCAGGACTTACTTGTGATAGGTCACATATAGCACAATATTTTCCTAAATCTAGAAAAGGGAATTAGGCATGCAGGTTTGCTTTCTATTTCTTATTTTTTTTTTCCCCCCCACATGCAATTATGGCATATTTTACAATGTGTAAAAAGAAATTACAATTAATTTATTTTGAAATATTTAGCTATATTATTGCTCTATGTAATTTGATTTGGTATTTATTTATATAAGCAGAAATTTAATATTGTGTTGGTTAAAGCATTTAGAGAAATGGCAGAAGCCTGGTTTTACTTTCATTTTGTAGCAGTTGGTGCTAAATTGAACAGATCAAGCACACAGAAGAGGAGGCTTATTTAGACAGGAAGGTGTACCAATAGTGAATTTTTCTATTTTTTGCCCTAAATATAGCAATATATTCCAAGTAACTGCTTGAAACTTGGAAGTTTTTCCTCCTATGCAAAACAAAAGCAGAGCTATCTTTGGAGAATTTGAGGAAAAGTGGCAGATTCTGAGTATTTTCAATTATGTTGCCCCTAAAGCCATACCTTCTGGGAACGGACTGACACAATGCTCAATGAGGCACAGATAATCAGTGGCATTTTTCAAAACGTGCAGTGACTTTTAAGGCTATTCACAATTCACATTATCTTAAACTAACACCTGAAGTTATGAGGGGTGCTATCACTCAGATGCAGCATTTCACTCGCAGTTCCAAGGAAGGGTTTTCTTCAAGCACGTTACCCTATTCGTAGGTGTAACAGGAACATAGCTGTGACTATTTCTTCCCCCCCATGGAAAAGATATGGGAAAAAGAGCTTTCATAAAGCTGCTTTTTGGGGGGGGTTGTTTTTTTTTCTGCTAGTGGTCTGAGTGACCATGTGTAATAGCTGTTCTGATATTCAGGTTTTATTTCCTCTGTGCATCACTTGTTTCATTAAGCATGGGATATTTTCCTGCTGGAAAGATATATCCAGCCTTAGGCAAAACTTTTATGTTGCTATTTTGACACAAAGATCTTATTAGCTATTTTAAGAAAATGCTGTGTTCAAAAGCTGAATTTGATGGTTTCCTCAGTGCTATGTTTTTAATCGGTGGACATAGCAATAGTGTATTTTATGATTTTTTCCATGTTCAGTTACTATCCAGAGGGCAACCTTAGGCAGGCAGATGTGTTAGAAGGCTGAATATCATTCTAGATGTTGCACATTTTATTTTTTTATACCATACATCGTAAGTCTATAGCTATAAGCCTATCAGTATGTTGTCATAAAAACATACAATCCATTGCACAATATAATGTGTAATTAGCTACACTTTTGATCAACAATAAAACATTTTTTTTTTCTTCCAAGCATGTTTATTGTCCAGACACAAGTAGGGAAGGTCAGCTAGGAAATATTTTGTCATTCTTGCAATCCTGATTGGCTTCTAATAATATTCTGGCACTTCAAGATCATCACTGACATATTACGAATATATGCTTGGTGATTGTAGCGTGGTTGTAGAGTCCATTCAGTTCTCTGTAACCTGTTTCCATTTCTTTCAGGGATGATTGTAAACCAGTTTTTGAGTGTGAAAGATATTCTGCTACAAAACTCCCTTCAGAGTTGCCTCAATATCATAGAATCATAGAATCCTAGGGGTTGGAAGGGACCTCGAAAGATCATCTAGTCCAACCCCCCCTGCCAGAGCAGGGTCACCTAGAGCACATCACATAGGAATGCATCCAGGTGGGTTTTGAATGTCTCCAGTGAAGGAGACTCCACAACCTCCCTGGTCAGCCTGTTCCAGTGCTCTGTCACTCTCACAGTAAAAAAATTTTTTCTGATATTCACCTTGAACCTCCTATGCTCCAATTTGCACCCATTACCCCTTGTCCTATCACTGGTCATCACTGAGAAAAGCTTAACTCCATCTCCCTGACACTCACCCCTTACATATTTGTAAACATTGATGAGGTCACCCCTCAGCCTCCTTTTTTCCAAGCTAAAGAGACCCAGCTCCCTCAGCCTTTCCTCATAAGGGAGATGTTCCACTCCCTTAATCATCTTTGTGGCTCTGCACTGGACTCTTTCAAGCAGTTCCCTGTCCTGCTTGAACTGAGGGGCCCAGAACTGGACACAATACTCCAGATGCGGCCTCACCAATGCAGAATAGAGGGGGAGGAGAACCTCTCTTGACCTACTAACCACACCCTTTCTAATGCACCCCAGGATGCCATTGGCCTTCTTGGCCACAAGGGCACATTGCTGGCTCATGGTCATCATCAAATTTTAAAAATCACTTAAATTTACTTGAAGTTCTTTTGTTTGCCCAGACCTTGATTGATATAATTAACTACTCTGTACCTGTGTTCCTGCAGTCAGTGCTTGACAACTGACTTGGGAAGAGCCTGGAAAGATGGGTCATTGTCTTTTACAGGAGGGTAGCAGGGTTTTTCTTAAATTTGTAGAGTAGTCAGCCAAGTCAATGGCCATTCCAAAAGTATCCTCGTGATATTAACTGAAAGAAAAGTCTTTGCTGCTTCTGAGACAAACTGCATAAACCAGTCAAGATGTGGAGGGAGCTCACTTGTGCTTCTAACTTGCAGAGAAACTTACTGTTTCACATATTTTGAAATTTTCTTTTGACATAGCCCACAAAATCTTTTTTTTAATTATTTTTTTAAAATAACAACAGTGAAAGAATGTGCTTATTCACACTTTACCTGCTTATGTAATCTATTATTTCAGAAAGATTATTGTGCTAAAATGTTCATTGGTTGCCAGCCCTACAACTTAACTTTTCTGTACTTCTTCAGCAAGATATGTTTTCAGGAGAAATAATTAAATCCTATGGAAAACTACTTCATCAAGGTTTGCTTGGGACAGTCAGATTTCATAACACTAAGTTGTTATAATGCAGGGAAATATTTATTTCCATTCACACAGATAGGAGGACAACAAAATAGACCTTGATGACAAAAATTAACAGTACATTTTCTTGTCCATAGTAATAAAAATAAAGCAAAAATTAGATGTTGACTTTTCTTTTTCTTAGACTTTGTAGATCTATTTAGAAGCCTTAACACTAATCTACTGTGTATATTTTATTAGTTTTTCCTTTTTTTTTCTAAGCCAAACATGCTGTAGATTCTCCAAAGAGAGTGAGTAAAAATTCTTTTCTGCAGTAGATTTCTAGAAGCCAAGATGCAACCTTAAATTTAAAGAATAAAATTTTTATAATATATAATTTATAATAATATATTATATATAATAATATATATTATATATTAATAATATATAATATATATAATATACTATATGTAATAGCATATTACATATACTATATACTATATAATATATTATCTAAAAAAATATATAATTATATAGTAATATATAATTAAACAGTTTTCCTCATGACTTCAGCTGAAAATGGTTGAAAAGCAAGTTTCTGTGAATGCTATTGATTTCATCATGCACATGGAGGTTCCAAGTTTGGATTTCAGGAGTTCAGAGAAGGACAAAGAATCACACAGGCTTCATAGATCTGCTCTTTTGTCAGATAGCGCCCTAATGAAAAAGCAAATACATTGTGACAGACGACAGTAAACAGAACAAAAAACCCCCCATAAATATAGCTTGGAAGACTTCAAAATATGTTGTTTTACATTGATTTGATGTTCACGAGTTGGCATTTCCCCCAGTGCTTGGTTGTTCAGATTTTAAAAACTGATAGAGTGCAATTTAGCAACTAATTGAGTTGCTCTCTCTGCTACAGTCGGAACACTGGAATGGTGAAATCACAAGTTATGAACTTCGTTCAGCTTCATCTCACAGCACAACTCTTTGGACAGATCCTGTGGTCTTTCCAACAGGGACTTGCTCAGAATGTTTACATGATGACTTCTGAGTAATATTTAGGTATTATGACATTATTTTTCATGTGATGTTGATTTAGGCAAATCTCTAACTGGAATAAATTAAAAACTTGTCTGAAGAAGTTTGTAAGATACAGTCACAAGCAGCAAAGCCTTTTGCTCACAGGCTTGTAAGGGCTGATGGGGTAAATAAACACTTTGTCTTGGTCAACCAGCTCCTCTGTGAGAATTAGGCCTGTCTGCAACACTCTGAGCTATTGATCTGAAGATCACAAATTACTTTTTGATTGAATTCTGCCTCTCTGTCCACTATTCACTAACATCGATGTAAGTAGAAATAGTCCAAACTATCCAAAGAGTTGTATTTTGCATGCCTTTGCATATACCAAAGTGGCACAAGACTTAACATTTTTAAAACACAGATGCAATGAACGATAGTCACTTTTATCTAATGCATCATTTGCTTTGGACTAGAACTACTGACATACCTACTAAATAGTCTAGTTCCTTCTGCTTTCCCACCATTTTCCCAGTATGTAAATGTATCTCAAACATCTTAATCACAAAAATTTGCAGTTACACTTACTTTCAGGTTTACCAGTGCCAAGATATTTCTTTCCTGAACAGCAGAGCTACAAATTAAAAGGGTCTGTGACATTGTTCCCCAAGCTGAAACTGAAAAATGAGAGAAATTTACATTTAAGTAAAATTTTCTGCATGTGTTGAAGATGTTATTACCAAGACAAAGTGGTGTCGTAGCCAAAGATAATGGAGGCTGTGCTGACATCTCATATAATTCGCTTTAATTAAGGAATGTGTAGCATATTAATATCATAATTAAAGCATTAATGACAGTTCCTCCCTATCCCATTTTGACAGAAAAGAATATGTTGGGAAGATCCTCTGAAAAAATTAATAAATGCTTTTATGGATAAAACCTGAAAATTCAATCTTTCTGTCAATAAAATCATCTTCTTAAAAATTAATAATTATCAAGGTGTTTAAAATCATAATTTAGCTGTGAATAAATTAAGATCACAGCTATCAGGAGGTAGTGTTAAATTAAGATTACCTTAACTAATGTAGAGTCCTTAAGTAGGGAAATACACTGATTAGTATCTCCAAGGAGTAGATCATTAGCTGGTGACAAGTAGCCTGACTATGGAAATAAATGTAGGCTGACATCTCCCACTTCTTTTGTGTTATTAAAGGAAGTTTTGCCTGTAGCTACAGTGGCCCATTGTCTGTATGGTTCTCACAGGAAGGAGAACCTGTGAGCGGGCTGCATGCCTCTACTCTTCCAGTTGTTCCTTTCCTTGCAGTTTAAAATGTAAAGAGATACCGTGCAAATAACAACCCACCACTTTCTAGAAATACAATAGCATCTCTGTGTAAGTAATGCCTAATATTAATACTGTGAATTTCCAGTGGTGTTGAACTTCAGGCATGTTTGCATGCCTGCAATACTGTTATGAGCACTATAGCTTAATTTACTCTTTTTCAAAATGTCAATTTTATAAACTGGGTGTACATGTATTATTGTAGTCACACTGACAAACCGCCTTTGTCAAATAGGAGTACTCTAAATTTCGTCATGTTGGACTTCTGGGTAATGAAATTAAGGGGAAAAGGGAACAATTTTATAAACTTGGTAAGCACTGAGATTTATGTTTCCTTGCACCTGCATTGTGACTCATTATGTTGCTGGCCAGAGGTACGACCAAGGACTCATATTTAAAACAAAATATATTTCATCCAAAATGCATCAATTTTGGGGTAGCTTGATTTAGGGATAATTTTTATGTATCATCAACCTGAGTAATGTCTAAAGCCCAGACTTCTCATAGCATTTAAACACTTACTTGAGATGCTTAGATGTACACAGTAAAGAACTGAGGGGCAAACAACTGTCAGTTTAAGTGGTCACACATGAGACGGTGTGAATATTTCTGTGACTCTACCTTCTGACAGCTTTGAAAATCCAGCCACAGATCAGAAAATTATTTCCATAAAATTAAGCCATTTTAGAAAAAACAGGCCACATGCTTATCTTTCTGTTTATAATAAAACTTAAAAGTGGCTACATTTATACCTGAGAGGTGTTCTGAGCTTTTAGTGTGTTGGTATTTCATTTTAATCTGCTTATGGGAAAAACAGGCTAGAGAGGAGGCCTATCCATAACTTTGGAGTTCCATTTCAGTGAAAAAGCTTGCTTATCCACAAATATACCTATGAAATATGATTTTTTGCTTCAGTAAGCAGTCTTGAGGAATGCACATATAAAGCTGAAGTCCTCAGGCAGTGATATAGAGAGGTATCAAGACTACTTGAGGTACTGTGTCTCCAGGACACTGGGGGAAATACACATCTTTTTCCTTCTATGCCAAAGATACAGGATCTGCCCCTCTCATGATAACAGTCCCTTTACAATAAGTTCCTCACTGCCTTTGTGCCCTCCTCACACATTAAAAAGTCATTAGATTAAACTCTTAAAAAAGCTTGAGATTGAATACAGTAATAACCTATGTCAGGTTTTCATTTTTTCTGTTAAGCTTCTAGGGTTTAATTTAATCTTTAGCTATGAGCAACTAGGAGGTTATCCCAAAATTGCCCAATATTGGTTGAGTAGCTTTGCATAGTCTTTTGAAACAGGTGGGCATCTAAAAAGTCTGTCTCTGGTTTTGGCTAATATATAAGTCAACATTAAGCCACTCGATGGACTTAATTTTTCCCTGTTCATTTTCATAAATTCACACAAATTAAAATCATGTTAAAGGGGCAGAAACAACAAGAAAAGTCTCTTCAGTATTTCTCTAACAAATGAGTTTGCATTATCTGACTTCATATGAGCAAACTCATGTTGATTGGAGCACACTGAATATGAAGTAGAATTTTTTATGCAACTGCCAAATAATGGGCAGCAGAAAGTAGGTGTTACCTAACAAATGAGGTTGCAGAAATAACAGATGTAGCAGTTCTTTGGACATTTAAAAATCAACATTTGGTTGGCCTGAAACACTTTTTCCTGTCAAAACAGTGTAAATAAGACATAAATTTCAAGGAACTTACACTGGAAACCTTTATCTTGCCTCATTATCTTTGGAAAGCTTTGGTGTGGGTGTTTTGGGTGTAGTAACAGGACATGGAAACACCAAGAAGTGGAAGCAGCCGCTGCCAAACCCACAGCAGGACACATCCTGTGGGGGTAGAATGATCCCTCTGCAAAGGTGCTGTGTGCTTTGGGCATGGCCATCAGGCTCTGCTGCATCACTCGGGTGAAATGCAACATTCCAAAGAGGCACGAGTATGTATGAGATCATGGGAAAGGCTGAGTCCTGACCTTAGCATGTGTAAACTTTAGATACCTGCTCTGTACTGGATAACATTAGAGTTCATATATTCATACGGCAGGCAATGAAAAACGGTGTTCACTTGTTTCTGAGTGTATTTATTCCTAGCTTGTTGCACCTGACATTCTTACGAGCATTCGTCAGTAAATAAAAAAGGAAGTGATCAGCATATTACTTAGGAACACAAAAGCAAGGAATATGTCACAGGGACTTTTATCTTTACTAGCAATGCCCATTAACACTTTCCCAGGCCCTCACATGTTGCTTGCATGACAGTGACACCCTTCTGAGGAAGGGTGGGGAAAGCCCTCAGAAATGATCACTCAGAAGGGCATCCAGACAGGTCTTGTAATGCTTATACACTAATGCATGCAGCATAGGGAATAAACAGGAAGAAGTAGAGATGTGCGTGCGGCTGCATGGCTATGATCTCATTGCAATCACTGAGACATGATAGGATAGCTCAGGTGATTAGAGTGCTGTCATGGATGACTACATACTGTTCAGGGAAGACAGGTCATCAAAGTGAGGTGGCGGAGTGGCTCTTTATGTGAAAGAGCACCTGGAATGTACCGAACTCTGGCCAGGGGAGAAAGAACGACATGTCAAGACCTTATGGGTGAGAATTAAGGGGCAGGCCAACATGAATGACACTGTTGTGGGTGTCTACTACAGGCCACCTGATCAGGATGAGGAAGTTGAGGAGGCCTTTTACAGGCAGCTGAAAGTAGCCTCATGATCATAGGCCTTGGTTCTCATGGAGGATTTTAATCACCCAGGTATTTGCTGGAGTGGCAACACAGCCAGGCACGCACAGTGCAGAAGGTTCCTGCAGAGTGTTGACAACAACTTTCTGGTGCAGGTGGTTGAGGAACCTATGAATGGCAGTGCGCTGCTTGACCTGGTACTAACAAACAAAGAGGGTCTTCATGGGGATGTGAAGGTTGGGGGCAAACTTGACTGTAGTGACCACAAAATGGTGGAATTTACTATTTTGTGTGGAAGTAGGAGAGAAATGAGCAAGAGTACAACCCTGGACTTCAGGAACACAACATTTGACCTCTTCAAAGATCTATTTGGTGGAATACCATGGGTCAAGGCTCTGGAAGGTATGGATGCCCATGAAAGCTGGGCAACTTTGAAACACCACTTGCTCCAAGCTCAAAACCAGTGCATCCCGATAAGAAAGAAATCAAGCAGAGAAGGTAGGAGACCTGTGTGGATGAGTAGGGGTCTCCTGGAAAAAATTAAAGGAAAGAAGGAAATTTACAGAATGTGGAAAACAGGTCTGGCCACTTCGGAGGAATACAGGAATGTTGTCAGAAAATGCAGGGATGCAATGAGGAAAGCTGAGGCCCATCTGGAACTAAAGCAGGCGAAGAGTATCAAGGACAACAAGAAAAGTTTCTTCCAGTACATCAAAAAAAAAAAGGGAAGAATAGGGGAAATGTAGGCCCACTGACAAATGAGATGGGTGCCCTTGTGACTGAAGATACAGGGAAGGAGGAGTTATTGAATGCCTTCTTTGCTTCTCTCTTCACTGCAAAAGCCAGCCCTCTTAAATCCCGGACCCTGGAGATAAGAGAAAAGGTGTCGAGAAAGGAAGACTTTCCCTCAGTAGAGGAGGACCAGGTTAGAGGCCACTTAGCCAAACTCGGCATCTATAAATCCATGGGCCCTGATGGGATGCATCCACGAGTTCTGAGAGAGCTGGCAGATGTTATTGCTAGGCCACTGTCCATCATCTTTGAGAGGTCATGGAGAACAGGAGAGGTGCCTGAGGACTGGAGGAGGACTAATGTCACTCCAGTCTTCAAAAAGGAAGGAAGACCCAGGGAACTACAGGCTGGTTAGTCTCACCTCTGTTCCTGGCAAGGTGTTAGAAAAAATTATTCTGTACATCATCACAAAATATGTGAAAGCAAAGAATGTCATTGGGAGAAGTCAGCATGGATTCACTCAAGGGAATCGTGCTTGACCAACCTGATTGCCTTCTATGATGTCATTACTGGCTGGCTAGATGAGGGGAGAGCAGTGGATGTTATCTACCTTTACTTCAGCAAGGCTTTTGATACAGTCTCCCATAACATCCTCATTATGAAACTCAGAAAGAGTGGACTTGATGAATGGACAGTGAGGTGAATTGAGAGCTGGCTGAGTGACAGAACTCAGAGGGTGGTGATCAATGGATCAGGGTCGAGTTGGAGGCCTGTAACCAGCAGCGTCCCCCAGGGATCAATACTCGGTCTGGTTTTGTTCAATGTGTTCATCAATGACCTGGACAAGGGGACAGAGTGTATCCTCAGCAGGTTTGCTGATGATACCAAACTGGGAGGGGTGGCTGACACTCCAAAGGCCTGTGCTGCCATTCAGCATGACCTGGACAGGCAGGAGAGTTGGGCAGAGAAGAACCTTATCAGGTTCAATAAGAGCAAGTGTAGGGTCCTGCACTTGGGAAGCAAGAACCCCAAGCACCAATATAAGTTAGGGGTGGACCTGCTGGAATGTAGTTTGGAGGAGAAGGATCTTGGAATCCTGATAGACAGTAAATTATCCATGAGCCAGCAGTGTGACCTTGTTGCCAAGAAGGCCAATGGAATCCTGGGTTGCATAAAGAGTGTGGCCAGTAGGTCGAGGGAGGTCATTCTCCCACTCTACTCTGCCCTGGTGAGGCCACAGCTGGAATACTGCATCCAGTTCAAGAGAGACAGGGAACTACTGGAGAGAGTCCAGAGGAGGGTGATGAAGATAATAGGAGGATTGGAACACCTCTCTTACGAGGAAAGGCTGAGAGAGCTGGGACTCTTCAGCCTGGAGATGAGAAGGCTGAGGGGAGACCTTATTAATGCCTACAAGTATCTAAAGGATGGGTCCAAGGAAGATGGCGACAGGCTCTTCTCAGTAGTTCCCAGTGTCAGAACGAGGGGCAACGGGTACAAACTGGAACACAGGAAATTCCATTTAAACATAAGAAATGAGAGTGGCAAGGCACTGGAACAGGCTGCTCAGAGATGTCGTGGAGTCTCCATCTTTGGAGATACTCAAAACCCGCTTGGATGCAGTCCTGAGTAACGGGCTTTAGGTCATCCTACTTCGGTGGGAGAGTTGGACTAGATGATCTCTAGAGGTCCTTTCCAACTTTAACAATTCTGTGATTCTGTGAAACTAAACAGCTACTTAACATCCTTCCACTGTCTGGATGTGCCTCCCGATTACATTTTTGACACTGTATCCTCACCTCAGGAAGAAAGACCAAGGAAAGCAGGCCAATGAAGTAACAGGGAGGACTTCTGCTCAGCTGGAGGGCCAAGAGGCCCAGCAGTCAGTGACCATGTTCAGTGGAGCAGCCCTATCTCCAGAGTTCTTTCCTAGAGTAACAGCCCCACCTGTAAATAGGTATCTGTTTTCAGACCAACATATTTTTGCATATCTAAGGCGAGGACAGATGACACTATATGAGAAGAGTAAGCAATGCTAAAGTAGACGAGTTAAAACTTAAACTGTTTTTCCAATGTTTGATGACATGTTGAACTTAGTTATTTTTAAAATGCATGCATAATTTCTCCAGTCTTCATTTAATGAAAAAAGAAAAAAAGTATTGCAAAGTGGTAGCAACTACTGTAGGCAATTTAAAATCATGACTTTGCCAATAGAATCACTTTTCTTTTCTGCTGTCATTGTAATTTGACTTCAAATTGCATTTTATTGGCTATTACTCTAGGGTAAACTTTTTGCTTTTCTATTTAGAATTTTCTCATCTGTAGGAAAAAATTAAATTCCTGACCTGCCCTTTCTTTAACAAAGCAAATGTGATAGGTGGATAGTACAAAAACAAAGCCTTTCAATAAATGTTCTGATAACTTGTGGAGCATTAAGGATGCTTACAACTAACACTTGCTTTTCATTATGTCCACATGAATATACTCCTTGTCAGTTATTACAACATAAAGTAGGATTGGGTTTAATACTTGGATATAACTGGTCACTATTTGAGCAGGCTGAATGGTCTGACCCATCACCGTGGTTACAACATCCTAGGGTGCTAGACCTGAGATTTTTCTAACACATGAAATTAGGAGTCTCAGGTGCTCAGGTCATATCCATCTGCCGGTCGAATTGTACCTCCATATCTTTGGGCTTTTACAGTATTCATACCTTGAGTACTGTGTCCAGTTCTGGGCCCCTCACTTCAAGAAGGATGTTGAGGTGCTGGAGCGGGTCCAGAGGAGAGCAACAAGGCTGGTGAAAGGACTAGAGGGAAAGTCTTATAGGGAGAGGTTGAGGATGTTGGGGTTGTTTAGCCTGGAGAGGAGGAGACTCAGGGGGGACCTCATCACTCTCTTCAACTACCTGAAGGGAGGTTGTAGTCAGGTGGGGGCTGGGCTCTTCTCCCAGGCAACCAGTGACAGGACAAGAGGGCACAGCCTGAAGCTTCTCCAAGGGAGGTTTAGGTTGGATATTAGGAAGTACTTCCTCACGGAGAGGGTGATTAGACATTGGAATAGACTTCCCAGGGAAGTGGTGGAGGCACCGTCCCTGGATGTGTTCAAGGAAAGGCTGGATGTGGCACTTAGTGCCATGGTCTAGATGGTGTGGTGGTGTTGGTCAGAGGCTGGACTTGATGATCTTAAAGGTCTTTTCCAACCTTGGTGATTCTGTGATTCTGTGATTCTGTAACACACTTACTTTGGCTCCCCATGCTGTGACGAAGCACATTTGCTGAAAAATTATGTCTCTAACAATGCTGCATTGTTTGGATGAAATTCCTAGTTTTAGATATGTAAAGAATTGTGGCATATTTGCACTAGGCTCTGTGACTCTTCTTTGACAGTGAAATATTACTTGTTAGAATTTAATTTCAAGTGTTTCAAAGCATGACTTGAAGGAAATAGAACACGTTTATGTTAAATGTATAACACAGTGTATTAACATTCACAGCATTCACTATCATTTAATTTGCAAAAATTTCTTTCAGCTACACCAATAAAAATGGTGGGAAAGTGGGGACTTTAGAGCGACCAAAATGAGCCAGCATGGCTAACCAACTGAGTAGCAGGATTAAAAAGGAACCCCTCAAAAAGCTAGTTAATGTCCTGATGAAGAAGCAGAAAATATCATGAACCATGACAGATCAAACGTAAATATAAAATAAAGCATGCCAGAAGAAGTTTGAGGAGCCACTTATGAAAAGCATGAAAACTGGTAATAAATCCCTTTCACAGATGCAGCAGAAGCACCATGCTTTTGAGAAAGCCTTTAGGGAACAAAAGAGGAGTTGAGAAGATATATGGATATAACAAGAAAATTAGGTGATTTTTTGACATTCATTGTGGAGGAGCTTGAGTTTGCTGGAACTCCTCCCAATGGGCAATCCTCAAACCAAAAGCACAGGCAGAACAAACTGAAAAAACAGAGCAAACTGACAACAGGAAAAGGAACAAACTGGCAGGTTGAGGTGGTGCCCAATCAAGATTTCTACAAGGTCTCAAGGATGGAGCAGTTGAACTGCTCATTCGGATATGCAATCCCTTTTAAATTTCCTTCGATATAAAAAAAAATCTGGAATTGGGCTACTTGACACCGATTTTTAAGCAGGTTTCCAGAGCTGTGGAGAAACATAGAAAAACCTAAGGAACTTATTAACTGAAAGGCAAAAGCAATGTAGATTTAACCAAAAATATGAACAGAAGTATGGTCGAAGCATGTAGATACTTTTCTTAGGGAGATGTGAAAAGCAGTCATGCAATTTTTAAATTCAGAATCAAGCACAAAATGTACTTTTAGGATTTAATCTCCTAATGAAGTTTTTTTTCAGTCTTGCAGCTAGTGTAGTAATGAGAATATTTATCTGATAGAGATTTTACAGACGTTGAGGTATGACACATCTATAAAAAAAAATATCCAGGACCCTCTTTTCTGTAAGAAACCCTATACCCTATAAGAAATCCTTGACTATGGCAGGGAGGTTGGAACTAGATGATCTTTAAGGTCCCTTCCAACCCAAACGGTTCTATGATTCTATGTGACTTCTTTGGCTTCTGTCTTCATAGAACTGGCCATGTAAGCATTAGCATATTTGTGACTCACAACAAGGTTTTCTTTAAAATAGCCTGAAGTAATTATTGTTCTGATAATGTCCATACTGGTATTTTAAGACTCTTTGACTTTATGGCATCTGACAGAGTAGCTTATCTAGTAGCTGTAGTAGATGAGGGCAACTGAAACATATTTGCAAGTTTCCTCCAAGGGATCATCTTGGAATTTCTGGTAAAGGAAAGGTAAGAAGATAAGCAAAGCAGTTCATGTAATTAAGAGCAAATTGAAGAGGAGGTAACACAACTACTTGGATTTATTTCTTAACCTGGCCTCCTATTATAGTTAAATATTTATATTATTCCAATATATGGGACCTTCATTTAGGAGATACACCTTGTACTAAGGAGTAGTCCAAAACTGCATAAATGATATTTGTTTTCCTGAAAGCTCTTCAATGTACCTATGGTAAATGTTTATTCAGACATCCCCGTTTGGGGTAATGCAGATGGCTGGGTAAGCATTCGGTAATCTCCACTTAACATTAAAGCTAAGCTATAACTTTATACTACATAGTAACTCCCTCCTTGAGCCTTGCTTTTTCATGCAGTATTTTGTAATTCAGTGTACATAGTTGCTCACTGAATACTTGGTTATAAGACAAAGTTAAAAAACAAGCAGTCATTCTGCAATCAATGTTTGCCTTAAATGAATAGATAAATAATTCCATAACAGCAGAAGCCTCTTTTAATGGAGCTAGTCTGACATCCAATAGCTTCAAAAGTACAATCTGTACATTCTTGATTACTTTGTAAAGTAAAGGGAGAAATAAGTATAATTACCTTCCAAAACTGTCTTAATTTTTCAGCCTACCACAAAGATGCTTGTATTAGCTTCTATGCTTGTAGATATAAACCATATTGTATTCAACAGAACATGATCTTAATTGAAATGTCTTGATTTATGAAGCCTGGTTTTTAGACTACCAAGCACTTGATTGGGTTAAAAAAAAGAAATCAATTTGTTGCAGCATTTTCCCTTATTTGGAAGGTGTTCTTTTCAGTCTGAGAAACTGATGCGTGCTCTGTTGGGTCTGCAGTAACAATTCAGCTCCAGAAGCCAGTTTCAACTAATGTTGAGAGATGCTGAGCAGCAAACGTATGGAAGCAGAAGTAATATGTTGGCATTATAGACGAGATAATAGATAAACATTTGTTTAACTTAATTCCTACTTCTTTAAAAAATCTACATCTCTGATCTGGAAACTGAAGTTTGTTAAAAAAATCAGTGTAATATTTGTAGCAAGATACTTTCCCATATGACCACTGCTTCCTTAACTGCTAGGGCTGCTCATTAGTGTCTAAACATTCCTTGATAGAATGGGGCCAGTGAAGAGTTTTTAACTGACATGTTGATGAGTGAATAGATAGTTTAGGCCTCCAAACTCGGAAGACTGCTTCCTGACCCTGTATTGCTGGAGAGGACTCCCCTTGACCTAGTGATGTTCCAGCTGTACCTGAGAGGATAATCTCAATCCTGCATCTTTATCTGTGGATTCATTTACCGTAGATTAAAATGATGGTCTTACTATGCTGCAACATTCATTTTTACAGATCTTCAAAGGATAAGGCACTAAAGGAACATTTAGACTTGACATTATTTATAAACATAAATGTAAACATCACGATCAAATTTGATCAAGTGCTTAACCTAGCCTGATCAAACAAGCAGCTTACATTTAAAAATTATAGTCATAGTCCTCAAGTTAGTAAATATGAACTGAATGCAAAAGAAAATAGTGATGTTTCCTTGACTCTTCAGGGTGGTCATACAGCAGGAGAGATATCAGCTACAACTGCTGGAAGGAAAATTTCTCAACCATAAATTTGCCATATGTTCCAATTGGGCTGCTTTCTCTGACCTGCTGGAAAAACCAGTGTTGATAAAGATGGCTTTTAAAAAATTTGAATCTTGTTTTGAAGATGAGAATTTGTTTATTTGAACAAAAGAGTAAATATATAACACCTTAGGAGGCTGGGATATTTATTAGGTAGCAACTATTTTGTGCTCATGCATATAATTGATATTATAATAATCCGTGATCGGGATGAAAAATGAAATTATCTATGGTTGACCCTAACTCTTATTGTGAAATTTTAGTTGAAGTTCTGAGTTTAAGCTTGTATATGTGTCAGTTCAAGCATAAAGTATTGTTTGACAGAAGAAGAAAAAGAGTAAGTGACATTGCAGGTGCCTGTTTTTCCATATAGTTTTGTATTTTTTTTCTGGATCTAATGCCAGAAGCACCTTTCAGAATATTGCTGTCCTGAATAATTTGTTGAAAAACAAGCCACTGAGAGATAAATGACCCTTCATATTTCATGGAATTATGACTCATTGAGGTTTTTTTGTTTTGTTTTGTTTTTTCTTGTATTTACTTTAATTATTAATGCGTACTGTGAAGTCTGCTTTGCTCTTTACTTTTGAGCTGATGTTTTCTAAGGATAGTATAGATGTAAATATCACTGACAAAATATAATCCACAAACATAAACTGTGACTGTAACTCAGAAATGCTGTAACTGTTTGAATTTCAAAGCCAAGGGGCAAAGTAATTTTAAATAATGGTATTAATATAAAGTAAAACTTTTTAAATATTAAGGCTCTTTTACAGACCATAAGAAGTACATATGAGCTTGCAAAAAGAGCAGACATTTTGTATGCTGCTATGATGAGATTTTTATTTTATCAGTGATTGTCTGAGAATACACTTTCCGTATCTCAAATATTTTGATACAGCATTTACTGGTAACTATTTTTTCCTCTAAAATTAATCTGAACACGAGCCAAACTCATCACCTTGCTTTACAGAATAACACAAAGGAGTAATTCAGCTCTGAAACTATAGATTAAAATCCCATCTTCACAGGGGCCTGGTAGTTAGATTACTTATTTCCCAAGCTACAGTATTATAAGGTATTCTCTGTTTCCATAGAATTATAGAATCATAGAATCATAGGGGTTGGAAAAAAAAAAATTAAACAATTCCACATTGCACATTTTTCTATATGTTTCTATGCTTTTGAGGTTAAGTCAGTTTTCTCAAGAAGTACTCTCCAAAAATGTGGTTAAGAAATACGTCTAGTTTGCAGTGCAGATTTAATAGCTGATCAAAAAATAAAATTTTATTGTCTACCATTAAGGGCTGATTTATTTGGTGTTTTCATTTACTGCTAAATGTCTAACAAAATACTAGGGGATTCATTCAATTTCCTGCTGCTGGAGATGAATATAGAATAGAACATTAAGCAGAATGCAAGGATTAGAGAGGGTGTGCAATGGAGAGGACCTGTAGCTTTTATTAAATACACCTTCATGACTGCAGAAAAATATGCTGAGTTTCAGGGATAATAATTTTAATAATATATACCTTAGCAAAAGAGACAGTAGGAAGACGTACAGGCTGTGCAAAGCAGCAGATGTTAAAGTCGTCATAATGCATGGTTAGGTGGAGAGTAACTTTGCTGGAGTCTCTTGAGCAGTTGCAGAGCTTTCTCTATCAGAAATTGAGCAATGGGAGACAAGTCAAACTTTCCAGCTTCTCAACAAACCCTGCTGTCTTATAAACACAGAATAGTTTGGGTTGGAAGGGACCTTCAAAGGTCATGTAGTCCAACCTCCCTGCAGTGATCAGGGACATCTTCAACTAGATCAGGTTGCTCAGAGCCCCCTCCAAACTGACCTTGAATGTTTCCTGAGATGGGGCTTTTACTACCCCTATGGGCAACCTGTTTTATTAGTAAAGCTGACATTTCGGTCTACATCAGATAATGTGCAAAGATCTTTATGCAAAGCATAATATGCCTGGAATTGCAATGTCAGAACTGTAGCCAAAATAGCCCTAAATATGTAAATCTGAGTTTAAGTTATTCAATGCAGCTTGAGAAGAGTTCTATGAAATACATCTGTTACCACCATTCCTACTTGCCTTAATTAAAGAATTATAAGTTGTTACCCAAATTGACATACCATTTGCAGTTGCAGTTCACACAGTCATGATCCAAGCACCTGTGACTTTGTCTGCCTGAAAAGGCAATGTGTAAAACGCTATTTACAAAATAAGTAGAAAATCTTCAGCACTCTACTCATACAAAAGTTGTAAAAACCCTCTAGTTTTCCATGAAACTATACAGAGTTACAAAATCAATTATATTTAGACATAAACCTGGATTCTTGTCTTTGGAATTATCATTCAAACATAAACTTTCTCCTATGGGGCCAAGTAATTCTATGAAATCTCATGAGGTTAATGAAATCAGAAATCAAGGTAGAATGTGAGCACTGCATGAGCATTATTTTCGTAGCTACTCACCACATATTAAAATCTTACTGCCTGTCTTATGGGCGAGTTCATTTAAGATCAGCTTTTTCTCAAAGTTTGCTCACAATCTTCACATTAATTCTGGTAAGGTAGCTGGCTGATAAAATTAGAGACCAGTGAATTTTACTTGTGTGAGGGAGAGAAGGAAGAAGCTGCGTTTTGCAGAGGAACCTGAAGAGTCAGAAAAGGCTGACAGCAATAAAAGAACAAATTGTGTGGGAGAGGGAGAGGGAGAATAGTATAGCTAGGGCCTGGGGGAAGATGGGAAAGGTTATTTGGCAGAGAGAGGAAACTTCCCAGTAACATGGGAATGTGATTATTCTTCTGGAAAAATAAAAGGTCATTGGGAAATATTGACTCAGATACCCTCTCCATACCCCCTGACCGGTCAGAGGCTGACTCAGAAGGTCTGTGGAAGTCTGCTTCACCTATGGTTAAAGTTTGAACAGTCAGTCCAAGAGACCATGGAGGGGCTTAACTTCAATTTTCAGTACAGACATCATCAAAAGCAGTACAGTGCAGAGTGATAGAAATCCCTTCATAGTACAAGGTTCATACACAGAGCTCATTTATTCCGTTTTGTTCTCTCCATCTCTGTATGTCTTTTTTAAATTAAGAAACCACCAGACTGAAATAAATACAGAAAGATGGTGACTGATTGAGACAGTGTACTCAAAATATTACATAAATTCAATGTAACCTATTACTCTAAAATGCTTTCCTTGCAACAGGTGCAATTTTATTTGGTTAGGAAAAAACATTGCACTCTCATTCAGAAAATGTCCTTTCTTTTGACAAGGCATTATTTTTTAGAAAATTCTCACCTAGTTCAAAATTTTACACCTGGTAATACTTCTAACAACTCTAACCTGGCAATACTTGTGTCATATTAAAAAAATAACTTGCTGCTTTGCTGTTGTTTGGTTTGTGTTTTTTTTTCCTATGAAGAGCTGGCTTTTCATTTACATTGTGCAGTTGTTGAAAGATAGACAAGATGTTAAACTTTTTTTTTTAATGTTACTTTCAATTTCATTTTTCCATACTTTTGGCCTGAGAGCTTCTCATTTGATTGACACTTCAATACATTTAGTGTCATGAATGGAATTGAGCAGCACATTTCTCCTAGGAGACTGCAATCCTAATCAGGCTTTATGGTTAATTTAAGTACAAGAATTTATCTTCTTTTTTTTTTTTTTTTTTTTAATATTAGAAATCACAGCAAGCCATATGTGGCTTGAGATTTTATCTCTGTCATTTTCTCTTTTAAGGGTAATGTTGGATTCAGACATTTCAGAATCTGTGCTGAAATTGCTCTTTTCTAATGATGTGGGAAATAAAATTCTTAATTTTGTCCTATGATGGGAATGAAAAGCAGCCAAAATCAAAAGAAAGATAAGTGCATTTATTAAGAAATAAATGGAGTATTGAAGTTGGAGCCATACTAAACTAGAAGACCATTTTTCTTTCAACTGATCTACAGGAAGATATTTTAAAAACAAGACTTATATTACTCGTAAGAGAATATATTCATAGCATCATTGAAGGTAATACAGAAGAAAAACTAAAAGTTAGATCAAAGTTAGGCCGCTAGTGTATTAGGAACACTAATTACCATAATGACCAACATTGTATCATTTTCAATTTTGTCTTTTGCCTTTATTCTTTTGTCTTATGTTTACACCATAATTTTGGATAAGAACCTTCTTATTTTCTTAGGGTTTTTTGTACCATGGCTAGCCCAACTGGCTAGCTCATTTCACTTCCCTCAGATTATACTGTAGCACAGAAAAAATAATATATTTCGGCTAAGTCAAAAGCAAATTTGACATTCTGAATTTACAGAAACAAGGGCTTTAAGTGTTCCTGTTGATTCTGAATGTCTGAATGAACACTAAATATTTCTGTAATTTCCTGGAAGTTTTGCATATTTTCTGTCTTCAAGACAGGAAAAAATAGCTTATACAGGTCTCTATGACCTTTGCATAAAATACAAGTCCAATGAAATAATCAGGCAAGTTGCAAATTTCAAAACAAAATTCTGGATACATTGAAATAGAGTATAGGAATGTTTAATTACATTTGTTCTTATATTTCAAAATAGTCCATTTCTAAATTATTATTCATAGTCCTATTACTGGCTTGTAAAATGTTTTATGCAAATGTGGAACAAAATTATTAAAGATTCATAAATACTCGTGTTCTTGGAGTCTCACTGAGGGCAATTTTAAGGGGACCCTAATACTGATATAAACCTTGTTCTCATGTACTGCAACTGAAGTCCACACAATGGTCTGACTGTGTTAATCCTCAGTGTGTAATACCTCATTTCTATGTTTGCATGTTTAAAAATGTAATATGTAAACCACAACTAGTTTCCTTCATGCTAGCCATGGTACCTGGGGGATGTGAGAACCCAGCAACTAGGATTCATAGCAAACAGCAAGTTGAGGAGGGCTAACCTAATACAGTTGTAAAGTATCTAAGGCACCAGCTGGTGGACAGGACATGGGGCTTCTTTGCATCCAAACTCCTGATTGTCCTGGACTGGCAGCTGAAGTCCCCATAGAATATCTTTGGGCATTTTAAGTGCCATCAGATGTCTACTCAATCAGACTGAACCCATCAGTGATGCTGAAAAAAAGGCAGGGAGTTCAGGCCTTGATGATGTACTGGCCACGATGAGAATGGTATTCAAACGTGACCCAGACCTTGCAGCTCAGTCCCATTAGTTATTCTGCCACATTGGTGAACTCTTTTATTTTGTAAATTGTATATTCTAGGGTTGTTTACCTTTTTACATACTGCTTAAGAGCATAAGAAGAGCATCTTCCCAGGAAGCAGAAAGACATGCTTGAATGAAGGAGGGCTTGCTGAGAATTCCTTTTCCTGCATGTGTAGGTTAGAATAACTATGACCAAAAAAATTATGGTGAAGGTCAGAAATAAAACTGTTATTTCACTCCCAGAATTACTAATGTATTTATACATTTGTTTGGTTTTTTTTCCCCAAGCACAATATGTGGACCTTTCTAGACATAATGCTCTGTATTTCTCTAAGTTTTATTCCATCGAGTTCAGCATTCCCAACATTTCTTCTTCCCATGATCTGAGAAGTTTTAATGCTTGGCTGTGCACCAGCTCTGCTTCAAGAGATATCTTTGATGCCGACAGATTATAAGGGCTCTTGTGCTTCTTTTGTTGCCCTACTTTCAAGTTGAAAGGAGAGACTGATTTCAATAACAACTGACTCTAGAGCCTATTTTCTTATTTTATTTCCATTGTACATTAAAAAAAAAAAATCCATTTAAAAGCTTCACTGGAAACTTAGAAAGCTTCAAGTGGATATTTGTGATAGGCAGTTGAATTCTACTGTTTAGATTGGAACAAATTCTCTTTTCATAGACTCCAAAGCCTGAGAGAAAGAAGATGTATTTGTTCAGAGAGACATGCATTCTTTGAAGTACACAAACATTTTTCATATGAAAAGCTGTCAGAATACCAGCAGTAGTAGGTGGAGAGCAGAGAATAAGTTAATTCATATTCACCAACTATACCTAGTTAACTCCAAGGAACTGAATCACAAAAACAAACTCAGTGCTAATTTCAAGCCTGGGCCTTGCTGTTGCAGAAGTAGGTATGATCAAATTATGGCGTGAGAGAGAGAATTTCAAGACGGTGCGTGAGTTCTGTAGTTGGACAAATAAAGGGGAAAAAAAGAAAGACAAAAAACCTTACTAATCTTTTATCTTTAAACTTATTAGATTTTTGTATGTGGCAAATTGACATACATGGGAAATAGTCACTTAGCATGAAAGCTATGTTAATGTAACTTCCAGCTGGAACGTCATGCTTCTTTCTTAGTCATGGGTTTCTTGAGAATTTCAGCTTTCCTTAAAATGACACAAACAAACAAACTCTGTTTCACACATGATTATGGAGAAAGGAAAATACGCAATCATAAAGGACCAAAGACCAGCGGGCAGGCCAGTTGATCTATGAAAGATGCTGTATCTCCCTACAAATTTCTTCTGTTTTATAATCTTAAACCATGGCAGCTACAGAAATACTACTCTAAAACTCAAAATTTTCTTTCTGATTACTCCATAATTTTGGCTAAGGAAGCAGGCTAATTGGTATTGGAGAGGTCAACTGTGTTGCTTTGGAAATGTAACCAACCTGCAAGGTTGATGAGCAGGTGGGTTCCTGTAGTGCTTCACCCCAGCCCAGCTTACATTGGAAATTGTTGCAAAGAGTGGTCTCACTAAAAGGGAAAGAGAAGAACTGAAACATGGTCCTACTCAGAAATTTTGTAATTGTGTATATTGCAAAAAGTGTGCAGTAGCACATTTTGCTTTCCAAGGCATGTCCCGAGTTGTTGAATTTGAATATGAAATCCTCCAAGGAAGAACTACTCTGCTCCCATAATTATGGAGATGACCTAATGTCTAAAAGTAGGCCTTTCAGAAGACCTAAGTTAGCACTTACAGACCTCGGCAAGTAGTAGGTGTATTGCTTCTGCTAAGTATTGAGTGTATCCTGAGTTTGTATGGTGGGTTTAACAAGAAGAAATACCTTTCTCAATTTGTTTTGGAAGAGCAGAATCCCTGATGCATAAACTTCAGAAAAATAGTTGGTTGAAAAGTCATTCAAGTTTTTTAGCTTCCGACAAAGATCTAAAGATCGTTTTAATTAAACCCAGGGCTACTCACCAGAACACTGTATTTCCTCTTCAATCTTTTTAAGGCTTACAGTGCCTCTCTCAAGTGGCCAATTTACAAACATATCCCTGCAAACTGTGGCCTGTATTCAATTAAAAGACTCTTACAGTAAGAATTTCCAAGAAGTATGAGAGAAAACTGGCTTGAAACAACGGTTAAATATTTTGTTATGAAATTAGAATTCTTACTCTTTCTTTTTTCTTCACATATTTGTTCAATTTTGGTAGGTTTAGTATTTTCATTATGTACCTTTTACAGGATGAAATAAAAGAAGCACTCGAGATATTAATTTTGCATCAGTAAAGTGAATAAAGCAGTGCCTGAAACATAAAAAACCCCCCTGATGTCATTATAAGAAGTTTTACATCATTTGTACATTTCTAGTTGGCATCTGATGCCAACAGACACCAGATTCTGACATCTGACATTTATGCATAATTTTTAAAATTCCCCAAACATATGTTTTGAAATGCTTAAAGATGACAGTACTGTTATACATACCTGTTCAATGTAACACTGGTAATGTATAGGAACAAGTGTCAGGCTTCCAAAAGACATGCAGGGTCCAATAAGGAGCCTTGCTTTTCCTGGTTCTCAAATTCTTACAAAGACTGTTTTCCTTTCCCAAATGTGACCATTTTTAAACATGTCTGTCACAGTTTACCTTAGGGAATGGAATTTGTCAGGAAACATGCAGTATAGTGGGGATCGAATACCTAAGGCTTTCCCATACAGATTCATCAATTTTCTACCTTACCTGCGAAGATCTTTATGAAGTTAAGCTCTTTAAATAAGGAAATTAAAATGACTGGGACAGCTTGTTGTTAAAAGGAAAGTCTGGTGAGGGTAGGAAGGTTTTGTATGATTTGGAATAGGATCTTGAATGTTGGTCTCCCACATCCCAAGATGAGATTTTAACCCCTGTGTTTAGAGGCAGGCATTTATAGTGGAAAGCATACAGCTTTGGATACACAATCAGATAACTTTCATCACCTACAGCTAGGTGCACATGCCTACATTATGAAGCCCAGATCCACCTGCTTTTTCCAGCTGAGGACAGCAGAATAATCTTGAGCCTCTGACATCATGTAAAAAAGCCCTGGCCTCTGTGTATGCTTCTTTCTAATCAGAAATTCAATTTGAGTACGCAATACTTATATCATAGATATATCATATATCTTATAATATCATTCTGATGGAGAAAAATGGTTCATAACAAAACTTCTATACAAGCTGTAATCCTTTCAATTGATGAGTTGCATAAGAATACATTTATCCTGGGTTTTAATATTATTTAGTCTCTTTATAAGCTGTCTATTTTAATTTTCTGTTTTGATAGATAGTTTATACTGATTTTTGTAATAATGTTCATGTTTGGTAGTGGGTCCACTGTAATTCTTCATCACCCATTTATACTTCTTAAAAATTATAAAAGAGCAGGCAGAAGGCATCCTCTGATGGGCCACTCTACCTTGTCATTTTCAAAGTCAGTAATTACTTCTTTGCTTGAAAGTGAAGTATGTTAATATATCTGATAGTACCACTTAATCATTCGTATACAGCAACTTTTCTGTTCCAGCTGAACATTATTTACCAAACTGGTTTCTTGTGCTTCTGCCCAAGATAAATGACAACAAACACAGTTTCTTTTTGGGTTTGTCAACAAACTATTTTTAAACATACCTAAGTCCTGTCCCAAGTGCTGTACTAGGGTCAGCCTTTACTCTAAACTGAGAAAAGAAAACAATACTAAGGTCCTTTCAAAGTTTGGCTATGATACAGAGAGGTGTTCAGTGCTTGTGGGTAGGAACTAGCAGAACTGACCTGGTCCAGCAGCGCGGGCCATGAGAGAACTGACGCAGCTCTCTGAGGTTTCATGAATCCTATAAACATGCTGAGCTCACACCATTTTTATTCACTGATTCAGTTCAACAGTAGAAGCTGCCACATCTGACTTTGTAAGAGAATGTACTTGAATACCCTAGGGCCCTTAAGCAGTAATTTTAAGTGACTTCAAATTTATTTAAATTTTTGCAAGAAATACACTTGTCAGAAAAGTTGCATCTTTTAACTCTGGTCCACCTCTTTCAATAACTGCATGACCATTAAATAATCACACAACATGTTTACCAGAACCTTTTTGTTCCTTTAGATTGTTGCCAAAAACATCCTGAATGCCTTTTTAAGAATGCAAACTTCTGTTACACTGAGCATAGGTTGACATCCAAGGCCACAGAATATTGTCTTTCTCATATTTTCTTAAAGAAATCTTCTCCTTTTTAGGTGCAGATGATATATTCTGAAGAACTTCAGAAACACTTCTGAAATTCCATGAGTTTTGACACTTTGGTAGCTCTAAAGTATCTGAACCAAAGTAATATGTCAGTATTTTCCCCTAAACTTTTTTCTGTTACTACTGATGTATTGTGCTGCTGCTTTAGCTTTGGAATGGTTGACAAGGTATCATCACTTTTGATGTCTCTTCCAAACTTTTTTTTTTCCAAATTATAAGTCTGTTTTCCAAATTACCTTTGAGGCATGATAAAAATATGGCTTTGACAGATTGATGAGACAGTAGGAAGCATTAGTGTCTTGTATTTTTGAGTCTAAGCATAGAATTACAGAATCATAGAATGTCATGGGTTGGAAGGGACCTCTAAAAGTAATCTAGTCCAAACCCCCTACAATAAGCAGGCACATCTCCAACTAGAACAGACTGCTCAGAGCCCCATCAAGCCTGACCTTGAATGTCTCCAGGGATGGGGCCCTCACCACCTCTCTAGGTGACCTGTTCCGGTGATCCACCACCCCTCATGTTAAAGAACTTTTTCCTAATGTCCAACCTAAATCTACCCTTCTCTAGCTTGAAACCATTACCCCTTGTCCTATTGTTACATGCCCATGTGAGCAGGTCTTCCTCAGCCTTCTTATAGGTCCCTTTTGGGTATTGGAAAGTCGCTATAAAGTCACTCTGGTCATTTTTGTTGCCCTGCTCTGGACACACTTCAACAGGTCCACGTCCTCCTTGTGTTTGGGGCTCCAGAGCTTGATGGAGTACTCCAGGTGAGGTCTCACCAGGGCAGAGTGGAGGGGCAGATTCACCTCCCTCAGTCTGCTGGCCACACTTCTTTTGATGCAGCCCAGGGTTTGTTTGGCCTCCTGGGCTGCAACTGCAAATTGGTGGCTCATGTCCAGTACTTCCTCCACTAGTACCCCAGAGTCTTTTTCCACAGGGCTGCTCTCCAGCATGTCTTCTCCCAGCCTGTATTGATATCTCTAATATTGTGAGTTAAAAAAAGAGTGTGTCAGTACTTTGGATGCGCATGCAGAATTTGCACAACCACCCAGTTTTCAGGGAGCCTTTTTCCTTTTGGGAACTGTCAGTACTTTTGGAAAACAAGCTCTCATTGCACCTAGTTCAGGGATACATACTCCTGCATAGTTGTATCAAAATGGTTATGGTCACATGTGGGAGAATGCAATTGTCCCAAACTGTTCTGCTTTAGTGGGGTGTGAGCATTCCAGCTTTTCCACTGTCCACGATGCAGTACATTAATATGTCATGGCCTAGGCGATGTTTAGTACCGTGTCCTGAGACTGGAGATCTTGGATGCAGAGATTACAATATCTTAAATAACAGCTTGATTCTGCAATAATGGAAACACTGATATTCCTTTCAGCCATGCCAGCAGTGCTGTAGGTAAACTCCTTGTTATGTCCGTGGCGAAACTTGTAAAAAGCAAGTCCCTCTTAGACAAATGTTTGCTTTGTATTAGAATACCAACAATATGCTGCTACTTACACTCTTCCACCTGTATAAGCACCTGTCGCTATAGACATCTATGCGTTCAAGCAGATTGTGTGCTGGAATGGTGAAAAACTTTGTTGAACAAAGTGCAGGAAGGATGAGATTTCCCAATTAATGGGAATATTGCCATCTTGCAATATGTGTTAGGTCAAGTGCCAATTTCTGGAATCAAGTCATTTGAAATAAAACCACTGATAGGTTATTGCCCTTAATTTTAGCTTTTAACATTGATGCCTGTTCTTTGCAAAAAGATGAAAATGACATGGTTGTGCATTCAGTCTTTAGATTTTCTACTGCTATGTATAAAGATGTCAAATGCCAGTCTAGGCTACATATTTCCAATTTGTGAGTGAGCCACCAAATTAATAATATGCTGAATATTTGCTTTTGCATGCTTTAGCAAAATTATGCACATAATTGCTAGAACAGGTGTGTATTTTTATTTTATATATATATATAAATGTTGTGAAATTCCATTCAGTTGACAGTATTCTGGTGTTTTGTATCTGTGAGTCTGTTCCCTTTTTAGAATATGTCCTGATAACAAACACCTTGTATAAGGTTCTAATATAACTTCATTTTAGAATTAAATGAGTAGGTGTTGAAAGGTTTTTGTAAGAACCAACACATCCAACTCCTGTTTTAGATATTCCGCTTGGTCTGCTTTAGGCTGCTACAGAGTGCAACAGCTCTTTCTGACTGTATAATGAGGCTCACAGACAGGACTTGAATTTTTTATTTGCTTCTATTTTGTACAATTCCAGCTCCTGGAATTGGTTAATTACATTACCTCCACTTTCATTCAATCAATAAATCAATCATGGAATAAAGAAATCTTCCCTCATGTAAACAGATAAAAGCTTACAATGATAAACAAATGCTACCTGAAGACTCAAAAACAGGAGGCACATGAAAACAAAAAACATTTACAGATCTTAAAAAGAAAAAGCAGACTGTGATTTTAACACCCTAATTCATACTTTGTGTGTAAGTGAAGATAGAGAGACAGTCAACTGCTTAGAATACCTGCCCTTTAACCGTTTCTATTTTCACCTCCATGTCTGATACAAAAGAACACATGCCAGTTCCATCTCCTTCTAGCTAGACTCGACTTGATTTGCCATGGAAAATAGTAATGGGAATCCTACTATTCTACTCAGAAAGTATTATTTCAGATGGCTTCTTTTTATTAGTTATTGAATTGATTTTTTCCATTAAAACTTTTTAGTATCTAGAATATAATTAAGTACAAACATAACTTGTCTTCCCAGCTCTTTAAACTCAGAATTTTTCTTGTGTTGTCTCATGATAATCATGTCCAATTTTAGCACTAGAGCAGCTCTCCAACTTGGAATCAGCCTAGAGGATGGTCCTCAAGTTAAATAGTGGCTGTGTAGTTCATAGGCTTATTTTCACATCAATTGATGACACAACTCAATAAGTGTAAAACTGCAGAGACACATTATGCTGATACCCCAATCATCAAAAAATATGCTTTACAGATGTGCTTCAGACTAGCTCTTTTCCTGTGAACTGAGTGCCCCTTAGTAGTTGAAGTGCATTAGGTTTGCTCCTGGAGTGCACCCTCCAGTTTCATTTCATCTGAAAAGAATCAATTCTTGTATTATGTTTACTCTGCAATGTGAACCAAAATATGGTAAATAGCAACAACTGGGAGATTCACTTGTTTGGGGATATGGCTGTCATTAGCTAAAATGCTAATAGAGATGCACCCATGACACACATATGTGATATACTCGTGGTGTAAGTGTGGCTCAAGAGTATCTTTATGATGAGATTATTTTAGAAGCTGCTGGTGAAGATACATTTTATGAGGAAACTAATATTGCCACTCCTGTACATTTTTACTTTCTTAATTTTCAAAAAAGATACCTGAATTCTCCCTACTTCCAAATCATGTCTTGGTGTGTGTATGAAAATGGGGGTATTTTTCTCCAAAACCTTAATGGCTTTTGTGAGAGACGGACTCTATAATGGCCTTTAATCCAGCGACCATTCCTGGCGATGCGCCCCCCCGGCACTCGTGGGGAGAGGACAGAGGTACCAGGCGCATGCGCACAGACTACAGACTGCAGCTCCCAGGAGGCACGGCGGGGCCGGGACTGGAAAAAGAAGGGAGGAGCAAGAAGGCGCGCGCTCTGTGAACACACACGGATCCAGCCGCCGCGGTGAGGGTACCGCTGCGGGGGCTGCCGTGCCGTTGCGGCGCTGCTCCCTGTGGTTGTTGGCGTGTGGACGTGCCGAGCGGATCGTTTGCCTGGAGTCTCAAGGGACAGGACGTGGATCCCGACCAGGGATTGGCTTCGGCCGTACCCCCCGGTGGTGAGAATTGCGGACATCTTACTAACATTCCTACGAACATTCCTACATAATATTCACACATACCAGACACTCACTTCTCTTTTCCAATATTCTTCTATTTCCCAAAGGCTCTCTCCAGGCTTTCCCTCTTATCCCTGTCCGGGAACGGGAGTAGGGGGGGAAGGGGAGGGATTCTCTCTTGTTTTCTGTGTGTGTTGTTATTGGCATGTAGATGTAGTGTTGTATAGCTGTTGGTATATATATATATGGATATATAGGTGTGAATATAGATATAGAGGTAGACCTTGTGTGTGTTAGGTGATACTTAATAAATCTATTGATTCTTAAGCGTTATTTGTGAGTGTGACGGGGAGTGGTCTTCAGCCCTCGGTTTCCCCGAGGTGGGGGTGTGGGTCGCGGCTTTGCCTATCTCGGTCCGCGACAGCTTTTCTTCAGAACACTAGAAACATTCTAGTATTCAGGAGAATGAAGTAGATGCATTTTGCAATATTTACATGTTGTTTAAACTAAGTTGTTTGCATAAAGATCCCCAGCTTGATAAGAAACAACTGCCACCACTTTTTACTTTTGTATGGATGTGGCTATGATTCAGGGAGTTTCAATTGTTACTCTCACTTGAACTAATGGTCATGGCCTTTTTCAAGTTCATATTTGAGCATAATCCCATTCTGGTTTGGGAGATTACCTAGGTAGACTTTGGACTGTTTTTAAACTATATGCTTTTAACTGTTTGCTGTAGTTTGCAGGTGTTTTGCAACCGTGTTCTAATATTATAAATGATAGTCAGTATCTTGCAATGACTCTATAAAAAAGAACTGAAGGAATGAGTAAATAGGCAGTTTTTGGAGAGGGGGCAATAATTCTAGGCTCACCTCTGGTGCAGAAATTTGATTGAGACTGAAGACATTGTAATTAGCAGACTAGTTACAGATGGACAGTAAAACAACCCTAAATGCATGCATTGCCCAGATGGTTTGGTGCTATGACCCCTGTTCTGACTGCAGTCTTCTTAGTCTTGTATTTTGTGCTGCCTGCCTTCCCCCTACTCTGAATGACGTGCAACACACTGTCCCTACGTCTTCTCCATCGAGTTAGGATGAATCTGTAATTTCTGGATTTTTCTACAAAAATGTTGAAGGAGAGAAGTTTGAAGCAAGCCCTACTTCACCCTCCCCTCTCCATTCCACCCACCCACTGGTGGTGATCTTATCTCTCTCCAGCAAAATGTTGCAGGATCACTGGTGGTCTGGCAGTGCACTGGGCAGGGCAACCCATTCCCCAAGGAGCTAGGGAAAAAGAACAAGTCATAGTGACACCTTGTATTTTAATCCTGTGCCCTTAGGTGGGGTCCACCGAGGATGGGAAGGTTCCTTCTTCCTCTGTGAGATGGGGACATCTGAAGAAAAAGAGCTTGGTTTGTAACAAGGCAGCTCAGCCTTGTCCGAAGCCATGATGGCATTGCAGCACTAGGCGAGATCACAGAACATGCCTTACGGCTTTTGAAAACGGCTTGTGAAACACACACATCTTTGCACCCTTACTTCTCCAGTCAGGAATTTGATTTAAAGTTATAATTTGTTTCTGAAAGAATGTCCTAGGTTGAGCCAGGTTTAAGCTAATTTTCCTTTTACTGATTTTTTTCCTTCAGTAAGCTTTATTTTAACTAGCAGCAAGTGTTCCAGCTAGTGGACTGATAACACCAGAATGTTTATGTTTCTGCTGAGACTCCAAGGTCGCTTCTTAGCTCTGCTGCTACAGAGGCTACCGGGGCTGGAGAATTGTATCTGTGACCCCCCTGTAGGGGAGCTGGACTAGACAAGACAGCAGAACTGACCAAAGGTATTCCATTCCATATATCTACGTAAGCTCCAAGAAAGGTCAGAGATCACAGAAGACAACTTCCTTCCAGCTTCTTCTTCCCTTCTCTTCCATCCTTGGCTGGCGTCCGGGGAGGACTCCATCTATCCATCACCATCGACTCCATGCTCAGCCCTGACCCTCATAACTCTCCCCACAACCCTGTCTGCTCTGTTGTTATCAAAAACAGCAGGCTGAGAGTTTTCGGGACTGCTCACAGCTCAGGAGAGTGCCGGGAGAGTTGCTGGGGGTGGGGGGAGGCAAGAGGCTTTTGCACATTCCTGAACATACTTGTATATAATTGTACACATAATTAAAGCTGTCTAGTTTAGTTTTCAATCCAGCAAAGTCTCTCTCCTAATTCTCTCTCTCCTTCCCTACCTGGGTGGGAGGGGGAGGGGATCGAGAGCTTGTTGTCTCTGGTTTAATTGCTGATCCTGAGTCAATCTTTGACAACAATTTATTGGCGCCCAATGTGGGGCTTGATTTTAAGCCCAGATTATAGATTCTCACTAATTGGGAATGTTAAAAATTCCATTTCTGATGGGAAGAATTCATCAGATTGCAATGAGCAACACTTATGTTGGATTTAGTGATGGATTGAAAACTGAACAGACAACTTCTGGAATGTTTCTGCTGGATCTTTTTCCCAACATGCAATCATACATGTGGTATGTAGCCAGGTTCATACTGCTCTGTGTAGCTCCTTGACATTCTCCCCCTGCACAGCACTGATGAGGCCTCACCTCGAGTACTGTGTCCAGTTCTGGGCCCCTCACTTCAAGAAGGATGTTGAGGTGCTGGAGCAGGTCCAGAGGACAGCAACAAGACTGGTGAAAGGACTAGAGGGAAAGTCTTCTAGGGAGAGGTTGAGGGTGCTGGGGTTGTTTAGCCTGGAGAAGAGGAGACTCAGGGGGGACCTCATCACTCTCTTCAACTACCTGAAAGGAGGTTGTAGTCAGGTGGGGGCTGGGCTCTTTTTCCAGGCAACCAGTGACAGGACAAGAGGGCACAGCCTGAAGCTGCTCCAAGGGAGGTTTAGGTTGGATATTAGGAAGTACTTCCTCATGGAGAGGGTGATTGAACATTGGAATGGACTTCCCAGGGAAGTGGTGGAGGCACCGTCCCTGGATGTGTTCAAGGAAAGGCTGGATGTGGCACTTAGTGCCACAGTCTAGACGGTGTGGTGGTGTTGGCCATAGGCTGGACTTGATGATATTAAAGGTCTTTTCCAACCTTGGTGATTCTGTGATTCTGTGACCTTCATGAGAGACCCAGTTTCTGGGAATCAGATGGCAAGATGGATGTCACCAGATCCCAATGGACATCATTAACAAGATGACAGCTATGGCCCCACCAACTACTCAAAAGGACACTCAAGCCTTTTTAGGGACTGTTGGTTTCTGGAGAATGCCTATTCCAGGTTACAGTGAAATTGTGAAACGTCTCTATGAGGTGACCCGAAAGAAGAGTGACTTTAAAGGGGTCCTGACCAAAAGAGAGCTTTTGAGCAGATTAAAAAGGAGATTGTTCAGACAATGGCCCTTGGACCAGTTCGAACAGGGCCAGACATCAAAAATGTGCTCTACACCACAGCTGGGTACAATGGTCCTACCTGAAGCCTCTGGCAGAAAGCACCAGGGGAGACTCGAGGTTGACCCTTGGGATTCTGGAGCCAGAGCTGCAGATGTTCTGAGGCCAACTACACATCAACTGAGAAGGAGATACTTGCAGCATATGAAGGAGTTAGAGCTGCTTTGGAAGTGATCGGCACTGAAGCGCAGCTCCTCCTGGTGCCCAGTACTGAGCTTCATGTTCCAGAACAACCTTTCTCCTATCCATCATGCCACCGATGCCACTTGGAGTAAATGGACTGCTCTGATTACCCAGCGAGCTCGAATAGGAAGGCCTAATCGTCCAGGTATTGTAGAAACAATTACTAACTGGCCAGAAGGCACACACTTTGGAATGCCACCACAAGAAGTGGTGAGATGGGCTCAAGAAACTCCACCATATGATCAGCTACCAGAGGCTGAGAAACAATTTGCTCTTTTCACCGATGGCTCCTGTCATCTTGTAGGGAACCGCCAGAAGTTGAAAGCTGCCGTGTGGAGTCCTACACAACTAGTTGCACAAGCAGCTGAAGGAGAAGGTAAATCGAGGTAATTTGCAGAGGTAAAAGCCATCCAGCTGGCTTTGGACATTGCTGAGCAAGAGGGGTGGCCGAGACTTTATCTCTACACTGACTCGTGGATGGCAGCAAATGCCTTGTGGGGTTGTGCTAAAGCAGTGGCAGCAGAACAACTGGCAGCGAAAGGGTAAACCTATTTGGGTTGCTGAGCTGTGGAAAGACATTGCAGCTCCGATAGAGAAACTGGTTGTAAAAGTGCGTCATGTAGATGCACATGTACTTCTGAGTCGAGCCACTGAGGAACACTGACACAACCAATGAGCTGTCTGCTCTGCTGTTATCAAAAACAGCGGACTGAGTTTTTTGGGACTGCTCACAGCTAAGGAGAGTACCGGGGGAGTTGCTGGGGGTGGGGGGAGGCAAGAGACTTTTGCACATTCCTGAACATACTTGTATATAATTGTACATATAATTAAAGCTGTTTAGTTTAGTTTTCAATCCAGCAAAGTCTCTCTCCTAATTCTCTCCCTCCTTCCCTACCTGGATGGGAGGAGGAGGGGATCGAGAGCATTGTTGTCTCTGGTTTAATTGCTGATCCTGAGTCAACCTTTGACAGAGAAAAAAACTCTTTCATGTGAAAGGACAGAGGATGCAAAACAGTCACATATTATACGTTTAAAAATGTATGTGATAACAGTGAAAGAATTATTTTTTATTTATTCTACCACTTCTTTTACCTATGCTGAATGAAATAAATCACAGTCAAAGCATTCAAAATCACAACTCATATCTTTAAAAATGCCATGAACATCAAGAGTAGATTTTCTTTGCCTTCTGATTTTGAGCTATCAGAGATCACCTTTTTAAGCTTTTCTCCAAAAATAAAAGAATAATTTATTTATTGTTTAGGGTTTTATATGGTTTTTTACTATAAACAGTTCACACCAAATAATGTGAGACTTTAAAAATCTTGAGAGTTTGGAGTACTTTAAGGGACTGTAGTTTCCTGTATTTGATTTTTCAATACACCAGCCTTGTTTCCACTATAATATCCTATACTGAATTAAAGCACAGGGCTGTTTCAAAACACAGCTTCTATTTTAGTATCTTCCAGTTAATTCAATCTGCCTGCCCTCTTGCTGCCTGGCAGCAGGGAAAGTATATTGGTGCATCATTCAGAGAGGAAACTGTAAATCCAGTTTTCAGGCACCTAAAGGGACTGTTCTATGCTCTGACTCAGGCCAAAAGATTGTTTGGAAATCAGGCTCAAGATTCCATGTTGCATCACCCAGGGCTTTGTCAGGAGCCTAATACTGACTGCTGCTTTGTCCTTACACCCTGAGTTGTGAGATGCAAGAGAATGATGATGTTCTTTCTCAGCAGTCACAGGAAGAAAACAAGAACAAAGACTCCCAACTTGAGAAACATAACTGAGGTACACAGCAAAGAAAAAAATACATAATGCAAATGAGAGGTCTTTTTTAAACAATTACCTTTATAAGTTATTAATCATTACAACTTCTCAGAATCCTTAACTTCTGGTGTATTTTATCAAGTTTGGTTTTGAAGGGAAGAGAACATTATTTATTGCTTACAGTTTTCTTTATTTGGATCCCAGTGGGTAGACCACTGCGTTTGCCTCCAGTATTCAAACCATTACAAATCACTGGAAGGTTGTATTATTTGCTGATGATTACTCTTTTTATCTGATAGCTTGAAGTCCTATCTCAGTTTGTATGTAATATCTAGTTTATAAAACTGAGACAAGAGGCATAAGTTCTCCTATTTAAAAATGGTACTTTAAGATGCAAACAAAAAGCCACAGGAATATTCTTTTTAAAAGCAGTTACAGTCTATATATCTAAGCAGAAAAGGTGAGGGAAAATATAGTATCTCTCTCTATATGCATAAAAATGCATTACATTTCACTGTAGGTATGCCAAAGAAGTTTTATTTTCCAAGTCATTTTAGCAGTGTTAAATCTTTCGTCCAAGCCCACTTTGCAGTCCCTTTTGTTAAATTAACTGCATTGTTAATAATTAAGCATTTAATTAATTAATAATTAATTAATGCAATACAATTAAGTACTGCATTGTCTTTAGCTTTTGTAATGACCCATTAATAACTTAGATAAAGAACAAACATCATAATCCATATGAAATAGCAGTTTGCTTAACTCTTCAGATTTCCAAGTACTAAAATAATGTATTGCTTGAACTCCTGGAAGCTAGTTTGAACACACTTGAACTTCATGACACCAGAAGCATAAAGCATGTCTGACTATTCCAATATTCCTCATGGTGAAAAACTTACCTCTTGTGTCCAATCGGAATCTTCCCGGGAGCAACTTGTGCCCATTACCCCTTGTCTTTTCCACATGACTCCTTGTAAATAGGGAGTCTCCACCTTCTTGGTAGCCACTCTTTAGGTACTGAAACATTGTAATAAGGTCTCCCATAAGCCTTCTTTTCTCAATGCTGAACAAACCCAGTTTTTCTCTTCATATGGTCCTCCAGACCTCTGATCATCCTTGTGGCCCTTCTCTGGACCCTCTCCAGCCTGTCTGCATCCTTTTTGTAGAGCAAGGACCAAAACTGAACGCAATACTCCCTCCACGTGTGGTCTGACAAGTGCTGAATAGAGCGGGATGATGACTTCTTTATCTCTGGTGGTGATGCCCTTGTTGATGCAGCCCAGCATTCTGTTGGCTTTCTTTGCTACTGCAGCACACTGCTCACTCATGTTGAGCCTGTTATCCACCAAGACCTGCAAGTGCCTTTCCACAGGGCTGCTCTCCAGCCAGGTGTATCCCAGTTTAAACTGCACCCCAGGGTTATGTGTTCCCAGGTGCAAGACCTTATACTTCTCCCCATTGAACTTCATAAGGTTCCTGCTAGCCCATTCCTCCAGCCTGTCCAGGTCATCCTGGAAGGTGGCGCTCCCTTCTGGAGTGTTAACCTCTCCACTCATCTTGGTGTTGTCAGCAAACTTTATCAGGGTGCTCTTGATCTCAACAACTGGGTCATTTATCAAGATGTTAAATGGCATTGGGCCCAATATCGATCCCTGGGGGACCCCACTTGTGACCAGTTGCCAGTTTTTACTGTCACCCTCTGGGTACAGTCTAACAGCTGGTTCCCCACCCACTGCACAGACCACTTGTCAAGGCCATAACGAGTCAGTTTCTCTAGGGGGAGGCTGTGGGGAGCTGTGTCAAAAGCCTTGGAAAAGTCCAGGTAGACAATGTCCACTGCTTGCCCTGCATCAGCCAAGCAGGTTACTTTGTCATAGAAGGTGATCAGGTTTGTCAAGCATGATTTGCCCCTGGTAAATCCATGTCGGCTTTTCCCAATATTGTGTTTCAATTGACTTGTGACTGTACACAGGAGGATTTGCTCCATGACTTTCCCAGGGACTGAAGTGAGGTTAATGGGTCTATAATTACCAGGGTCCTCCTTTGAACCCTTCTCTAGATGGAGGTGACATTAGCCTTCCTCCAGTCTTCAGGGACATTTCCTGATCTCCACAACCTCTCAAAGATTATGGAGAGCAGGTTTACAATGACATCCGACAGCTCTCTCAACACCCTAAGGTGGACGGCATCCGGACGCATCTATTTGTATGGGTCAAGCTCCTGTAATGGTTGAGCTTGAACTTCAAGAGGTTTGCACAGACCCAACATTTCCTTGTGGCAAGGAGAGATAAGATGAGGGAAGAACAGAGCAGAATATATCTGTGAGGCTTTTTTCTATTAAAAAAAAAATGTATCCAAAATATCTTTCTTATATAAGCTCCTCCTTTTACAGAATATACTCTTGAAAAGGGAACCTTTATCTTCTTCTGACTGAATGTTCTTTCTAAGCAGTATTTGATATTGGAAACAAGCAATCAGGTAATACTGTAATGCAAAAATACTCCTGCATATTTTAAAGTAATTCAGCTTTGTAGTTTAAGTAACTTCTACTTTATTATTTGAGAGGTGCTGTTGTTTTTACTTCAACATTACTGAGATTCCCAGCCAGATGTTTTCACTCTATTTTAGGATACATAATCAAAACTTAATCTCTGCCATAAACAGAAACCTATCTGTGGTCCTTAATTATTCTCTTAATGAGGAAACATATTATTCATTTCAAATGAAGTATGCCCAATAAAGATCCAAGATGAAAATGAAAGCACGCACAAAACCAGTTACTGTTACTGATTATTTGAATCACCTAAAATGTTATCTATTCTTTCACAGTGTAATGTATAGATGTTAATATTTAATGTTCATATTAATCTATCAGTCAGCAGTCACATCTTGCTGTTAATTTTATACATGAACTATCTATGACTGAAGGCAAGCACTGACAGCCTGATAGATGTCTGAACTGTAGATAATAGCAATAATGTATCTACTCAGAGTTGATATTTTAAATGCCTGCATCTTAAAATTGCTACTGAAATCCAGATGCCACTTTCAATACTCAGATTCTGTTTTACTGTGCACAGAATTTGATGGATAACTGAAGGAAATTAGTACCTACTTTGAAACAATTAATTTAGGAATAGCTTCATGTATTCGATCGTCTGTGCTAACATTTTTAACCTGTTATGAATAGCTTGAAAAGTATTCCATCCACATGCAGTCTCATGAACAGCTTTTAGATAATTTTTTCCCATGTAAATAAATAGCAGAAAGATGGCAGTATCATAGTTATTTAACCCATCTTATATAAGAAAAAAATTCTCTGAAAACCCCCATAGTTTATAAACATGAAATTCATATGAAATTCAAGGCTGCTGTGGATCAGAATTCACTGGTGCTTTAGGAAATCATCCGGGTCCTTCAAACTGGCTTTAGGTACCTCTTCAGCTGTTTAAATTCCTTATGTTCTGAATACCTTCTCACATTTGGCCCACTGAGTGCTGCAAAATACATAGGGACTAACAACTTACGAATTTCCAAACTGAATTTTAAAAAAGACCTGTGTATTGGAGTGACAGCTGTATACATTTTAAGGGACATTAAGGGACACAGAATCATGGAATCATAAATTTTTTTTTTAAAGGTGATCTAGTCCAACCTCCCTGCAGTGAGCAAGGACATCTTCAACTAGATCAGGTTGCTCAGAGCTCTGTCCAACTTGACCCTGAGTGTTTCCTGGGATGGGGCATCTCCCACCTCTCTGGGCAATGTGTTTTATCTAGTATTTCACCACCCTAATTCTAAAAACTTTCTTTCATATACCTAGTCTGAATCTACTCTCTTTCAGCTTAAAACCATTCTCCCTTGTTTTATCACTACAAGCCCTGCTAAAATGTTTGTCCCTGTATTTCTTATAGGCCTCCTTTAAGTATTGGAAGGCCACAATAAGGTCTCCCTGGAGCCTTCTCTTCTCCAGGCCAAACAACATCAACTCTTTCAGCCTGTAATTATAAGAGAGTGCTCCAGTCCTCTGATCATCTTTGTGGCCCCCCGCTGGACCCACTCCAACATGTCCATGTCTTTCTTGTGCTGAGGACTCCAGAGCTGGATACAGTACTCCAGATGAAGTCTCACTGGAGAGGAGTAAAGGAGCAGAATCACCTCCCTTGACCTGCTGGCCACGCTTCTTTTGATGCAGCCCAGGATACAGTTGGCCTTTTGGGCTGCAAGCACACATTGCCGGTTCATGTTGAATTTTTCATCCACTAATACCCTCAAGACCTTCTCTGCAGGGCTTCTCTCAGACCCTTCATCCCACAACCTGTACTGATACTGGGGATTGTCCTGGTGCAGGACCATGCACTTGACCTTCTTGAATCTCATGAATTTCACATGGGCCCACTTCTCAAGCTTGTCCAGGTCCCTCTGGATGGCATTCTGTCCCTCAGGTGAGTCAGCCTCACCACTCTGGTTGGTGTCATCTGCAAACCTGCTGAGTGTGCACTTAATGCCACTGTGTCATTGATAAAAATATTAAACAATACTGGTCCCAATACAGAATCATAGAATTGTTCAGGTTGGAAAAGACCTGTGATATCATCCAGTCCAACCTATAACCTAACTCTACTAACCTAGCTCTACCAGTCCACTGCTAAACCTAAGCACCGTATCTATAGGATTTCTAAACACATTCAGGGGTGGTGATTCAACCACTTCCCTGGGCAGCCAGTTCCAGTGCTTAATAACCCTCTATGTAAAGAAGTTTTTCCCAACATCCAACCTAAACCTCCCCTAGCGTAACTTGAATAGAAACATTTCCTTGTGTCCTATTGCTAGTTACTAGTGAGAAGAGACACTGACTCCTCCCTTGCTGCAACCTCCTTTTAGGTAGTTGTGGAGGGTGATAAGGTCTCCCCTCAGCCTCCTCCTCATCAGATGAAACAGCCCCAGTTCTCTTAGCTGCTGCTCATAAGGTTTGTTTTCCAGACCCTTCACCAGCTTGGTTGCTCTTCTTTGGACCCACTCCAGCACCTCAATGTCTTTTCTATATTGAGGTGACCGAAACTGAACACAATACTCAAGGTGAGGCCTCACCAGAGCTGAATACAGGGGGGACAATTACTTCCCTAGTCCTGCTGGCGACACTATTTCTGATACAAGCCAGGATGTCATTGGCCTTCTTGGCCACCTGGGCACACTGCTGGCTTATTTTCAGCTGGCTGCCAATCAGCACCCCAAGGTCCCTTTCTGTCAGACAGCTTTCCAGCCACTCTCCCCCAAGCCTATAGCAGTGCATAGGGTTGTGATCAAAGTGTAGGACCTGACATTTTTTCTTGTTGGAGCTCATACAATTGGCCTCAGCCCATTAATCCTGCTTATGGACTCCTGAGGGACACCACCCGTCACTGCTTTCCATCTGGACATTAAGCCACTGACCACTACCCTCTGGATACAACCATCCAACCAATTCCTCATCCACCAAACATTCCATCCATTCAACAAATCCCTATCTCTCCAATTTAGAGAGAAGGATGTTGTAGGGGACTGCATCTGACAGAAATCCATCCATATATATGACATCCATAGCTCTTCCCTTGTCCACTGATGTAGGCACTCCATCACAGAAGGCCACCAGATTGGGCAGGCAGGACTTGCCCTTGGCGAAGACATTCTGGTTGCCTCCCTATCCTGCAAGTTCCTTGGCACTGCTTCTAGGAAGATCTGTTCCATGGTCTTCTCAGGCACAGAGTTGAGGCTGAGAGGTCAGTAGTTCCCAGGGTCCTCCTTTCTACCCTTCATAAAAATGGGCACAATGTTTCCCTTTTTTCAGTCACCAGGGACTTCACCTGACTGCCATGACTTTTCAAATATCCTGAAGAGTGGCTTGGCAACTAGATCAGCCAGTTCCCTCAGGACTCTGGTAGCTGAAACCAGTTAAGAATCTTCTCACAGCAACTAAGCGTTTTTAGGTGCACCTTTAACATCAGTTGTGTTGGTTCCATTGATAAAGAAAAGCAGGGGGAGAGGTGAGTGAGGGTTATGGGCATCCTCAGAATAGAACACATACAACTTATATTTAAGAAAGAAGCACAAATCAAACAAGTAACTAAAGTTCCACTGCTTTGATTTCAGACTTTTGTAAGGGTTCAAAGTAAACAATGATGAAAAGAAAAAAATGGAGCTGCGTAGAAATTAAAAAATTAAGATGGGATTCAATGCAAAAATTTGGATTACAGAGGGAGAGCTGTACCAAACATAAGTAATTAATATTTCTAAAAAAGAACATTTTTTATGCATTATGTAGGTAAACGGTTGATAAGTATGGGATAGTTTCATTTTAAAAATAATAAAGCAAGAAAGATAAGGAAATGGGCAAAGTTGAAGCAACAGTGAATAACGAAGAAATGTTCTTGCTCTGCAAAGAATTCCTAATAAATTTCAGGGCCTGGGATCTGATAAGCTTGGAGAAAAAGGGAATTAATGCTATTGTAGGCAGCATGATGAAAATGTTATGAATTTCTCTGGATAATGCTGCTCAGCTGAATGGAAGAAAGACAAGCTCAAAACAGGTCCTCACCTGAAGACCTTTGAAGGTGATCAGGGTGACAGAGACAGTGTTTCATACATATGGGAACAACAAGCATTTGGCTGCCTTAGTTCAAGAGAATTAAGGTGGAAGAGGTTCTCTACTCGTTGTGTACATACAAGGGAGGAGGGAGAGGTATTAAATCTGAAAAAAAATGACAGCATGGCAGAAAATTAAGGTAATAGAACAACTTAAAGATTATGTAAATTCAGTTCTGAAGCAGCTTTCCAATAGCATGTTCTTGACAAAGATCAAGGTTATTTTTAAGAGAGTTTGAGCACTATTTGAGGTACCGTATGTTATGAAGGGTGGCTAAATGCTTCCCCAGATGGCCCGGAATCCTGTGCCTAATATGTTGACTGCATGACTCTGTTCACTTCTCTAAGGCCATTTCAGTTATCCTGGTATTATCCTGTAGATTGAGTTAGTTTACTGCATGAGATACTCGGTGGTTCAGTATGGTGATTGATGAAGGGATTCAGGCCCATGGGTGTGTCTTTCTTTCCCAGCTGTCTGAACAAATCTGATAAAAGATACCACACTCTGTAGAAACTCTGCCCCTCCTACATAAATTTAAAGACAGCAAAACCTAGTTATATAAAGATATGTTTACTCTGTAATTGGGAGTATTTTGCAGTATAAGAAAATCTATGTAGCTAACGTTCATGCCATGATTTTTTGGGTCAGTAAACAAGAATTCATTCTGCAGTGCTCTCAATCTGGTGAAAGGCATGAACACTAAGTGCATTACAAATTTTTCAAAAACAAACTTAGCCATGGTGCACTACTTACTGTAACCAGCACTCTTCTGCCAGCGTGGAAATCCCCAGGTTTCTCTCCGATAACACTAGATGCTCCTAATTCTGTCTGGCAGTGCAGTAATATTTTTGAACCTGAGAGCTAATTAAAAGCTTGTGCTCTTTGATATGAAACAGATCAAAGTTAAATTTGGTATTCTTAGCATCCAGCTTTTTCTTTTCTCTCTGAATGCACTCTTCTACTGTCTGAAACTGCTTTGCAGAAATTCAGCAGACTGTTACCTTCTCTGAAGATTTTTTTTTCTGCGTCATTGGAAGTCACTGACACTTCGATAGGCTCAGTGGAATAGATAACACGAATGCACTGAGATGTATGCATAAAAAGAGTAAGGAACAGAATGAAACACATCCTCAGCTGATGTAAATCAGCAGTGAAAGACCAGAATTCCAATGATTAATTACTGTTGAGATTATCGCCTAACGGTTTTTACATAGAAAAACTCATACACACTGTCAAACAATCTTTTCCATTTAGAAGGGCTGAACAGAAGATAATACAGATGGAGGTCTGCTTACATAACCTGAGATACTTGATCTTTACTGCTAAAAGCTGGAAGGACTATTCAGAGACAAATTTGCATAGCATCCAACTATGGGAAACCCTGTCCTTTGCCTGAAAGCCTATTTCAGCCTCCAGTATAAAAGAAAACACTGAAGCTTCTATGAATCAATCTCTTTTCTGCTTCTCATGACTACTGAATATGATGTGTATTAGATCTTGTTTAGGCATTATGAAAGATGTTTTCTGCCTTGTTTAAAATACAGTAGAGAAGGCAGATAGAGAAATCACTTTTTTTCTGTCCATCTCAATGAAGAGTGTTGCCAAGGTACATGAAGTAAGGTGATATGATAAAAGAAAAAAATAATTAATTAATTAAAATATTTATATCTTGAACCTCAGATATGGAGAGTAGATCAAGATGATATTAATACTAAATTCTTCTTCTCCCTGCTTTCCCTGTTGGTAAGTTAGACATCTAGCAAGAAGTGACCTTCCTAGCATACAGGGATTGTGGTACTTCTTTCAACACAGTTTCAGTTTCAAATAGAGTCCCAGATCTGGGCATCTTTTTTTGCAGAAACAAAACAAAAACAAGTGACATGCAAGAAGATGCCAATCCCCAGATGCATCTCAGATGGTGAGGCTAGTGATTAATCTTTCTGTTCTTCTCAGGGGTGTTATTTTGACATACCTTTTCAGATAAAAGCTGCAACTAGTGTAGCCCCTTTAGACTTTAAAGTTTCAGACTCCCTGTGTGTAGATGAATCTGCCTCCTTTCATCTTACCCTTCTCCTTCCCACCCTACCCCTGAAGAAAAGCCTTCCCAGGGGCCAGTCTCAGCACCACGCCTCCTGCTTCTGAGACTTACTGATTGTTGGATGAGGCCAGATTTGCCAGACTGCCTGAGGTTAGCTTCATATGCTCTACCTGAAAACAGAGTGAATTGGAAAGATTTTGCATCCTTGATCTGTTTTGTTTTCTTGTCTGTTTTGGTTGAAAACTGAACAAGTGCCAGCCTTTCCAGTGCTTCAATCACCTCAGCAAAGAAAAGCACCTTTGTGAAGCAGGTAAAAGCTACGACTCTTCCTGTCACGTTCTGAACAAGTTAGACACAACCTGAGTACTGCAGAATTTGGCACTGCATCATCTGGCTCACAGACATTATTGCTGCTTAGTGGAGCCCATTGTCATGAGTGGAATAACTGGGCAGAACCTGAGATGGAGATCTGCAAAAATCAGTTGTGTTGCTTTAAGAAGGCTAACCTCTCAGTGGTAAATGCTGAGTGGAGAGATGTTTGTTAAGACTGTTTTCTCATACATGGTTTGGGTTCCATAATCTATATTGTGGGTGCCCACACTTGACTCCACACTTACAACTCTAATTCTCCTCTGAAATTGGCACACTCAATGGACAGAAGACAATATTTCACTGTGACAATGTATAAAAATGTATTTTTTTAGCCTGTTAGGTAGGAATTAAGGGTCTTGAGATGTAAGTGGCTTTGGCATTTAAGATTCCTGATTGCTCTTTTCACTTGGTTAGACATAGGAGACACAGATAGGCCTTGGCAGCTCCTGTGATTGAGAATACTCTTGTTCAGCTGTGATAAAAACTGATTCTAAATATTGGTTTCTTCTTCATTTAAATATTGGCTTCTTGTTTTGTGCCAGATGGGTGACTGTTCTCCAAGACAGAACTCAGGATGATCAGACACCATCAGATTGTACTGTTGATAGATGACAGAATAATGCAATTGTTTAAGGTTTGTTGATGAGGAAGAAGACGGATCTTGACATTTCACCAGCGTCTTTGATGGATCGTTTAATCGTCAGCCAATTTAGCTGCTTGCAAACATTTTACTAATGTAGTCACTATCTGGCAAAATTAAGGACAGGTAAAGCCACCAGTAGCAGCATTGATCAGGAGCCAAAAAGACCAGAAGCCAGCAGAGAGATAAGCCCATGGAGATGTTTTCTAAATGTTATTTTCATCTTCAAATGCACAAGCTCTTTCTTCTGTCAACTCTAAGGCCTATGGCAAATTACTTAGTTAAGTACTGGGGATCCTATTACAAATTATGCAAAACCGAAGAAACTAAACCATTGTGAATAGTTATTTAATTATAAGGTGGTAATTAACCATTGGCAAAACCATGCTCAGATGATACATTGCTGCCAAAGTGATTAACTGGGTGGAAATGACAATCAAAAGCATATTAAGTTCTCCATGGCTCTTAAAGAAAAGAGCACCAATATTAAAAAAACTCAGTGTCACCTTTCCACTCAGCTTGGTCTATGTAAAAGTACTCAAAACAGAGCCTAAAGGCTCAGAGAGATGCTTTTAAAGACTCCATTCATTTAGGAATTCCACTTTTTCTTTTTCTTCAGAGAAATGGTAAGAGCAGTCTGGCTTTGGGAGCAGCATTGATTAGGTCAGAGTGCAGAAGGGGGAGGACAGAAAGTAAGTAGGACATATGAGATTTATAAGAAAGTAATTCAGTCTTTTTGACTGTTTGAAGCTCATAGCTGCTCTGTAAGATGCCACTCAGAATTCATTTTGGCAAGGAATTATTCCTTAGCTTCAAAGTTACATATTGTGTCTAAAAGACATGAGACTTTAGACTTGGTTGATCGCCTCTGTGTGAATACCAAATACACCTAAAATCTCTGACAGCTGGAGACAGTTGAGTCTATACAACTATAGAGACTATTGCAGAATTATTTGTTTGGCTTGCTTTTTATTGGTTTTAAAGACTCAGACAAATATTTGTCACATGTTGAGTTAGTGCCTGTTTCATCATATAATAAACCAATGACCAATTGCCAATAAACCGATGCTGGAGTTCTGAGAAAAGCTTGGTTTGTTTGCTTGGTTTTTTTCCCTGATAATTTCTAAACTTCAAGTGCTTGAGAAATATGTCAGATTGAGACAGAATAACAGATTAGTTCATTTCCTAGCTTGACAGTAGCACAGTAAACTTCCCCTCTTCTTTCTCTATTTGTTCTAGATCCCCTTTCAGAATGCAAAGCAAGTCCATAGCTTTCGCATCCTCCTTTCTCTCCAGCTGACGTAGTGTCAGTGATATGTTTTTGTAACATGAGCCTTGGTTTATTGAGAGCAATTTTACTGAGCAAATAATGTGATAAGTTTGTGGTCATTACTGTGTTTTAAAAGAAAATCTGAGTGCACAGAGTGAGATATCTGCATCAGCAAAGCCTGAATGCAGAAGAAAAATAGAGATGCAGATAAATCCTTGTTCACTGCTGGGGATAATATGCTCCCTGTTGTGGAGTTCAATGTGAACACAGCAACAGTCTTTGTCTGTAGGCTTCTGAAAAGAAATGATCTGATGTAGTGCTAAACAGGCTTTCCTCTACTCTTTCTCAACAGTTTAGGGCCATGAGTGATTTGGGTAAGTGAAAGAAAAGTAGCATTTATCCATCTGGCACCATCTCCTAATTTCAATCAATTAATAAATAATTGAGAAAAGGAAAGTTTATCTAAAAACGCAGTGCTTAGAACATTGTTTTCTTATACAAGAGGATTTTTTAAAATTTTTCCTGTGGTAACTGGAAATCTGCAGAACATAATCATTTCTACATAGCCTAGTCTGGTGATGCCTGGTGCATCTAACTAGTCACACTACTTCCTAGTTTTTTATTTGTTGTTGCTTTCTACTTATGAGCTTATGTGGCAATCCAGCCTTCAGAGTTACATCTGTCTAAATTCTTGTATTTATGTCTCAGGTTCCAGCTGATGGTGTTCAGCCAGCATGGCATTGTACCCTTCTTACATAGAGTGTAAACTTGGCAACAGCCTTCTGCTTCTCACTTCTAAAGCAGTGGGCTGGAGAGGCCATTTTTGGTAAAATACAGTTACTTGTGGTATTCAGGATGTCTAACTTCACAGGTACTGCTTATTTCTTCCTTTCCAACTCAGAAGAAATGTCTTTATCTTGTTCACCAGTGGTTACAATCTTTATTTAACCTTATGTTCTTGTTTAAATATTAAAGGTGAACCACATACAACCAGAGGACAGAACTGCTCTCTATTACCCCCCACCTCCTCCCTCCCAAGGGAAGATAGAAAAGGGAATAAGAGAGACTTCAACTTTGGAAATTGAAACTAGAAACAAGTTTACTATAACACAACGAAAAAAGGGTAAAACGGGGGGGGGGGGAGGGGGAGGAGTGAGAAAGCGGGGGGGGTGGAGGAGTGAGTAAATATTTATATGCAAATATACAAAACCGATCTCAAGGATGGCAGGGATATGGGGAACGCAGGGCCGCTCCAGAAGAGGTCCACAGCTCCTCACAGCACCCGATGTAGTTGGATTCTGGAGCGAGCACGTGGGAAGCTGAAGGAAACCAGCAGCACACCCGGCAGGGGAAGAGGAGTAGGAGGAAGGAGAGAGCGGCTTCCAGTTCTGCTGGCTTTTATAGATTGTGACAGGAAGTGGGTGGGAATACTGGCCCCTGCCAGTCTCTCAGGGTGCTAAGGACCCCTCTCTCTCCGATAGGTGTCCAACACAGTGCCGGGGTCTCCCAAACCATAACACCTTATTTTTTTAATTCACTTTTTTAATGTCTTGAGATAAGAACTGCAGAGCAGTTCTGTGTCAGTGTAAACTAGATGACAGCAGTATCATCCATTTGGCACCAGCTTCAGCTGGCCTTCTGAGTGTTGATTCGAACATTTTTTCTATTACATATTGGCTCTTTTTATCCTGGAAAAATGTTCAGAATATGCAATAGTGTCAAGGTACATCAAAGCAGGAAATACCAAATTAGACGTGGCTGATTAAAGAGTCATTGTAAGAAATACGAAAAACACACACTAAATAAATTTAATTATCTATAACCAAAACGTTGCATGCAGATATTCTCCGGTAGAACAGAAGGCAAACTGGAAAGAAAATAAAGCTTGCATGGTATTTTGCACAGGGCTTTGAATCAGAGGCAATGAAAACTCCCTCGGTATTCTTTGGCTCCATTTGACCCAAATGTGTTACTAAGCAAATGCTACTGGTGTTACCAGCGTTACCTGAAGTGTTGCCAGCAGATACTGTTTATCACATAACTAATGAAAAATGAGAAGGTGTGAGACCAAAAGCAATCTTTCTTTTTTAAAAGCATCTGAGCCTACAGTGACTCCCTCCAAAGAAGTACTACCATTTAGGAAAAACATGCTAAAGTGTATGTTGTGAAACTTTTATAGTTCAGAAAAGGTGCATTTGGAGTTACATGAACAGATGCTCTCCTGGCTGCAGAAGTTTTCTGCTCAGTTTCCATGTTCTCATGTGGAATCCTTCACTGTACATAAATCCTGCAGGAACAAAATACAGTGCCATCTGTCTCCGCATTTTATTTGACGGTATTTGTCTGCAGTGTGACAAATCTCCTTACTTTCTACATCTCCATTTCCATGGAATACTACTGTCCACTCCGCAGTGACTCTAAAACTGTATTTGTAAAGACCATCATTTTTGTGGTGATCCACATAAAAGTACAATTTTCTTACAAAAGGTAACTTTTTAGTCAAGTACCATACAATCTAGCCTGTTGTTAAGTTCAAATCCTGTTTTTCTGGGCTTTCAAGGCCTTGAAAACATCAAAGAATTCTCATTTTATCAGATTTTTCTAGACAACTGATTCCTAAACAGTGACACAGACATTAACCTCTTCTGATGGTAACTGATGTTTGTTCACGTGTTAAGGAGACTGGAAAATAGCATTTGTAAAAGCAGAAGTTTTGCTACTCTTATATGTCTCATATTACCAACTAGAAAATGTCTATTTGGAAGACTAAGCGATGTTTCCAAACTAGTCTGAATTATGGCATATCATACAATCCAATCTATTTTTAATCCTACTCAGACTGTCTACAGTTTTGTTCTCAAATATCTCAAAGGTATTTCTGAAGCAAAGTTTAATTATGGAAGTTAAGAATAGCTGAAACAAAAGCCTTTTTTTTTTTAACTTGAAGTGTAAGCTAATAATTAAACTTGACTCAGTAAGCAAGGGGTATTAGCCAACCCACATCACTGCAGGCAAGTCACTTAGTAATTCAGCTGTCCATATTAAGGTTTTGGGGGGCTGGTTCTAATCCTGATTACACCTCTGCAACTCAATTTCTTCACAGTTGTACAAATACCTGGGATAGGGCACCAAAGTCACTAATACATGCTACAGAAGGACTTGATCAGATACAATCCTTCTTGAACTTTGCTGCTGGTGCTTTCAGCTTAGTCTCCTGTTGCCTCACAGGTTGAGTCACTGTATTTGTGGTCTTCATTTTAAAATCCTAATGTGATGAACACTTCGACCATTACCGCCACATAAATCTTGTTTTAAATAAAACATTTTTTAATTCTGTTTTACAGTAAAAGTGCAAATTTTTTTAAATAGAAATAAGAATATAATGAATTATTTTTTTCGAGTGTTACTAAAATTACTCAGTTGTGATGAGGTGTCCTTTTGTGTCTTCTACAGAAAGATTTAAGAATTTTATGATAATCAGATCTATAAAGGCTACCTCTCAAATATATTGAGCTAAATTGCTCTCAGGTTTTTTCCATCAGTAATGTATTCCCTCTCTTTGAGAATACACACTTGCAAATTAATTTAAATTTGGAAGAAAAAAGATTTTTCTTAGAGGATAGGCTTGTATCTTGCAGAATGCAAGTTTAAGTAAGGGATAGGTTGGTGTTTGCCTTCTGATTGTTTACTATAACTAATTTTAGGCAGGCAACCTTTCAGAATAGTGTTTCTTGCAAATAATTTTGTATTCAGGTTGGCTGCAGAAAGTTACACAAATTACTTTGTGAAACAAATAGCACAGATTAGCATAGATGGTCAGCCTCCATAATTAATACAGCCTGTATTTCAGCTCTATACCTGTGACAGAAATAATGTATCTATATGACACTGTGTAAGGGAGAGGTAGGAGATCACAACTAATTGCTACCAACTCTCTCTCGAAGGCTCCCTATTTTAATTTCTATTAAACTCAAACGTGTTTCAATAACTGTCCATTCTCTTCAAGGTAGGATGATGTATAGCTGGCTGGCATTCCAAACACTGCATCATATCTCATAGTGCTTGTTATTTAGCATTTATTGGTTTTCAGCCAAAGTTTGAACTCTTAATATCCTTCATGCTTTTAATGAACTTCCTTGGGAACTAAATTAAGAAAATCAGCCAACTACTAGACACTATGTAATCAGCAGATTCTCCAACCTTTCCTCTATACTAATAGCTCACAAATATAGGGCTTCTGGTCATTATCCTATATAAATCCAGAAAATCACCTGAAAAGGCTACTCTGATTCTCAGGCCTCTGAAGAATGTAGGAATTTGATCCATAACCTTTCTTAAGTTTTTTGCCACAAATTGACTAAATAGATGTCTGTATAAATGTTCACCACCTTTATTCGTAAAGAATGATGTACAAGCATCTCAGTGGATGAGGTGTGGGGGCGCAGAGGAGGCTGATATATCTGATTGTCCTAACCTACTAAACACAAGAATTGGATCTGGCAGCACATCTCTGTGGCAGATGATTCATATCAGGGATTGGAAAAGTAGCACAGTGCCCATGTTTGAATTCCTGCCAGGAGATCACCGTCTCTCTTACCAACCAGCTCATGGCCCAAGGTATAAGTCTCAGATAACTTGTCTTAATTTGCTGCAAATCCACAGGTACCTACCTACATATGCTGCTAAGGGAGTGCTGCTTCTTGCTGCTGCAAAGCTTGTGCAAGAGAGTCACCAAGAATTTGCATGGAAGGATTTTTAACTCAGTAAAAAAACCCAACATATTTCTATGTTGAAGAAAGAAATGATATTTTTGCATCCCCCTGGAGCCTTGAAAGCCAGCAACCACAGTTCTGAACAGGGCTGCCATAATTATTATTTGCAGAAAGTGTGTGGGGGAATGACTTCATGCAGCAATTGTCTGATTTCTTTTAATACAAATATACCTTCTGAGCAAATAAACATATTTTCAATCAAAAGGAACATTTGCAAGCCCATGGCAAGTATGTGCTGTAGAGAGCTGATTGCTTTTTACTCTCAAATAATAGTTTAAATATGCCAAATTCTGCCTAGAAAAGTGTCCCCCAAAGGGGAAAGAAACCACTAAAACATTACATTAAATACAGTTAATTTAGGGAAAAAGTAAGAGTATTTCACCCCCAGCATACGCGACTGGAAATATCTGAGCTGATCAAGCCCTTTCTAAGGTGGCCCTGAACTGGCTGGGGCAACACTCCCCATTTCCATGAGGTGAGGAAGGTCTCTGAGGCAGCAAAACCTGTCTGTCCTGAAAGCAGCCTTTCAAGAGAACACAAAATACCAAGCTGAAAAAAATACTTCCTTTAAGTAAAAAAATAGTCTCAGAATACCCAGGTGAGACAGATCAAATTAACAGGTCTGACAGCAAATCTAAACTGCCAATCTCCAGTGTCACTGGGGAGCGTATTTCTTCACAGGCCTGCTCTGTAATCCAAGTGTGTTTAGCTGAGTAAAGACCTCCCAGTGTTCTCTGGTTTCTCAGGAAAAAAAAAAATACCTGTTTTATATCATCTTTGGGGCCTGGCAGGCAAATCAGCTTTCCTCGTGAGTGCCCTCCTTTACAAGTAAGGATACTGACTCCCTGTTTCATGGTTTTCTTCCTCTTGCTTTCCTTGCTGCACATGAGAAATGTTCCCTTCAGCTGTGAACATTCACTTGTTTCTTCCATAAGCTTCTGCCTGTCCTGAGGTGCAGTAGTCATCCCATGACAAAAAGGCAACTCAGCTACAAGAGAAGATATATGGTACTTAGACAGCTGTCTGGAAGTGTAATACCTCCAAACAATTTTGTAACTTAAATATTTATTATAATAAAATTATCATGAACTCCTAAGTATGTGGTCCAACAGATTAGTAATTCTGATCTAGATGGAATTCTGAAGAGCCATATTGGTTTAGCTTTTGTATCCAAGAATACTTATGGTCTGCTTCTCCTTTTGGTTATGGCCTTAGCTCCAAGGCAAATATTTTCAAGGAGTGTTTTGATGCTTTGTGCTCTGCTGGTGAGGGAGAGCTGGAAGGCTGCAGCAGTGGCTGATACATACCTGTCTCAGTCAGGCAGCTCAGCAACCATTTTCAGCCAGCACTTGTGGAGGCTTTTGGGCTCGGGCAGTACTTTGCATGAAAACCAGAAAAGAGTGAGGGGCTTATTGGGCACTAAGAAAATTAACAACCACTTCATTCAAGCACTTTCCTCAGAACTTCAACATTTTGATTTTTTTTCATTATACTAATATGGATACATTTTTTTCTCTAATGTTAAAATAGTATTGTTATTAACATGTTATGCTTTTACTTACTCTGCAGGGCTTTGTGCAAGAAAAAGTGCCTTTGTTTTCCACTAAATCATAAATACATGTGATCTCCTGCTGCTGCTGCTGCTGCATATATTTACAGTCTCCTACTTTCTGCCTTTTTAGTTATTTACTGATGTTCTCCCTGCTGATGACTCTGCTAGCTCATACCTGCTTAACTCTCATTCCTGTGTTATCCCCTGAGAGTAACTAAATGGACTAGCAAACAGGAAGCCCTGTGGCATAAGTTTTCAAAGAAAACATGAGGACATTCCTACTTGGAGTTAATCCTTAGAGGGTAAGCAAAGAATTCCCTCTAGTCTGTGTCTGCGTAACAGCTTCTGGTAGCCAGAGGTTCTGTTAGTGTCTCTGGTATGATGGCACTTTGGTACATTCACTTTTACTTTCACTACATCCTTTCACTCCTTCCTCCATTCCACCAGGCATTAGAACTTGTTTTTGAGCTACTGTTGGGAATTTGCTGTATTATTTACCAATCCAGTCTGGAAGAAACAATTCTATGCACCCACTCGAGTCTTTACCTATGAGGGCACAAGACACTAGATCTAATGTTATAGTTAAGTGTAATAAAAGGGGAGTTCACAGCCAAAGTGATGGTCTGTGGCTCTTCATGCTTTAAACTCAAAGAAACAGTGAACTTTGTATTTATTAGAGCCATCCTCAGCATGTGAGTGGTGGTTTTGCACGTGCAGAGGTTTCTTGCAAGGAGAGTTTACCACAGTATACCAGATCTTAAATATTATACTCAGTTGAAGTTTTCATTCTTGTTGTGTCTGCTGTGTGCTGCCTTGGAAAGGAAGAGGTGTTGCATTAATTGATAGCAGCTGGTTATATCTAGAGCAGTTATATGTTCAAGGCAGCTACTGCAAATATGTTTCTTGGGCAGCAGTCAGTGAAATTTTCTCCATCATATAACCTGGCATACAAAAAGACAAATCCTCTACAAATCCACTGTTTCTGCATCTTTAGCCCATAGCTTTAAGCACTACACTCCTGCCTGAGTCATGTGAACTAAAGAGTAGCATTCAGGTAAGTCAAGAGCTCCATATACTGAGTTGTGCAAATAATGACAAATCTACCGAAAATTCCATATTTGAGGTTAATGTGTAGTGATGTGAAATGTTTGTTTTTACATTTTTAGGTAGTAAACCAGCATAAAAAAGTTCCCACATTGCTATACAATTTTGTACCCAGTGACATGATTCAGTGTTGCAGAAATAAAGGATGGAGTTAGTGCCTCACATACCAGACAGAAAAAAAGAATGAATTTTCTGTTGAAAGAGAAGTGCAGAAGTGATACAGTGTGAGATTTCATTGATTAAAAGCATGAAGAAACTGACCTGTAGGCCAAGAAATGAAGACAAAGCAAAACCTCAAAATTACATTGAAATAAGAATATCATTTGACTTTAGGCATAGAGAATAACAAAAGTTAGGGAAAAAGTGAGCAACACTGCTCTAGAGTGGGTCCTCCATGGGAGGGTTTAAATTGGATATAAGGAAAAAATTTCGTTACTGAAAGCATGGTCACACATATGAACAGGCTGCCCAGGGAAGTGGTAGAGTCACCATCCCTGAATATGTTCAGAAAACGTGTAGGCTTCAGGTTATGGTTTAGTTGGCATGATGGTGTTAGGTTGGTGGTTGGACTTGGTGATCTTAGACATCTTTTCCAACCTTAATGATTCTATGATTCTGTGATTCTTCACTAAAAACTACTCTGAGTAAGTCAAAGGGCTCAATTTACCACAGTGGTATGACGTTTCTCAAAGCTTTCTTCCCACGTGATCACATGCTGGCTCTTTCTGTGAACATGAGAAATGAGGAAATATGTGAATTTAAGGAAAGCTCATAGATCTGAGCTTCCAATTGTTGCTCTCCTGAGGGATAAGGTTGCATAAGACTACTCGCAGAAATAGCCTTCTTTGAAATGTGAAGTTGAATCTTTCTCTTTCCCCTGTAATGAGTTCTAAAACTAGGCTTGTATTTCTGATGCATATGTGTATTGAGTGTTCATTACAGTAGATATTGCAGAGATACTCTTCATGGGAAAGATGAGAGGATCCCAACAAAATATTTAAATATGTCTCCACATTTTGGCAAGTTACATTAGTGTAGCGGGAAACAGTATCAACTATCATTAAAAATTGTCTGTGATTGGTTTTTTTACCCTAAGGAAAATGAAAGGCACTAGCCTTCATTTTTTAATACAATTTGTGATTGCTGCAATGCAAAAGAATAAGTGGAAAACTGTTACTAGCTTCCTGCCTCCAAGTCTTCTTGGGGAATATTACAGTTTTCAGCCTTTGGAGCCAGAGAGACACTGGATGGATGAGCTAATCAACAGAGAAAAGAGGCAGATATTAGAATTAGCTTCATTATTAACAAGGCTTTTCTGTATTAACTAGACAATTTGGACTGTTAGACTGTTAAAAGATTAATTAGACTGACAATGAATTCCTAGCTGTATATGTATCCTGTGCTTCCTTTTGCTTCTAATGAAAAATTTCCTGCACGTCTTTGGCAGTCCTTATCCACACCTATTCCAGTTGAACTTCTGGATTTTCTGTTTTGTCCCAGCCTTAACCTTAGGAAGTGCCTAAGACAAGGTAGCCCTGCCACTGAGTGAAAAAGCTCCAGGGAGACATTTTTGCTCCCGTTAGTTTCTTTTACCTAGCTCTTTTCAGACCCACTCATGCTGTAGGTCTGGACTTTCTTTCTCTCTCAACTTTAAGCCTAACTCTAGGCTGAGCCAAGGGCAGAAGGGCACTGGTCTGTGAAAAAAATCAATATTGCTTATAGAAGAACTCTATCAGCAGTTCTAAGTTTGATTTGAATGATACGTATTTTCTGGATGTGCACTGTGGACTGATACCCCAATTTTCACCAAAGGAATACTTAAGCTCTGAAGAGAGAAGGGTCACTACATCTGGTATTTTACTCATCTTGAGCAAAATAAGAATTTGAAAGATTCAAGATTATTGAAAATAACACTTATTCCTTCTATGCTTTTCCACACCTGTCCCTATGTTCTGGTTCCTTCTGAAAAAAATGGCTGCAGTGCTTCCTTTTTGCTTTATGTTTCTCAGTTACAAAAAAAGTTACCACAGTAAGAATTCTTGATACACATGCAAACTATAATCACTCCTGCTCCCTAAATAAAAAAAAAGAAAAAAAAAAAAAAAGAAAAAAAGAAATGTATTTAAATATTACCCTGGAATTTCCTGCAGGATTGGCTGAAAGCCATTGCGTGGCGATCACACAAATTGACAAATGCAAAACTAGCAGTGAAATAGGTACAAGCATTTCCCTTTTTTAAATCCTCCAAAACTATACTTTTGCTTATAAAAAAGAAAAATGCAAGCAGGGGACAGGACGTCTAATGTGTATGTGATTGCAGATGCTGAAAGCTTTGCAGCCCAGGAAGTACAGCATTAGAAATATGTATCTGTCAGTCAGATCTGTCTGTGCAGAGGAACAGAAGCATCACTGAGGAATGCAGATGGGTAAAAGAGCTACTCTGACTAAATTGCTACATGCTTATTCTCTTAAAGGGTTTAATCTGATCTGGAATAGAGAAGTCATTCCTCCTGAAGGGGAGTCGATGCCACCTTCAAATAGTGTGTTTATGCGGAACTGGTTTGAGCTTAACCATTCAATTTTTAATTTTTTTAAAGGTGCTGTCCTGCAACTATTTTAAAGGAAAATGGCAGTGAAGAGGAAACAAAGAGGGGTAACTGAAAAGAATATGTTGCTTCTACAAAAAGTTAATGTAATGAAAATATACCAGTGTCTGTTGTCACCAGCCCAGGGCACCTTTCCCAGTCCTGCAGACTGTTCTGTCATGCTAATCTCCTGGCAGGCCTGACTCTCTGTCTTCCCTCAGTTTCCCTCTGAAACACAAGACTTTACACAACCACATTTGAATACATCAAAGGAATAAAAATAACTCAATATATCAACCAGTGTATGAAGAAGATTATTAGCTCCATAATTCACTTTAGTCAGACAATATATTAATCCCTGGGAAAGGATTATATAGCATAAAATACGTGATACATAACATTCTATTAAGATATTGTAACTTAACCTTTCATTGACTAGCAAGCATCCCAGACATGACAATTTAACACCAGAGTCATAAAATAATGTTGCTACTTTCCTTATTAACTAACAGAAAGGTCACCTTAACCTTTCTGGATAACAGGATAACTTTGGTAGACCACAGCACAACTCACTTTCCCTCACCCAGCAAAGAGTAGGATGGAAATATATGCTGGTGGGGGTGAATGAGAATTTATGGGGATCAAAACAGACAAGTGGAATTTTTAGGTCGTGAGGAAACAAGTAGGTTTGTGATAGTTAACTTGTGGGCATGCAGAGGAAACCCCTGTCTGATTCCTTGCTCTGAAGTAATGCTGAGAGCAGAACTGGAGAAACACTCAAGAATGGTGAGAGAATAAACATAATTTTGTTATGCAATTATTGTATTCTTGCATTGACATTTGAAACAGGACCCTGCTCTATTCAATGGTGGAAGGAAAAAAGATCCATGAAGAGGATTTCATTGGTTTTCTTTCTTCTTTCTATTTCTTTCTTTTTTTCCAAATATCATAAGTTCTTCAAAATTTTTGATTGGGGGAAAATTTCATTCAGAAATTTAAAATGTTGAACCAAATTAGTTTTAATAAGACCATGACAGTTTTGTGTGCTCTCAGGCAAGAGCTTCTGAAATAAGATCAACAGAGTATTTCAAAGTCAAAATGACTTTGAATGCAGAATGATGAACATTTTAGGATTGAGAGAACTTCACAATTGAACTTCAAGCCAATAAACTTTAAACTAATGAAGTGCAAAAGGAGACTTGATTAAAGAAAATTCTTCAGTTAAACCTCAGTAAGTAGTAATAGTGTAATTGCTCACAATATAGTTATTAGCTGTTTTCATCTTTCATGCTGATTTCTTTACAATCCACAGAAAGAAAATTAAGCAACTATGAAACTGTTGATTGAACAGAATAACTCTGGATTTATTCTGGAAGGAGGCTTTATACCTTCAGCTGCTGTGGAGCTGCAGGGAGAAAGGAGATGCTTAACACTATAGTAATTATTTCTTCTTCATGCCATTAAAAGACCAAACAGAAGCTAGAAAACCTGTGAGAGTGAAAGGAAAGGCTGTGAGGAAAACAGCGCAGAAGTTAACAAGTCAATAGTATATTTTGCAGTATTACATAATGTGTACACATTTCTGGAACATGTAGTAATTTTCTCAACAGGAAATGAGGCTGCTGAAGTAACAACATGAACAGTCACTGCAGGGAAGCCACTGCCTCTGACTTAGTTCCTTTTTGCTTTATTTTTCTTTGTTGTAGCAATTTCTTTTTTCATTGACTTACCAGTAAAAAGAACTATTCTTGTTGCTCTCCTAACATCAACCAAACCTAAGTAATTAACAGTTCTGCCCTCTGAAAACTGATTCTGTTTTTTGGTATCTTTTGAGTGTGGAGTTGGACACAGTTTCTGTGACTTGGTCCCCACCACCAGCAAACAAAAGTTGATTGAGTCATGAGAGTGACTTTGTTAAAGTTTGTCAAATTTCCTTTTGTTTTGGAGAGGAAGGGAGGAGAGTGAGGAAAGAAGGGAAAAGGGAGAGTCAAGGTGACTGAGAACAACAAACACCTTGCAAAAGAAAAACTTATTTCAGCAAATAAGTGCCTCTCCGTACCAGCTTTTTACTCTGTTCCTTACTTTTTCTGTCTCTTTAGTTATTTTTTTAAGTATTAAAGGATCCATTCTTACCTTTTCACTCCCCACTTTAGAAGAACCACATCTCTCACATATTCTGTGTGGGAAGGTATCAGCCTTCACTTTTCTCTTTCTCAGTAGGCCTAACATGACCTGTAAGAAAAGTTTCAAACATTTCCGTGCAGGTGAGTGACGACCCTTCAAGGACAATGATAGAAAAAGGTAATTCTAATTTCTTTGGTTGAACATCGGAGCTGGAATGCAGGAAAGAGAAGCCTGAATGCATGGTCCAGCAGAGTTTGAGCACAGCATTTCATGATAATTGCTGTGCCTAAAATAGCCACTCAAATCAGCACAACTTTGTGTTCAGGTGCTTAGATAAAACATGAAATACCTTGTCCAGTGTGTCTCAGTCACCCCAGAGATTATTTCTTTTTTTGTTCTTGACAGTTCACATGTCCAGATGCAACAAATATAACACTCACATTGATCCACATATTTAACACTGTCAAAAATACTGAAAAATGGTTTCTGTTTTAACTGTGACAGTTACCTACTATGTATGGACTGTGAGTGCTTTGCTTTCTGACATAAAATCATTAACACAAGTAGTCTGAAAACCCAAATTACTACCGAATTTTCAGCTAGAAACAAGGTACTTTGAAAGCCTATTACTCTCTTCTTTTTCCTGTTCTTCCCTTAATATAGGAAAGCATTTTATACAAAGTCAGAATAGCAAGGTAACAAGAAATGCAAGAAAATGTACTGTATCAATCTCATTAAGTTTGTTTAGCTTAGTCCATAATGAATTGTACTGATTACATAAGAATCCCATAAACAGCCATGGAAGAATTAAATACTTGCAAAGTGATATGATTGTGTCTCCGGAAAGCAAATAATAGCTAGTCTGTTCTGAGGCAGAGAGCCCAAGTAACAAAAAAAAAACCCATCAGATGTCATCTCAGTCTCCTTTTTTTTTGTGGCCTTGTAAACTCTTCCTGTTTTCTAATTTTCTCATGTCTCACTGCCTTCCCATGGATTGTCTCAGGTTTCTCTGCCTCTTTATTCACTGGAAGGCTAACACAGTGTCCCATGCTTCAGCACAGACAAGCTGCATTGAACTGTTCATCTTCCTGCTTTTTGTCATACCAGGAATTTCATTTATGGATCTGAGGTTGGGTTTTTTTACAGTAGCACCATATTTTTGACTCATATTGAAGGAGTTTGGTTCACTCAAACCTCCAAACCTTTTTCTGTGCAATGCTGCTCTTCACCCAACCTATAATTTAGTGTCTGTGCATTTGATTTTTCATACAACATGTAGCACTTTATACTTGTTTTTATGAAAAGTAATTGTGTGGATCAAAGTCCATTTAATTTATTACATCTTACTAAGATTCTGTTCTCCAAAAAACTAATAGTTCCTCCCAGCTTTTTTTCTTCTGCATGCATTTCCTTTATTCCATCCATTCGAGCTATTGATGAAAATATTGAACAGAAACAGATTCCAGGCAGACCTTTGTAAAATTCCACTATAAGTATCTCGACAGCTTGACTAAAAGCCATTGATTTTAGGGATTTCCTCCAATTTTTAGCCAGTTAGCTATTACTCATTTGACAATGTTCTGTAATCTACCGATAATTAGTTTAATAGATGATTCCTAAAAGAACACTCTGACTTCTGCTTCTGCTTCTGCTGTGGTTAATAATGAGGCCCAGAAGTTTTCCAACAGTGCCATTCTTCTTCAATAGTGGTAATGACATTTTCTTGATAATTCATTTTAAGCCACCTTTCAAAGAGAAAATTTCTCTAGCTTGGCATTCTAAATTCTCAGTTCCAGATTTGCAACCAGTTCTTGTCTTGAACTGCCTTTTGGTCCAGTAGTTCTATTGAACAGGTCTTCAGAGCACACAAATAACTATATATGCCTTTTCCTCTGCCATAGGGAGGCTATGTTTGCTGTTTCTGATGGTGCTTAAAAAGGGAAGTTTTCTATAATGCATCCTATATATATATATATATATGAATTATATATTTCTGAAACTTTGTGCTGAAGAAAACCTGAAAAACAAAGGGATTAGACAAAGATTTTGCAGCAGGAATCTGGAAAAACTTGTAAGGCCACAATTTCAAACCCGCCGCTTCATGCTGTTGTGCTCTCTTCTTTGACAAGGAAAACAATTCAGATTCATGCAGTACTCAAGTTCTGGCCTCATCTGCATCATCTAGTACACTTACAAGCTTTTGCTGTGATGAAGCTGCTGCCACCAGTAAGTTTATAAATATGAATCTGTTGCTTATAGTAACTCTTGTGCACATGTAATTCAAACACTTCTTGCTCATCTTGCCTCAGAGAATATAACAGTAAGACAGAGCCAGTCTCTCAGTGGCTGTACTGTACACTGATCACCAACATTTGTTTTACCCAACTAAAAGGACTTAGAACACAGGCTGCTGGGAGACAGAATTTATAGCAAGTTTCACAATGAGCTCCACATACTAGGTGTGGGGAAGCCTGCCCGCAGTTTGCCTTTACTCATAAATAAAAATTTATTTATGATAAGATAGTGTTCAATCTAAGATTTAATTTTACCTTCTTGAGGACTGCTCTGTGGCCTCTGCATTATTTCACCTGTCCCTTGAGCACATCGTAACAGGGTTTAGGAAGCTGTTTCTGCATCTGCAAATCAGAATGATGCTTCTGGAGGGATCAATGCCACCTATGTAGATGACAAGCTGATGCAAAATGGATAAGGGCCTGCTGTACATGACCATATGTATACAAATCCACTCATAAAATGTTTTGGGGTTTTTTTTGATGATGCTTCACCTCTGTCATCCCACTTCATTGTAATGTTAGCATCAGTTGTCAGTGTTGTTCTGGTCAGTGGACAAGGATGTCTAATTTGATACTACGCGTTAGTAAAAGGGCAATTTCTCTGGAAATGCAGAATTCCGGCTGCAAGTTTTTTTTCCCAAAGGGCTTGTTAGATGAAGACTAAATATATGTTATCATCACTAAATCTGTGCATTAAAACATGATACATGACTAACAAATTTACATGACAAAAAGATACATTAAACTCACTGTGACATATGTATAGGCTAAAGTCTGCCAAGTTGCTTAAGTCTGGGGATGCAAACATAAGAACTATCTGAAACTTTAAAATTATTTTTTAATGTAAATTCTAATATTAATACACATGAAGACCTATCCTCCACAGAAGAGAAAAAAAAAAATTACCTATAAAAACAGGAATATTTGAAGAGTTCTTACACGCACAAGTTGAACTTTGGTATGATCACTTGTAAAAAACTGTGTGAACCTAACTACTACAATCTACTTCTTGTTCTAACTAGATTGCATTAGCACCAGCATTTCTAGGTATTCCTACAGAGTCTAGACGAAATGCTTATCTACCAAAGGCAAACTTGGTAAAAACATTTTATTAACCTCTCTAATAGTTAGAGGTCCTGCAGCATGTCAAGGCACTTTAACAAATAACATCTAAATAATAAAAGTTCTTCCCAAAGTCAGTGACCGAAAACTCCTATTTACAATTTGGTTGGAATCAAGCCTGCTTCCTACAGTTTTATAGCCTAGTTACTGAGGAATGTCTGCCAGCAGCTTAACCTACAGGCAAATTACAGTGCTAGCATGGAAGAACGCAGTGACATCAGAGATGGAAGGGACCTCTACAGATCATCTAGTCCAACTCCCCTGCTAACACAGGATTGCCCAGAGCACATTACTGAGGACTGCATTGAGACAGGTCTTGAATATCTCCAGAGAATGGAAGTCCACAACTTCCCTGGGCAGCCTGTTCCAGTGCTCTGTCACTCTCACCGTAAATAAGTTTTTCCTCATATTTAAATGGAACTTCCCCTGTTCCAGCTTGTGCCCATTGGCCCTTGTCTTGTCACTGGCAACTACTGAAAAGAGTCCAGATCCATCCTCCTTGCACCCACCCTTTAGATACTTACAGGCATTAATAAGGTCTTCTCTCAGCCTTCTCTTCTCCAGGCGAAAGAGTCCCAGCCCTCTCAGCCTTTTCTCATAAGAGAGATGCTCCAGTCCCCCAGTCATCTTTGTTTCCCTCCGTTGGACTCTCTCTAGTAGTTCCCTGTCTCTCTTGGACTGGGGAGCCCAGAACTGGATGCAGTATTCCAGATGTAGCCTCACCAGGGCAGAGTACGGGGGGAAAATGACCTCTCTTGATGTGCTAGCCATACTCTTCCCTATGGACCCTAGGATTCCATTGGCCCTCTTGGCAGCAAGGGCACACTGCTGGCTCATGGATAATTTACTATCTACCAGGACTCCTGGATCCCTCTCCTCAGAACTGCTTTCCAGCAGGTCCACCCCTAACCTATATTGGTGCATGAGGTTCTTCCTCCCCAGGTGCAGGACCCTACACTTGCCCTTGTTCAACTTCATTAGGTTCCTCTCTGCCCAGCTCTCCAGCCTGTCCCGGTCATGCTGGATGGCAGCACAGCTCTCTGGAGTGTTGGCCACCCCTCCCAGTCTGGTATCATCAGCAAACTTGCTGAGGATACACTCTGTCCCCTCGTCCAGATTGTTGATGAATATGTTGAACAAGACCCGAACAAGTACTGACCCCTGGGGCACACCACAGGTTACTGGCCTCCAACTTGACCCTGATCCATCAATCACAACCCTCTGAGTTCTGTCACACATCCAGCTCTCAATTCACCTCGCTGTCCACTCATCTAGCCCACACTTCCTCAATTTCTGAATGAGGATGTTATGGGAGACATTGTCAAAAGCCTCACTGAAGTCAAGGTAGATGACAGCTGCTGCTCTCCCCTCATCCAGCCAACCAGTTATGTCATTATAAAAGGCTAGCAGATCGGTCAAGCATGATTTACCCTTGGTAAATCCATGTCGACCTCTCCCAATAACTTCCTGTTCTTCAATGTCTTTAGAGATTATGTCCAGAACGAGTCTCTCTATCACCTTCTCAGGGACAGAGGTGAGACTAACCAACCTGTAGTTCCCTGGGTCCTCCTTCTTGTCCTTAACAAGTCCAGTCAGTTTCTAAAAAGTATCTGTGTTCTGCATAAAAATATCAGAATTTGTAAGTTCTTTGGCAGATTATTCTCATGAAATAGGTATTGTTACTTCCTTCTCCAAGAAATAGGGAGTCTGTGAATTTTTTTCTGTGTATTGTTGTCAGCTTATGTTTAAAACATGAAATTGCTTCACCTCAGCTTCCCACGTATTATTTTTAGATGAAAACCTGTTACTTTCTTTCATTTCAACTAAACTATTCCCTATATTTTCTTCTTCTATAATTGCAGAAGACAGAAGTAATTTGAAAAAGATTATCTAAAAAAACCGTATTACTATGTATGAAATTGAAGAATGGGTTCTTTTCTATTTTAATTTGGGTAATTAAACAGACTTTAAAAATGGAAATATATTTTCAGTGTGTTTACAACTTGAAATACTCAGTATTGCTCAAGAATAAATGAATATAATCTTATTTTTTAATTCCCATTCTACAAGTGGGCAAAGTAAATAGAACTCAAGGTTGCTTCTCAGTAAATCTAGATGAGACTTTTCTTTACTGAATGTCCTTTGTCATCAACTGAAAAAGTGAAATTCACAACAATAATTACTTTGAATTTAGAAGACAATAGATTACATCATCAGTTCAAATTACGTTGACTTTAATTTCAGCAGTGAACTGTAACTCCAAATAGTTTAATCCCATAAATATTTAGCAACAATGATTTACAAGAATATTTTTTAGCATACAGCAGCACTGTGTTTGGGCACATTTTGGCTGAGGAAACTCCAGCTCCTAGAGTAGCAATGGGCCACTTACTGTAGAATCATTTAAACATAGTTTTTATGAATATTGAAATTGTTATTAAGCAGTCTTTGAGAGGTAATAATTGCAAAGTGAGAATTTATTTGAGCATGAATACTCATACTATGAACTCCTGTACTAAAGAGTAATATTTCAGCATGAACACCCATATTAAGCTTAGAGAGTGAAACTGGGATCTGAGTAGACTACTGTGATTTTTTAAGATTTTACTTGCAGTTCTAATGCAATCCATAATTAAATCATAATTTGTTGCTTGGGGTAATAATGTACTATAAATAGATCCCACATGACAGGCTGATTAGAGATACATCTTCTATATAGATAGATAGATTATATTGCCCTGGACATAGAAAACCTGGAAAATGGATTTGAAGTATTACATTGACTTAATGAAGATATAGAAAGTACCTGTACTCTACATGTTCAAGGGACTCTCCTTTGGCTTAGCACAAACTACATCCTGCAAGAAGGGTTATTGCAGCCTCCATCTCTCGTGGCATCATCCTATGTCCCTTTATATTTAGAAGTTGATACAGTGATTTTTCATTCCTCCCTAAAAAGATAAAATTACAGAATTAAAACTTTCATGGAAATGTACTATTTGGTACAACCTATTAAACTTAGTAACTTGTGATCAGCTGAGGCAGTAAGGTGTGAAAAGGTCTATGCAGCCTTTTTATCTTCTAAAGAAAGTAATTCCCTCCTGGCCTCTAAAGAGAAACACTGCTCTGGTAATAACAGTAGGGGCACAGAAGTTGCAGAAACAACAAACAAGAGCATCCTAGGAGCTGCTGCATTACTTGAGAGGGGAAAGGAGTACAGGGCCAACAAAATCCCCTCTCCCTCTGGCTAGATGGGTGGCAAGATGTATGATAGCCTGAACAAGACTTGCAGTATTTTCACAATTCATTCTCATGGTGTCTCTGCCAGCTCCTTTTCAAACCTCCTCAGATCAAGGATCCCTACACTGATGCAGGTGGGGAGGATTTTACTCTTAAAAATAGTGACAGCAGATGAAATTACCCATCTGCATTCTGTAGGACCAGCACACTGGGGGCCCAGAACAGGAGAAAACAGATGGCTGATGAAAATCTGTAAGGAAAAAAGAGATGAAAGAACTAAAAGAGAGGGATAAATGAAGAAACAAACAGTGTCAACTAGATGTTGAGATACTAGAATCCAGTAATGGAGGTGAAGTTAAGAAATAGCATGATAAAATGGCTAAGCATGGAAAGGATGTGTTAGAACTGAACCGATAACCTCCATCAGCAGTGAAGAAAAATGATAAGGCAAAAAGTTTGGCATTAGAAAATCATATTTGAGCAAATCGCATGATTAATCACATGATTTTGAGATAAGCTTCTTGCTTTCTTTATATTTTACTTATTTTACTTGGTTTTAAAAGTATGGGAAAAGTGTTAGTCAGCTTTCCATTCCATGACAATTTCTGAGATATCATTTTCTTCTTTTTATATGATGGTAAGGAGTTAACATCCAAAAATATATGTGCAACATGGAAAATTCTCCTCCTTTCTTCAGTCAATAACATCTAAAACTTTTGTCTAAAAAACAAATTATTTGAAAATTTCAGGATGAATGAAATAGCCATTTGTTTCCTGAAAAGCGAAATACTGTTCAGTTGTGTGGGAAAGTTAAGAGAATTTATTATTTCTTATAGTAACATAAATAGAAAAAAAACATTGCATGAACGTATTAAAATATCTTGGTATGGTACTAACACAGCAGACATAAAAGGTTGAAGTCAAGCATACGTAAATTCTAAATGAAGATTTGAAAGAATGTAAGCACTGAGAGTACTGTACACCACTAGGAGTGACCAAGATCTTGAACTTAAACAGAGGAATAGAGCATGTGCCAGTGTTCAGAATGCAAACAGTTGGCAGTCTAAGCTTAATTCTAGATAGTATGCAGAGAATTGAACAATAAATAAGAAGAGTGTAAAAATTCAGAATTTGATTAAGTCTCCTGTGCTTAAATCATGTAGAAAGCGTGCATATGAACTGACTTTGAAGGAACAGTAAAAGTGGACATTTTGTGAGGAAGGTGTCATGACCCAGGAGAAATACAGCTTTGGATGCATAGACACAGAGACTTGAGCCAAACGCAGTAGTTTCACTTGAGGGAGTAGGTCACAAATCCTGGAAGGTGTTATATATATGTATTACACCTTACTGTTACCAGATGGCAGTCAGCATTGCACTAGGGCTCACCTGTGCATGGATGTTCCTAACTTCCCTAGCTACACCGCCCTGGAAATTCAACCCACAGTAACCACTAAGAGACAGTACTGGGTCTTCACAGATTGGAACCTGACCACATTCCTTTGCTTTTGTGCAGAGATACTGTATCTCCTCACAAGCTTCCTTGTGAATATAAAGTTAAAACTGCCTGTATTACCGCCTTCTCTTCCCTTAGACATTCTTTCATCAGGAATTTAGTTCAGCATTTAGGACAACAGTTCCATTATAGGAATTTATCTAAGTCATAAAATATAGCCAGTGTAGCAAACATGTCTCAATTAACCCTGTCTGCAAATATTTCATATTTCAATAAATTAAAAAGTAGGATCTTAATATCTTCACCCACAAAGGAGAAATAAATTGTGTAATGGAGGCAGATGCAACCCTCATGCTAAACTTGTTCCCTTACTTCCCACCTTGCTTTTGTGGAGGACACTTTCCTCACTTGAAAAATGTGTTTGTGGGCATATTTACAAAATTGCTGAGCAAAGTTTTAGCTTCATGAGTCATACAAAGCATGTGGTTAAAGAAGTGCACAATACTCGTATTTCTAAAGGTTAATACAGTTTATCTCATGATACAACTCACAAAGGTATAGTTTTTAACTTAACATTTGAGAGATTTTAGATTCTCTTACATCTTATGTTGCAAATATCCTCATGTCATATATAGTAAAGTTATCCTTTATGTTAGTAGACACCAGTACATTTTCTCATGCAATTTCAGATAATAAAATTAATTATTTTTTTTATAAGCATCTCAGTTTACTAGTGTTTCCTAAAACAAGAATAATTGACTACATTTTGTAATTTGGCTTCAAGTGTTAATGTTATGGTTTTCATTAGAAGGCAGAACACCTCATATGAAATTTGTTTTGTTTTATTAAAATAAACCAAAACCTTTTTTTTTAAGCCTATGTAAAGTTACCCAATTGTCTCAGCTCAAGAGTTATCAACTGAGGTCTTGTTATTTATGAAATGTGTTTTCACACATAATCAGTCAAACAAGTGGACTCTGAATATGGAACAGAAGTTTGAGTTCATTCTAAACCATCCAAGAAAACTAAACAAATTCATATGATACATTCTGTGTGGGGAAAGAGAAAAAACATCCTGTGGAAGCAAGAATATCTTGGAGGAAATAGAAGTTTGTTTATTTCCTTGAAGTATGAGTTAGTCTAAGGAAGGCAAGATTCCTCTAAGTTAATATGAGGATACTGCCTTTGACTTTCAGTCCATCAGATGGGTCTTTTTTTATAAATGTAACAAGAAAACCCCTTCAGTATCATTAAAGATTTGCACTTTACATTTATATGTATCAAAAAGCACAGAAATATACAATAATCTTGAAAATATAACCTAAACTTGTATCTGTGTATGTCTCTATATATAAGCTTGGAAAAATTGCTCCTTATATTAAAAAAACTTTTTAATGTGGCTCTACTGTGTATTATTGTGTTTGAGAATATTATTCTGGGTTTGATGTTCTTGCCTTTTTTTTCTGTTTAATACTAGTAAAGAATAATTTTTTTTCTTAATTAAAGTATGATTTCCTACTAATAGTTTTTACATTGGAAGAAAAAAAAAAAAAAGCAGATCCAGCAACATTAACACATCAAGATAAGAGTAAGAAATTATTTTTATAAAGAACTGCATTTATCACATAGCTTACAGTGTGTAATAATATGGTTCATATTCCATATTTTGCAACAGCTTTTCATTAAAACTACTTGAGAACTTTCAGGTTTACATAATGAATTTAAGGTATGAATTATTTTTTATTATAATTACATTAGAATTGTCAGGATAATATATTTAGAAACATCTTGTAAAATTCTTGCTGTTATTTTGGTACAACCAGCTGATAAACTACCCTTAAAATCAAATCAGAGAGTTTTATTTGGGTAAATGTCAAGAAGGATTGCTTTTTTTATTAAATAAACACAATATAGTCAATTCTTGATTTAGTAAAACATTCAGCAGATGTTTAAACTTTAAATAAGTGGGCAATAATGTTTTAAATGATGTATGATATTGATGTGTGGGGTGTTTTCCTGTGCAGAAGATGCAAATACACCAGAGATGGAAAAAATTAGCAAGGTTTCTGTAGCACAGGGCCTTCTCCAAAACAGAAATAGTTAATTTGAAAGTTGAATGTCAAGGATAGATGTTCAGAGTTTAATAATTTTTCACAGTACATCACAGTAAAAGTAGTTGCAAGCTGCAAAAGAGAGAGAATGTTAGCAGAAAGTGATAAACCTAATAATTCCCAGGGGAAAGTAAAACACTGCTAATTTAAGTCTTTTGTGCAACAGGGAGAAATTAAGAGGCAGTGGAGGGCAAAAGAAGAGAAGATGGAGATCATATTGTACCATAAAAACCAGTCTGGAATAGTAAGAGTTCAGAAAGAGTCACAATAGTTTTAGATCAAAGTTTTACAATAAATCTAGTCTAGTCTATTCCTTTTGTTTTAAAGAAGTTAAAATTGATTTAACCCTTATGATAATTTTTTTTCTATTTTTCACATTAAAGGAAAGCAAAGCAAACTGAAAAGTGTGGCACTGTTCAGTGTTTGTACATATTAAATAACTAGCTTACACCCAATATATACATTCAATAATGTTTCTGAAGTATGCTGTCACTATGTGCTTTCATTTTTCCTCCCTCTGCAACAATATTTGGCTGTTAGACTACTGCTGCTGTTTCTTCCAGTCTGTTAAACTGGATATAGTGCACCATAGAATTAATTTCTGTCCTATGTGGAGCATCATGTTGTAATAATCCCAAGAAGATTTAGTTGAATAATGTGCTGCAAAAAATCTTAAATTTATTTAGTTCTTCTTGTATCATGCATATGCACAGGCAGTTTGATCTTTAAAGGAAAAAAAAACCCGGGGCTTAAAGGCTTCTCAAAGAAAACATGGGCCTAGTCTGTGTAGAGAAAGCAGGCAAACTAGAGGTCTTCTATGTGAGCTTCAACTCCGCTTTCTTGTTGAGAAAAAGGTTACATTAGGATGTATTCAGAGGATGTTGAAGCAAAGCTGTTAGTATGTCCCAAATTTCAAATATCCCACTAGTGCAATTTCACCCCAGAATAAGTCCTTAATAAGAATACATATTTGTTATCTGAAAGAAGGTAGTCTGTCCAGTCTTGTTCAGATTCTCTGAATCAGTATTAAGGCTTATTTTTTTGACCGCTAGTAACTTAACTAGTAACAGGACACCACAACTTCTTTTCTTGTTACATTTCTCTGACTTTTGGAATTAATTCTAATGCTTATAATTTGGAGAAAAAAAAAAAAGGAGAATCTTCTAAAATATTTTTGAAGTACCTGAATATTTTTTTTCCTACCAATTTATTGGAGAGTCCATTTAAAAGAGTTTTATGACAGATTTTATTTTTTTTAGATCAAGGACCGAGATATCTATTTTGCATTGGCATTTCATTATTGTTATTAAGAAGTAAATCTTAATTTGAGCCTCTAATTCTGGCTTGGGAGAAAAAAATACGTTTTTATATCCTTGCTTTTTTTCCCATTCAGCTTTATTAAATTAGAGTATATATGGACCAAAATAGTGGAACTCATCTCAAATGTTCTTTTTTTTATGACATGTTAGAGGTTTGCTCTATACAAATCACAACAGTAACTGGTGTTTTATGCATTTGTTACTCAATGCGCTTCAGATTCATTGCTTCAGTAGACCAAACAGAAGAGCAAACATCATCCATAGGAAGTGTCATGAATGGACAAATGAGTTATTCTAGATAGTGTTACTCTTAATATCCCCTTCGGTCAATGCTTAAAGCATCCATTCTGAGGGAGAAAGCCTGCATGGACCATCATTTTGGGATTACAGTCAGTCATTTCCAAAAGGTGTACATCAGTGTTCAAACACCAGAACTCATGGAATGGAAAAGAAATCCTTCCAAAATACCATCTTTCCATACCGCATTCCTCCCCTCTTACAAAACTAAAAGCAAAATAGGGTTCATTTGGAAAACAGATTACTTAAAATATCTGAAGGTATAGTCACAAGAAGAATTGTCCATGCTATCTTTTTGTATTCCAGCTATTGGTAATAAGTGCTGGCTGTCTGAGCTGCAGAAATCTTAAAATAAATTCAGAATTATTCTACGCATTTTCAGATAAGAGATGATAAGGAGTCTAGGTTATGATCAATTACCAAACTATTATCTACATTGGAGACAAATATGATTAATCATATAAGACTTTATCTTCCCTCTCAAGAGATCAGTTTATGCTTACATCCTGCTGTACCAAGAACATCCAAAATCTGCTAGAAAACCAATGGGATGCGAGGTGACAATCCAGATCATTAGTTTCACTCTGTCATCTTCTTGCAATTCTCTTCAGTTATGAGCAGTACTCATGCTTTGTTGGAAAGAAATTCCTCAAGTAAAGAAGTAAACTGCAAAGGAAAAGTTCAGGACATTCTTTTGTTACCTGTGATACAATGTCTGAAGATTTACAGCTGTGAAAGAAATAATGCAAAGCTATCTCAGCATTATTCCTGAGAGCAGCCCTGCTCGTTTTGGACCAGAAACTCATGTATCACAGCTTTTTACAGAGACTATGCTGTCAAAGGCAGTTTGTCAGAAGGCCTGCATGGGCAGAGAGCACATTTGATGCCCGCCACTGTTCCTTCTTTGGATATTTCTCTTCTATGATGATTTCACTTTAATGGCTAATCTTGTGGTTCACATGGCATTTTCTCTGGCTCCATCTCGCTGAGCTCAATGTATAACTTTTCATCAAAATCAGCTTAGTACCTGAAATCTTCTCAAAGACCAAAAAGCAGGGAAAGTTATTAAGAACTGGATATTCACCTGCAACAACATTTAAAGTTACATTTTTTTTACCTAGATCAGTCAGATAAATATTATTCCTGACCATATCTCAGCCACTTAAAATTTTGGTTTATGGTAAAAAATTTTACTGCGTTTGCATTTTGGCTTTCTCTTGCTTCTTTCTTATTTCCTGCTATGTAATTGACAGTAACTACAGTAAGTGATATTTTTTTATTGACGTTAGTCCTCTTTTTTGTCCCCTCTTGAATAATCTGTTTCGTTCTTGTCATATTAGCTGGAGTAGAGCATATTCTCTCAGTGACTTCCATTTCTGCAAAAATATTGGAGACTTACCACATGTAAGTCAAAAGTGACTTGCCTTTGAGAGATTTCTGAAAAATAATACACACAACAACTCACTGAAGCAAGTTAAAAAAAAACACCTGCTCACATATACCTAGCACATCAATGCCTGCTATTCTGCAATAAAATATTAGGTTACACTGTTCTTTACTGATTTTGTTCTGAAAGTTTGTAAAAAGTCTTACAACAACAAAGTAACACAAGGGCTCCTCTCCCACCCCATATCATACTTGTGCCACATACATTAGCAAGGTCTGCACTGGAATAGATGGTATTATTTATGCACTTCACAGTAGACAGAGAAGGCAGAATGAGCACCAATTATTTCCTCAAATGTAAAGGCAAAAATCTTTATTAATGTATAGTGAGAAGTATGTGAAACATCCAAAGGACTGTAGTAAAATGAATGATTTTCCTACAGATTTGGATTTTTGCCTCTGAGTAAAAATATTGACATTGTATATAACAGAGTATACTATTATAAAAATAGTTTTCATCTTTAACTGTAACTATAATCCATGAAGATATTAAAATTATTTTAAAACATGTCTGAAAAACTATTTGCAGCTCCTTCCAAATGGCTGATTTCTTCATTATGAATTAAAATGGGAAGAATGTTAATCCTAACTCTAGGGAGACTATCAATCTTTATATACGTTGTAAAAAAATGTATACCAACTCAATAATAAACATAAGGTTTATTTTAATATCACCTCAAGAACTTAGCAACGGATGGAAAAAAAAACCACACAGCTCAAAGAAAAGTTCAGACTTCACTACAAACTGAAATGTCATCATCTACTGCACTGTCTAGAGTAAATTAAAATTTATGCCAAAATAAGTAAACTATCTTCAACAACAAATTCAAAGAAAGGTCAGCCCAGCAGATAAGAATTGAGTATAATGACTGCTATACTTAGAAAACATCTGCTCTCCAATAACGTGTATGGTAACATGAATGACAGGAAACATTTTTGCTTTTGCTCACGGGGTTTTTAAATACCTACAGTATATTTAATCTCTTCTTCAAGTATATACCTGTACAGCATAATAACTGTTCTTCCTACCAAACTGAAATATGTAATAAGCTCTTCTGGGAAATGAAGTTTGTCTTTTCCTGTTTCCAGGTGAAAAAATTAGCCACCACTCTCTAGAGGCATTAATACTTGCTTTGCAACAGCCACTGTATTAACTGATCATCCAAAAACATTATTGTAAGAAGCACCATAATTTAGAAACAAATGGTTCAGAGCTGGAGCTTTCAAGGCCATATAACACAGTGAACATCAAAGCTGCATGTCCATAAAAAGGTTTTTACGAAATGCATATGCATTTAAAAATAGAATATGATTGCTTCTCAGTTAATAGATGTGTACATTGCTTGATGAAAAAGTGCATCCTGCTTTCCAAATGCTGCGCCATCAAAAGCTGACTCTTGGTGACTTGAATTCAGATCTTTAGCCTTTAATGAAATTTACACAGAAAACACAGGAACAAACTAAGCAAACAAAGTGCAAAGTACTTGGAGATCAAACTAAACAAGAATGTGAATAAAACAAGATTGTGAATAATATAAACTAGAAACAGGCAAAGTTGGTACATTTCCCCAGATCAAGTGGTCATCATGGTCATACACATTCAAGTAATCATACGCACTCTCAAATATCTACAGAACCCCTAAATATAATGAAATAACAGTCTCTGATTAGAGAATCACAGAATGTAAGGGGTTGGAAGGGACCTCTGAAGATCATCCAGTCCAACCCCCCTGTCAGAGCAGGACCAAAACTAGGGCAGATCACTTAGAAAGGCATCCAGACAGTTCTTGAAAGCCTCCAGAGAAGGAGACTCCACAACCTTTCTGGAGAGCCTGTTCCAGTGCTTTGTAACCCTCACAGTAAAGAAGTTCTTCCTCATGTTGAGATTCCCCCCCCGCAGTCTTCTCCTCTCTAGACTGAAAAGCCGCAGGTCTCTCAGCCTTTCCTCGTAAGGCAGGTGTTCCAGTCCCTTAATCATCCTCTTAGCCCTGCATTGGACTCTCTCAAGTAGAGCCCTGTCCCTCTTGAACTGGGAAGCCCAGAACTGGACACACTAGGGCCGAGTAGAGGGGGAAAAGAACCTCCCTCAAGGTTCTATTACTGAGTTGTTACTGTGTTCTATTACCTATTACTGAGTTATTTCTTCTTCCTTGAGAGCTGCAGTTAACCAGAGGCAAAAGGTATTAATCACTGTAATAAATTCAGGAAAGGCTGTGGACACACAGCACAGCAATTGTCTGTTCTCTTACATGTCCTACATTTCTTCTCTGGAAGTGCCTCAGCAGAACAAGAAAGCAGAGTAGCTCTTCATCTGTCACCCTGTACAATCCTCCTAGTCCTGTCTAAATAGACAGAAGTAGGCTGCAAGAAACAAAGAAGCTCTTAAGCATTGGCTTAAATAAAGATACAGACTGACTGGTGAGATACTGATGTAGGTCCCGTCACAGAAGTGGAATTAGAAAGACAACACAATATTGATAATCGTCACTGATTTGTGTCTAAATTTCCTGTACCAAATTGTTAAAACATAGATTTGCAGTATCAGGGCTTTAAAAGATATATAAACACTCCCTTTTCTATTTCACTTAAATATCTGTAGCATAGAACACATAATGCTGCTGGGAAGTGGCTAACATTATTGATATTTGCAAATAAACAGGGAAAAAATGCCTAAAGTCACAGAATCATAGAATCATGGAATGCCAGGTTGGAAGGGACCTCAAGGATCATCTGGTCCAACCAGTCATCCGAAAGTCAAGCAAGTCACCCATGGTAAATCAAGGACGTAAATAATAGCCTTATTTTTTTTTTTTTTTAGATTTAGTTAACATTCTAGTCTAAAATACTCTAGTCTGACAGATATACTATATGTAAAGAATATATGTAAAGCTCTATTTTCTTCATATTTTCTGGTGAAAGGTCTCAGTCACAGCAGGTGTCGCGGACCGAGATAGGTAAAGCCGTGACCCACACCCCCACCTCGGGGGATCGAGGGCTGAGGACCGCTCCCCGTCACACTCACAAACAACGCTTAGGAATCAATAGATTTATTAAAGGCACTGAGGGTTTGGAAGTCTGATATCAACTAACACACAAGGTCTATCTCTATATCTATATCCACACCTATATATCCATATACCAACAGCTATACATGGGCAAGTGTTCAAGACGGTTTAATGTTCACACATTGTTTGCTAATCTTTTCTCAATATTTTTTCAATACATTTGCTTTCAATGTTTTAACTCAGTTATTATACCTTCAGAGTACCTTTTGCCCTGCATATCATAGACCGTCTTAGTCAAAAGCTAAATTATATAACCCCAGGTATTTACACAGGCAGAAACTTTCAGATATTTTGTAACTTCTTACGCATGCAACTTTATCTTCTTAACTATTCTAAGTCACACAGCTCCTGGAGTAGACTTTTACTATCATCTCAAGGTGCAATTTCCACTGTGTACTCATGGTACACCTGGCAACTTTTTGTTTCCTTTTATAACTAGCTAGAGAATCAAGTGAGCAAGCTGGCTTATTCATGATTTCACAGTAATGTTTATCTGGTTTTCACAACATCCTAATTTCTTACCTAGTTGCTATTTTTTTCCCATATACTCATATTATATGGCTATTTTCAGATGAAGTGCCAGACAGGGTGCGGCTAATGAAGCTTGATTATTCTTCTTTGCTGTGTGTCCATTGCTTGTACCCAGTAGCAAATGTGATGAACCAGAAACTCCAACACTTTGGTAGTTAAAGTGTATTTGCAGTCTAACATTTGGGACTAAAATATATCAAGCCAGATGGATTTAGAAAGAGGAAAACAAACCGATAGATTTTTTTTTACAGAGTTGACTGGGAAATGTGATAAATTCTTGTTAATATTTGGAAGCAATAGTTTTTTGTGCCTTCAAAATGCACATTTAAATGGAAATAAACCCATTTTTCTTGCATGAGAAACATATAATACATGTAGATTAAATTACTTTTTTCGTCAGTTCTTATTTTTGGGGGAGAAAAACACTAGGTTATTTTTAATCACCAGGTATATTTTTCATTCCAATCTAAATTACTTGTTAATTTTATGTCTGTAAAGATACTGTCCTAAGAAAACTTGTCATCATCATTATATCAACTTTATTTCCTCAGTTGCTGAGAAAAGCAAGGAAGCATACCCAGATCTTGAACAGTGAAAACAATGCTACTGATACTTAGCATTTTGGGAAAATAGATGCCTTAATTCTTTCAAGAGTAACTGTAACTGAACAAGAATTCAAGCTGATCAGTGTGCCTACCTCCTACAAAGGGATACAGGTCATTTATCTTGCACACAGCCTTGGACAAGACAGCAGGCTAATTCAGTGTGCTTATCTTACACCTGACAAGGAGTAGGGGTGGAAGAAATGGTTAATTTTCTTAGCTAAACTAAGATATAACCTGGGCTTCAGAAGTGAGATGACTGGAATGCAAACTTCATGGCCGGCAATGGTGTGACTTCTGAAATGGGGTGAAGGTTCTGTGGTCAGGAGTTGTAGTGGTAAGCTGAAATCAAAGGTCAGCAATGCCACCAGAGAAGAAATTTGCATCAAGACAGAGCACTGGGTTTTCCCCACCTCCTTCTTAATTAATAAGTATTATTAGCCTGCTAAGAACCAATCAGCACATAGTTTATGACCTAGTCCCAGCTTGTCAATAGGTATAAATTAATTTTTAGAATCCTTTATTTTTGGAGGAAGAGAACTCCAACTATCTGGATGGGTTGATGGGCCTGGTTCCTCTTTATTCCCCCAATAGAAGGGGCGCCTCTTTGGTAAGATTTGTGCCTCTGATTCTGGTGGATATTTACCCAGGAATTACTAACTCGAGCTCAAATTTTTGCTGTAATTGCATCTATCAGCAGCAATTGTGAACTTGTTATATCTGTTGCCTTAATAAAATATTTCTTTACAACTTGGCACACCTGTCTCAGTGTAAGCCCTTGCCAGGGCTCTGAAACGGGCAAAGTTGACTCTACTAGGTGGCTGCACACACCTAATCCTTTAGACTTAAACCGCTGACCAAGTCTGGGACTTCAAAGGGATCCAGCTGCACTAAACTCCTCTCTGAGAAGGAGTTTAGGAAGCAAGGGGATCCAGTCTGAACTTGTGACTCAAAGGGAGGGCCTTCCCCAGCCACCTTGCATATTCATACCCTTTTTGTGACAAGAATGAAACAAGCCAGACATGTAACTCCTTTGGCAAAGACTCCCTCAGAGAGATTTAAATTGTTTCTCAATTTAGTTGTCTATCCAAATCCAGGCTTCCATGACTGCATTATTAGTAGTTGACAAATTAATTTCATTATGTTTAGTGCAGGTATTTCTGTTACACAAATTGAAGTTACAGCCTTTCAGAAATATAACCTGCCTTCCTAGGAGGCCATTTTTGTTATTATTATCTTTAGGCAATATTAGAAAAGGTGTCCCATCTTTATGAAATCTCTGTAGGCTAGGTGGACAGCAATAAAGAGAAGTCTAATGCATGAGTTTCTACAATAGAACTGAAGAATTCCAAGAGAGCCATTTTTCAGTAATCAGACGTTTCTGCCTTGCTCCAAGTCATCAATAATCCTTCATCTTTCTTTTCACCCTAATTCTTCTGCTTCTTCCAAGTCTTACAAACAAATATTATGTGTTATTTGGAAATACCATTTTGTTTCCACAAAACTCTGGATTTGGTCAAACTCAGGTGATGATGTTTTCTTTGGTAATCCCAATACTTTTGCAGTATTCAAAGAGGGATAACAGTGAAACAACACTATATACCATCTGTGGAGGAGGATAAATAGAAATATTTCAAGGCTTAAATTCATAGCATACCTTTGAGATATAAAAGCGATAATCCTTTGAATAAATAATAAATTTTTACTTTAGTTGCCATATAGAAGGTGTTGTTTATTCCATTGGGACAATTCAATGCTTTTCCCATAGTGCAGCAGAAATCTACTGATGTAAAATTGATTTCTAAGATTATTAAAAAAATGAAAATTTCATAGTATAGACTCATTGTCACAGAAGTTATATGTGCATTTCAAATGTTTTGACAATTATTTGCAATAGTAACATGTTTTGGCTAAATGTTATTGCTTCATATTTTTATTCAATATGAGCAACAAAAGAAAACAAATGCCAAACTGAAGGAATGCATCTGTTATTTAGAAAATAAACAATGCTAAGAAAAGAAAGCCCTAAGAAGATGTGAAATTGATCTATTTTATCATTTGAACTGAGCAGTAAATATGTATTCTGTGTAGAATTGTTTTGACACACACAAGAATTTAAATCCTTTATTCCAACCATGAAAGAACTAACACCTGTATTAATGCCATGTAATTCACCTATAAGGAAAAATGTCATTTAGACAAATTTTAAATTAAGTGTATTTCCCTGTTCATTTAATCTTCTTGATTTAGACAAGATTTAATAAAAATCAGACTCTTAACAGAATAAGCCACAAGGAATTTCCCTGTGTTTTATCTAAAACTCTGGCTTGCTGCATGTCAGTTTTGTGTAAGTCTGAAATACCTAGTCCACAGAAGTCTTATTGGCTTCCAAGGCTGAAATTTCTTGATTTATTCTCTAAGATCCCCTTCATGAGAAGCCTCTTCAGCTTTTCCACTACTCCCAAGCCTATCCTGGAAATTTAACTGTGATTTCTGGAGAAATCAGTCTTTGAGACTGCTCATAAACTGGTATCTAAAGCAGGACAGGCCAAACCTACTGCCAGTTGCCCTAGAAGACATTTGAAAGGGCTTGAAATCACTGTAGGGAAATCACCTGACCAAAGGTGATCCAAATTAAAGAGACATTAAGAGGTAAAATGTTCAGTGCCTCAAAGGATTGCTTTCAAGTGACACATGGAAAAGAATTACCTTGCAAACAAAGAAATAAACAGGATTAAATGAAAGCAAACACACTGACTTAGACTTTGTTGATTAAAATGAAGACAATTGAATACAAGACAACAGAAGTATGGGCTGCTTGTTATTTTAGTTAAGAGCTCATTTCTCTGTTACTCTCCAGACACCGACTCTGATCCAGGTATTGGAAGACAGCAATTCTGGTGTTTTATTTCTGCTTCTTTCAGTATATCTTCACCTTTGAGGGTATCCTGTAAACTATAAACAAAACATGAGAGTTGTTTTCAAAAATTACTTCAAAAAGGCAAGTTTTAGCACTTAGTGAGTTCAGAAAACTAGTCGCCATTGTTGATTAGATCATTAATTTATTATTTGAACGGGAGGAAGTTAGACTCTGTATCTTTAAAATAAACTTTAAATAGATGTGTGGCATACTGCATAGAATCTAACATACTCTTATCACCACAGTTTGGATATCTTTAATGACTTATGAAAGAAATCTTAGAGAGGGTCTTTCCAAGTATAAAATCCTTGTCTAATCAATGGTTCCATAGAAATGTTTCACTGGGAACTTCTTTGGAACCATTATGTGACTGGGCTGGAGAAATATGGATTTATTTTGTCTATCTTTGGTAGATGTGTATCTATAAAAATATTTATGTAAATATATGTGCTGTAGTCAAAGTGGGGACCTGCTGAATCCCAAAAGGAGATGTACTTAAAGCAAAATAATTCAGTTTATAAAGCAATTGTATGTTTAATCAAATAAAATTAATATTTAAAAAAACATGCTCTGCAAAATTTTTGTAATAGCTATGTATAATAAAATGTGTATTTTAGACATTTTGCTTTGATCAGAGGCATTAATTTGGCTGTGATTAAAAGGCTGGGGTATACAGTAAGCATAAGTATTCCTAATTATGGTATGCTCAACTATGTTCAAATATTAAATTTATGGAGGAAAACTGGTTTCTTTCTTTTCTTGAATTGCTTTTCCTTCCTCCTAGGGGACAGTTAAATAAGACACATTTGAGGTCTTTTCTTCATATAGCTCAATATTCTTAACTGATACTTATTATTTTAGCTGAATTTTTTCAGGGTTTGCTTGCTCTTCACAGAATATTTACATGATAAAAACCACATATGAAGAATGAGTGCCCAATGGAGTTTAGTTGCCTGAGATACACACTAATGAAGAAAAGACTGAACATGAACTGGAAATTAATCTCTGTATTACAGATAGCTTTCTGGAAAAGCTATTCCTTATATTCTGAAGTGCAGTACATGTTTCAAACACTCCTAAAAAATAAATAAAACTGAACTCTCTCACTTTAATAAATTCTAGTGGATGGAAACTGACAGATTATTCAAATTTGCATCTTTAGAAAATAATAAAAAATGGATTTTTGACTGAAAAGTTATTACTTGACAAAGACTTTTGTCATCTGTTATTTTCTGCAGAACTCTTGAACTGGGTATTATTTTTGATACACTAGTCTTGAAGTTAGTGTTTACTCCTTGAAATTCTTGTAGGAAAGATAAAAATAAGTCAAGAAAGGTCTTTTTTCATATAACATAGAAACTTATGCCTGCCCTTGCTGATAGATGTGTCAAAAAGTAGGGCTTCATCAACTGGAAGACTTTCCACTTCATCACATAGTCATATAGAGTGCAAAAAAACACTTGTCGAAAGGCAATCAAGACATTGGAGACTAGTAGTAGATACAGTGAAGAGAACACTAGTCGAGTGATTTAGACATTCTGCACTGACACCAGTCAGGACTCCAATTTGAAAACATTCAGAATAAGAACGGGTAAATTTTATAATTTGGTTCACTGGCAGAAGAAAAAGGTTGGATTTCTACATTAAAGTCCAACTCACTGTTTGCAGCGAAAACTCACAGCAGTTAATCCCAAAAAAAGTGTTTACAGACCTCCATGCATTACATAAACTGACCAATGAACTACAGGAATGTTTTCTAATCCTGTCTTAGGTAACGCCTTGACTTTTGTAGACCAAACTCAACAAATATTGATTCCTGTTTTTTTTAAACTAATTATGATTTGACACAAAGATAATCACTAGACTTACATGTAAAGATGCATATTATTATAGCTCATATTTAAAGTCCAAATTCACATGTCCCCAATACATGCACATGTGCATTCTCCATCTGAAGAAATTGCATCTAAAATGATAGCAGCTTTCCAGGCAAATTACAGCAGTGTCACCAGAGCAGCTAGAGTCTAATTAAGGTTAAGAATGGGTGAACAGTAGTGACAGAACAAAACCTTTGAAGGTCAGAGATATATTTTAAAGGGGACTATGAGGCTGGATAAAAAGGGAAAGCAACTTCAGCATTGTTATTAGTGCAGGCTGAATACGCTGGGACAAGGGTTTGAAAAATAGCTGTCATATGATTTCTCATTCATTATACAGCTTACAAATTCTGCCATAGACTAACTATGACTCCTACAAGGCAAGTTTTCTTAGCAATACTGCGTCCATAGCAGACCCATTCCTTTTTGTGAGCTGAAGGAGGAAATTTAGGAAACATAAATGCTATGCTTATATCCCTCTCACAGGCAGTAAACCTGCTGTATACTTCAAAAGCACATCAACAATCTTACCATATTCTGTAGTTTACTCTTCTCTGGGGAGATGGGGTCTGGGTAAGACAATTGTGTTAATAGAAAACTCAGAAGGCATTATTGATCGTCTTAATGGCAAGATATTAAAAGTGCAGGTGAGTTGTTCAAAGATGCACAGTTATTGTAATTTATCAGATTGGTTTGCAGTTTCTCCTCACTCTTCTTTATCACTTCTTTGAGACCTTAAACCTATGAACTGATGAAGACCTTTAAACACTGTTTTAGGAAACGGGGTCTAAGACTACACAAGCTTGACCATTAATAAGATATATTTTAAAATGTTATAAATGAACAAATGCACGAAAGCAATTTGTGCACACATTAGTTTATATTCATGCATATATCTGCAGAGAAATTTTATTTTATCAGCTATTTCCTGTGTTGTGCAACAGTAGTCCAAATGTTTCTACGCTTAGGCAACAATTAAATTTCTTCAGTACAAACACTTTGTTAAGCTAACCCATAGAATCATAGAATGGTTTGGGTTGGAAGGGACCTTAAAGATCATCTAGTTCCAACCCCCATGCATGGGCAGGGACACCTCCCACAAAACCTGGTTGCTCAAAGCCCCATCCAGCCTGACCTTGAATACTTCCAGGGATGAAGCACCCACAGCTTCCCTGAGCAACCTGTTCCAGTGTCTCACCACTCTCAAAGTAAAGAATTTATTCCTAATATCTAATCTAAATCTCCCCTCTTCCAGTTTGAAATCATTCCCCCTTGTCCCTATCATTGCTTGCCCTCATAAAAAGTCCCTCTCCAGCTTTCTTATAAGCCCCTTCAGGTACTGGAAGGCTGCTATGAGATCTCCCCTTAGCCTTCTCTTCTCCAGGCTGAACAACCCCAACTCTCTCAGCCTGTCTTTATAGGAGGGGTGCTCAAGCCCTCTGATCATCTTCGTGGTCCTCCTCTGGACTTGCTCCAACAGCTCCATGTCTGAGAACTGGAGACAGTACTGCAGGTGGGGTCTCATGAGAGTGTAGTAGAAGACGACAATCACCTCCCTTGACCTGCTTGGGATTGCACTGGCCCGTGTGCAGGACCTTACACTTGGCCTTGTTAAACTTCATGCAGTTTGCACAGGCTCACCTCTCAAGCCTGTGAAGGTCCTTCTGGGTGGCCTCCCTTCCCTCCAGTGTGATGGACACATGACACAGCTTGGTGTCATTGGTGAACTTGCTGAGCGTGCACTGGAACCCACCATCCATGTTGCCAACAAAGATGTTAAACGACTTTGGTCCCAGTATTTACCCCTGAGGAATGTCACTTGTCTCCACTTCGACATTGAGCCACTAACTGCAACTCTCTGAGTGCAATCAGCCAACCAATTCCTTATCCACCAAGTGGTTCATCCATAAAGTCCATGTGTCTCCAATTTAGAGGCAAGGATGTCATATGGGACAGTGTCAAACACTTTGCACAAGTCCAGGCAAACTACTTCAGTTGCTCTCCTCTTGTCCACCAGTGCTGTAACCTTGTCACAGAAAGCCACCAGATTTGTCAGGCACAATTTGCCCTTAGTGAAGCCATGTTGGCTATCACCAATTGACATTTTAAACCTCACATTTTAAAATCATTCAGAATAAAGCACCACCATGGCCTAGCCTACCTTGAATCTGTGATACTTCAGTTGCTCAAAGGAATGTCAAGATCAATAACACTATGAAGGCAGCAGTTGTTCTGACAGCTGAAGCATGAACCAGATCTGTCTAGCAAAATTAGCCTAGTATGCTCAAATTGCTTTTATTTTTTAACTGTATATAGGCAGCAGTGAGACACTCTGCTTGTGACTTACACATCAATTAAGAAACACATACTGGAATTATGTAACAAATTGCTATGGCCATTAATAAATAATAGGAAAAAAATATCTCTGAAATCACAGCTTATTTTTTTTTCATCAAAGCCTCCACTTACATCCTTCATAGTTTCCATTTTTATTCCTGCCAATCGTAATTAAACTTCTGCATGGAATGTTATTCCTCAGTGATGTACAGGGAACAAAAAATCCCATTATGCTTTGTTTCTGCTTATTGCACTATGGTAGTTTCAAATGTTAGCTTTGTTAGAAACCTTTCCAGTTGTTAAGGAAATTATTAATTTTTCTTTATTTATCAAGTATCATAACACAGATCCATCTTGAATATGAATGGAATAAGGAAATGACCAAAACCTTCAGAAACTGAACTAAATTGTTTCAACTACATTCACATTAGTTTTTAAAAAATGTGGAACTGTAAGAATTAGTTTACCTTGAATATTTATGTTGCTTTCACTATCTTTGAGCAGTGTTTTACAAATAGGATTCTCTCAGTAATTTCCAATATTTCTTTCTGCTCTGTGTTTTTGCTATTTTTTTCTGAGGAAAGATAGACCTGAATGAATAACTTTCAAAATAAGAGAAGCGGGAAAGAACAATAGTGTTATATAACACAGCTAAATTCAAAAATTTCCTACCAGGCATAGTTTCCTTAGCAATTACAAACCTCTCCTTCTGCATCATCTCAACTTCAACAAAGATTCTCAAAATCCATGGCAGGGTTTTCTGTTACATTTGCTGACTCTCCAAGTTGGTTATTCACAGAAAATCATAGTTTGGGTTGGAAGTGAGCTTTAAAGGCCTTCTAGTCCCACCCCTGTGTGATGAGCACATCTTCAACTAGATCAGGTTGCTCAGAGATCCATTCAGCCTGACCATGAATGTTTGCAGGCAGAGGGCATCTACCACCTCTCTGGGCAACCAGTTCCAGTGTTTCACCACCCACACTGTAAAAAAATTTCTTCCTTATATCAAGTCTAAATCTACCTTCCTGTAGTTTAAAACCATTACCCCTTGTCCTATCACAACAGGTCCTGAAAAAGTTTGTCCCCATCTTTCTTATAAGCCCCTTTTAAAGTATTGGAACGCCACAATAATATCTCCCCAGAGCCTTCTTTTCTCCAGCCTGAACAACCCCAACTCTCTCAGCCTGTTTTCATAGGAGAGGTGTTCTATCCCTCTGATCATCTTCATGGCCCTCCTCTGGACTTGCTCCAGGAGCTCCATGTCCTTCGTTTACTGAGGACTCCAGAACTGGACACAATAATCCAGGTGGGGTCTCACGAGAGCAGAGTAGAGGGGGAATATGACCTCCCTCAGCCTGTGGGCCACAGTTTTTTTGATGCAGCCCAGGATACAGTTGGCTTTCTGGGCTGCAAGCACACATCGCTTTCACGTGTTGAGCTTTTCATCCACCAATATTCAGAAATCCTTCACCTCCGGACTGCTCTCCATCCCTTCATCTCCCAGCCTGTGTTGATACTGGCAGTTACCCTGACCCAGCTGTAGAACCTTGTACTTGGCCTTGTTGAACCTCATGACGTTCACACAGAGCCATCTCTCAAGCTTGTCCAGGTCCCTCCGGATGGCATCCTGTCTCTCAGGGATGTCAATCACAGCATTCAGCTCAGTGTCATCTGCAAACCTGCTGAGGGTGCACTTGATCTGATCTCACTGTCTGTGTTGTTGATGAAGTTATTAAACAGTCCTGGTTCCAATATAGCCTCCCAAGGGTCACTGATTTCACCTGGACATTGAGCCATTGACCATTACTCTCTGGATATGACCATCCAACCAATTCCTTATCCACCAAATAGTTCATCCATCAAATCCATCTGTCTCCAATTTAGAGAGAATGATGTTGTCAGGGAACATGTCAAAGGCCTTACAGAAATCCAGAAATATGACATCCATAGCTCTTCCCTTGTCTGCTGATCTAGTTACTCTACCATAGTATGCCACTAAGTTGGCCAGGCAAGACTCGCTAATTGCCATCGCGGCAATTAGTAGCTATAATTATTATAATTATTATAATTATATATATAATTATATTATATTATATATATATTATATTATATATATAATTATATAATTATTATAATTATTTCCAACCAGTGGGAAGAAGGGCATATACTGAATGTTTTAACTCAGAAAATTGATTTTACATGGCATGTGCCCTGCAAACCAGCAACCTGTATCTTCCTGGTTCTATTTTGACTAAGCTGTTACCAAAGATGAAGCAAAGTAAAGGAGAGAAAGCCCTAAAAATTAGATGCCACTGCACATGACCTGTCAACTGCTCCTGACTTTCAAAAGCTTCATGCAAATGCTCACATTAAGTCATCTAGAAGTTGGCTGACCTTGATTCTGGAGAGCTCAGCAATCTTGAAGGTGTTCATTTGGACCTGCATGGGTATTTCCCATTGACAATTGCCACGGAAATTATTATTTAGTATTTTGTGTGTATCAAACCTATGACATAAAACAGTACCCAAGACCCAGATTTTCATAGTTTAGCCTCCTGAGAAGCTGAGAATTTACTCAGGCAGTTAGGCTTTATGGTTCATGGTACCATAATTGCACTGTTACTAACACATGACCTGACTTATTTAGTGCCAGTACGCTTATTTAAACTTATTTAAATGTTTTAAACAGTGTGGACTCAGTCATAGAATACACAAACACCAGACACTCTGTCTGCATGACACTATTAGTACTCTGGCTACAGTAACCTTTGTCAAGTCTCCAAGTACATTTTCTGGTCATGATGTTCAACTAGAAGGTAAAGTTCCTGTCTTCTTACTGACATCATCTTATGTGAACTAAGTCAAAGGAAATGATAATGGATCGAAATTCATCTTGACATGGCTGAAAGCTTGGCAATTTTTTTCTTAATATTTCTTTTTGAGCACTATCTTCAGCTTTGTTGGGTATCAGGAGCACAGCAGATATGTTCTACTTTTTCCAGATTCAATTATGTTTCACACAGACCAAGAGGCAACTAATTTTTCTTCTGAAAGTGAAGAACTATCAGAGGGGAGATGATCATTGACTGGAGCAATACCATGACAAGATTGTTGACATGCTAACCTTTCTCTTACAGTTTGCAAGGTAGTACGTATTCTTTTTATCTACTCCAGATAAAGATTATATTGTATCTGAGAGCCATGATAGCAGAAAAACATGTTTCTTCAGAAGCATATTGTTTCAGAAAGAAAACTTAGATGGGAAAAATATATAATCATGAACGTCACTCAGAAGAAATGAAGCTGCAGTGAGAGTGTCTGCAGGCTGTAGGCTCGGCAACCTTAGAACAGAAAACTGTCGCTGTTCCTTTCAATTTCAAATGCTTTTTATCCATAACTTGTTCTTTTCCATAGCAGAATAGTATAATGAAGGTTGCTGTTGATGAAGATGACACTCTAATTGATAATGTCATTTAAACTGTGATTATTAGACGTTGAATACTGAGAGTAGCAAATGCAAATATTAGCTGTGCATTACTGCAAACTGCTAAGATGCTATGAAAATTGGCAGATCAGTTGTTAGAATCTGCATCTTTGGACATTTGCTGAATTAGAAGTACTTTAGTACGTCGCTGTCCCTCTGTTTGCTACTCTTAAAAAAAGGGCGTGCCATTCTTATGTATTTTAATTTATATTTTCCCTTGAGTTTTCTTTCACTGACATGGTGAGAAGTAGTCCAAGAAGGGAAGGAGGATGTCCTCCTGAATAGACCTGAATAGACCTAAACTTAGATCTATTTGTATAAAGAAGGCTTATCCTTTTGCTTTCTACCTAGAATATTTTCTTCTGCTGCCTTGCCTGCTACAGCAATAACATACCACAACTCTCTGGGCAAGGCCATCCCACCAGTTTTTTACCCAGTGAAGGGTACACTCATCTATGCCATGATTCTCCAGCTTCTCCGGGAGAATGTTATGGGAGATGGTGTCAAAGGCCTTACCAAAGTCCAGGTAGGCAACGTCCACAGCCTTCACCTCATCCAAAAGGCAGGTCACGTGGTCATGGAAAGAGGTTGGTCAGGTAAGATCTCCCTTTCATAAACCCATGCTAACAAGAAGCTAAGGAGCTAACATAGTCCTTGTAAATCCTTATAGTTATGTCGATTTCCTGAGGAGTTAGGTCACATTCTTTTTTATCTCTTTCCCTCTTCCCCAAAGAAAGCAAGAATCTCACAAGTGTGAGATTCACATACATATGTGGCTGAGGAAGTACTATTTATTGTAATTGAGAGATATCTTTTATTATATCTGTTCTATGGAATGAAAATAAAGTTTGTGTCTTTTTCTATTATCTTTATCAAGATGAAAATATCATATACTGGACAAAACTCCTTGCTCTACAGGGTTTATTTTGGAATTTCTTGTATGGCAATAGATGTCAAGGCAGTAAAACCTAACTGCAGAAAGTACTGAAAAAGGTAGAACAACAACCTAATGTGTCATCTTTACTCACTTGACATAATAATTCTGTAAGTGGTGCTAAAACATAAGAAGCTATACGGTGATGTGTGGGCAGAAATTTTGCAATCTTTAGCAATAACCACATTGCGTACATGTCCATGACCTGCTCTTTCAGAGTGTCATGGTTTCACTCAGGATCAGGAATTAAACCAATGACAACAATGCTCTTGATCCCCTTCCCCTCCCACCCAGGTAGGAAAAGGAGAGAGGGAATAAGGAGAAATGTTTCCATATTGAAAACTAAACTAGACTTTAGTTAAACACTAATGATAAAATAAAAAAATGTACAAATGTATACAAGTATGTGCAGGAATGTGCAAAAGCCCTGTCACCTCCCCCCACTCCCTGCAACTCCCATGGCACTCTCCTTAGCTGTGAGAAGTTCCAAAGTGTCCTGGATCGATTCCAGAGATAGGGGCAGAGGAAAACAGGAGCTGAGCACAGAGATCTGAAGGTCAGGAACGCATGGGCCTAGGGATCAAAGGAGATGGATAGACGGAGTCCTCCGTAGGTGCTGGCTGTGGACAAAAGAGGGAGCAAAAGAAGGGCTTGACTTCCATGATCCCTGAATTTATACGAAGTGCCAAGTATATTATGGGATGGAATATTCTCTTTGGCCAGGTTTGTCATCTGTCTAGTTCACTCCTCCTTACAGGAGAGTTGTACATACAGCTCATCTGCTGCTTTAGTGTCCAAAGTAGCAAATCCAACTACAGCAAAGTGTCCTTGGTCTCTTGGCAGTATCTATAAACATTCCAGTGTTATCAGTCCGCTAGCTGGAAAACTTGCTGCTACTTTCAGCAAGTCTACTGCTTAAAAGAGAGTTCACCTAGGAAAAAAAAAATCAGTAAAAATAAAATTGCCTTCATCCTGGCTCAAACCAGAACACACAGACATATTATTTCAGTTATCACATAGTGAAAGGCAAAACCACACTCTGTGGGAGAGATCAGTGTGTAAAAACCTTTGTTGAAGCAGCTCTATTTATATGCTTCTCACAAAGCTTAGCAGTTTTAGATAAAATAACACTATGCCTCATTTCACATAATTTTCTTGTCTTGTTAAATTTGCACTTTTATCTCCAGATGAAGATGATTATAGCATCAGTAGCATCAGTATCTCCCACGTCAAACTACTTATACAGGTTAGGTGCCATTTAAAGGTTAAGAAGACCTTTGTTTTGTTTCCCTCTCTCATTTCTTTCCTTTCTTCTAACTGACACAAATAATGGCTTCTGAAAGGAGAGGGAAAATAGGTTAACAATAACCTCCCAGGCAGGAATTCTAAATGAGATTCAAACTTGTCCCTGTCTCATCTTCATTCCCTTTCCTGGCAGGTCTGATTGCTTATGTGTTTGATGTCTTTCATGAAATGTTTCTTCAGAAATTATTTCTTAAAGGGCATGACACACATAAAAGAGAAGAAAGAGGGAAACCTTGATTAAAAAATCCAGAGTTGTGTTGCATTTGTCTTTTATACATCTCAAGACTGATCTCCTTGTGTGAATATCCTGCATAACATTTCTTTCTGTGTTTTTTTCAAGGCTATTAGCTTTTAATTCAGAAAACACAACTGTTTTTTCTCAGTTGTGAATAATTTAATTCCTTTCTTATTGCCTCAATTTCCTGTTATACCTTTGTTACTGATTAAGGACTCTGAATTACATCAATTACCTTGGATAGATTTTTTTTCCTCCCTGGTTTCACTGTGTTGAGCATACGATATTCCATTGCCTATTCATACTGCATAGTGGGGACTTTGACAGCCAACTTTACATTCATAATAAAAAAAGCTCTTCAAACCCAGGTTGTTAGCTCTTGTAGCTGAACAATCTGAAGCAAACGATACTAAGAGAAAGTATTTCTATTTCTAAAACAGTTGTTAATCTTTTACTGTCACATTTTTTTTAGTGAAGATGTTCTCATGAGTCATTTTAAAGGCTAGTGGGTAATCTTAATGTACTTGCTGATTCTGACCAGCATAGGCTGGGGTAGTAAAAATATTATGCCTGAACCAAGTGTAAGTCAGAAGATATGACAAGTGGTCTCTAAAAAAGGTGACAATTAAATAAACCAAAACTATGCCCTCATTTTTATTTATTTTATTTATTTCATTTTTCTACTATTCCATGCTTGTGCTCCACATTGTGACAGAAGGTATTTGCTGCCCAGGCAGAAAATGTTCTCACAACAATTTGAGACTTGTGACAAGCCTAATAAGCCCGTGTTCTGAGACCTTGCAAATTTCACATAAAGCCTGTGGCCTCTCACTGGCAATAACAATACTGTACTTGCTGGTCAATGGAGCTACAACATGAGGAACTCCCTTCCCTTCCCTGCTCCATAGGGACTCCAGTCAGCACTGGCTTCTTTTGGTACATTTCAGAAACACAGAATACATTCTGTATTTCTCCTGCAAGTCAATACATTTCTTCCTAATTCCTTGCCCACTGGGCTTCCACTGAATAGATGTAATTAAATCTGTGCTCGAAGTGTTGAAGTGACCATATACAATTAATATACTTTTCGTTGATTTTCATCAGCAGAGCTGAATTTTTTGCTGGCAATGAACTCAAAGTAATTATTTTGTCATATTTCTCATCTGATACAAAATAGGAATTATATTCTATAACGTCAGTGATTAGACAATTATCTTGGATAAGTAATATGCTGTAATCTGGACAGTTTCAGTAGCAGCTTGCAATTGGGTGCTGTCTCCACATGAGTCAGAATATACTCTGACTCTGTATTGGAATTGGAACTCGTGGCTTGTCATCTTCTCATATGTTTGTCTTTTCCTTGGAAGTATTCCTGAGTACACAGGAGGAGAGGAAGCCATAGCACACTCCAGTAGGCTGATCAAGGAAGTAGGACTGTGAGTTGCAACGTGAAGAACTGGCTATTCTGTAAATAGACGTCCCCTGCATCCAGATTTACAGATCATCAGTAAGAAGCCTCACTTTCTTCACCGGAACTGTATTTGTATTTTTAAAAAAACATTATTTATACCTTTGTACTTTGAATCTTGGATTAGAAATGTCATGAGTCTTTTACCTTGATAAACTTAAAGATACTTCGTAAAATTTCTAGAATCTGATGCGGTGTTAGAAGTTCACTGAGTATAGCTGTTAGGGAACTATTTGACTTTTAGTAACCAGAAGACCCTCAGATGTATCTTTGTTGATTGCTGTTAATTTGTCATAATTGGCATTAAATGATAATATGTTTAAGTAAATTGCTTCAATTTACTGGCTCATGGTAATTCTGCAGATTACATTTGAAGAAGTTTATGGCAGCTTCGAATGTACATGATGTTTTGTTGCATTTTTACTTCAAGGAGAATCCTCTGACACTTAGGGTTGCCTTCATCTTTTGACATATTTTGTAGTCAGATTGCACTATTTCCCTTGATTTAGAGAAAATATTACTGGAAAATTTTTTTTTTCACTTCCTCTTGTCAATAGTGATAAAGTTTGAAGAGAGATTTTGATGAGGTAGAATTTCAGCCATGCAAAGCACTGAAAATCTGTGTTTGCAGTAATGGCCAAACATAACTCAAGTAAGGGGATTGTGCACTCTGTGATATGGAAAGCTCATGTCAAAGTTGAGGTAACACAAAATATGGAATGAGACTTAGGCAAACTGCTCCTGAATAGGTCTGAGACTTTTTTTTTTTTTCAGAATGGAGACAGAAGTTCACAAATGCAACAAAAACTACTATGCTTCCCACACTGATGGATTTCCAATGCACTGTTCTCATATACAAAAAGATTTATAGATCACATGAAGAGCTCAGATCCCAGATGCGTGCCTTGTGATTTTATATAGCAATGGAGCACTTAACGGAAGCTCTTAGCTCTGCTTTGTAGGGGATTGCACAAGGAGTGATTCTAATGGGAAAATTAAATGTTATACCTTCAATATGCAGTAAGTAATTAAATTTTATCTAACTGTCTTGTAATTGCTGACAACTTTTTATTCAGTTTTTAATTTCATTGTCAATGTATGACAAACCAACCTGTGAAGAACAGATGTGGTCACAAATTGATCATATGAGGTTTTGATGACCAAAAATGTGCTATTCATTCTCTTTTTGATTTGTATTCTTTCCTGTCCTCAGATCTGGATGCACTAATCATCTCAAGGGCAGCAGCAGTAGCAGTCTTATAAGAGTCTTCGTTTCAGGGTTTTTTTTATCTAAGGTTTTTCCCAACAATTAGTAATACTGATGCATTAGCTTTTATGGTTAATGTCCTCATATAGTTTACAAATGTTTTTTGCCACAAGTAGGCCGATCGTAAAAGATTTAGATAGGCATTCTGGATTATTCTAAATACAGGCTTAACGCAGCACAAAGATGACCTTAAAGGGCCTTGTTGAAAGTTTTTGGTCTGGAGGAGGTTTTGGTCTTTTTCTCTCACTTCAGTTATAGCTCCCAGGAAGGTCTGAAATGAAGGCAAGTTGGAGGCAAGTTAGGAATAGAGCAGATCTGAAGAGAGTCGGGAGAGGTCCTTCCCTCCTCCAAGGCAGGAAGCACAGTTTTATTTCTAGTTTTCAGTTTTGAAGACACCTTCTTATGCTCAGAGACATAACTTAAGGTGTCAGTTGTTATTTTCTTCATAACAGAATTTTTTCTTGATTAGTTATTACACAGGAGTATTTTTATGATCTATAATATGCAAGTGGGACACTGCTCACTACTTAACAAAATATTATTTTTTCTTGAGAAATCACAATGTTCTTTTCCTCTTAGTGTTCTCTGTATTTTAGTATATTTGTATGTTTAATTTTTTTGTTGCACGCACTTCTCCCAGCTACATAATTTTGAATCTTGCCTTTTCTGTTCTGAGATTTTATTTTTCTTGTCCTACTCATCCATTAATAACAAAAATTGCCAGCAAGCATGCCTTGCGCTTTTGCCTACAAAAAAAGTGAAGATGGGGTCAAAGGAAGATGTTGAATTAGCTGAACATGTGATCCTATCATTTACTTGTGACTACCAAAAAAAAACCACAAAAGAAAATAAAAAGAAAATCCAAATTGCTTTGTCCAGTCTCTTTCTACTGTGGCACAGGAGGGCAGTGTTTCATAAACTCTAACCTGTCTTCAGCTCACCATTACAAAAAAGCCACGAATGGTATTAATCTAGCATCAGACTTACACCCAAAAGATTGGTGTCAAATGCAAATAGCTCATTGGCAGAGAATCTTAGTTATAATAAGATAGGCTTCAAGCCAGTAAGTCAGTCTATTCCAAAACTTGCAGAAACTTCCTAAAGACTGGTGATGCTACAAAGAAATAACAGCAACAATGAAAAATTCAATCAAAAATTAGCTTAAAAGCAAAAAATGTAAGTATTGCTAATTTTCTGTTGATTAGAGAATACAGAGGACTACACTAGGAAACATAACAAAGCCAGCTGAAGAAGAGGGATCCTTATTGAACCTTATAAAAGACATAAGCAAAGATATGTGTGTATGTGTGCACTGTGTGTGTGTTTATATACATTTGTGTTTGCATGTATACATATATACAGGAAGAAACAGAAAGAGAGTGAGATATAGGTATTGAAGAACACATGTTAATGGCAGAAGAAAATTAGGAGTTATTCATGCTGCCTTAATTTAGGAACCTAATCTGATTCTTTCTTTTTTTGTCTCTCAGTTAATTTATACAATTCCTCACTCATTGTTTTTTGGAGATTCCTAAGTGTCAGATGCTCGTGGTATCTTATTGGGAGTCTGTGCATCTGATTTAGGGTTAGTTCTGCAAGAGTGAAGGATTGAAATCCACTTTTGAGGCTCCAGGTCTACATACATTACCAATTACTCACATTAGGGGATAAAAAAAAAAAAAGATAATTTTTATAAGTCACGCTGAATCCAGCTCCGGATATTTGAGGGCTTAAATTTGGAGCTGAAACTTTCAGATGTATTATTGAGATCTTGATGGCTTCATAATAGCCCCTATCAGGCAGACATCCAGCTCCTGCGTAGAGGAGAACTAAGGCCCCTGCTCAACACTCAGCCTAATAAATGGTTTACTGAGTCATATCTTGACCTTGGAATAAATGGCAACTGTCTCAGTTTGTCCTAAAAGCACCAGATTGGCTTGAGACCATATATTTGTTCTACACAAAAATAGATATTGGTCAACTTGTTTCACCAGTCTATTTAACTCCAGGAAAGCAGCTTATGTACTGCCCTTGAAGCATTAATTTTTTTTAAATGGATGTGTACGTGTCTTTTTTGACAATCCATTAATCTCTGTTTTGGAATAAATTCACCACTTAGGATGTAATATGTTGCCTAGACCAAGAACCAGCCTCTTCAGCTATGTCTTAATAATTGGCTCTCTTGGAGTAAAATTAGTCCACTATCGTTTATTATAGCTGAAAAATATTTGGTTTTATGGTTTATTAAAGTTAGCAATGGATTCTTCCTGTGCTGGCCAGTTCTCTTTGCTCTAGCGTAGCTAGAGGCTAAAGTAGTATTTGTCTATAAATGACACAAATATTTTCCCAGCAAACTGCTGACCACTGTATGTGACAATTTCCTAGAATTTCTCACCATGTAAAAACATAGTCTTAAGGCTATCTATGACACTTGAGATAGAAAGGTCAGGTAAGTGTTCAATTTCTAAGTATCTGGAAATCTGCATAGTGTGACTAAGTGCTTCTATCTCTGCAACTCTCAGCTGGCAGTCTCTACTTCTTTCCAATGTCCAACTGCAAATTAGGAAGATAATTCGTCTGGAGAAGCAGGCAAAATTTCTTGGCTGACCTCTGAATTTCTTATAAACACTTTGATATTTTTAATTCTCCCGGACTATGAGGGAGGTATTCTTTTCTAATCTGAATTACTGTTACTGTGCAAGTGTTTTGGTTTGGGCCAGGGTGAAGCTCATTTCCACCCCTATTCCATATTCATAATATTTTACACAGAGTGTATGTGTAAGTATTCTCTCCCAGTGTTAGATTTCCTTGAGGTACGTACTGAACTTCACCATCTTCCATCATTACACACCAAATATGTCCAGGTCCCTGAGCAAAAGCAACATCCCAGACACATTTGCCCTTGCCTGAAGCAGGATAAACCCAAACACTTTTTCCCAACAGATTTTTTCACATACCACTGGGACTTTATCCCCATCCACTGTCTGCAAAAGGTCTGACTGAGCAGGACCAGCTCTACTGATGGATCCCCTGGTATTAACTAGCCAAGTGGCCTTTGTTAAATGTTTGTCCCAATTCTTAAAGGTTCCACCTCCCATTGCCTTCAGGGTAGCTTTCAACAGACCATTGTACCTTTCAATCTTCCCCGAGGCTGGAGCATGTTATGGGATATAGTAGATCCACTCAATACCATGTTCTTTGGCCCAGTCAGTTATAAGGTTGTTCTTGAAATGAGTCCCATTGTCCAACTCAGTTTTCTCTGGGGTATCGTGTCACCACAAGCCCTGCTTCTCAAGGTCCAGGATGGTATTCCGGGCTGTGGCATGAGGCACAGAATATGTTTCCAACCATCCTGTACTTGTTTCCACCATTCTAAGCACACAGCGCTTACCCTGGCAGGTCTGAGGCAGTGTGATGTAATCAACTTGCCAGGCCTTTCCATACCTGTATTTTGACCACCTCCCCTCATACCATAAAGGTTTTAACCTTTTAGCCTGCTTAATTGCAGCACATGTTTCACGCTCATGAATCACCTGCAAAATAGAATCCATGGTTATGTCCACCCCATGGTCACGAGCCCATCTGTATGTTGCATCTCTGCCCTGATGACCTGAGGCGTCATGGGCCCATCGAGCTAAAAACAGCTCACCTTTGTGTTCCCAGTCTAAGTCTATTTTAAATACTTGGGCAGCCTCATCTGCTTGTTGGTTGTGTTGATGTTCCTCATTAGCTCGACTCAGAGGCACGTGTGCATCTACATGGTGCACTTTCACAGCCAATTTCCCTACCCGAGCAGTGATGTCTTTCCATAGGTCAGCCACCCAGATTGGCTTACCCTTTCGCTGCCAGTTGTTCTGCTGCTGCCACTGTTTTAGCCACCCCCACAAGGCATTTACTACAATCCATGAGTCAGTGTAGAGTTAGAGTCTTGGCCACCCTTCTCATTCAGCAACATCTAAAGCCAGCTGGATGGCTTTTACTTCTGCAAACTGACTTGATTCTCCTTCTCCTTCATCTGCTTTTTCAACAAGCCATGTAGGATTCCATACGGCAGCTTTCCACCTCCGACGTTTTCCTACAAGGCAGCAGGAGCCATCAGTGAACAGAGCATATTGTTTTTCAGCCTCAAGCAGTTGATTATATGGTGGGGCTTCTTCGACTTGTTTCACCACTTCTTGAGGTGGCATTCCAAAATGTGTGCCTTCTGGCCAGTCTGTAATAGCTTCTACAATCCCAGGACGATTTGGGTTCCCTATCCTAGCCCTCTGGGTGATTAAAGCAATCCATTTACTCCAGGTAGCATCAGTGGCATGATGCATGGGAGGAGCACTACTCATGAACATCCAGTGCAGTACCGGTGATCGGGGCGCCAGGAGGAGCTGCACCTCAGTGTCGATCACTTCCGAAGCAGCTCTAACTCCTTCATATGCTGCCAGTATTTCCTTTTCAGTCACGGTGTAATTGGCCTCAGAACCTCTGTAGCTCTTACTCCAAAATCCCAGGGGAGTTTCCCTTGGTGCTTTCTGCCAGAGGCTCCATGTAGGGCCATTGTGCCTGGCTCCAGTATAGAGTATATTTTTGATGTCTGGACCTGTTCTAATTGGTCCAAGGGCTACTGCATGCACAATCTCGTCTTTAATCTTCTCAAAAGCATCCTGTTGGTCAGCACCCCACTCAAAGTCATTCTTCTTCCGGGTCACCTTGTAAAGAGGTTGCACGATGTGACTATACTCAGGAATATGCATTCCTCCACTCACCATCAGGCTTCCGCACTGGCCAGATAGGACTGTTGACGGGTGAGTGAGTCCTGCTGATCACTCCCTGGCTCTCCAGTTGTCGAATCAGCCTATGGATGGGAATCACAGAGTCTCTGTTGGTGTGATATTGTCGTCTGTGCACTGTTGAAGTGGCAATTGGCACCTGTTGGTCTTCAACCTTTAGCAACCCCACTAGGGAAGGGTCATTTGAAAGGCCAGACAAGGTATGCAGTTGTTCAATATTCTCAGTCTCTACTGCTGCTATACGAAAGGCCCACTGGTACCCTTTTTGGTCCTGGAAATATCCTTTTTTGATAGGCTATTCCAAGGATGCAAGGAGCATCTGGGCCAGCCACAATAGGGCACTTCCACCACTTATTGCCAGTGAGGCTTATATCAGCTTCGACAATGGTCAGTTCTTTAGATCCTCCTGTCACTCCAGAAATAGTAACGGGCTCTGTCCCCTTGTGATTTGATGGCATTAAGGTGCACTGTGCACCAGTGTCAACCAAGGCTTTATACCTTTGTGGTTCCAATGTGCCAGGCCACCGAATCCACACAGTCCAATAAATTAAATTGTCCCTCTCCTCCCCCTGGCTGGAGGCAGGGCACCTCTAATACTGACTGTTAGAGGTCAATGCACCATCTTGGTTGAAGGACTGGTTGCTGGAAATAGGAGCTGCTTTTTTCCAGGAAGAACCATCTACTGCACCTTTTCTACCTAGCAGCTCTTGTACACGTAGCTGGAGAATATCAGTGGGTTTATTATCCCAGGTTCTCATATCCTCTTTGTAATAATCATGCAAGAGGAGCCACAGATGATGTCGAAGTGGGTCCCATCTCTCTTGTTGCTGTCTCGTAGCAGGGTGTCTCCTCTTGATGGCTGCAACACGAGCCCAGTTGTCCTTAGGGAGATACTGGGGTACAGGAAGAGACTGGGATTTACCTTCCCATCTGTCCAGATTCCTTCTGTCAGTCACCTTTTCAATGACTGAGGTGTGGAACTGATGATAATCAGAAAACATATCCCCATACTGTCGTGCTTCGAAAGCCAATTCACGCACCGTTGGTCTATTGAGTTCATCAAAACATCCCATGAAAGAGAGTACATGGGCATGTGTTGCTGGTACACCCTGTGCAAACCTCCGGAACATGGCCGTGTCACACACGACATCATCAGGATTTAGAAACCCTTGGTCATCATAGATCACTTCTAGCACTGCTAATTCTCTCAAATATGTGATGGCTCTTTCAAGAGTGGGTGCTCTGCTTCAGCATGGGTCAATGTCACCCTTATGGGGGTACGTGCTCCGTATCGCTGAAAGAAGGTGGCTCCACAGGGTGATATTTCCTGTCTTATCACCAATTGCTCTATTAATACCAGCATCTTTAGCCAGGGATCCCAACTGTCTGGCTTCTCTTTCGTCCAGGGTGTAGGTGTCGGCTCCACCATCAAAACATCAGAGCAGCCAGGTAAGAAGCCCCTCATTTTCATTGCGGGTAAAGTCCTTTCTCATGAGATGCAATTCCTTTGGGGAGAAAGTCTGTAGCAGATCATCATCCTTATCTACTTGAGAAGGGCCTGCTACTCCACCTGCTTGAGAGGGGCCTGCCTGTTTATTTACTTGAGAAGGGCCTGTTCCATCATCTGTTTTAGAAGGGCTTGCTCCATCACCTGTTTTAGAATCGTCTGATTCCTCAATTACATCTTCTGATGCTGCTTGGAGGAACTCTGGATGTTTCAGACGGGAGCAGGTATAAGGATCAGTCACCTTTCCTTTGCCCCTGGTCACAGGATTAACTTTTACTCATTTGAATCGAATGGGAGTGGACTTAATCTTTGCAGAAGTAGCTGCTTTTGTAGCAGCACCAGTGGTGGCAGCAACAGTGGCACCAGTAACAGCAGTGGCAGCAGCACTGCCTGGGGGGAATTGGCAGTGAGTGGAACAACACCTCACTCTACGCATCCACAGGACACTATAAGCCTGAGTGGGAGTGGAAAGGAAAAATTGAGTCTGCCATTATCAACATAGACCTTCTTATCCACATGCACATTCACACTGCACACATACAGTATCCCTATACAGATCAATATCATGACCCCTGTTATCACTAAATAGGTTATTACACAGTTGATTATGGCTATAGTCTTATCAATAAACCACAGAACAATAACAAGAACAGATACACTAAGCATAGGACATGTACAGCTGCATGTTGGGTGCAAAATTCATCTGTTTGGTTTTCAACCCATCCATACCTTCAGTAGACATGGTGTCCATTCAGCTCCTGCCTGGCTCACCAATTAATTATTGTCACGGTTTAGGCACGGAGTTGTAACACTCTCAATTCACCCCACTCCCCCTCCTCCCCTAAGGTAGGGAAAGAGGGAGAAAAAATGAGAAAGAGAGGCTTTCTGGGTTGAAAAGTGAAACAGATTGATTTTAATTATTAGTGATAAGGGAATATATATATATATTTACAAAGGGATGTGCAACACCCGATCCCCTCCCTCCTCCCCCAGTGACTCTCACAGCAACTCTTCTCCCTGGTGACTCCCAGCTGAAGGGGGGAGTGTCCGGGCGCACGGACGGGGTCCTCGGGTGTCGGCTGGGAAGAAAAATGGGAAAAAAGAGTGAGCCAAAGAGAGGGTGATAGAAGCAACAGTAAGCAGAAAAGTGAGTGGAAAAGGAAAAAGAAAAGCTTGACTTCCGTGATGTCTTAACCTATACTGAAAGCCAAATAGAGAAAATATTATGAGAAGGGAATATTCTGATTTGCTGATCCTGCCTTTGGTCTAATCTGCTCCCCCGTAGGGGGGGAGGCTGCAGACAGTCAGAAGTGACCTTGGTTATTATCAGTCCACTGGCGCTGCTAAAAAGTTCACTGAAAGAAAAAAAAATCAGCAAAGAGCTTCACCCTGGCTCAAACCAAAACAGCAAGTTTTGTGAGTGTTTGACCTCTGCATACAGACTGCTTCTGTAAAGCAGTGTACTTGTGGACTGGGCAAGGCTACTTCCAGGAAGAAAGGAAAACTACACATTCATAGGTAAAGGAAGCTAAGTAAATTCTTTCTAAAGCTGTCAAGCCTAAGCCAAGGAAGCACCCATATTTTCATAAATGCCAGTAATTTTATAACTAATTTTATCCAAATAGAAACATAGATGTTTGACTAAAGATATCCACACATGGCTTTACACATCCTCAGTTTCAAAGGACTGACTTCTAATGGTAACGTCTGTAAGTCCTGTACATTATTAATATTCTTTCATACTGCTCATATCACGGGGATAATTTTAGTTAATTGTTCTACTAATCTGTTATATGTAGTTGATTTGTTTTCCTTTTCTTTGAAAAAATCCCAATTTTTAAGTGCCCAGTTTGCTAAAATATTGCGAATGATGCAGTTATAAGATTGCCTCTAAGGTACTTTAGTATTTCTTTTTTTCTGGTTTCATACCTATGTCTGAGAAGAGAATATCTGACTAATTTAAAATTTCAGGTCATAAATTCATGAATGCCAAAGTTGTATATAATCAAGAGAACATGCTCTGAGATCTCAGAGTAGAAAGCTGACATAACTTTGGTTTCAAAATATTTCAGAGAGTTACCTCCCTGATCCATCAAACCTTCTGGACCAACTCGTTTTCTCAGCACTGGACAGTACAAAACCTAAGAAATTTTTTTGACATGATTAAATGCATTGGGCAATTTAAATTATTCTTGCATTACTCATTTAAAAGTATGTCTAGACAGGTAATTGGCAACTCCCACTACATTGTCAAGCACCTGATCTGCCTGTAGACTATACCTTATCCCGGATAGAAACACAATCATCTTTGGTGGAAGAGAATGCTGTCCGAAAACACTTAAATAAACTAGACATACATAGTCATTTAGACTAGATATTAGAAGGAATTTCTTTACCAAAAGAGTGGTTGGACAGTGGAACAGGCTGCCCAGGGAGGTGGTGGAGTCACCATCCCTGGAAGTGTTTAAAAGAAATATAGATCTGGTGCTTAGGGATATGATTTAAGGACAGAACGGGTAGATTAGGTTATGGTAGGTGGATTTAGTTTACGGTTGGACTTGATGATCTTCAAGGTCCTTTCCAAACAGGATGATTCTGTGATTCTGTTAAGTCCGTGGATCCTGATGGGATTTATTTGCAAGTGCTGAGCAAGCTGGCTGATGTCATTGCGAGGCCACTCTTGACTATGTTTAACCAATCATGGCAAATGGAAGGGGTGACTAAGGACTGGAGGAAAGCAAAGACCACTTCTATCACCAAAAAGGGGAAGGAGAAGGTCCCAGAAAACTACAGGTAATCAGTCTCACTTCAATTCCTAGGAAGGTGAGGGAGGAACTAAGCTTGGAAACTATTTCCAGGCACATGAAAGACAAGAAAGTGATTGCAAGAAGTCAGCATGGATTCATCAAGAGGAAGTAACGCTTGACCAACCTAACAATTTTTGCCATGAAATTACTGCCTAGGTTGCTGAGGGAAGAGCGGTGGAAATTATCCACTTTTACTTCAGTAAGGCTTTCATAATATTCCTGAAGAGAAGGTGATGAAGTATGGGTTGAATGAGAAGACAATGCAGTGAATCAAAAACTAGTGAGTGCCCAAGCCCAAAAGGTTGTGACCAATGGTAGAAAGTCTAGCTGAAGCCCAATAGCTAGTTGTGTACTGCAGGAGTAAATACTGGGTCCAATCCTCTTCAGCATCTTCCCTAATGATCTGAATGACAGGTCAGAGTGCACCCTTAGCAACTCTGCTGATGACACAAAACTTGGAAGAGTAGCGGATCCACCAGAGTGTCATGCTGCTGTCTAGAGACACCTTGTCAGGCTGGAGAAATTGTCTGCCCAGTGGCCAGTGACAGGATCAGAAGCAACGGGCACAAACTGAAACACAGGAGTTTCTACCTAAAAAAGGAAAAAAAAACTGTTCTGCTTTGGGGGTGGTCAATCACTGGAACAAGTTACCCAAATATTGTGGAGTTGCCATTCTTGGAGATATTCAAAAGCCATTTGGACATGGTCTTGGGCAACTGGTTCTAGTTTTTAATTAATTCAAATAACTGCAGTGATTAATGAATAGGACCGAACTCAATGATCCGAAAGTTAAAATTTGGTCCAAACTTAAGCATCCTCAACAATGAGGACAGATAGAGGTATTTCCAGGGTACAAGCCATGCTAATTTTTCTAGGGGCAAAACTTATGAAGAAGATATATCACTCATCCCTTCCTTTGATGACAGAGGGAACCTAAGAGACAATTTTCCTTTCTATTCCTAACTCTCAGAGATCTTGTAAGGAGAAATTAATCCCATCCCAAAACTCATTGCAGTATATCTGAACTAATCAGCTAATGGGTAAATTCAATAAGTTTGTATGAGATGCAATCTCATGAGATGAGTTAATTCCATGAATACAGGGTAAGGTAAACTCCATCACAGTACAGCAAAAATCTCAGTAAGTGCTTATTACCAGGTCAGTGATTTCTTAGTGATTTTTTGCAACTGCCTCTGGGCTCTCTGGTTAACATAACTACAGGAGAAGGTAACAGGGACTCATCCACAGCTCTGGGCTCTAGCGGCAGGACTATTTACCACATTCAGCATGTGCCTTAAAGCTCTTGTACTTTACTGTTCCGCAGTACTTAATTTTTCTGTTGCTTCTGTCATTGTCCAGTTTATCTGACAGAATCAGGAAGTCTGTGTTGAAGCTTTTAACCCAGTAATTTTAGGAGTGATTTGCATGAGTATTTTTGCCAAGAAAACACAATAAAGCCTTATCATGAGTTGCCCCTGTTTTGCTTTTTTTGTTGTTGTAAAAACATAATAAACTGGTATTTCATATATGTTTGTGGGGAGATATATTTTGCTTTTGGGAAGGGGTGCCTTACTAGAGGTGAGTAGAGTCTGAAGAAACACGGTGGCTCAAAATTTTTCTACTAAAACCTGAGCACTTATTGGCACACGCTCAAGTGCAAAGCTTTTCAAATACATAAGTGATTAGTATGAATGGTGCCCATTTCACAAGTTCATGCTGTCCTCCAAGGTAAGGTGACTCCCTTGTATTAACAGTCTTCTACCTACAGAAGGTGAAGCACTTCTTCAAAGTTGCATTCTCATTAGGCTACTTGTTTTGGGGAGCACAGTATGTCTCCACATATGCTATGCTTGTTTTATCTGTGTGTAACATACACAGTTATCACATGGCTCACCAAACAGGAGTGACCACTCAGACCGCTGAGGATAGAAATATCTTAAAAGTATTTTTTGAGATAATATATATTGCTTTCTGATATGTGAGGATATAAATTGCCAACTCTGGGCTGTTGTGTCCAGATAGCTAACAGAACATTGAATGAGATTTTAACATATACGAGGAGGAAGGAAGGGAGAGTTATACAAAAATAAGCAAGAGAAGAGGGAAAAAGAGAAGGGAAGGAAAGGGAGAGGAAGGGAACAGAATGGTACAGACAGAGGACACTTAAAACAATGAGGACCTAATCAATGCCAGAGCATCCCTAGCTGAGGCATTACCCATGAAAATGTCAAGATTTCAGTATAAACTTTATATTGACCTTAAGTCAATAAACACCGATCATTCTCACAGTGACAAAACAGGACTGAGCAGTATGTGAGAGAAATAGTCACAGTGGTTGAGAGCAGAGTGCTTTTCAGTAGTCCTGTGATGAACTAGGAATGCAGTGGTAAGTATCAAGTTAGGCCAAAAGTTCTGAAATTGCAATGAAATGGTAACAAAAGGATATGCTCTGTGCTGCCAGTAGACATGACCAAGGGGTTATGAGATAATCATGCCCTTCTGAAGGCAAGCTGAAAGCCTGGATATCCCAAACACCACTTACACACCTGTGTTTTGACAACTGAACTGAGCATTTAATGCCAGTGTTAACAACAAGCCCATGTAAATATTTAATAGCTACAGAAATTAAAACCATGTTGCAATTTGTTTCTTTGAATTTCAGCACCCCTGGAGTTAAGTATTAATTTTCATTGTGTGTAGCAATGAATCTCAGTTTAACACCTTTTTTTTGCAGTGTCCCAATGAAACTGTTTGTTTTCCAGCTGGTTTGTCACAGAATACTACATCCCAGGTGATTCTGGACAGTAAACTATGCTGATTTTTCATCTCCTCTTCATCCATCTACTGGGAATTGGACACACCATATCCCTAGCTGAGGTCACTTTACAGTTTGCATTTCTCTTCCAGTAGAGAGAAATATTGTCACACTCATATAAGATGACAGGTACCACCAGAAAAAACAATTCAATTTCCTGTTTGTTTTCAATTATTTTTTTTATAGTCTACAGCCTAAACAGAATGAGTTGAGCATCTCTGAAAAACTGATAATAATATTGAACAAAAGCTGTAGACTGCTTGAGGAACTCTAGTATTTTAAAGGGGTAATAAGAAAGAGCTTGGAAGTTATAAATCCTTTACTGTGACCTAAAAGCTGAGTATCTAATGAGGTGTTCAATTTAGGACTCAAAAACGTAAGAGTCTACTTTGTGCTAGTCATTAGAGTTTCTTGGGAAGTTGATCTCCTTAAACAAATTAATGGTGTTTTTAGAGACTAGCTGAAAGTGGTGATAGTTATGATTAAAGACACAAGGATTTCTTCAAAACTCCTGACATGCATTCTGATTAAAACACATACATAGGTGGAACTCACAAGCTGACTGGACTAGAAACAGGCTCATTGACAAATTTCTAAATGTGTGATAATACGAACAAATTCAAGTAGGATCTTTTAGAGACCAAGTGTCTATTTGGCCCTACTTAGTTTCTTTGTCATCTGTTGTGATGGTGACATTAACTGCTCCCTGGAGAAGTCTGCAGGTGGCATACAGACTAGGAATTATGGTATCTAATAGCTATATCACAGTCATGGAGTGATGTGAATTACTTGGTTAAACAATTAGCAATGTGTTTGTATACTAGCCAAGTATACACAAGAAAAGGAAGCAAAGAAGGCAGATTAAAACTAGTGAAATTCAAGAATCACTTCCAAGAGGGAGGGAGACAGAGGATTTTAATAGAAGTATAGATAATTATCTAAGGATAAGTTCTTCGCTGAACTTTAAGAAAATAATATTGCCCCAGGGCTTCAATTACTCATCCACATGGGTTAGGAAGAACAGTATTCCTTGAGATACAACTGACCAGGTGAGTTCTTGATTGCAGTTGTTTTTTCCTTCTTTCTCTGAAACATCACTCAGTAGTATAGTGATGACTAGATATAAGAGAAGGAAGATATTTTTCCTAAAATTCAGGGAGTAAAGGAGAAGCAGAGGTGAAGGGAGAGAAGAAGGAAAAGTTGACTTTTTTGAAACTTGGATGGAAACTTGACAGTTTCATCTGCTTGGGCCATATGTATGCTCATGACAGCCAGTCAGCTCCCTGCCTTTGTGGAGGCCTTCAGGCATTGTCAGTATTTTGAGCAGTTCCCTCTCTCTGCAATTCAGTGTTGCACTATAACCAGAGACTGCATATTTAATATAGACATATCCAGAAGACATAGCTAGATGTATATGGCTATGTTACACCAAAGGTCTGAATGGAAAATACAGTAAACCTCTTGGCATTAATTAATTTTATGTTTTTGGTTTTCCTCTCCTAATTCTTCAGTCTACCAGTCCACCAAGAATACAGTCATGTAATCACCTTACCTGTGCCACCCCTTGAACATAATGACTCCTCACTGGTTTATACCACTTTACTGGAACAATTTTTCATTAGCTCTGAAGCTGTGTCAAAAGCTGACCCTTGTGTCCCTTTCATAGGAATTGAGTCACTGCTTTGCCTAAAAGTCTGGGCATGGTATTCCGGCGGTTCGCTTATCAGTGAAGGCCTAAGAACTCAGAACTAAGTGTGAGGAGGAGATCCCTTTAAACTAATAAACTGCCAGTGGTTTTTGGTAGCAAAAAAAAAGCCAGAGGAAACAGAAAAAAAAGATGATATTTCTATGTGTCTTTCAAGAGCTTAAATGTAAACACAACCACAGAGGAATTCAAAAAAAGAGGCTCTAAGGAATGTTTGCACTTAAAGAAGTAGAAAGAGGACAACTACAGTTTACCTATATTTAGCCATACACAATCTGCATAGTTTTTCAGTCATTACATCCTGTCTTATTTCTATAGCAGATAACATCAAAGATGTCTAAATGATTGTAAAGTAACCAAGTGTCATGCATTGTCTATGATTTCCACTTTGAGCATTGTGTTCCTCAAAGACCTTATCAAAAGTAAAACCTTTTCATCTTCTGACCTCACAGTCATTACAATTCACTGGAATGACCTCTGAAAACAGTTTTTGGCTTTTTGTTTTAAAAATATTAATCTTTGGTGAAAGTCAGCTTCTTCACTTTTAAGCTGTAGAAATATTAATTATGATCAGACTATAGCTTAAAAATTAATCAAAACATAGTGATTAGAAGAATTTTAAAAATTATTTAAAATAAAGAGGCTGCAGGAAAGCTGTGGACAACATAGTAAAGGCATTTGCACAAATTACTGTCTGTAAATAAATCCTAAAAGTATAAAAGCTGAACACTGGAGTACAAATTAAATTAGGAATACCTTATGATTTTTGACTGCACATGAAGGACATTGGAAATAGTCAAAAACTGTACCAAAGGCTGTTGTACAATCTAGATCACTGCAAAGAAATCATGAAGAGAAGGTAAGCCATCAGCATATATAAGGTGTGTGTATATATATTTATATATAATCTTAGCAAAGAAAAAGGGATGTCCTAGCTAGGGAGTTTCATTTTCTGCCACTTCAGCCTTTTGTTTTCCTTTGTAGCTTTTGATTTAATTGTTTCAAAAATAGCCAGTACTGTCCCTGAGAACAGCTTATTAGTGTTGTTTCAAGGTCTTTTCCACCTTTGAAGTAAGGCTGAAGGGAGCTAGCTGACCCTTAAAGTGGAAAAACAAACAGCTCTATAAGACAGGAACTAATTGGTATACAAATGTAATGGACTGAAACTGAGATGGTGTTACCAGTAAAGAGACAATTTGGGTAAATTGTTTCACAAGGGATGGACAGCATGTACCAAAGCAGACACATGAACTCCTGTATTAGACAAAACCTTTAGGAATAAGCTGAGGGTAGTGAATGAAAAAAAGATAAAAAGCCACTTAAGAGATTTTTCAGGATTGATATATAATGAGTAGGCTTGCAAAAAGCATGATAAAAGCATGATAAGTAGGATGTTGATTCCTTCCTACCTGTCTGCATGCCTTCCTTCCTTTCTTCCTGCCTGCCCACTTCCCTCTTTCCATATCTAACGCTATTAGAGTGAAAGTCTTGACAAACAATTAAGGTGATTATTAGACTATTTGGACTTGGTTTTCAAAAAGGCCTCACCTTCTTTCTGCCATTCTCCCTCATTTGACTTTTGTGTAAAGTTTAAATGGAAAGCTCCTTTTCCACGGGAACCAGATATACCTGCTGTTCATGTGAGACTTCCCTGACTCTTTGGCTGTTTCTCATTCATCTTGTAATTGCTTTTACAGCAAAATTAGGGTTAAATTATGGCTTAAAGCAGAATTGCATTCACAAAGGAAACAAAAAAATCTAATATTTCTAATACCTCAGACACTCATTCTAATTTAGTAGAAAAATAATTTACTACTGGAATTAAAGCCATGAGATATGAAGGTCCTGTTAGACTAAGGATTGTTCTATTCACTCATATGTAAACAATGCTTGCCATTAATGGATGAGAGAGGATTTCCTATCCTTAGGACCATCCGAACATTATCAGTCCAGAAAAATAAAAGCCTTCATGTATTTTAATTCACCATTATTAAAAAGCATTTGATTATTAAAGGTTATAATTCTAATATATTTTTCATCTTTTGAATGCTAGTTTCCCTGAAATACTGAGCACTCATAAAAGTCATGGACATAGTAGAAGGCAGAAATGATCCATCTGTCATGAGACTGGATCCTCCTGAGCATCTTAAGAGAGCAGACTAAAACAGTAGGCACAATTATAGTTATATTTGATAGTAAAACTCCTTTTGACTACAGTGGATTGAACTTTCTTACCAATAATGTTTATTTCAAACTATGTTTTACACAATGACTTTTTTTCATTTGCATTTATTTACATATCTCCAGGCCCAAACAGACAGTTGTGATAGTTACCAGATTATGTTCTTGCAGAGATTCACTGACTCTCAGCTTTCACAGGCTGCTCCGGCCATATAGTGTTACTGAACACTCACTGTTAATTATAGGTTTGAAGAGTTTTTCTAAGGATTTCTTTTCCAAGGAAAATTATAGTTTTAAGAATGTTTTCCCTCTTCTGGAGACTACTAATTGAAGATTACTCACCCATGCTCCAAATATTTATACTTTTATTCTCCCAATAAAAACACAGATTTAGGCTTTCTAAATAAAACATAATCATTTATAACTGTTTAAAATTACTGCCAGACTATACATTCTGCTCTGCCCTTCAGGCACAGTAAAAACTGCAACACGATACAGTTTAGCAGCCACTAATATTCATGTTTGTAAAATGGGAAGATGTTATGTAAAATGGACTCTGCTATTACAATAAATGATACAGCATTGTTTTAAACTAAAATAATTGCTATCACCTTTGTTTTGCTACTTCTTTTAGTGAATTGAAGTTTTGAGCTGTTTGGGGTTTTTTTTAAAAATCTTGGGGCAAGGAGATAGTAAACATTTCACAATATTAAATGCAAATTTTTCAGCAGCTTGCTTTACTTCAGAGCATTACCTTGAGTAAATGTTATACAGCTAAAATGAGTCTGTGACTACATTTTATTCCAAGATTGAAAAACTTTGTTAGATGATTTGCATTCTCTCCAATACATTTTCCTCTAATGCACCTGGAATTTTTTAGTTGTCTTTTAGTTCCATTCATCATAAGACAAAGTAAGCAATTGCCATCTGAACCTATTTCATCAAATAATGGTAAATGTTAATCTGTCAAGCTTGCTTTGAAATTCTGCAGGGTCCCCAAGAGAAGAGTTCTCAAGCTCCCTCCTTGGTTTCCTCTAGCAACAATTTGCACTCCACAAAAAACCCTATGCAGAGCTTTTCCAGTTTATCACAGTGCAACAACAGCCCTTTGGGTTAACAGGGCCTGGAGGAAGCTGGGGGCATTTTTCAAACTTTGGCCAGGAAGCAATGACAAGGAAGCAGGCTTGGATTATAGAAATGAGCTGTGCAAGAACACCCCAAGACCCCAACATACATCTGCTGGTGGATTCTCTCTAGAAGGGCCTTGTATCAAAACTGTGCAGAAAAATAAATTATGGAATTCATTTTCAGCTAATATTTGGGTGGTTACCCAACATTCATTTCCAATGCAAGCATTACACTAAAGTATTTACATAATCCATTCTCTAGTGGACTCAGTAATGAGTCTCTATTCTGTAAATTAATTCCTTTTTAAGATTTCTAGCTTGAAGATTTATACTTTTTCCAATTAATATCTAACGCAAATGCATAACATAAATGTGTAATCACTCCTGGAAACAGAGCCTTCAGACCAGATGGCTTTAGAAAAGGAAATAATGAAAACAAACATTAAAAAACCAACCAAAACATAACAACCCTTCTTTCATCACAACCTTTGACATTTTAATAAACAAAGCCCTAGTGGCAAATTTTTGGTCCCTCCTTACCACATACATGGATGTCAGTATGAGGTCTCTGTCATGTTTAGTGGGCTGAGCCAGGTACTTTGCCACCCAGTCCTGAAATGTTTATTTATGAAAATTAACAGTGTTTATAGAGAAGAACTGTGTATCCACTTGCCCACTGTTTCTGAAAAGAAAAAAAACCTTTCTTAAAAGTCAAACCTAAATTTGCATAGAAATAATTTAAAATCCAAGCCAAAACAGGCTTGAAGGTTAACAAACAGATGAAAATAGGAATAAAAGTAGCAAAATAAATCTATGCTTATGAGTGCAAGCCTTAATGGGAAATAAAAATCTGAAAAAAAAAGGAACTTAAGGGCTTGACTGAGGATGAATTTCATCCTGAAAAAGGTGATTATGCTTTTATGACAGTAAGTTGAAACATTCAGTAACTGAGAGGCAAGAGAATTACTGATATAGTATGATCTGCACTTAGCAGTAACTTCAAAATAAAACTCAGTGATCCCAACTCATGCAAAGAAGAAAATTTTGTTTTCAGAAAAAAATAACAATATTTTAACTTAACCTAGTTCCCCAAGTAGCAGTTTTTAGTATGTTTTACCATTACTGTCTTGACAATTCTGGAGGTCCTATACATCATTTAAAAACATGTTTATGTTCTGCACATATGCAAAGTGCTCTATATCCCATTCATAGTGAGACATACGTGGGTTCAAGTTTATGAAATCACTATGCCAATAAGGCACTAATCCTGTAAAGTAACTTTACATTCCATACAGTCTACCACTATATTCAGTCTGGCAGTTTGAGTCATCAGACTGGCAAGTTAAGATACACTGCTGGAAATAATAAAAACTAGTGAGCAACTTCATATCAGTTTAGGAATGTTAGAGCAAGTGCATCGTCTGTAACAGTCCTGAACAGTTTAATTGCATCTCATATGTTCTATGTTGCAACTTGAAAAAGCCCAAACTATTCTAAGAGTTAAATGAATGATTTTACTTTGTAGGAGACACCATTCCATGGAACAATTTGAATAGAAGTAGAATAATAACTTTTACAGAAATCAAATACAAGTTTCATGGGATTAGAAACTTTCAGGATAAAAAATTGTTCAAATTTTTCACTTTGTGCAGGTCTTATAGCCCTTCTTAAGATTCCAGAAGAAGTAAAGAGCATGGAAATCTTCTGTGCAGTTAGAAACCTCAGCTTCACAGAGATCTTTCATGTGTTTTCACACAGAAAGCAGAAAAAGAAAGATAAACAAGGACTGGGAAAATACACAAAATCAAAGTAGATCATAATATTATGTTCAGTGGATCCTCGTGTAGGGCACTATTTTGTTAAAGACAATATAAACTCATATAAAAACACATTCCTTTCAGTTCCTCAGCCTTTCTGTGAATGTGCAGCCATGATGGAAAACCTCTACAGATCCAACTCTACCTTTAATTACTTAAAAAGGAATCTTCCTTCCACTTTCATACATTTGGCCATTACCAGGACAAGCACTTAAAACACATGGATTAAAGACATGGAGGGATGAACGCCCTAAATTTAAATAGAAGTAATGTTAAAAGTTCTTAAGCAGATTTGAAACTGGTCTTGGAAGAATTTACTTTGCCTTTACAGATGCTACTTTCATTTTTAAAAATTATCTCAGGATGGCAGATTTCTGGTGTATGTATGTTCTGAAAGTATGCTAAAAATCTGTTTCATAGGTTTTCTTTGTGAATGTTGGCAGAGTATGTTCACAGGTTTTATTGCTCCCTGCCTTTTATTTTAGTTGTGCAATTAATGAATGGAAAAGAAGAATTTTTAAAAAGAAAATAAGCTTTTCTTCTTTTTATTTCTTCCTGTCTTGACATGAGAGACACTGACATATAAATTTTATTTTTTGAAAAGGGAGTTTAAAAAAAAAAATAACCGTAAGAAAGCCAGTAGCCTTCACATGTGTTTAGAAATTCAAGCTGTTACCTTAGAGAACAGATGGATTCATCAAACACATGGCAAGAAGGGAAGGAACAAGATAACCAAGAAGTGAACACATTTAGCGTAACAAGCAGTTGTTACAGCCGAACATTTTCAATTAGTGAGGCCTTTGTAAATGTTTTGTAGTACAGACAACTTCTTGTAAGGCATTTAAAGAAGGATGATGTACTGTTACTATGGATTGCATCAAAATTGAAATATTAGGACATAAAGAAAGACTGACATCACTGGTGCCAGGATGATAAGGAGGATGAATTTATGACTTTTTAGAGCTAATAGTTCAGAAAATAAAATTATCGTGGATTTCAATCACACAATCTTAAAAAATAAACAAACAAACAAACAAACAACAAAAAACATGACAGAAAGGCAATTTTTGCTTGCAGCTTTTTAAAATTAGTCTGTACTGTAGCATTTTTAAGTGTGACCATACTGAACATAAACACACACAGGACTACAAAAATCTAGATTTGTCTCCTCTTCCATCATGTCAGTCTCCTGCTATGAAAGTACATTTAATGTAATCCCTTCCATAGATATATAAACCAGCATTTTAAAAGGAGTCAGGTGATTTTGGCACTTCTAATGTTGGAAAACTTTACAGAACTTCATTGCCCTAGTGCTTAGGGATTGAGATATTGAGATAAATCTTGTTCTTCCATGGTATTTTTAGAGGCCAGAGTCATAATCCCACACTGCCTTATTTTTTGCTTAACCAAAACAACAGGTTCTAGGTGCCTATACCTATGCTTATGAGCAACCCTTCTCTACAGCTGTGTCTACCTGGAGTCCCATTTTCTGGGCAAGGTGCCCAACTACAGGGACTATAAACAACTGAATCTGTTCCAGTGGTGCCTGGTAATAATGGCAATGTTATTTACTTCCGTGGTATTCCAACAGAGCTATTTCTCTGCAATTCATTTAGCCCCTGTGACACCATAGGCTGCTGTAGAGAAGACCTTCCAATTTGTGTTTGTAACTTATTTGTGGCTCTTTGTTTTCCTAAGCTTCAACACAGTTGATGTTACTGACAGCGACAGCTGCTTCTTCACAGTTCTTATATCTGCTTCTGAATATATTTTCTTTTGGTGGCATGTAGGTTAAAGGATATGATTTAGTGAATGGTGACATTCAACTCTAAGGCTTTTGCATGTAAGGAGGAGATTGAAAGTATTTTACAGGCTACACATCTAAACCAGCCACTCACTGACATATCTGTCCTCAAGCAATAGACCAACCTGGTGAATGCGTCCTGTCATCCTAAGAGATGGCCATTGGTCCAGACAGCTGAAGGACATGATTTCATATTCAAGGGATGTGAATTCATTCATTTGGGTGTTTAGTGCATGATACACAGCCAAAAAATTCAAAACAGTTGTCTTTCTTGAGGCTTCGTGCCTTTGGTTAAGGAACTGAGAAGTTTTAATCTCTTTGTATCATTAGCAAAGCATTCTTATATATGCATTTGTTGAACTACTCTTCTAAATGTGCTCATCAACTATGTAATGAAAAGTAGATTCATTAATGCTTATTCTGTAACCTCAGAGAACATTAATTAAATCTCTTGGAATTCATTTGTTTATGCCTGCAGTAAAATTGACAAAATGGGAGATAAAATTATTCTGTTGAACTCAGTCTAACACCGAGCAGATTATTTGCATATGATTTAGGATTCCCCTGTGTATTAAGTCTATCTGTGCTCTGCACTGACTGTGACAGAAAAATGAATGGAATTTGCTAACTCAATTACATACTGATAGTCTCCAATCATGATTATGGCCTTGGATCAAGAACATCTGTTCTGTGTGCTATACAACCTGCACAAAGTGAAAAAAATAATTGCATTTTCCCTTTTTGAAGATCTGTGTAATATTCCTTTTAAGAAAGAGTGAATTTGCTTTCTGTGAGAAGTGCATGACTGCACATCTGCTTATTCCAGTGACAGGAAATCCACTGCCTTCAGAATGTTGAGACATGACAAATTCATTGTGTTTTGATCCTTCAGAAGTACCTTTGTGTCATCCTTTCTGGCAGCCTACACAACACAGGAGTGAAGTGTCACGTGAGTATGCCTACCTCAAGGCAAGTAACTAAATTTGAAAACTACAGAACCTTATGGAAAGTTATAAAAAACTGGTTTTCCTTCTTCCTGTGTTGCCTATGGTACCACAAAAAGAGCCATAAAACCCAGTTCAATTTCCACTACAACTCCAAATATAACCTCAACATGCAAAATGCAAGTTTAACAGAAAACCAAATTTTGTGCTACACGGACACTGAAATGTTCCCATATTGAAATGAATTGTGTAAGTACATTTAACCCTCAAAAGAAGGTTTCAAACCAAAATAGCATTGTAAAAACATTTTTCATAACAGAATAACTGAAATGAGAGTTGAAAAATAATAAAAATGCTAAATGAAGGATTCAGTTTGGTTCAACCTCTAAATGATTGATTCCTTTTTTTTCCAAAACTAATATATTTTTCAGGTTGACTCAGAATATTTATTTTCTGGTTTTCCAGTTCAGTTACAGAACCAGAATTTTAATTTTAAATATCACAGTATAATATATTGCTACATTGTGAGTTTTTGGAAAAGCCTAGTATATTTAGCCAGCTTCTGGAAATTAATGTTTACATTTAAGTGCAGGGTGTTGTTTTCTTAAATACATAAATAACCATATAAACTAAAACTGGAATATTAAGATAACTTGTCAACCCAAAGATTGTTTATTTTTTCCAATTATGCATGTTGGTCTAATGAAGATGTTGTCTCTATTTACAACCCTTGATTTACATCATTCTTTTTTGAAATCTTTAATATTTTAGTGTCTCATTAGCACACTGTTCAAAGAAATGCCATGAAAATTAACTTGTCTAGCACTCCCTTTACAGTTAAAACCACTACAAAACAGATTTTTTCATTTGAGACTACTCTAATGGTGCACTACTGAAATCTCTTACTATCTTTGTTTGTTTGCTTTTGTTTTGTCTGTGTAAGTAATGCATAGGCAATTAGGCACACCTTGAAAAGACTAATCAATCCTTTTTAAGAACAAAAAAAAAAGAAGTGCTTGTGTGCGTTTGTCTCCAATTATTATAAAATGTTTCCCCTGAAAAAAGTGTATTGGCCAGGGCAGAGAGTAACTAAACAAAAAACATGCTTATGTCAGCATAAACAAACCAAGATAGATGTTACATGACACTTAGAACAGCTAATAAAAGAAATATGATGGCTCTTGTTTTTATGTTTTAATTCTGTTTGCTTTTGTTGCTTTTATTATGTTAGATACTAACTGAATCTTAGGTCTTCTGTAAGCCTATTCATCACTTCATTTAATAAAATAATTCCGTTCTTTCCTGGTTTATATAATGACATTTACTGATGAGATTTCCAGCTATTCACATTGGATACAATTCATCATTCAAATGGTGTATTCGATATTCTGTTTTTTTTAAAAAGGACCTAGTAAAGCAAATTCCCAGCCCATACAAATTCTCATTAGGCCTTGTGGTTTGTCAACAGGCTCTGCAAACTGTCATAAAAGACAAGGTCTAAATTAGAAGTAAAATTCACCAGATAGGCATTTGTTTAGATTGCTTTATCTCCTGTAAATCTCTAACCCAAAAGTCACTTAGATGTTGTCATGAAAACTCAGACTATTGTGCTGTTCTAGGAAACCTATTCCCAACAGCTAAGTATCAATGAAAGGAAACATTACATTATTGTATAGTGGCACTAGAACCAACAAAATGCAGTTAGAAGAAATAAATGCTGGTAGCAGTGAGTTTACATAGTTTTGCTGGACATTTATTTCAGACTTACATCAGTTGCCACTCTGTTTCTCTTACTGCTAGCCTGTTTGCAACCATCACCTCTATAAAACATATCCCGAAATGACAGCAAGATAAAATAGTTTCTGATATGTAATACAAACAAAAGCTACGAAAACACTTTAATCTTGACTATTCAGCTCTTGCTTTTTTTTTTTTCTTTTTTTCTTTGGGGGGATGGGGACGGCTGCATTTTCAATCAATGTACAGCATCCCTGTCAAATGTGTTGGGAGTAAAACGGTTTTAATCAATACATAAGGAGCAGAGCCACTTCTTTTCTAAGGCAGAGCCTGTTCTGCATGATGTGTATGTAGAAGTTTTGATTGATGTGCAGAACACTGTATTATAGTTATAAGCCTTCTGACACAGGGGTTGCTTACAGTCCTCACTCAGATCAAGAGATTTTGCCCACTCTTCCTATTCTTGAGCCCAGGAATCAGCAGCTGTAAAGAATTATGGATTTAGAAGGTTTGTTTGAAATGAAAGAAGGATTTAAAAGACAAGAGCAGAAACCTGAAAAATAAACCACCAAGCAATGCCTTTTCAAGCAGTCATGTAAAAACTGCAGAATATTTATTATAGGCAGATTCAAAATGCTTCAATTACCTTGTGATTAAATCACTTGCTGCCAAAGTAGGGCACTGAAGCCGTGCGTCAATGACTGTATATATTATAAAATGATAGTTTTGAGGAAGGCCATAAGAGAAAGCAGGGAGATTTGGGATTTACCTCACAGGTCACAGATCACAAACCCTTTGAATCTCTTACACTTCACCTGAACGTGCAGTTCCAGACTGTGCTTAAATCTCAGCAGCACACAGAAATCTGAATTTTTATGCCTTAGAGATTAGGTACTGGATCAAACCTCTTGTGTGACAGAAAGGAGAAAAGAAAGACACATGAATAGGCTGTCTTCTAAGTACACTCTTCAGATAGAACACTGAAACATAGCAAAAAATATCAACTATTCCACTACAATTCCATTTAACAAATTACCTACTTAGGACCTTGTATCTGCAGCTCTGAGCTTTAAAAATCTTGCTAAGCTATCTGTCTCAAAAAGAGAAGACGAATACTATGGTCCTTTTACAGAAAGACAAAGACAGCCTTATGTATGGCCATCTGACTAGATGTGTGTCACTCAGGGGTTGCTATGTTAACCTGGAAATAGTTGCTACTAACAAATTATGAAGTCTGCAAAATGTATCATTTTTTTCTTTGAGTTCCAGAAATGTTATTCTTCTGGACTTTCACTGATCATTTAACAAATTTACACTGAGAGTTTTAGAAATTTCCCCTTCAATCCCCTTGAATGTAATACATAATAATTTAGAAAACTATTAGCATACATTGATAACACTATAAATTGTCAGAGCTCCCTGAGAATGTACCTGAATCTTGAACAGTAACAATACCAGGTTGGTTGTTTACTTTGTCCAAGATGTGAGATAAGTATTGTCATAAAATTTTGTTGCCATATAGAGAAAGCAAAGAAAGAAGAAAATAAAAAACCCTTTCTTTTAAACCATATCCATCTGATCTGCTTCAGTGAAAGATTAAGTTTGCATATCGTATACTGCTAATCTCTCTCATATTTTTTTATGTTATGTTTATCTTCAGTTATAATTCTCTCAACTGCAATGCAGGATATAATTTGGATCAAATCGGGCCGTGATCAAATTGGGCCATGACTATTTGCAACTGTGAAAATGACAGTTACAACTTTTAACAAAGTCATACTGGCTAAAGACCGCATTTCCTCACACATTGTAGTATTTCTAGTCAATTGTGGTTGCTGATCAGATTTATTGATGACATAGATTAGTGCCTGATGACAATTCATAGAATTATAGAATCATAGAACTATTCAGGTTGGAAAAGACCCATGGGATCACTGAGTCCAAACATCATCCCTACTCTACAAAGTTCTCCCCTAAACCATACCCACCAACACCACATCCAAACGACCCTTAAACACATCCAGGGATGGTGACTCAACCACCTCCCTGGACAGCCTATTCCAGTGTCTAACCACTCTTTCTGTGAACATTTTTTTCTAATGTCTAGTCTAAACCTCCTGTGTTGGAGCTTGAAGCCATTCCCTCTTGTTCTGCCACTAATTCTCAGATCAAATATCCCCTTTCAGAAAAAGATCAAATGAGGCAAATTGTAAGAGTTTAAAAGTAGTGTTGAAGAGGGAGGAATGGATACTTTGGGGTGGGTGTTTTGATTTTTGTGATTGCACATATTTTCTGGCCTTGATGGAGAAATAAACTGCTGATGGATCCAATTCTGTGGAAGGGGAGATACTTTTAATGACTTAATGGGATTCTACTGTATGATATAATGAGAATTAATTTAATGTTTGAAGATCTAGACAAAGTCTCAAAAGATTAGGATTAATTTCATGACTGTTCCACAGATTCATCTCTACTTTCCATTGTTAAACAGAATTATACTTCCTGCTTCACTAGGATAAAGCATTATTGATGTTTTTTCAGTGTATCCACTGTCTATTTCTGAGTACCACAGTGTTTCCAAACTTCTAGATGATTTTTTTGAGATTTGTACTTCGGTGCATCTTAGCTAGTGCTTTGTGTTTCAATATTCTTTCCTGCCACTAACATTTGGCTTGCTGTTTTACTGAAGTGTTTTGTATATACCAAATTATTTTTGTGTTGTAGTTCAATTAATAACAGCCTAGTGAAAGATAAAGGTCTATTTGTTACATAAAACTGATTACCACAAAAATGAGAATAACTGTAGTCCACTTAGGTCAGAAAGCAAAGTTTCCAGAATATTTGTACTATGACATGTTGATTCTGACCAAGATAAAAGGAAATACACAGCCTACAGAGAAGTGTGGGTTTTACTATCACTCAAGTCAAGTACAAACTGAAAATTAAATTCAGAGTGTAGCAAAGGGAGTTGACTTTACATAGTCCTTTTAAGAAAAGAATCAAGGAAATTTAAGCATTAGAGCCAAGTTTAAAAAGAGGGGTATCCTAAAATTTGAAAACCCTTAGACCTTTATGTAAATAATTTTGTAAAACAGTAGAAAAATCAGCTTTTTCATATTTCTGTGTGTTAATACCTCATCATATCTTTAGATTTTTTTTCTGTGGTTTAAATTCTAGCTTCAGAAGTAGGTTAATTAGCATAGGGGGAAAAAGAAGTGGGCAAGAATTTCATTTCCAAACACTATATGTTAATAAGTTTCCCACCATAACCAAAACAGTCAGAATAGTTAGCAGACTGAAGTCAGAAAGCTCAAGAGTAGAATATGTGGAAAAAAGATTGCTTTGTAACACTTGAGAACTCTATGTAAAAATTTCTTGTTCTTAAACTCAAACTGATAATATTTAGGTCTTTAAAATAATTTTTGAAAATTTTAATAGAAAGGATTATGCAATTACTGATGACTAAGTTTTTTTACCATCCATTGGACATCTACTTCTTTGTAGTTATTTCAGAATCAATGCTGAGGACTCTGAAAGGTGGGCAGTTTGTCTGGCATTTTCAAGCCTTTCCTGCAGTGGGCCTTAAAAGAGAATCAAATGCATTGCAAGCTTTTCCACATTAAACTAGGTAAGCACAAGCAGTATAAAAGTACATTATATATCTATATTAATTTATAGATATATTTGTGTGTGTATGTAAAAATTAACTAATTCATTTGAACCTGAATTGCATATAACCACTGATCAGTTGTTAAGTGTACAATTTCATATAGGACACTAAGGACAGTGAGGTTCAAATGCCTATTCCAGCTTCAAGCCTAGTGTTGGAAGCCCTGCTTGTTAGCAGTCCGTAACACTGCTCAGGAGCATTTGCCCAATTATTAGTTCATGTTTTATTACTATGTGTTGTTTTCATTTGCAAGGTAGACTCATTGCTGGGTAAAGAAGGATAATTCCTTAGTTATTACTGAAGTCACTCTGGGTGTTGAGTTCATTGGAATTGAAAGGTATTTCTTTACTTACCATTTTCTATGAGAAATTGATCATCCCTGCAGCTGCTGCTTGCCAACATCACTGTCCTAACAACTTGAAGTCCTTTTTCTACAAAATAAGAGTTAAACTGACATTTATATAGCAATGCTTAGAAGGTACGTGACTTTGCAGTCTCTTCTCTGATCCCTCTCTTGAAGTCTTTCACTGCTGTCAGTTTTAATCCCTTTATTGTGTCTAGAGCTTATTGCTCCATAATATGTATGCCATCTCCAAGGATTAAAGAATTTTAAAAGTGCTCCTGATCTGAGAGTTCACAGCTGGAGGAGCCACATTATCCAAGATATAACTATTCACACAGGAACTTCAAGGATATAGACAAAAGAGTCCACAGAAAGACAGTCATGTAAGCCTTCTTTTGCCTACCCAGAGGTAGGCATACCTGAATGTCAGTAGGCAAAATAACTTTCTTGTAGTTATAGTCTAGTTGGCCAGTGACAGCTGCATTTGCATTATATACTGCCCTGTGCTTCCCTAGAAGACTGTGAATCACAATACAATTAAGGTAAAGTACATTCAGTCCCTCTAGGAAATAAATGCAAAGAAAAAAAAACAGATGAGAGAGTTCCCTCATACCCATAGAGGAGGCTATTAAAACTTTGCAGGCTGCAACAGTGATTCATTTAGTGTCCTATGTGTCATTTATTCCTGTGTTAGAAAGGTTGCTTGGCAAATAGACCTGAGGACAGCTACAGTAAAGAAAGGACGGTAACTGCTTGTAGCATGAATAGTGGGACTTTGTTAATAGGCTTCTGAATCAACTGCTCTTAAAGCTCTTGCTGCTCTTGATACCACCTGATCCTTAGGAGATCTGATTATTTCTCAATGTACTTGTTGCTCTTGGGCTATGGAAAGAGCCTGCTACTGTTCTCCTATCTGTTTTAATACATCGTCCAATCTCTCCTGTCTGGAGAGTCACTACTTCATTTCTAATAATAATAGCAAAAATGTTGAGTTTATTTTGAAATAGGAAATGAAACAATTAACAAAAGCATGGGTGCTTATGCACTAGAAAAATAACTTAAAAGAGGGGGAGTGTTTGTAAATATAGAGTAGATGGTGTTAGGTTCACTGAGCGTGAGGCACATGAGAAGGCACATAACTGCCTAAAAGAGTGGGATGAAAGCATATTAAGTCAATAAGTGGAAGAAAAAGAAATTATATAGAAGGATGGATGTTCACATAAGATCCTATATTGTTTAAACCCCTATCTCTCTGACAAAATCTTGCCAAACACAATTTGAATAACCTTTTGATCCACGACCTTCACTAATACTGACCTCCCCCAAGATTCCCCCCTTAGACTATCCTAAAGAATCACTTATAACTTGCAGGTTTTTGTGCATTGTGAAGTTAAATAAAATAACTGTACCAACTACAAAGCAGGGATAACTGTGTCCTGGTTTGAGCCAGGATGAAGCCCATTTTCCTTTTACTGATATATTTTTCCTTCAGTAAACTCTCTTTTAAGCTAGCAGCAAGTGTTCCAGCTAGTGGCCTGATAACACTGTTTACATTTTCAATCCAGCAAAGTCTCTCTCCTTGTTATCTCTCTCCTTTCCCTACCTAGGGGAGAGAGAGGGGATTGAGAGCATTGTTGTCATTGGTTTAATTGCTAATCCTGAAGTCAAACCGTGACAAACTGATACTTTAAGTATGGAAACTTGTTTACTACATAAAAGTTTTTTCACAATCATCCCTGAGTTGAGTAGAGAATTAGGAGTTAATGAAGGCAAATGAAGGCAAAAGCAGGGACTGGGAGAAGGAAGATTCACTCACTGTAGGAGAAGAGCTGGTTCGAGACCATCTAAAAGACCTGAAAGTGCACAAGTCCATGGGACCTGACAAGATCCATCTATGGCTCCTGAGGGAATCGTTAGATTAAGTTGGAAAGCCTCTTTCCATTGTATTTGAGAAGTCATGACAGTCTGGTGAAGCTTTCACTGACTGGAAGAGGTAAAACATAACCCGTATTTTCAAAAAAGGAAAAACGGAAAAAAAGGAAGACCCAGGGAACTACACGCCAGTCAGTCTCACCTCTGTGCCCAGCAAGATCACAGAGCAGATCCTCCTGAAGGCTCTGCTAAGGCTAATGGAAAACATTGCTGGCAACCGATATGGCTTCACCAAGGGCAAATCATGCCTGACAAATTCAGTGGCCTTTTATGATGGGGTCACACTGTTGGTGAACAAGGGAAGAGAAACTGAGGTCATATAGCTGGACTTGTGCAAAGCGTTCAACACTGTCCCACACAACATCCTGGTCTTTAAATTTGGAAGATATGGATTCAATAGATGAACCACTCGGTAGGTAAGGAATTTGCTGGAGGGTCATTCTCAAACAGTGGTGGTCAACAGTTTGATGTCCCAATGGAGACCAATGATGAGTGTCATTCTTTAAGGGTCAGTACTGGGACTGGTGCTCTTTAACATCTTTTTTGGTGACATGATGTCACAACCTAGCTAGGGTGACCCAGGGAGATCCAGATTGGACCCCCATGCTTTCTAAATTCCTTCTCAGAGATGAGCCTCAGTGTGGCTGGATCCAATTTAAGTCTCAGACCTGGCCCTTACAGGGAAAGTGATTAAAAATGTCACGGTCCAACTTGACCGTCCGATACCTCTTGATCAGATTAAGGTGAAACGACACTCAAGATCTGTATTTTAATATTAGGTTTAATTAAAACTGTAGAAGGAATACTGATAATTCAATTATTATCTCAGGCTGTGCAATAATAAAGGCTGCTATTTAGATCACAAAAGTCACAATACAGATATGTTGAAGCTGCAGGACCTCAGGAAAAAAATGCGGTTAGGCCTTGCATTACTTAATGATTTTAGGAAGGGAAAGAGAGAGAGAGAGAGAGAGAGAGAGAGAGAAAACAGGAGAAGAAAAGTTAGAGAGATAAGTAACAGAAAATCACCAGTCCTGGATCCAGTGTTGGGCCAGCCAATGGGCGAGAGTTGGTGTCTGTGAGGCTCCTGAAGCCCACCACTGTAGTGCCCTGTTTTTTAGTCCTAGTTTCCTTATTTTGCAAGGATGAGTAAGTGCGATTGAGTAAGAAGACAGAGCAGCTGGAGTGGATCTCCACGCCCTCTGCCCCTCGATATCTCAGTCATTGTACATGCAGGCCGTAGGCCATATGCAGGCCATCATAGGTGTCTCCATCCTCTCAGGAAGGCCTTTTGGGATGCAAATAAAACTTTGTTCGAGGGGTTACAATAGGATTTTGACACTACTTCCCACAAGTGTGGGTCCTGAGGGCTGGTCCCTCAAACATGGACAGTGGAATTGAGTGCACTTTCAGCAAGTTTGCTGACAATACCGAGCTGTGTGGTCATGTCAATGTGCTGGAAGGAAGGGAGGCCTTGACAGGCTTGAGAGGTGGGCCCATGCCAACCTCATGAAGTTCAATAACACCAAATGCAAGGTCCTGCACCTGGATAGGGGCAATCTCAAGCACAATTAGAGGTCGTGTGGAGAATTGACTGAGAACAGCCCAGAAAGCCAATGGGGGTGTTAATCGATGAGAAGCTCAATATGAGAGAGCAAAGTATGCTTGCAGCCCAGAAGCCAATCATGTCCTGGGCTGCATCAAAAGATGCATGACCAGCAGGACAACGCAGGTAATTGTCCCCGTCTACTTCTCTCCAGTGAGACCCCACCTGGAGTACTGTGTCCAGTTCTGGAGCCTCCAACACAAGAAGGACATGGACCTGTCAGAGCTAATTCAGAGGAGGGTTGTGAAGATATTCAGAGGGCTGAGACACTCCTGTGAAGACAGGCTGAAAGAGTTGGGGTTGTTCAGCCTGGAGAAGAGAGAGCTCTGGTGAGACCTCATAGCAGCCTTCTAATACCTGAAGGGAGAGACTTTTTACAAGGGCATGTGGTGATAGGACAAGGAGTAATGGCTTTAAACTGGAAGAGGGGAGATTTAGGTTAGACATTAGGAAGAAATTCTTCACTATAAGGGTGGAGAGACACTGGAACAGGTTGCCTAGGGAATTTTAAAGTTAACAGGGCTAATTTTGCAGTGGAGTGATGAAGACCACTCACACAATTTGCGCCGCTAGCTTTAATGAAAAAGTCACAGAAACATCTGGGGTAGACCCCATATCAATTACTGTCTTGTTGGTGAAGATGCTGTTACTCTTTGTGACATGTACCATGTTGTCCTGGTTTAAGAGTACCAGGATAAAAATTGTCTCTTGACATACTAACCTGAGACTGCTCAGTCCTCACCCCAACAGCAGCTGCCAGCCTGTGGCTGTGTCAGTTACCCTGGGGGAGCAGCTGTGCCTGTGGGGAGGAAAGGGTGGGTCAGGTGACCCAAACGGACCAATCACAGTGCTCCTGCCCATGTGCTCAGGATGAAATGGCTCCTCAGGGAAGCCTCGTCTGGTTTCTCTGGCTGGTGTTCTGGGTGTGTTGGTCTTTGTGTGTTGGTCTTATCTCTTTGTGCTGCTGGTGTTCCTGCATCTGATTTTCTTGCTGGAGAAGAAAACTGTGCACCAAGGCAGATTGCTCTCCCCTGCCTCCCCAGGCAGGACTGTTGTGGCTGCTTTTTGTGGGCTGTTGCTGGGATCCTGGATTCAGCCACCTCCATTTGTTGCTGAGTCCAATTTGGGACTTTTCTGGTTGGGATGTAATTACCAGCTGAGGGGAATGGGTCCAATATTTGCATATGTGTTTCTTCTTTGAGTATGTTAACATTTTTTGGTATATTTTTATGTAATTCACCATTTAAATTATTAGTATAATTATTTTTTATTATTTCAGTAAACCTATTCTAGTTGTTTTCCAATCTTAAAGTCTATCCCCTTATTATCTTCCCTGGTGGAGGTCAGTGGGGGGGGTAACAGAGAGCATCTGTCACCTAGTTATTGGTTAAAACTATGAGACATGTACAGGGTACTTAGTTGCCATAGCTATACAAAACCTGAGGTGAGCACTTGTTAACTCTGAAAGAGAAGATGAATCAATTACTTCTGTTTCAGTAGTGTCTGAGAACACAGTGGAAACTATGACAACAAAAGCTATCTGAAGTAAATAGTTCATTTCTGTTGCCAACTCTATGTATGTTTAATGAGTTTTTTGATAAAAACTGTTAAGAGCTTTGGATATTTATAGCAATATCAAACTGTGTTACATCATATTTCCTGTAGTATGGCACAATGTAATTTTAAATAATGTAATGACAATGAGTTCATTTGCTAGGTCTCTTCTATCTAGTTAGTAATTATTGAAGTAATAAGGTTTAATGTTTGGTGCATCAATACGTAAAGATGGCTATTTTCTTATGTCCAAGACAAACCAGGTTGAACATGGGCACTCTTTTGAAACATTGCGTTTAGAACCATACCTGACAGGGCAGCCCTTGATAATAATAATTTTCTGCACATTTAAAATGTTGAGCTAATTAAAATGTGAACTGCCCCTCTTGGCTGTGCATTGGCAAAGGCAGTACCAGGCACAGCAGTCTAGGTTTGGACATGTCCTTGTAATTCAGTATGTCTTGAATTTCCTATTGAATGACTTTGTTGCTCTCAATCTCCTCTGTCAACCAGCAAGTAATTGTACAAATGAAGACTTCACTGTAGTTAAACTGGTTAAATTTCTGTTTCAAAGCTTAAGAATTAAAATTCTTTTGCTGGGGACATACCAAATATATTCTTAATTACTTAATGTGGTATGTGTTACGGAACTTCACAGATCATGTAAATTTTAATTGTAAACCATTTACCTTCATGTTTAATATTCACAAAGAAGGTATTCTCTATCTGATTTGAATGTTTCTGAATATGAAAAACAATCACAAAAGATTTCCAGATATTTTATTTGTGAAGGTGTACCAGTTGATCCAAGGGAGAATACCACCCCTCTTCCCTGATTTTACTTCTCTCTTGATTCCTTTATATCTTTAATCCAGGAGTACAACATGATATGTTAGGACTCTGGAAAAAATAATCCCACTGAACAGATTTGAAAGTTTAGTAGAGTAAGAGAACTCCCCTGTGAAGATATGAAAGATTACAACCAGGTCATTTTGATACCCCAGCTAAGATGGTTCCTGAGATCCTGTACTGTCAAATTCACTTTTATTTTATTCCTCATGAGCTATCTTACTACAATTTGAGCTTCCTCAGTTGTCTCAGTTGGTGTTCCCTTGGAGTGAAATCAGATCTATAAAATTCTTCCATCTATGGTGTAAATATTTTTCCTGTTATCAATTCTAACTTGTTATATTCCATTTTCTTACTTTTCCTTTTTATTTTCCCTTCTGAGCTAGACTGAAATTTCCAAAGTGGTCTTACACTTTGTTTTGTCATTTCCTATTAAAAAATTCTCTTGAATATTTCCCACCCTGTTTGAATATTTTCTCAGTGTCTGTTTCTATTTATACATAGAATAGTATCTGAACTATCTGAATAGTATCTGAATATCTGTTAAATACATACTGGAATTTTATAACATCAGTTTCTCACTTTTCAGCAACTGGATAATAACAGTACTTGTGCACTAACTTTAGTCAGTATAGATGCTAATAGAATATTTTCATTTGCAAAACCTTCTCAGATTGAATTAACATCGACAAGTAGTGTTTTGGGCTGAAATTTAGGAAACAGATTTATAGAAGAAACAAGAAAGTGTCTTTAAAAATAAAGCTATTGAAAAACCTGAAACAAAATGTGGAAGTAGTGAAGGGCAAAAATACAATCCTTATTTTTCTTCAGTATGTTTCAGTAGTATTATGACACAAAATGGCTTTGATCTTCTTTGAACAAAAGGTGGTGCACAGGTCTTTTGTCACTGAATGGCCTACAGGGGGTATTTCTCAGGAGGCAAACATTTGCAGTTCTAAAACTATCAAAAGATTTATTTGTTCTTGGGTGAAACCAATAGCATAAATATAAACAAAGAACACAGGTGAATATACTGGACTTGCTACATACTGCTTAAAACATTTCGCAGCAGTAGTATTGTGTGAGAGAGAGTAACTCCACCAAAGTGTGAAATATATGTACCTGTAAAGACAGTGCATTGTCCAAATCTCCATTGGAACTTCATGGGTGATTAATGTAAGGGCTAAATTCGTTGATGTAATTTAGGAAAGTGGGTCTCCTGCATTCATAGACTATAATCCCTGCTGACAAAAATGTCATGTGGCTTTTTAGTACACAGATTTAGAATATTTGAGAGTTCATAGATTGGGTGTTCTAAATACTTTTTTTAGCTGCTTTTAAAGCAAAAAAAAAAAAAAAAAAAAAAAAAAAAAGAATAGCTAGGGTAAAAGGGATCTTTCAATGTGTAGAATTTTGATGAGAAAGGGAATTTTTTGTGGCAGCAGAGGAGAGCTGATCAAAGGTAATCAAGAGTGAGTGGAAGCTGAAAAAGGACTGTTTCAGAAATGGAGTATGGGGATATGAGCATGAGGACACATACACAATCACTGTCTAAGCTTGTATTCTGGGCTCTGCAGAAGGCAGGTTTCCTCTAGGAGGGAAAGCCTATGGAAATGAAGCTACAGATTGGCGGGGGGGGTGGCGCGGGAAATCACAATTCGTAGTAAGCATCTGTTAAATTTTCCTCCTAGGCTTTTCCTTGCACTTCCATTAGTTTTGCAAGCCATTCCCTGGTGGAGCATCTAATTTTGTTTCCATGTATCAGTCAACTGTCACTTATGAAAACATAGCCTTGAGTCAAATCCCACAATTCCAATCAGACTATACTACCCAAATAACTCAAAGGAGGTAGTTTTGATGGAGTAAGTAGTACAAGACTCAGCCCTTGGTTTATAATCTTCAACCTCACTTGTTTTTTTCCCTTGACATCAGCATAGTTTTTATCACTTCTTGTGCTTAGCAATCTTGTTTGAAACCAGGTTATATTTACAATTCAAAAGCACCAAATCCTTAGAAGGACAGTCTTGTTCTCAACAATAAAGTTCATTGCAAAAGACTAACTGTAGCGGTTCTTCCATTTTGATGTCTGGGTTTTTTCTTTTTTGCTTTGAAGAGCTTAAATTATGTTTTTCTTCTTCATTAATAAAAAAAACACCTCTCCCTTAGTTTACTTTCAGTAGACTGAACTACATGAAACAGTAACAACATGACCTAAGTTTAAAAGTCTAAGAAGATGTCTATAGCTAAATCTGAAGTATGCCTCAAGTAAAGCAAGAATGTGAATGTAGTAACTAGCACACCTCAATGGGAACTTAATTTCCTTTAAAGCTTCTCTGTTTTTAACCTTTATTCACCACTGAAACAGGTTTAATTATTTTTTAGCATTTGTACACAGTTTACAGCTGCTGCTCTAGCAACTAAACAAAGAAGTAAACATACTCTTTGCTGTTTAGGAACTTGAAAAGTAGTGGGAAAAATGAGTATCAAATATCCTGTCAGTTGCTTTTATTGAGAAAAACCTTCTGCAGTGTAGGTCAACCTGACTGGGTAGCTGTAACATGGTATCATGAAGAGGATTCAAATTAGGATCCTAATTTTTGGCTGGCAAGGACAGAGAAAAATACAGAAAAAAAATGAAGCAAATGCAGGGAAGGAGTGTCTAAAGTCCAATGATATTTCAAATCAAACAAAAAACCCACTGAATCACTAACCTGAGGTTGACTGGTAAGTAATATAGTAAAAGATAGAGGCATTTAGAAATCCAAAAGATGATAAAAAATGGATAACTATTTTCTATTCCTTCACTTTAGACTAAGAAGAAAGAACAACTTACTGAGCAACAGATTCCTGACAGTTTTGGAACAGACAGAACATTATGTCATTGCTTATACTGGATGTAGAAAGACTATCCACATAAATTTACCATAAAAAAATATTAATTGGTGTTTCTCAATGCTATTTTTAAGGCAACTTTCAATCTTTGTTAACAGAGAACTAGATTACAGAAGAGCAGATATAAAACCATTTCATTTCAGAGAAGATATTTACATGTTGGTTGATGCTGGAAAAGTTCAGACATGGGAGGTGACCCAAGCTATGCCCCTAAAATTTAAATCTATTTTGATTGCTAGTCCAAGGCACAGATTTTCAGTTCTGCTTTAAGAAGTATAATAAATGCAGATTGAAGTAGATAGTCATTAGTAAAAGGCTGGTTTTGTTCTCTGGGAATAATTTGCACAAAGTTGCTTTCTCAGAGATTAAATATTTCATTATTTATAATAGGATTTTTTGAGGTCAATTTCTACAATTTGAAATCTTTTTAATATTTACATTAGGAGATATCTTTCTAATGTTTTTTTTTTTACACTTAATCCAGAGATTTATTTATGCTGCATAATAAATGAATGGAATATAACTTGTCACAAAAATGCACATCTCAAGCTTCATGTTCTTTCAGAATACTAGCAGATGGGAATATTTAAAAACAGATGTAACACTAGGCAATGTTTCAAATGGAAATACCTTTTTTCAAAGTTATTACCAATAAAGCAGTTTTCTTAGACTTTCTTAATCCCTTTAATTTTCTTCCTCTGCAAATCAACAATTTTAATGATTCAAAAATTCTGTTAGATTCTTTTATCCATGCCTGTCTACTGGCATTTTTGCCTGACTTCCTCTTTGTTGGGATGTATTGCTGCTGAGCTTAGAGGAGGTGATCCTTGAATATTAACCATTTTTCTTGTGCTCCTTTTCCATCCATGGTTTTATCCCATGGTACTCTAGTGAGCAGGTCTCTGAAAAGGCCCAAGTCTGCTGTGCTTGCTGTGCACCCTCCTCGCTGCCCTAAGGATCTTGAACTCCACCATCTCATGGTCACTGCAGCCAAGGATGCACTTGAGTTTCACGTTCCCCACCAGTCGCTCCTTGTTAATGAGAACTAGGTCCAGCATAGCACCACTCCTCATTGACTTCTCTGTCACTTGGAGAAAGAAATTATCATTAACACATTCCAGGAATCTCCAGGATTGGCTATGTCCTGCTGTGTTGTTCTTCCAAAAGATATTGGGGTAACTAAAGTCCCCCATGGGGACCAGGGCTTGTGAAAGTGAAGCTACTCGTATCAGTCTATAGAGGGCTTCATCCACGTGGTCTTCTTAATAGGGTGGTCTGTAGTAGAGCCCCACTGTAATGTCCCCTGTCCTGGCCCTCCCTTTAGTGCTGACCCATAAGCTCTTGGTTGGTTCCTCATCCATCCTTAGGCAGAGCTCCTTGCACTCCAGCTGGTCGTAGTGATGACAAAGCCTAAAAGTTAAACTGGCAGCAGTTGAACTTGGAAAATGCACAAACCAAGAATCTCCGTTATATCAAATATCTGCTGCATGAGCCAGTTTTGGAAAAGCTGATGTGGTTGCATCTGGCAGAAATGTAGATATGCTGCCAGAGTATAGGATAATCAATATATTTCACCTTTAAAATAATAGATGGGTAGGTCACTGATGCAATAAAACTAGTTTTTCTAACAGAACTTGTTTATCATCTCAACAGCAGAATCTATGTAAAAGCCTACTAATATGGTCACTATTTAATATTAAAATTCTAAATTTAAACATCTGACATCCTACCACTGTGGTAGATGCAATTTGATTTTGAAGAAGACCAACAAATAATATCATGGTTTACAAATAGTTTATACAATTATTACTTGCTAAAATAAATGACAAAATTAAGGTCTTTTTATCATGATTTGTCATTTGTTTTTAACAGCAGTACTACAAATGGGGATCATCTTTACAATCTTGCAGAATGACAACCTTTTAAAAGCTGCCAACTCCTGACTGTAGTAGTATATAATATATGTTTTCCTTACAGTTACATGATTCCCAACCCCACAATATCTCAATTATATGCTTACATGTAAGAAATTATCTATAGACTAAATAATTGCTTGAATTTCTTTCTCTGCACTGAGTTTGTCTACTGCTTGTACTCTAAATATGCAATGATTTTTGTGTCAAGCTGCATTCATAGTTTCTGCTCTTGCATCTGACTGCTTATTAAAGACTGAGTTTCAATTAATTCTATTTTCAGGTCCAGTCTGTAGTTAGAAAGGGAAATGTCAATGGTACATACAAAGTGCAATTTTATCCTCTATATGGTTGCCTTTTTTTGACATAAAGATTTCTGCCTCTAGTTCCACAGATATTTTGAACAGACCAAATCTCTATGTTTTCATTTAAAAGGTACTTATTCAAAAGTTTTTCATGGCAGCTGAACACTGAGTACTGCCTTTTTTCATCTGAGTATTAGAGATAAGAAATTAAAACCTCTTTCCTGTTTGGCCTGAATTATTCCTACTTTTTGATGAAAAAGTATATGGACTCCTAAAAGAACTCATTCCAAAAGCAATAATTTAATACCATAATTAAGAATAAGCAGATAAGGAGGTATTTCTTACCCTAAACAAAGATGGTCTTAACTTGCTTCAGCTGATAAACATAATTCCAGAAAGTCACAATTTCTTTTTCATGTACTGTAAAAGTAGTAAAGCGATAGTAGATAAGACTGTATGTACTAAAATAAAAAATGGAACAGAGCAACTTGGTATCAGCTATTGACTCCTAGAGTTCTCAAAATATAGCCTTGTTTTTAAAATATATGTCAGTGTCTATTGTACAGAGGAATACTTAAGAAAAAATATGAACTTCTTTCTTTTATCCACAAATGCATCAGGGTATCAGTGCAGTTATTTGGTCACAACCTTCACTTGAAAACCCTGAGGAAAGACTGTGTACTAGTGGTTGTTTCCAATTTCGTCCTAGATTCCTAAAATAGAAACACAGTATCCCAGGAATCCTTCTTTATCAGTGAAGGAATTTCAGAGCTTTAACTTATCTGTATGAGTAACCAAGCTGGGGTCAGTATCCAAAGGAACCTATTCCTTATTACATGTGAGCTGGGTCCCTAATGTCTATGTTAAATGTAAGAAAAAGGTAAGGGAAAGAGAGGATCACCTTGACTATATGACAAATAGATCACATTCCTAGAGACACAATGGGATCAGTTGTGATAGCTCTGTGTTCAAATACCACAACTATTAGTAACTACCCCTTCTGATTGCATTTGTAGATACCAACTCATTTCTCCTGAGAATGACAGTGCTCTATCTCCTATATTTCTTCGTATTATGTTTGTTTCACTGACGATGCTATCAGAACTGCCTTATCCTGCCACGTTTTGCTGAGAATCTATTACCACACCACTCTTTCGTATTTTACCCTTTCACCATTATTTCTTCACTCCCTGTGGTAGCACTAAAATTCCCCATTCCCATTTCCAGGTAAACTCAGGCCTTTTCCATGTTCCTTCTTTTTTCTTAGTGACACATCTCTCCTACTTCCACCAAGTCCCCTTACCATTTCTTGCACTTCACATATCATAGCATTTACTCTTTTTTCTTCCATTCAGGTTAGGTCTTCTCCAAATTAAACCAAAGTAAAATATTTCATTAAATATAGTTAGAAATGAAGGGAATTATCACTGATAATCTTCTGTAGATCCCCCAAAATTTGTTGCTAATATATCCACTTGTGAATATTCAGGTACCTAAGTTTCATATCAAAGAAGCCAACATATAATGGAAGGTAGGACTGCCATGATCTGTGAAAAAGTGCACATAAATAAAAATAGCAGAAGAAGGAATAATTAATCTCTTCGATTCAGCAGCACAGGGTGGAGCTCTGTTGTGGTAGGTTAAAAAGTACGTCTTTTGAATATGTGGGGATCTGTATCACAGACTAGATCTCCCATGGAAAAATTGCACTGTTCACCCACAATAAGTCATGAAGTTGATGTTTTGAAACAAGTCTAGAAAATTGGAAGAGTGGCATGTATTTCAACAGTATATTAAAAAGTAAGAATGAACTGATAAACAAATGAGTTTGCTCAGTGAGACCAGGGCCTTCATGGTTTTTTCTACTGTTTTCCTTTTATTCTCCAATGAGAGATGTTAGAGGTACAGCTAATGGTTAAATGACAGCAGTCAATCCACTTTATTCTATAAAAGCATGGTCCCATCTTTGATCAGGGGGACTTCCCATACACTTTTCCAGCAGGTTGCTGGACCTTCTCTCCTCTAGCAGGGACGCCTGCCAGAGAGACTAATTCTTGAGAATTATGATCTAACCCTGGACACCCAGCTGTGGCTAGGCAAGGGTGAGAGATATTAACTCTTTCACTGTCTTTATTAGCAAACTTAATGTTAAGTAACCTTCATCATTAAGTTTAAGATTGTAGAATCCTTTAGGATTGATAATTAATTTTCTAGGCCTAGTATAGAATTTGATAATAAGTAACTTGCTAACATTTACATGGTTAACCTTTATTGTTTTATCTAAGTAATAAAATTCACTGTTAAGATACCTTTTGCATTCAAACTTCAACTTCTGTTCTTATCTCCTAATTTCCCTGTGCTTTTACTCTACTTGTGCCTTCTGCTTTAAGGAGTTAAGACCCCAACATTGTATGCAATAAATCTTGATCTGTGCATATACGTCTTGTCTGCTATCCTGACCCATCAACGACACCAGTGAAGTAGTACTTTCAACATTAATGCATGCAACTGCCTAGGGAATAAAGAACAGGAGAAACTATTTCAATAATTCCTTGCAAATCTATATAGTTTTAAGTATAAATGTGATCCAGAAAATATTTTCCTATTACAAACTCAGCAGTATGCCAGTTTCTATTATCTCTCTTCTGGTCATGTACAAAAGCTTTAATCAAGGATAAATGTCTCATTCCCTGAAGCACTATAAACCCACACATAGAAAAAAAAGTCAGCTCTTTAACAAACTAAATATCTGTAGGCATAATACTGGCAAAGTTAAAGTAAATTACTATGTGATGTTTTAATCATGATTAAATTTATTTGTGTTCAATGCTGTGCAAACACAAATCATGGTTGTTTTTATATAAAGATTTTCAGATTTCTCTCTCTACTTCGTGCAAGATACCCAGGTTGATTAATCAGTATTGATGTATCCAATATCTCTAAATGGATCTATATGTCTGTATATGTCTGTGAAATATAGTATTAGTGGAAGGGACAAGGAGGATCACCTATCAAGCAGGCAAATCTACAAAGATGCTAATAGACAGACCTATGAATGAGCACTTGCACAACAAAGAAGCAGTAGACAGTGGCAATTATTAGGCAAGATTTAGAAAATATACATGGGACAGAACAGTGATTATGTGTAGTTTAGACAGTCAAAGTACAGGGGGAAAAAAGACTGGAAAGAAAGTCAGGTAGAAAAACCCAGCTGAGTATAGATGGTGTAGGCAAAGTACAACACCTTGTAGAGAGAGGACTATAGATGGATAAAACTGAAAACAGAATGAAACTTAGTAACAGCTTTGAAAGCCATTGCAAGGCATTAAAATAGATAATAGATAATAGGTAGCAAAATGGAAGATACTGGAAGCCTCATGCTTTTGGTGGGCTCTCCATCTGCCTGACTGATTAGTAAAGTTCAGCTCATACAGAGATTTTGTGTGTGTGTGTGTGATAGAGATCATATAACTTCTGCTTTTCAGATGGAAATATGTGACTCTATAAATGCATATTATATATTATTTCTTTTTTTCTGTATATTCTGACCAGAACAAGAACAAAATACCATGAATATAAGTGAAGTATATATAAGGATGCTTGAAAGAAAAAACTCTGCTGCAGGGCATTGTTATACAAGTAGACTAAGACAATCAACAAGAATAAGATCTTACTAATTTTATGAAAGCAAGTGAAACTTTCTAAATTTGAATCATGACATGTTGAGTATTCTCATTCCATTGTTGTATTTTAAAGTGTGTGGAATTAAACATAGAAACATAAAATGGTTTGGGATGGAAGGGGCTTTAAAGATAATGTAGTTCCACAACTCCCCACCCCCACCCCCCCCTGCCCCCGCCATGGTCAGGGACACCTCCCACTAGACCAGGTTGCTCAAAGCCCCATCCAACCTGGCCTTGAACACTCCCAGGGACAGGGCATCCACAGCTTCTCTGCACAACGTCTTCCAGCATCTCACCACCCTCACATTAAATAATTCCTTCCTAATATCTAATCTAAATCTTTCAGCTTAAAACTATCCCCTGCCTTGTCCTGTCACTACATGCCCTTGTAAAAAGTCCCTCTCCAGCTTTCCTGTATGTTCCTTTTAGTACTGTAATGCTGCTATAAGTTCTCCCCTGAGCCTTCTCTTCCTTTCTCTATTTTAAGGGAGCAGAGAGTCATTATTAGTCCTTTTCTGCAATTCAGAATAAAAAATGAATAATGCTCATTACACAGACTGATTATCCAGATTTTTCATATCACTTGTAAAGACTGAAGAGCTGGGCACTCATATATGCTGAAATGTACAAGCTCTGTATGCCTGCCATTTCAATATTGGAGGTTACACCATTAAAATGTGAAAGGGAATGGTGGAGAAGAGTACCTGAAAGGCTCTGCAAGCATCAACTTTTACCTCAATTTTTTACTGAGGTTGTAAATGATTAGGTGAAGAACAGAGTTCAGAGGCAGTGAAATTTACTAATGACAGAAAATAGGTAAAGGAAGCAACCTCTGGAAATGCACAGGAACAAAGCAGGAAAATAATTTGTATGGATTACTCTCAAGTGGCTCATCCATCTCAGCAGAGAGAACTGCAAACTGATTAGACTAGGGAATCAAATAATCAGACACCACCAAGCAGGAGTCAAAATATTGAGTAGCTGTGTAGTTTAAACACATTGCAGGCAATGGTAGGTCTGAGCAAATTAATATATGAAGCTCCAGAGTACTTTTTATCATTGGACAGTGGAAGTTATACGGATTGCAGTTTTGCACAACTGCCAACTTACTCGATTTTATTTTTATATCTTGTAATACTTACTTTTACAGCTTCAAAAATCTTTTGTTTGTGGCTATAGTTTGTGACTATAAAAGTCTTTATCTTCTATGTATTGAAAATACTCTGTAAATCAGTATAAACAACCTGAAGATGCTAACAAGGAGAGAAAATCAGCAATTTAGTTTCAGAAATCATCTTGTTATTGACATCTCTGGGGAAATTATGATCATAATTTTGAGACTGTATTTGATTAATCAGCATGGCCAGAAAAGAAATTGGCACTGAATACTTCAATGCAAGGGATATGGCTACAGTAGAAGTGCACCAGAACAAACTGCATAATGGTGGTTGGTTTGGTTAAAAAAGGGAAGAAAGGGTCTGAAACGTAATTTGTGCTTCTGTTTTTTGTAATGGGAAAATTATATTGTTAGGAACCTGATTAGCATTTGATCTGCATTGTTCTGATTCTGTGGGTTTTATGACTACAGGTATACAAACTTTCCCATAGTTCTGGCTGTTCTGTTTATACTTAGGGTGCGGAATGTTTTTCTAAACTGCAAAATATTATAAATTAATCCTAACTACAAAGACCTGAAGGGACCAGGATTTTAATGTTAACTGTTATAAATATAATAGATTTCACAGGAATTAACTAAGTTCGGAAGTTATTGTGGGTATGTGGAATAGCTTTACATGCATCTGAATTTATAGCTCATTAAATTATTGCTTAATCAGTCAAAAAATAGAAGTGAGCAAACAGCTACTATAACAATGGTGTCTAATTGACAGAGGTACCTCACACTGTTGTATATGTAATTAAACACAGAACAATGTAAGTGCATCTTTTTTTAAATATTTATTTATCCTCTGTTCATTTAATTATGGAGCAGAAAAAATATAATGTTAGATGATGAATTTGACACAGTAAATAGAAAACAGAGAATGAGGAAAATCTGCGAGAGAAACAAGTATATTATGATCAATTCATTATCCTACATCCACGCACATTGTGCATTTAATTACAATTTGTAGAAAATATTTGAAAAAAGTGGGATTTGTTCATTAGCAGAGAGTTACATATGAAATAACAGACTTTATGCATACCTTAGCTTCATTGACCTCTTTGATGGCTGAAAAAACAAAACAATAAAGTTATGAGATATATGCCACTACAACCAAATGTGTCCCTGACCTTACAGGCACAGCACCTATGCTAATGTTATGGTTTTCTCACTTTAAAAATTAAAGGGAGAAGTTAAGCAGGGTGACCTAACAATTATGTCACAAAATACACCTCTTTATTGGATTTCATTTTAGTTTTTTATCTGAACCAGTTTTTCAGAATTCCTGCTCTTCGTAATTTGCAACGAATTTAACTTTTCAAAATCTTCTTTAAAAGCTGTAATATGGAGCTTGCCATTTTTACTGTTATGTAAATAACAGTACATATTCTACAATGAGACTAAACTTTCTAATCTTTGATATGTTTCCTAGCCTTTGTGAAACTTAAATAATAAAAACCCTCTCAAAGCTACTAAAACAATCCTAAAAAGAAAAATAGATAATTAAAATTTCCCAGTGAAAAATATAAACACATTTTGATTCAGAGGTCTTGAAATATTTTATCTTCATAATTTCATTCTCTTATTTTCAAATTATTAAGATATACTACATTGTATATCATTAAGATTAGCTTGTCAAATGCTAATTGAAAAAAATTGAAGGCATCTGTAACTAATGAAAGCACCAATTATTATGATTACTGTTTAATTGCAGTTATATATTCAACTTTATAAGATTTATCATCTTTAACTTTAAATGCACTAGGTTCTGTGATTAAAAGTTAATCAGAGGGAACACACCTGCCTAACGAGGATCACCTGATAAGTGAAATGGCATCACAGAACCAGCTTCTCCAAAGGCCATCAGAGGAGGCTAATTACACCATTAACCCCAGTGGAAAACAAACCAGTGGGATGCATTAGCCAAAACCCCTCTCTCCCGAGTGCCATCCAGGCTATCAGGGGTGATAGCCTGAGTGGGCATAGGTCTTCCTGTGGATGCAGGAAGAACAGCATTTTGGGGCTGTGTAAAACTTTTGATACGGCTTAAAGGGGTTGTGGGAATAAGCAAGACTCATTATGGGATGCTGTACTGGGTCTGGCTGGACTGGAGTTGACTTCCTCTGCAGCAGCCCATGTCATGCCGTATTCTGGATACGGGACTAAAATAGCGTTGATAACACACTGGTGTTTTGGTTACTGATGAACAGTGGTTGCACAGATACAAGGTTTTCTCTTTTTCTCACCCTTCAGAACTGGATCAAGTTGTCCTTGCTGCTCATGTTTGTGTGAGTGTGGAGTCTGGTGACGTGGGTGCTCTCAAAGGCACTGGTTTCTCTCTGCATTGGTCTGTGTGGCCAGCTGTGTTAGCAGTGTTTGTGCCGTCGGGAATACGTGCTCTGCCTTGCCACTGGCTGGGTCTGGGGACATGGAGCCACGGCAACCCCACATCTATGGGGCTGAGACCAGAGAAGATCACCTGTCTTCTGAAGTCCTCCAGGTGTGGCACTCTCTTGCAACATGTGGTCCCTACTTTTAATTGAGATGCCCATAGCAGGGTACACTACTGAACTTCTGACAACCTAGCTGTATAACTGCTTACCCTGCTGTCCTCAGTGCTCTGGTGTATTTTAGGAACAGAGCACCATTCTTTTATAGTCTTCTGTCCTGAAGCTTATTTTACTACCTTATTTAGGTAAGTCTTGCAGATAATTCAGTCTCCTTTCTGACCTGTACAGAAAGTTCCTCTTGGCTCCAGCTCATGTGGCAAACAGATTTCTTCTCAGCTAGGAAAAAAAATCCTGTGTTCCTTCCTTGAATGAACTTATGTTTTTACAGATCTTCCCCAGCTCTTTGCCACTTGCTTGTCTTAAATATTTTCCCTTTCTATTCTCCTAAGCCTCCGAAGAGAAATACTTTATTTCAGGTTGGAAATGCGAGGTTTGCTCATTTGTTCACGGACTTTCATCATCCTGTCTGACAGTTGTTAGAGATGGCAGTCACACCACCGTTAACATCCTTGCCATCACTGTTGGAAGTATAGTGCAGGAATCAAAGACATCACAAGGACAGTAATTTGAATGGAACTCTTAATCTCAACATTGAAATTAAATGGGGAATTTGTCAACCTATAGAATAGGATACTCAGTTTTATCCTAACTTGAACTTACTCCTATCATCCTAATGACTGGAAAGATTCACAAGCAAAAAATACATTCCAAGAAATGCATATATAATACGAAAAATACAGGACTTTCTATGGAGCAGAATGAAATTCCTATGTCAGGAACGATAATGTTAACCATTTAAACAAGATTATAACTTTGCTCCATAAGGCTGAATATGCTCAGTTAAGTTACTGATTTGCTACCGCATTTTTCCTTTGAGAAAGGAAAACAGAAAGGAATATATTTAGCAGACATTAATAAACACCAGTAGAAGTTGGAAGTGTAATTAATAAAGGGAAAAGCTTCCCTTTTAAAAAGAAAACAACTGGAATCTAAACATTAATTTCTCTAAATGCTCTCTAGATTATACATCACATATCCTATGTTTAGAAGGTTTGCTTTTTGCCTTTGAAGATGCTATAAAAATACATTTTTCTGAACACCCAATTAGAATGAAAAAATCTACTTTATTTTACTCCAATATGTTCTGTTTTATTGTAAGCCCAGAAGTTCAAGAAGTGCTTTTAGGCAGTGTTGTGGTTGGTACCAGTAAAATAAGCTCAGAACAATGATACAAGAGCCCTCTGGGATTCCTTTTTTAAAAAGCTATTGCAGTCTCTGAGTGCATTGCTTTTCTGAAAATGTGAATAGACTTTGCTATACAGTAAGCCAACCTCACGAGGTCATACTGTTCCTATACTGAGTCTGATTTTCATTTGAAGCTATTTTTTGGTGAATTTGTTATGTCGGGAACAAATCAAGCCAGCTCTTTACAGTTCCTGTCCAGTAATGGAGCTGGAAGATACACATATTTCTATTCATACTTTGTGACAGCAGATTGGCAAAGGCTGCTTTTCTACACTCCACCCAACTCCTGTTGAAAAGGTGTCAGGAAGGCTGTATTTTCTATTCAAAGAGATTATTGAACTATATTTTTCTGTATCTTTTACTCAATATATCAAGAACAAATCTTGAGCTATTTATAAAAGACACTGGGCTATTTATGAAGGACACCAAGTAAGATTTAGTCTGTATGGCCAGAAGTTGTATTTCTTATGTTTTTTTTTTCTTTTTCTCCTGTTCAGAAAAATTTACAAAACAACAGACTCTTAAAGAAAGCAAACCCAAACTGTCTATTGGCTTCAACAGGCTGAATCAGAATGAAGGTAGATGAGAAAAAAGGAATTTAAAGAGAGGGAGATATTAACTTATGTATGAAAAACCATTTTGGATAACAGAAAAGACATTATTATACTATCAATTATTAAATATAATAAAAATAGAAGTTACAAAACATGTTAAAACATCAACCGACAGGAACATTTATGTCTTTACTCTTTTACAACCAAATACGCTTGAAGTCATTCAAGAATCTACCAGCAGGCCCTTTACTACTCCAGAATATCACTGCGGACACAGTGCAGCAACAAAGATCCCCACTAGATGGTAGTGGCATCACTAATTGCTGATCCTTCACCTTAGACTTTTTATAGTTACATTGACACTTGCACCTTCAAGATTATAATTAAAACACGTTATTTTAAAACCAATTATAAGCCTTAAAAATTACTAATAAATTTAACAAATCCTGACATTTCCATCCTGTGGGAAAGCATTTTACAACCTTTTGTTGTTGAGCTAAATGGAACCTAAAATAAAACATGGGAATATTTGCGTGATTGAAAAGTACTGGGAAATTCTGAAATCTTGACAATAAATGAATATATGCAAAAAAACCCCAAAAACCCTTTCACTTCGAGTCAATTCAAAAGTAAACTATACTTTCCTATAATGTCCTGGGAATCACCACTTAGGGAACTGGTATTCCATTCTTTCATGTCTTCAGTCCTAAGCTGAATTATACTTTTCAAGACTCATTATGCTGCTTTCTTAGAAAAAAATTATACAGTATAATTTAGAAGAGAAGTCATCCCAGAAAGCTCATGAGCCACAATTTTCAAGAGACACTTTGGCTTAAGAAGATAGCACTGTTTATTATTAAATAGTTTGAAAGGAAAAATTTATAATCAGTTCAATAAACTGAGATATTTCAATTTGCATCCAACTATTTCCAGGCACAATGAATTAGTTTTATTTTCCAAGTAATTAGAAAAAAATTATCAGCATTTTTTTCTACATAAAACAATATTTCCTACCAGGGAATAATTTAAGGAGACATTCCCAGTCTCCTCTAGTGAATATAAGTTTCATGTTATGTACTTTGACTTGTCAAAGTTTTTCTGTCATTACCATTATAATGTGCATCTGCTCTAGCTATCTGGCTCTGCCAGGTTTTTAGAAGGGCCTCTGAGGCACTCTGGCCCCTAAGATAGCCTTCATAAACCTTTTTCAAACTGTTTTTTTCTTTCTGAAGATCTCCTATTCATAGCCCATTCAATAAAAAGAATAATCCCTATTAATCTCTAATTTCATGCAATCATATCAGTCTGTTAGTTTTTCAGCAGCTTTCAATAACTCAAGGTTACTGCTCCTAGATTTTTTGGTGCTTGACAAACTGGAAGCAGAGGAAGCCAGAAGTGATAGCAACAAGCTAGGAGAAAATACCAAGAAGGAAACAAAATCAAAATATGTTGTCCATGCCTTTGGCACAATCTAAAGATCCTAAGTCAAATAAAACTCCATTCTTGAGTAAATCTAGTTCCCTAATGAATCCACGGATTAATAATGGTTTGTCTGCTCTTCTAGAAATTACACTAATTTTTTCCTCAGGGAGGAAATTGATGTGTATGCAAGCTGTTATGTCTGTGGGCAGATGTTTTCTTTCATGGGATGCTTCAAGGAAAACATTCACTTTTTGGCTGTAGCTATAGAAGACCACCAAAAGGGAGTTATGGTCATCTATCCTGCCAGTTTCTGTTAGAAATAATGCAAGTTTCGGTCTGATTTATGCATATTTCCAAGGTACAATACAGGTAGCAAAACCATGTACACAGCAAATTCTCCACTAAGCGTTTAAGACAGCGTCACAGGGCTTTTGCCCTAGGAAGGAATGCAATGTGTGGCCAGGAGGAGAGGCACTGTCTTCAAATGTCAGCTGAAATATCTGCAGTCTGTAATCTGTGAAACAATTTCGTTTCCCTGAAACACTGAGAAATGTAGTGAGTTCCCTGCAACCAAGCAGCTCATTCTGTTGATTCCCTTCCTGAGAAAAGCATAACCTAAGAGTAACAGAGCCTTTTATTTTTCAAGTTCCTTTTGTTTTTCTGTGTTTTATGTTGTCAGAGGATGACAAATCTGGTGGATTTCAGGACACCAGTGGCCACATCCAGTCGCAGCCCCATAGATGTGAGGCTCCTGTGGTCACATGTCCCCAGGCCCAGCATGAATTTGCAATAGCACACACACACTGATAATATGGCACAGACCAATGAAGAGAGAAAACTGAATGTTTGCTCAGCAACATGTGTTCCGTCTGAGTGCCTTGTCCTCTCCCAAATTTTGGTAGTGAAAATAACAGGCCTGTTATATCATCAAAGATGGCCTTGGACTTCAGCAGATATCGAAACGTTGAACTGTGATTCTTAATTCTCTGCTTAATTCCCAACTAATCCTTGAGGTCCATAAACTCAAATAATACTTCAGTTTCCACTTGTATCTAATGTTCCATTTGTGTAAATAACCATAATATTTCAGGCCTGACTCTATGGGACAGCTCATTGCTTAAACATATTCCACATTGTAGAGTCCCAAAAAGAGTAATTGTCTCAAAACAGCCACCCTGACAAACTGGGCATTGTGCTCAGGTGGAGGCCTCATTCGATAACCACCTGGACCCTGTTCTTGCAAGGAGACCCCCTTGTTTGGTAACCACCCTGATAAAGTAGACACTGTCCTTACTTGATAAGGAGCAGTGGCCGGCAAGAGGAGCCCTGTGGAGGCACAGTACCACCTTGCAAAAGACCACTGTCCTGTTGAAGAACAGAGTGCATGCGTGACAATAAAGGTCATTGCTCAGTCAACCCGGATGGGGTGGGGCAAGTGATCACTTGGACCCCCGTGCCCCACCGACTCATTTCCAGAACATTCCCGAATCCAACACTGAGTCTGTGCAAAGCAGGCTGAGGCTCACCAGGAGATCCAGGGCCAGGTGCCATCAAAAAGGCAGACTCGAAATGCTCAGGGCGTGCGCCCACCATCCAAGGACCACAACGTCACACCGAGATCATCGCTGGGTCCAAGGGTGGTGATATCTTTCCTATCTGCTGTTATTTAATCTCTGTCTCTGTCTGTCTCTCTCTCTCTCTTTCTCACTCTCACCCTCTCTCTCTCTGTTTCTAACCTTATTCTCGGCACTTAGGGGTAACATCATTTCTAATTTTGCTAAGTTTTTTCAGCTGTAACCTGTTGTTTTGAGAGTATAATTTTGCTAAATTCTGTTGGTTGTAGCCTGCTATTTCGAGAGTACCAATTTGTTAAATTCTGCTAGTTTTAATCTGTTCCTTTGAGAGTTATATTGTTGTGTGTTTCCTTTTGACAAGCTTTATAATCTCTACTCAGTTTTAAGTCTGTGAAAGCCTCCTGGGTAATGTCCTTACTCTTAGAGTACTGCACAGAGAATTCCCAAGCTTAATCTCACCGAATGGGTTGTTGAAAGAGGTATTTATTTTTAGTTTGACCCCCACCTCTGGGGAACTGTAGCCACCTCGTGGGAGGTGATAGTGCCATACCCACCTTGTGGAACATGACACACATCTGCAAACTAAATGAGGCAATACTTATCTTCCAAAGGAGAGAAGAACTAGTAGCTGTAGGATGGAATACAGTTTGCATGGCATATAAAGGATGTATTTTAAACTACTGGCATCTCAGTGACTACAGCTCTCAAGATGACAAGACCTGGGTTCAGTTTTCCTTTTTTCCTGGGGAGATGTGAATTAAAATCTCCTGCCTCTCTGGTATAGAAGTAGACTCCTCCTTTTGAAGCCAGCTGGGCCAGAAGGAGAACTATTACGTGTCATTCGGTAATTATGGCAGTCTCCTGGAGTGTGATATTTTAAGTCTGTAAAGGAAAGAATGGAGCTCAAACCACACCTGCTCTGCCATGAGGGACAAGTTTTTCCATGGCTCTTTTCTTCCTCTCAACTCTATCCTGAAAGGAAAGAATAGCAGATTTCATTTTTCAAAGAAAATTCATAAACCTTTACTTAGAAAGAACTTTAATCAGATGATCCTGCAAGAAAGTATTTACCTTGTTAAAATAATGCACCCAAGTTCTACAGAAAAAAGTATATGACCCTATTTGAGCTTTTTCATCTCTAGGTTCTCAGTTGGTGCTTGTCCAGATTTAACTTTCCTCAGACATCATGTTGAGGGTCTTGATCCTTGATACATTAGACTGTGTTTTACTCCAAGAAGAAGGAACTTGAAAATTACATGTTTAAAGTCTCTGCATTGTGCTACATGTCTTTTCAGACTATAGCCCTTTGATCTTTTATTATGTACAGAATATTCTAATTTGAGACATTAGTGGATTCATTTTTTATAAAGATGACTGTGCAAAGAAAAGCATAAATTATGTGTCCCAGTGATCAATTTGGCATTCCTCAAATTCCAGATGCAGATTTGAGAAGTCATAATTGCAGAATTAGCTGAAACATCTAGCACTATAACTAGAAACTGGGAACAACAAAACTCACAATATTTTTCTCAAAGGTTATTAAAGTAATATATACAATCAAGTTCTTACTTAACCCTATCAAGACACTTTAGTGTATAAGTTACACTTTAGTGTAAGCTCCTACAAATAACTGATAACCCTGCTGTCATACAGAAAGACTGATCAGCTCAGGAAATTATGCTAAATATCTTGTAACCTAGGAAAATTAATAGAGGAATATGACAGGCAACCTCGTGTAGCAATTTATACTCCTTAGCCTTAAAGTGTATCATGTACTGAAGAGACATAGTGAGAGTCAGTGAGTGTCTTGATTTAGTTTATTTGGGGGATCAGTTTTGGGTTTCTTTATTTTTTGTAAAGGAACTCTTCTTTCATATTCAGTCAGGAGTAGGAGGGGATATCTTCTGGTATGAAAGAGAATATTGTTTATTTTCCATATTTTGATATTTCCAATGGAAAGAAAACTTCAAGTTTGAAATCTTTAGGATTATTTTTTTAAGCTTAATATCAGAGAAAATGCTTACATATAAATCCCTCTTTTGGCTGAGGATAGGACAGTGATTCCCCCATAGCCTTCCCACATATATCTTAATGTTTATAATAAACATTGACAGTAGGGTAAGAGCCAATAACAATTTTCCAGATAATTGTCATTTTAAGATACAACAAAAATATAGATCCTCGAAGCTACCAACCCTCTATGATTATTCTTTTGAAAGTCCTCTGTGAGGACATTGTAATCACTTAAACTAAAATACCAAAGCGGAATCTGAATGGCCTTGGGGCATCCTCAGTAGACTTCTGAGTTGTGATGGCTTATGTAAATATTTCTCACCAGCTCTCTTTTATTGGCATACAAGAATCTATGTTCTTATTCTTTCACATCAGAGTATTGAAGCTCTGGAAAAATAATGTTTAACGAAGGTCCTATAATATTTCGTGGTTTTGTACTACTTCTTGCTTTGTTTTTAGAATTGTTAAAAATGGAGAAATATTTTCATGTTAAAAAATGTTTCTAGCCTCAAGAATGAGGAATAGTTGCAAAATTAATCCTTTTTCAGGAAAAAAAAAAGCGTGGAAGACATGATCTGAACTATTCTAAGTCCTCCAAAACCAAAAAGTGAAAAAAAACAACTACAGTTTATTTTTTCATCAATAATTCATAGCATTGTAGAAAGTTTCATTAATTTTGGAAAGTTATTTCATCATTTCTGAACACGTTGAGAAGAAAATAAGAAATAGCTACAAGATACAGCGTATCAACTGTAAAAATTTTGAATTGTTGGTTGTTTTCAAATAAAAAATATAAAATATTGGGAACTGGGGTTGTTTAGTTTGAAGAAGAGGAGGCTGAGGGGAGACCTCATTGCTCTGTACAACTACCTGAAAGGAGGTTGTAGGGAGGTGGGAGTTGGTCTCTTCTCTCCAGTGAATAATGGCAGGATGAGAGGAAAAGGCCTGAAGTTGCACCAGGGGAGGTTTAGGCTCGATATTAGAAAGACTTTCTTTACTGAAAGAGTGGTTGGACACTGGAACAGGCTGCCCAGGGAGGTGGTGGAGTCACTATCCCTGGAAATGTTTAAAAGAAATATAGATGTGGTGGTTAGGAACATGATTTAAGCACAGAATGTGTAGATTAGGTTAGGGTTGGTGGATTTAGGTTATAGTTGGACTTGATGATCTTCAAGGTCTTTTCCAACCAGGTTGATTCTGTGATTCTGTAATATTTGTGAAAATCACAGGGAAAGATTGATTAATTTTTCATTTCAGCTTACACTTACTCAATGGGGAGAGGATTTGAGATAGCCAGCATGACTTTACTAGGGGCAAGTCCTGCCTGACCAGCCTAGTGGCTTTCTACAGTGGAGTGGCTACATCAGTGGACAAGGGAAGAGAAATGGATGTCATTTATCTGGACTTCTGCAAGGCCTTTGACACGGTCCCTTACAACATACTTCTCTCTAAGTTGGAAAGATACGGATTTGATGGGTGGACTCTTCATTGGATACGGAACTGGCTGGATGGTCACATCCAGAGGGCAGTGGTCAAGGTCTCGATGTCCAGATGGATATAGGTGACACGTGGTGTCCCTCAGGGGTCTGTACTGAGACCAGTGCTGCTTAATATCTTCAGTGGGATCAAGACTTCAGCAAGTCTACAGATGACACTAAGCTGACTGGTGCGGTTGACATGTCGGAGGGAAAGGATGTCATCCAGAGGAACCTGGACAAGCTGGAGAAGTGGGCCCAGGTGAACCTCATGAGGTTCAACAGGGTCAAGTATCAGGTCCTGCATCTGGGAAGGGGCAATCCTTGTTATCAATAGAGGCCAGGAATGATGTGATAGGGAGCAGCCCTACTGAAAGAGACTTGGGGGTACTGGTGGACAAAAAGCTGGACATGAGCCAGCAATGCATGCTGACAGTCTACAGGGCCAATTGCATCCTGGGATGCATCAAAAGAAATGTGGCCAGAAGATTGAGAGGGGTGATTCTGCCCCTCACCTGGAGTACTATGTCCAGCTCTGAAGCCCTCAATACAAGAACATGGAGCTGATGAAGTGGGTCCAGAGGAGGGCCTCAAAAATAATCATAGGGCTGGAGCACCTCTCCTATGAAGACAGGCTGAGAGAGTTAGGATTGTTCAGGCTGGAGAAGAGAAGGCTCTGGGGAGACCTTATAGAGGCCTGCCAGTACCCAAAGGGGCCTACAGGAAAGCTGGGGAGGGACTGTTTACAAGGGTGTGTAGTGATAGGATGAGGGACAATGGCCTTAAACTAGAGCAGGGTAGATTTAGATTAGACTTGAGGAAGAAACTCTTCACTAAGAGAGTGGTAAAACACTAGAACAGGTTTCCCAGAAAAGTGTTTGTGGCCCCATCCCTGGAGACATTCAAGGTCAGGCTTGATGGGGTTCTGAACAACTTGATCTAGTTAAAGAGGTCCCTGCACACTGCAAGGGTATTGGACGAGATGACCTTGAAAGGTCCCTTCCAACCCAATGCATTTCATGATTCTATGAACCTTAAGGATTTTCCATTAAGTCTTCAAACTGTAAGTAATTTGAAAGAGCTGTGAAAGACAGATTATATTACTTGCACAATTTTTAGCCCCTTTACTGATATTAAGCCTTGACAAAAGACCATCATTTTCAGATATGATTGAATGCCTTGATACATGGTCATGTTTGTGGTAAGAGAGTGTCAAGTTCTGTCATTGGTAATTATGTGCATATAGAGTCAAAAGACTAGACTAAAATGTCAAGAAGACTAGACTGAAAACTCTGCAACTCAGATTTACAGATGAAATCTGCAAAATATTACACCATGGTGAGCTCCTAGGTTTTATAGAGGGCTGTTTGTGACTGATGTTTTTAAGGTTTGAACTCTCACAAAATGTAGAGAAATATCTTTCAATTATGGTTTTTCTTCTATTAAAAGGAACGGGAACTGGAATAAGGTCTCTCTGGAGAAGGGTAACAGAGGAAGAGAAAGATTAGGTGAAATGCTTTGTTTTTCTTTTCTGTGAAATGCTCATGTATTAACATGAGTCGACCGGACCCATCCCACAGGGAGGTCTGTTGCCTCCCTGGGGCTCGGATTAGAGATGTTAAAAGGAAACTCCCTAATCTTGTGGGTTCCTCTGATTACTATCCACTGCTGATTTTTCAGGTTGGCAGTGATGAAATCATCACAAGAAATGTAGGGGCAATGAAGAGTGACTTCAGGGCCCTAGGACAGCTAGATAGGGGGTCTGGAGCGCAAGTAGTGTTTGCCTCCATCCCTCCTGCAAGAATGGGTGGGGAGGTATATAGGAAGAGTCTACAGATCAATGAATGGCTAAGAGATTGGTGTCAAAGACAGGGTTTTGGTTTTTTTGATCATGGGATGCTATATGAGACACCTGGCCTGGTGGTGGCAGGTGGGATGCACCTGTCCCAGAGGGGGAAGAGGCTTTTGGGGCAGGACTTAGCAGGGCTCATTGAGAGAGCTTTAAACTAGATGTGAAGGGGGAAGGGGAGAAAACTGGGTCTATTAGGGAGAAGCACAAGAGGAACGTACCAGGGCCTGAAAGCAGGTGGTCTAAGGAGGATTTGGTCCCACCAGTGGGCTCTGTTTGTTTCCTGAAGTGCCTGTATGCTAATGCACGCAGCATGGGGAATAAGCAGGAAGAGTTAGAGGTCAGTGTGCGGGCTAAGGGTTATGATCTGGTGGCAATTACAGAGACATAGTGGGACAGGTCACATGACTGGAATGTGGCCATGGATGGTTATGTGCTTTTTAGGAAAGATAGGGTGGGGAAGTGAGGTGGTGGAGTTGCTCTTTATGTGAGAGAGCAATTAGAATGTATTGAGTTTTGTGCAGGGGCTGATGAGGGGCAAGTTGAAAGTCTGCGGGTAAGAATTAAGGGGCAGGCTGGTGTGGGTGATACAGTCGTGGGGGTCTACTACAGACCTCCTGATCAAGGCGAGGAAGTTGATGAGGCTTTCTACAGGCAGCTGAAAGTAGCCTCACAACTGCAGTCCCTAGTCCTCATGGGAGATTTTAACTACCCCGATATCTGCTGGAAGACTCACACAGCCAGCCTTTCACAGTCTAGGAGGTTCCTCCAGTGCATTGATGATAACTTCTTAATGCAAATGGTGGACAAGCCGACTAGAAGAGGAGCGCTGCTGGATCTTGTACTGACCAACAACGAGGGCCTTGCTGAAGCAGTGGTGGTCAGTGGCAGCCTTGGCTGCAGTGATCACGAGATGGTGGAGTTCAGGATCCTGTGTGGAAGGAACAGAATAGCCAGTAGGACCAGAACCCTGGACTTCCACAGGGCAAACTTTGGCCTCCTCAATCAACTGTTAAGGGAAATCCCATGGGACAGGGTGCTAGAAGATAAAGGGGCTCAAGATAGCTGGTCAACATTCAAGGACCACTTCTTGCAAGCACAGGATCAGAGCATCCCAGTGGTTAGGAAATCTAGTAAGGGAACTAGGAGACCAGCATGGTTAAAAAAGGAACTGCTGGGCAAACTTAAGTGGAAAAGGAAAATCTACAGATCATGGAAGGAGGGACTGGTCACTTGGGAGGAATATAGGGCTGTTGTCAGAGGATGTAGGGAGGCAATTAGGAAAGCTAAGGCCTCCTTGGAACTTAACCTTGCAAGTCAGGTTAAGGATAATAGAAAGGGCTTTTTCAAATACATAGCTAACAAAGCTAACACAAGAGGCAATATTGGCCCACTGTTGAATGAGGTGGGAGCCCTGGTGACAGAGGATATAAAGAAGGCAGAGGTGCTGAACGCCTTCTTTGCCTCTGTCTTTACTCCTGCAGGATTTCCCCATGAGCTCCAGACTCATATAGCCCCAGAAGTAGTCAAGATAGATGAGGAGTTTGACATAGTAGATGAGGATTGGGTTAGGGATCAGTTGAGTAATCTGGACATCCATAAATCGATGGGTCCAGATGGAATGCATCCAAGGGTGCTGAGGGAGCTGGCGGAGGTCATTGCTAGGCCACTCTCCATCATCTTCGGTAAGTCATGGGTAACAGGAGAGGTGCCTGAGGACTGGAGGACAGCAAATGTCACACCAGTCTACAAGAAGGGCAAGAAGGAGGACCCAGGTAACTATAGACCGGTCAGCCTCACCTCCATCCCTGGAAAGGTGATGGAACAACTTGTTCTTATCTCTATCTCTAGGCATATCAAGGACATGGGGGTCATCAAGAGCAGTCAGCATGGTTTTATCAAGGGTAAATCATGTTTGACTAACCTCATAGCCTTCTATGAGGAAATTACTAGGTGGATAGATGATGGTAGAGCTGTAGATGTGGTTTATCTGGATTTCAGTAAGGCATTTGACACCGTCTCCCACAGCATCCTTGTAGATAAGTTGATCAGGTATGGGTTTGGTGATCAGGTAGTGAGGTGGATCAGGAACTGGTTGATGGGAAGGAGTCAGAGAGTTGTAGTCAATGGGGCAGAATCTGTTTGGAGGTCTGTGACTAGTGGAGTCCCTCAGGGGTCGGTACTGGGACCGATGTTGTTCAACATCTTCATCAACGACCTGGATGAGGGTATAGAATGTACCCTCAGCAAGTTTGCTGATGACACTAAGCTGGGAGGAGTGGCTGACACACCAGAAGGCTGTGCTGCCATTCAGAGAGACTTAGACAGGCTGGAGAGTTGGGCAGGGAGAAACATGATGAAATTCAACAAGGGGAAGTGTAGAGTTTTGCATTTGGGGAAGAACAACACGATGTCCCAGTATAGGTTGGGGGCTGACCTGCTGGAGAGTAGTGTAGGTGAAAGAGACCTGGGGGTCCTGGTAGACAGGAGGATGACCATGAGCCAGCAATGTGCCCTTGTGGCCAAGAAGGCCAATGGCATCCTGGGGTGCATTAGAAAGGGTGTGGTTAGTAGGTCAAGAGAGGTTCTCCTCCCCCTCTATTCTGCATTGGTGAGGCCACATCTGGAGTATTGTGTCCAGTTCTGGGCCCCTCAGTTCAAGAAGGACAGGGAACTGCTTGAAAGAGTCCAGCACAGAGCCACAAAGATGATTAAGGGAGTGGAACATCTCCCTTATGAGGAAAGGCTGAGGGAGCTGGGTCTCTTTAGCTTGGAAAAAAGGAGGCTGAGGGGTGACCTCATCAATGTTTACAAATATGTAAGGGGTGAGTGTCAGGGAGATGGAGTTAAGCTTTTCTCAGTGATGACCAGTGATAGGACAAGGGGTAATGGGTGCAAATTGGAGCATAGGAGGTTCAAGGTGAATATCCGAAAAAATTTTTTACTGTGAGAGTGACAGAGCACTGGAACAGGCTGCCCAGGGAGGTTGTGGAGTCTCCTTCGCTGGAGACATTCAAAACCCACCTGGATGCGTTCCTATGTGATGTGCTCTAGGTGACCCTGCTCTGGCAGGGGGGGTTGGACTAGATGATCTTTCGAGGTCCCTTCCAACCCCTATGATTCTATGATTCTATGATTCTATGAACATGAAAATGACTGCAAGATTGTATAAACAGACCTAAATAAAGCAAAACCGGAAGTACTACTTTCTTTTTCAGCAAAAGACAAGTTCTCTAAAAAAAGAACAGGGCAGGCTGGAGATTAGAAAGAAACTTTACTCATAGATTATTTTTTTCCTTGCTTATAACTGTTTTTTAAAATCTTTTTTGGAAGCACCCAGTACTAGACGCTTTTTAGAAACAGGATACTGGGTTGGGTATTAATAGATTATGGGGGTGTTGACTGTGGCACTTAGGAGTCATTGTAATGGACTGGAAATTCAGATTCTGTCTGTTTGGGCAATTATGATGTTCTAAAAAAAATACTTCACATGTCTCTAATATTTTTTTCCTGACAGTCATATAAATGTGGCCACTATCACTTTGCTGGACCTGGGGGATCACACTTCACTGAAATGTTTTCTCATTTATTTTCTCCATCTCCAAAGACTAGCCTTTTTCTCATCTGGAAGCTGGGATGCTTTGTCATTCCATTAGAGTCTTCCTTCTTTGTCCAGGAAGGCCAGTGTCTTGGGAGAAGTGAAAAGTACTAGCAAAAATTTTGTGTACAGAAAACCGTTGTGAATAAATTGCTCAAACGTTGTCACTGGCTGGAGTCAACCTTTGCTTGTTGATGACCATGTAAAGTTCCATTTCTATGGTTCTGAAAATCCAACTCATGTTTATCCCCTTTCATTTATCAGAGATGTGTTATTTCCCCCTGCACTTGGCCAGTTTTATTGGGTCTGATTATTGCAGTTGCCCTTTTACATCTAGTTTTTAATGCTGTTAGTATCATCAGAATTAATTGTCGCATTGATTGTAGTTTGGTTGAATTCTTGCCTTTTAGATTTCTAAATTTGGTTCGTTATGTGGGTCTCCTATTAATAAGTTATGAATATGAAATACATATTTACTGATTTTATTACAGTTTCTTACAAAACAGATTTATGACATGATTTTCATAGACTGTGTTTTATAAAAGCTAACTGTTATGGTGATATGGCTGCAAAAAGTCATGCCTTCAGGAAGGTGCCTTTCAACTTGGTCTGCAAATCACAGCTGAGGCTTATGATGTGCAAATCATAATTATTTTTTGAATTAATAATGCTTAATTTTACACCTTTGGATGGTATGGAAAACTGCTATTAATATTCCCTACAATAATATATGTTGTATGGCAAAACTTACCTTGTCTTTTCCAAAATTATTTTAGAATTACTAATAAAAAATTCAGTAGTCAGACTTTTTTTTCCTTTTGCAATCATAGAAGACCTAAATGGAATACATACATGAGCAAAATGGAAATTGAAAGTTTGGGGTAATATGGGAAAGATTCAAGAAAAGTTTAAAAACAGGGAGGCACGGGCTGTGATCTACATTTTTAAATGAGATCACATTCTCGTTTTATTGACATTGAGGTACCAACTTAAGACACATTAAAGGGATTTGATTTTCTGGGAAGTAGATTACCACAATTTCAAAGCTGAACACAAATGAGCAATCTAAAACCTAGAATCACTTCTGTAAATGAAGGCTTACCTGCTGACAATTAGAACAAAGAGGTTAGAAATCTTTTTAAGAAGAACTGTTCAAGAGATTCTCTGGCCATGCAAGAGTTGCACAGCCCAAAACAGGTACTGGTCATCAAGATTTGGCTGCAGCATGCAGTTATCACCAAACAGGACAAAGAATTTATCGACACCCATGTGATGCAGATAAGCAGACACTTCTCAATTAAAGGTCGCTGAGGATACAGGAGATAGCTCCACCTCACGTATCCTCAGTTGCATTACAGTCAGCAGGTTTTTATAAGTTCAATTTCTATTGTACAAATTATTGAGCATAAAATGCATATAATGCTCGCCTTTAATTACTCATCAAACTTAACCTTTACACTGATTGGCCTCTTATGATCTTTTGAGTTACATAACTTAATTATATTCATTTCTAACAAAAATCATTGGTCATCTATAGTCACTCTATTGATTGTAGTTCCTGGTGCTCAAACCAGGATGGGATGGGTAAGGGGATCTCCAAGCAGCGTAACTGGTTACTGTGACCCTAAACACTATGTGATAGTTTCAAGATTGATTTTTGTATTATCCTTTCTGTGGTAGTTGCTGAAACATAGTATCTTTTTCTCTTGAATTTACAGTTCCTAGTTAAATATAATACTAGACGCTATACTTGTACCACCTGCTTACCATGTGTGGTTTCTGTGACTACTGAAGTAAAACACAATCACTCCCTCATATGACTTCGCTGAGAGAGACCAATTTATCATAAAAGCTCTGTCCTGTTCAATCTAGTTCAATTAGGCCTGACTATCCTTTAGTCAAACCAAATCAGCAAAATCTAATCGTATTAGTAACACTGTGGTTCTCTTAGAGTCCATGTGGAGTGTTTTTCTTGCTGGGGAAAGGAATGTATGGACAGCAACTTTTGTGCATCTGATCTCATTCTTATATGCGATTAAAATGTGCCTCAATCACTTACATGGACTAAGATGTGCTCCTGGATCATGTATTCTAAATACAGTTTGTATGTCCTTAAAAGGAGCCACTTCAGCACTCTGCAATTCCATCTGTTTTGTGGTGTCTCATTCCACATCTGAATTCAGAAGAAATTTTCTGGGGACCTCCTCTCCTCCAGCTGAGTCCAATAAAATGGCATTCCCTTCTCCATCTATCTATGCAAGGTGAGTGTTCAAGTGTGCAACAGGTTGATATAAAAGATCCCTAGTGATTGAGAGAAAGACCTATTGGCCTCCATAAAAGCACTGTTTCCTTGTCTATACTACTTACCAGCCCTCTATTTAAAGAAAGAACATTACATTTCCTCTGCTGTACTGCTAGCGTATCAGGTAAACAATGTCAAGTGTCCTCAAATGCTAATTGATGGAGCTGCTTGGAAGTGAGTTTGGTTGTTTTAATCACATCGTGCCTCTTCCAAGCTTATTCCTGTGAGCACAGGATACAGTTTTTGTAGCTAATCTGCACTTTGTTTTGTTGGTAACGTGTGTATCTATATTCCACATACTCATATATTCATGTGGGCTCTTTATGCAACAACATCCCTGACATTGGAAGGGGAAATTCTGCTTTTAGAAAAGAGAGAGAACAAGAGAGAGAGAATGCTCTAAGTTTGCAGTATGTGCCTTGAAAAATTATGTGACATTTTAAGTGCAGAGGAATACTCTGCTAATTAGAAAACCCTTGGGAATATTCAGCAAATGAAATCCAGTAATTGACTGCATGTTGCTAACCTACTATATTTACATAGATGTTGACTCACTGCAACAGTGGTCATGGCAACAGATAATTCCATTTGGAGGGCAGAGGGTTGTAGAGGAATACTGCACTTGAAATAGGTTTATACTTAACAGGCACAGACACACACAGAGAGATAGATAGAAATGTCTAAAAACAAGCTTTCCAAGAGCCATACAATCTTTTTTACAACCCGTTAGGAGCTTTGCCCGTGGCAATACTTGGAGTCTTCACACTCAAGATATAAAGATGAGACTAGAAACATTCAGTTTTGCTGCAGCATGTCATATCTCGACTTTGTTCTGCTCAGCAAACAATCTTTCAATCAATTAAATTGAAAATGAAACAAAGTACGTACACAAATTTGTATGAGAGTAGGTTAATACAATTTATATTTATTTTAAATATATGTATTTTTAAAATTGAAATCTCAACTTGTAAACAGAAAACTACTTGTGATTTACTTTTACTCTATGTTTGGTTTAATCAAAAGGTCTTAGGTTGTGAGAAGCAACATGCCAACGTGCTACCCACACAGTAGTATTTTAAACCCTTACTACCATGATTCCTTCGTCACTGATGAGTTCCTGAGGTAAATTGATTCCTAAGGCTTCATTTATGAACCAAAAATATTTTGGGACTAAAGGATCCCATTTCAGTAGGTACATCAATAAATTAGAACAATGATAGGTGTGTATGCCTATCTTTGAAAGCAAAATAGACCAATGAAAAAGCCAAAATTCTTGAGAAGATGACACAGTAGTTAACCACACCCATGTTATCAGAAGCTTTTGTTACATCTAGTTAAGATACTTATTTAGTCCCGTTTAGCACCTGAATACCTTAGTGTCACTTTTATTCTTGTGATAATAATATAAATAATATTTTAATAACTAATAATAGCACCATTTTACACCTGATGATCCAAGAGTGTGGACAAAGGAACTGGTTACAGACACAGTAAGCATTTTTCCCATCACAATTATGCACCTGAAACATTGGACTATTTTCATCTCAGCTGCTGCTGGAAGTCATGAATGTAAAATTCTTATAAGAATGTAGGACCTATCCAGCTCACTGAACAGGTTTTTCTTCCATTGTGTTGTAAAATGAACTGTCAGAGAAGACAATTAGCCTGGCTGAACAGGGAGTTTTGCTGGGACTCAGGGAGAAGAAGATAGTCTACCACCTTTGGAAGGAAGGATGGGCAACTCAAGATGAGTACAGGAAGCTTGTGAGGACATACAGAGAGATGAAAATCATGGAGAGGCTTGTCTTAAGTGTGCTCACATGGCAAGTGCAGAACAGCCATGGGATCAGGCCCAGCCAGCATAGGTTCAGGAAAGGCAAGTCCTGCTTGACTAACCTGATCTCCTTCTATGATCAGGTGACCCACCTGGTGGATGAGGGAAGAGCTGTGGACGTTGCCTATCTAGACTTTGGTAAAGCCTTTGACACTGTCTCCCACAGCATTCTCCTGGAGAAGCTGGTGGCACATGGCATAGACAGGTGCACTCTCCACTGGGTAAAAAACTGTCTGGCTGGCCGAGCCCAGAGAGTCGTAGCAAATGGGGTTGGATCCAGTTGGCGGCCAGTCACCAGTGGCGTCCCCCAGGGCTCAGTTTTTGTTCAATGTCTTTATTAATGATCTAGATGAGGGATTGAGTGCTTCCTAAATTTGCAGATGACACTAAGCTAGGAAGAAGTGTCAATTTGCTCGAGGGTAGGAAAGCTCTGCAGAGACACCTGGACAGACTGGATTGATGGGCCAAGGCCAATTGTATGAGATTTAACAAGGCCAAGTGCCGGGTCCTGCACTTCGGTCACAACAACCCCATGCAAAGCTACAAGCTTGGGGATGGGTGGTTGGAAAGCTCCATGGTGGAGAAGGACCTGAGGGTGCTGGTTGACAGCCAACTTAACATGAACCAGCAGTGTGACCAGGTGGCCAAGAAGGCCAACAGCATCCTGGCCTGCATCAGGAAAAGTGTGGCCAGCCGGAATAGAGAAGCGATCATGCCCCTGTTCTCGGCATTGGTGAGGCCACACCTTGAACACTGTGTTCAGTTCTGGGCCCCTCACTACAAGAAGGATGTTGAGTTGCTGGAGCGTGTCCAGAGAAGAACCACCAGGCTGGTGAAAGGCCTGGAGAATAAGTCCTATGAGGAGAGGCTGAGTGTGAGAGACGGACGTTGTTTGTGAGTGTGACGGGGAGCGGTCCTCAGCCCTCGATCCCCTGAGGTGGGGGTGTGGGTCGTGGCTTTACCTATCTCGGTCCGTGACACTGAGGCAACTGGGGTTGTTTAGTTTGAAGAAGAGGAGGCTGAGGGGAGACCTCATTGCTCTCTACAACTACCTGAAAGGAGGTTGTAGGGAAGTGGGAGCTGGCCTCTTCTCTCAAGTGAATAATGACAGGACAAGAGGAAAAGGCCTGAAGTTGCACCAGGGGAAGCTTAGATTGGATATTAGAAAGAATTTCTTTACTGAAAGAGTGGTTGGACACTGGAACAGGCTGCCCAGGGAGGTGATGGAGTCACCATCCCTGGAAGTGTTTAAAAGAAATAGAGATGTAGTGGTTAGGAATATGATTTAGGCACTGAACGTGTAGATTAGGTTATGGTGGGTGGATTTAGGTTATGGTTGGACTTGATGATCTTCAAGGTCCTTTCCAACCAGGATGATTCTCTGATCTTATACTGCTTGTAGCAATGTTTAAAAATGCTCCTTAGAATCCCCAGTTGTCTTTATAGGAGAACTTCCTCATTTTATTAAAATTAAGAAAAAAACCTTTATCAAATACGTGCTCAGAATGTTTTGTCTTTTCAGACAGTAAATGCACAGTATTGTGGGCCAAACTACGACAGCAAATCACTCACTGATTTAAACTGATTTCAAAACAAGCATAAAAGTCCACTGATCTTTGGCAGAATGTGGAAAAGCCGAATCTTATTTTGCATTCAAAATCCCCCAAAATAGAACAGTTTTGATGACTCATTTAAAACTCTGCTGACACTTCTTGTAACTTTTTTTTATTATTTGCTGCAGCAATTTCTTAATTTATTACATGTAGTAGTTCACAGGCTTGGCAGACCAGAAGACAGAAGTACGTGTTGGTTTTTTTGTTGTTGTTTTCTACCCTGTAAAGTACATAGGGATGATATGAAAACATCATAGGAGAAAAAAAGCCAAGAAAAACATTACCTGTGAATCTCTCTATAGATCTTCCTTAGCAGTTACTTATTATGACTTATTATGGATAAGTACAGATGACTGCTGGGCTCATGGCATTCCCACATGGCATCAATTACTGTGGTATTTTTTTCTTTTTAATAGCCTGAGAGAGACTTCCCCTCAAACCAAGTGAATCAATCAGAGTTCACTTAGCCAGAGATAGAGTGCAGAATAGAGAGGGAGAGTATCTGCTGAATAAAAAGGTGTCACTTCTCACAACAGTTTCTTTAATAATTCTAATAAACTTTGAAACTGTGTAGCTAGTTACATATAGTTTAAATATATATAATAACATATATAATAAAGTTTAAATAAAGTTTATTAATTACTAGTGCTATTTATCGCTAAATATTAAATTTTCCATATAAAGTTTTTAGCATACATTAAGATATTTTTTAATATCTGAGATCACCTTAGCATAATTTGAAAATTTTCAGCAATGAACTCTCGTTAGTTAAGATAAAAAGTTCTTGGAAATACATCCCTACAATTCTGAAAATAATCTTCATAATAATATGAAGATATTTGGCAATTTTCTATAATCTCATATTATGGATAGAAAAAAAAAAAACACAACGGAAAGGGATTGCACTAATCTGCTGATAGCAGCTGTTGTGTTGTTATGCTGTGTAAATTTATGCAAGACGAGCTGCTAAACTCCTAACAGCAATACCAACAGAAACATCTAAAGTTCCCTTGGCATTCAGACCAACAGCTTCCAGAGTTTTCTCAAAGAGAGCTTGAAAACAGTGCTTATGTGTAGGATTTGAAAGTATCTCTCTCCTGAAATGCATCCTTTTCTTTAAAGGCAAATTTCAAACCCAGTATCCAAGACCAGGTTGCACATTTAAAAGAGTTTAACCTTCTTTCCAACACCACTGGTGTTGGAAACTACAATGTTGCCAGTCATACTGAGAACAACCTACACAGTGCTTCAGTTTGTTGTCAACCAAAACCACTGATTAGTCCTTTTCTGAATGATATATCTTATAAAGTAATTGTTCCATATTTGTTAAGAACTTACTTTTATTCTCATTGAAATCTTTAATAAAGTTTTACTCTTCATGTAGTATATCTCTATCCATTTTCACAGATTCTAATAGGTGAAAACACTAGGATATATATAAAAAAAAAGTTTAAAACTGCAAGACACCTTTCTCCCAAAAGTTACAGGCAGAGAAAGTTTACTTCTTGGTCTTGAGGTAAATGTATCCATTGGTTATCATTGGGTTTGCTACATTGTTGAAAATCATAAGCTTCTCTTACCAACAACTCTTCGGAAGAAAACAAGGCTGCCTCTCACTTCTTTCTGCAAAGGACCATATCACTATTTCGAAGTGTGGTGGGTTCCTATTCTTATGTTCCTACCTAACCTATTGAAAGATGCATGTCAGAGTTGTAAAATAACAAATCTTGACCACATCTTCTTTCAGCTCTTATGAAAATGTTTCTTTTAATGACTAACATTTTGGGTATTGAGATGGAAAAACTGTCATCGGAGATCTTAGATATGCTTAGGACAGAATGTTTGACCTAGTTATCAGAATGTTTTAAGTATTAGGATGGAGATGGATCAGGAGAAGGCCAGCATAAAAAAAAAAAAAAAAAAAAAAAAAAAAAAAAAAAAAAAAAGCATTGTAGTAACTTTTTGGCAACTTGGGTTTTTTTCATTGAGAAAACACCTTGTTGGATTTTTTTGCCAGCAGGTTGTACAAGTAGATAAAATACAATTGAAGTAATCAGTTGGAGGTCATAAAACTCCATCTGAGTTGTTAGTATTTGTTTGATTGAGATAACATTTCCTGCCTAGTCATCTCAGGAAGCATATAGGTTAGTTCAAAGTTATCCTAGCTATGAGGAAACTCAGTAAGTCTGAAGAGAGTTCAATATAATAAACAAGATACAAAACTAATCACATACTTTTCAGTCCTGGAGAGAAAAAAAAAAAAAAAAAAAAAAAAAAAAAGTGATTCTTTTAAAAGATCTATCTCCTCTGAAAGTGTGACCCCATCTCTCAAGCCTATCGAGCCTCTGGATGGCCTCCCTTCCCTCCAGCATTTTAACCATGTCATACGGCTTTGTATTGACAGCAAATTTGCTGAGGGTGCACTCTCACCTTTAACTGAGTACCCTTTATCTTACGGTGAATTCTGTGTTTCTCACATTTAGATTGAGTTGCCTTTCTCGAATCGTGAGATAACTGAAAGCAGTTGCAGAGTAAGGTGGACATATATAATGGCTGAGCACAATGAAGGCATGAGATTAATTGGCTAGCACATGTTACAAAAACACTGTAACTCCCTTTTATATACACAATTTCCTTGCAAAAGAGCACTGTGAGCAGAACTGCCTGCTCCCCAAGGTACTCAACAAGTTCGACCTGCTGGTTGGTGTTCCAGCTCTGTCACAGCAGAAAGTTGTAAAAATGTTCAATTAACTGTTAGTGATGTTAAGTTGATGGTGTATAGTTGTTGGCATACAGTTGGACAGATACAATTGTCCCTTTCTGATGGACAGTTATCAGTGGCCAGACTGTCTAGCTCAACATTAAATCAAAAGGTATAAACATAATTCTAAAAGGATACTGCATGATGATAATGATAAGACTGTATACGAATGAGCATCCCACAAAAGTTGACTATCAGTTACAAAAAGGGAGAGACAAAACTGATGCAGTTATCAGGTAGATACCAGGGTAATATTTGATGTATTCTTGGGGAGAAAATAAAGATAAAATTATGTAATTGTCTAATGCAATTTTCATCTTCCTTTTGAGGAAAATATAGATACACTTGATTCCAAAAGAAACCCAAGTCTAAAATAAAAACAGCTGAAGACTTTGAAAGAAGAGGAATCATTCTCTTAATGTGCTGTGTGTGCATTTGAATTTGAAAAAATTACTGTATAACTTTTGTTAAACTTCACTCTTAAGACATAACTTGTCTTCTGCATGTCACAGAATACTCCAGAGCTTTTTTGGTTCCATCAGTTTTGAAGTTAGTAAAAACTGACTTTTGACCTTTTTTAAAAATTGTAATTAATTTATTTTATTTCCTACTTATACTTTCCCCCACATTTTAAACCTGCTTAACATCACTGGTCTATTGCTGTCCACCATTGTGCTTTGCTAATTTCTTGATTTTGTGTCACAAACTTACCTACATTTTTTCTTGTAAATCACACCAAATAACAATCATCAAGGCTATTTACCCTCTCTTTTTATTCAAATAAGGACTTCAGACAAGAGAAAAATGGCAAGAGGAATAAAGATGCAAATATAATTACCAAACCTAATAGGGAAGTCAGAATAATTATTTAAAAATCAGTTGATATTTTGTGAACTTACTGAGCAAGAATTATACTAAACATTGCAATGATTTCTAACAGAATATGGACTATTGATATTCTTATGTTTACTTCACTGGGACAGAGACTACATATGTTTGAACAATGTATACCACAATAGAGAATACTAAAGGGCATTGTAATCTCTATTTCTCACTGAAGAGACTGGCAGATCTTTGGATTGCTTTTCAGAAGCCTCTTCCTCTTCCACTGGATCTCAATAACAACTTCACATCAATCTTTCCAGTCAACTGTTTGAAATAAAAAGACTGAGAGAAAAGGTCTCATTCTTTGATCCTTTTATCTAAGTGAATTGTTGCAAAAAATCTGATCATGCAAGAAGAATACATTTCCTAAAAAACTGCTTTCATGATCAGTATCTGCCCAAATTTTTAGGCAAAAAATTGAATTATACAATCACAAAGGACAATATATGATGCAGTACTAGGATACAGTGTCAGTGACAGGATGAAGCACTTATACAATCTGAGTTTCTCACACATTTCTATACAATGATAATGTACTAGTATCAGCAAACATATGGCATTACGTTACAAGCAAAGCAAGATGTGCACATACATGGTTATCTGAAACTTTAATCTACAGAGGAATGATGATTTCTATGGTCTGAGAACAAAGTCATACAAAACTGGATGTAAAATGGTCTCAAGACAGACTCTAGGTAACTATGAGCTTGTTATAGATTCACAAATAATCTATACCCAGTACGTAATTATTTTGCTGATTTGGATGCTATAGAAACTACAGTACATTTCCAAATAAGATCAACAACAATTTATTTTAAAAACCTTAAATCTCTTCTGGTTTTATCTGTATATTTTGAATATTATGTTTGCATTTTTAGAATAATTACAACTTACTCAGAATTCAGAGATAAGTATTTGATAAAACATTAGCCAACATGAAATAGAGATTACACATACAAGAATGTAAATTCAAATGTTCTTTTATGCATTTCTTCAAGAGATTGATTTAGATATAACAGTTAATGTACTTTAAAATAACTAATCAGCACCAATTAAAACATATGGAACTGTTTATCTCAGAAGCTGTCAGAAGGCAGCTGATCTTTTAGTATAGAGAGGGAATTCTCCTTTCTCATCTTTTGAATGAGACATTTGCCTTAATCTAGGTATGCAGATTGCTCAGGCTAAAATAGGTCAGGCAGCAGTTTCTGACGTCTGCACAAGGTTAAACGAAGCCACAACCAGCTCAGGCCAATGCAAAGGAAGGCAAGTGCTGAGACCTGGCACTGCCAGGTCAGTGTAAAGCCTGACAGCTTCTGGCGATAGCATTTACTGGACTGCATGGAGAGATGTTAAATATGTTAGTAGTAGTAGTCCTGTGACAAGAATAGAAGAGAAAATTCATATAATTCACAGTTTTACTGACAGCTGCTTTAAAAAAAAAGAATACACCATTTTTCAGTTTTCTTCTGGTTTGGTCTTCTACAGCTTTTCTTCAAAACCACTTGCTTAAAGATGCTTACAGAAAAGCCCCACAGCTTAGGTACAACTTACGGTAGAGTTATTCTGCAAATTCAGACAGAGCAACCAAGGAACAATGTATAGATTTTCCTGATTCTCCACCTAATTACATTATGCATGGAGTTGTGTGACATATGTAAGCTTGGCAAACCGCATATTGCCTAGACACTTTTCAGCAATAAAACGATAAACACAAAATGTCACTTATGATTCAAGTGGTGGATAATGTACCAGTGCTTTAAGCTGATGAAATAACCACATGTTATCAAAGTCAGCTATCAAGAAATCATGGTATTGTCTCTTTCTTTAGTGGAGTGAGATGTAGGTAACTAATTGACGTATTAAACAATCTAAGTCACTGGTTTTGCTCATTTTTCCAGACCATCTGCAATCTGAAATTCCATTAAATGAAAGCTAACATAGCAAAGGCTCTGTGAACTAATAATTTTTATATTGCTTGGGTTTTTTCTACAATGTATGCTGTACAACTTAAATAAAATTGCAGTCTTTGGCTCTTAGATGTATCACAACATTTAGAATTAACAAGACAGCTCATGGTTTTCCAGTACAATACCTTAAATAATCATTTTTCCAAGTGCAAAAGCAGTAAAAGGAAATACAAATCAATTTAATTCTGCCACAATGTGGTTATATAAGCTGCTCTTGATTCCCAGTTTATCTGACATCGAAAGCCCCTAGTCTCTTTCAAAGCTTATAAAACCAAAACCAAAAATTTTTTGTATTTTGTGCAGAAGGACAATAAACATCCAGGCTCTTTTTGCTTCACAGAAACATTGCAAGTTCCTAATTCTGGAAAGTATCTTTCTAGTCCCTTACCATCCAATTTTAGTGATCATGACTGCATCCAGTTCTGGAGCTTCCAACACAAGAAGGACATGGAGCTGTTGGAGAGAGTCCAGAGAAGGGCCACAAAGATAATCAGAGGGCTGGAGCACCTCCCCTATGAAGACAGGCTGAGATAGTTGGTCTTGTTTAGCCTGGAGAAGGGAAGGCTTCGGGGACACCTCATGGCAGCCTTCCAGTACCCAAAGGAGGCAGGTAAAGCTACAGGAAAGCTGGAGAGGGACTTTTTATAAGGGCATGTAGCAATAGGGCAAGGGAGAACAGTTTGAAACTGAAAGAGGGTAGATTTATGTTAGGCATTAGGAAGAAGTTCTTCACTATGAAGATGGTAAGACACTGAAAGAGGTTGCTCAGGGAAGCTGTGGATGCCCCCTCCCTGAAAATGTTCATAGTTGGGTTGAATAGGGCTTTAAGCAACCTGGTCTAGTGGGAGGTGTCCCTGCCCATGCAGTGGGGTTGGAACGTCTTGATCTTTAAGGCCCTTTCCAACCCAAAACATTCTATGATTCTCTCTCTTCCAGTTACTTTCCTTAAATCAGTAACATTATTTCTTTGTCAGCTGACTGAAGCCACATGCAACTGCAGTGTGTAAGACAAATGGGATTGTAACTCAGTGGATTTGTGAATTTTAATAAACAGTATAATCAATAGTAACATAAAATTATTAATGTAGAGTTTAGTAGATTTTTCAGGTATTTACCATCATTAAACGTGAGTTTACCACAACCTGCAATTTTACAAGTCAGTGATCATTTGCATTCTCAACAGTCAGAATGTGTTTATGTTTACATGGTTTTGTTTATCTTTATATACTACATAACAACTTCAGTTTTCCATGTTCAGTATTGAGTTTAACTATGAGAAACTGAAGATCACAAAAGTTTTAGCTTTTAGATACTGTGAAGTCAATTAAGGATATTTAAAGTATTCTAGATTTAGGCTCATCAAAATCACAAAGTTTAGATAAACCTGTTAGGAGAATGTGACCAAAAAACGTTCAGATTGTGTTCTCAAGTTTGTGGGTTTTTTAATACATAAGGAAAGTTAATTAATGAGCATGCTTAAGACACAATGAACGAATGTCTCAAAGGTCCCTTCACTCTGGTAATGTCCCTTCAATCACAGAATCACCACCGCCACCAAAATAAACAGTCTGTGTGTAATAAATAAAATGTGACCTCAGAGATTTGTTAACTACTTAATTAGAATTGAAAAGAAATCTAAAGTGTACATTGAATTAGAATAGATAATGGGAATAACGAGGTGATAAAATGGGAGAAAATGCAAACAGTCTTACCGATGATGAATTAGAAAAGTCTAAGAGAGGACAGAAAGTTTTGTGACAGAGATACTGTTCTAGTGAGCAGGAAAGATTTATTAGGTTGGAATTTTCACTATTGCTTTTGCAACTAAAGTGCCTGGCACTAACTTACAAAACATGGTATGTTTCAGAATTAGCTTCTAAAAAATTAAATGACAGCCAGAGAAATTTCAAAATGAAAGTAAACACTGTGCTTTGAAAAATTAATATAGCAAAATCTTCTATATTCAAAAGCAGAACCCCTTTCTGTGGCTCAGATTCCCTATCTGTTGCATAAACAATGTTAATTATAATGGGTTTCCCTGTATTTATATTGAAATTCCCAGATATTTTTAGTAATAGCATAGTAGACATCTTTCAAAAAATGAAACTTGAATGTTTAAAAGTGTTTGCAGAGAAGCACTCACATTTAAGAAATCTGGAGAAAATACAGAATATTTTTTTCCTTCAATGCACTATTAAACAGTGGTGAATTAAGGAAATATTTCTTCTTCCAGACCATTACATTCTTTGTTTGAATTGAGACTCACGTTTGATGGGTTCAAGTAGTTTTTGGGTTTTTTTTAAATCAAGCAAGACAATGAATTGCACATCCAAGGAGAATAATAGAAGCTGAGGCTGCAAATGAAAATATCAGTTGATAGATCAAGAAGGCGATCATTAAAATTGTTAGTAACAAAAGAGAACTCCTTGAATTATTCTTAGTAAAAATTATTTTGTTGTAATTCTCAGTTAAAACTTCTCTAGTGTTTGATTAAAGATGAAATGAATAGGTTCTCAGTAAATTTCCAGGAACTCTCTGCATGTTTTTAGAAAAATCATCAATAAACCTAGAGCATGTAAGGGGCACAGGACAGGATGAAAGAAAGGACAGTGGACCTAGTGCTCAGGGTGAACAGTGTGAGACAACTCCAACCAGGAACCAGACAGCACAAGAAGTTGCCTGCTGACTTTAACTGCTCTAATACTTTTTTTTTTTTTTTTTTTTTTCAATCTATATTACATAATAAGTGCACCATATCCAGCAAATGTCTATTTTTTATTCAGGCTGAACACAACAATCTGGAAGGTGCTTTGCTGGATCTGGCACTCACAATCAAGGATGAACTTGTCAGATGTGTAATAGCTGATGAAAGCCTTTGCTGAAGTGACCATGAGACAGTGGAAATCCTTGGGGAAGAAAGACAGGCAACTTCAGCACAGTAGACTGGCATAATCGGGGAACTGATAGGCAGGAAGCCATGAGATGCTTCCAGGCAGGAGAAAGGGGTCTGGAACAGCTAGTTGATCTTCTAGGAGGACAGCCTTCAGAAAGCCCTCTCTAACTATCCTTATTAATGTATAAGAAGCTGAATAGGTATGGCAGGTGGCCAAAGAGGTTGAATAAGAAATTGCTGACTGAACTAAAAAATAAAACTTGTTGTATGGAAAGCAGAAAAGGGGACAGGCTACCAACATGAAATGCAGAAACATCACCTAAATTTGCAGCACTTGACTTGAAAATGGCAATGATGTGAAAAGGGAGCTGCAAATCCAATGGATTTATATAAGCTTCAGATGTGCCCTCAAAATCTATTCTCTAAATGTCATGAAGCATTGTTAAAATTGGTGCTAACACTAATCTTCATCATATGAAGAACATCTGGGGGGCAGGGTGTGCGAGGGGAACCCAAAGTGGGATCACTGTATTCAAAGGCACATGCCTCTAAATCCAAGTTAATTTTGTTGGCATCATTTTCTGGAAAGTAAGATGGGGAAAAAAAGAAATATATACTGTGAACAATTGAATTCAAGTTTGTCATGGTTTGGCACCGAGTTGGAACACTCTCGATTCACCCCCCTCCCCCTCCTCCCCCAAGGTAGGGAAAGAGGGAGAAAAATGAGAAAGAGAGGCTTTCTGGGTTGAAAAGTGAAACAGATTGATTTTAATTATTAGTGATAAGGGAATATATATATATATATATATATATTTGTAAAGGGATGTGCAACACCCGATCCCCTCCCTCCTCCCCCAGTGACTCTCACAGCAACTCTTCTCCCTGGTGACTCCAGCTGAAGGGGGGAGTGTCCGGGTGCAAAGAGAGAGCCAAAGAGAGGGTGATAGAAATGACAGTAAGCAGAAAAGTGAGAGAAAAAGGAAACTAAAGGCTTGACTTCCGTGATGTCTTAACCTATACTGAAAGCCAAATACAGAAAATATTATGAGAAGGGAATATTCTGATTTGCTGATCCTGCCTTCGGTCTAATCTGCTCCCCCGTAGGGGGGGAGGCTGCAGACAGCCAGAAGTGACCTTGGTTATTACCAGTCCCCTGGTGCTGCTAAAAAAAGTTCACTGAAAGGAGAAAAAAAAAAAAATCAGCAAAGAGCTTCACCCTGGCTCAAACCAAAGCAAAGTTATTGAATTACATCATAGGATTTAGAAAGATCAAGTAAAAGTCTCCTTCTCTGGAGACTTTCAAGACCCATCTGGATGCATTCCTGTGTGATTTGCCCTAGGTGTTCCTGCTGCAGCAGAGGGTTTGGACTTGATGATCTTCAGAGGTCCCTTCTAACCCTTATGATTCTATGATTCTGTTATTCTAAGTAAATTTATACACAACAAAGCATACAAATTTTTAATATAGGCAAAGATTAGATGACAATTTAGGTAAATTTGAGACTGGTAAAGCTGCAGCTAATTCCACTAGTTAGAAAGGAAAATTTATAACTTGACAATCTCTGATAGATTTCTCTTCTGTAATGTGTTTTTAGACATTACTGCCCTAACCTATCTGAATCATCTTTCTGTGAAAGGTTGTTGCCCTGTAGAGACAGCAGAGAACAGAGTTTCTTTGGTTCACAATCTGGCTGTGAGCCTCCAACTCCTAATGAAGGGAACTTTTTGTTAATATGTCAAAGTGCAGTAGCTGACAAACACCCTGTTCTGCTGTAGGTACTGGTATGGTTGAGATCTCTGGGAAAAGGGCAAGGAAACTGCTTCAGCTAAATCCAAACTAGTGAATCTGACAGAAATTTAAATTAGTATTTCCCATCTCAAACTGGAGAAAAATTCACATATGTCTGCAGCAACATTTAAAGGAAAAGTGAGACATAATTGAGTAATTTTTAACTGCTGCCAGAATTAAATGTATTTTCAACCTCAGTGTTTGCACCTGTCTTCTCATACTTGCATAATGTTAAATTCACTGTCCTTTTAATATTTCATCTCCAAAGTTGTTGCTACAGGCTTTGAAAAGAGCAGTTAACCGAATTTTGGAATTTAGATGAGCTGTGTCCTATTTCCTGACCCCACCCACCCCCCAGTGCCAAAAGCATTACCTTTCAAAACAAGCTGTATTGAATCAAAGATTTACTGGAATTATTATTAGAGAAAAGTGTTCATTTCTAATTTGACTGCCAACCCAAAGGCAACTGCGACATAATCCATCAATGCAAGCATAGTACTGTAGCATGTAATAATGAATACACAGTGGTCCATGTGAGCTTCATTGGTGAATTTTGTGGGTATTTGCCCACTTGCATAATCAATTTCATGGTAGGTAAGATAATCACTCTCATGTTCCTGTTAGAAGACTTCTTAACTATTATGGAGAAGTGTTGTACTTGTCCAGCAAATGTAGATTCTATGGGTACTATTCAGAGCTAAAAAACAGTAGCATTTTTTAATTAATTTAAAAGAAAAAAAATCCATAGGTGACACCATAATTTTTAAGAAATCTTTCTATTCGGCTCTCCCTTTGAGGCAGAATAATCTGGTGATAAAAATTAGTTTACAAAGTCATGCAGATCAGCAGACATTACTGCATATTTTGAAATAGTTCTGTGGCTGCATTGGGTCACAGACTGAATTATAGTACCAGTTGAAAGGAAGCTAATTAAACACAATGGTATCCAGGACATCAAGCTTTCCTTCAGGTTTCTTATCAGATATTTCTTTGGTAATTCTCTTTGCATCAGTTTCATAACTATAAATGAGAGATAATAAGAGTTCTTTTATTTTCCCATCCTGTCATTTTTGTTCAGATTGTTAACTCTTCATGACAGCAGTGTGTTCATATGGCTCTATACACTGAGACAGATTGATCTGTCTGTTTCTGTCTATCTATCTTTCTATCTTTCTATCCATCCATCCATCCATCCATCCATCCATCCATCCATCCATCCATCCACAATGTGTCTGAGAACTGTGCTCATTTCAGAGAGAGTGCTTTTCTTGTACTTGAAATAATAGGGGAATTAATTTAAATTTAAATTCTGGAAAAGTATAACAATTTGATGTATTAAGTGCAACTGTAATACATTCATAGATTTGAAATACAGTTACAAGCATTTCGTATATGGATTCAATATTTTCAACTAGAATTTCCAGTAAAAGAACATACTTTTGGTGAATAATTCTTTCCCAAAAATAGTTAACAACAACAGAAAACAGAAAAAAACCCAAACCAAAACAAAAAAAAAAAACACCAAACAAATAAAAGATAATAAAATTTTACCTCAAATAATTAAGTAAAAGCACTCCCCAAAAGACAGATTTTTCTGGAGACAAGACACTCCTTCCTTCAAATTTTACACCTTTATATTTTATTAAACAATTTCTTCTGAAGTTCCAACCCCACTGCATGGGCAGGGACACCTCCCACTAGACCAGGTTGCTTAAAGCCCTATTCAACCCAACTATGAACATTTTCAGGGAGGGGGCATCCACAGCTTCCCTGAGCAACCTTTTTCAGCGTCTTACCATTTTCATAGTGAAGAACTTCTTCCTAATGCCTAACATAAATCTACCCTCTTTCAGTTTCAAACTGTTCTCCCTTGTCCTATTGCTACAAGCCCTTATAAAAAGTCCCTCTCCAGCTTTCCTGTAGGCCTCCTTTGGGTACTGGAATGTTGCTATAAGGTCACCCCAAAACCTTCTCTTCTCCAAGCTGAACAACCCCAACTATCTCAGCCTGTCTTCATAGGAAAGGTGCTCCAGCCCTCTGATTATCTTTTTGGCCCTCCTCTGGACTTGCTCCAGAAGCCCCATGTCCTTCTTGTGCTGAGGGATCAAGAACTGGATGCACTACTCCAGCTGGGGCCTCACAAGAGTGGAGTAGAGAGGGAGAATCACCTCCCTTGACCTGCTGGCCATGCTTCTTTTGATGCAGGCTGGGATATGGTTGGCTTTCTCAGCTGCCAGCCCACACTGCAAGCTTATGCTGATCTTCTTATCAACCACAACCCCTACATCCCTCTCCTTAGGGCTGTTCTCAATCCATTCTTTGACCAAACTAATTATGCTTGGGATTGCCCTGACACAGGTGCAGGACCCAGACTTGGCCCTATTGAACTTCATGAGGTTGGCATGGGCCCACATCCCCAGCCTGTCAAGATCCCTCTGGATGGCCTCCCTTCCCTCCAGCATGTTGACCATACCACACAGCTTGGTGTCATCATGAGGGTGCATTCAGTCCCACTGTCCATGTCATGCACAAAGATGTTGAATACCGCTAGTTCAAGTACCGACCCTTGGGGAACACCCCTCGTCACTGGTTTTCATCTGAACATCGAGCCGTTAATCACAACCTGTAGAGTATAAGGGTTTTGTGGGTGTCAAAAGATCATATCTCATCATCATAAGATCTTTGAAAGTCATTTAACCTCCGCATAAGTTGTGGCCTCCATCTTCAATATGGGCTTATTTTGTGGACACGTAACATAGCTGCTCAATTAATGTCAAACTTGAAGAGCAATCACACCTCTGAATGTGGCCAGCAAGCATACCCTACAAAAATCTCAGGGGAAAGTCGATATGTATTAATTTGCAATGCTAGACTCATGATGCCTGTATCATTCGACCTGTGCTCCAAGGTTCCTGGATGTCAACACATCCTTTCTGAAAACATGGTGCTATACTCCGTTAAACCGTAGTGATGCCAAAGCAATACAGCTAGATCAATTTTCAGCACAGGCAGAGTGAATGTGGATCTTGCTAGAAAAGGCTGTGAGGACAAGCTGTATCCTAGCACTTCGTAACGCATTTCTGTAATGGCTGCATCTGAATTTAAATGCAAGCCCTGTGGAAGAAAAAAACGTACAAAATAGCAATATTCAGACACACAGTAAGATATTGCAGTAATCTAGTCTTTGAATTTCAGCTATGTTGATCTTAGGCAGGCTGCCAAACCTTTAATAATGAGATAGAAGAAGAAACATTAGAAGAAAAGATACATGTGATAGGTATCGATCCTCAATGCTAGAAAACACTACCAATCATTTAGGATAAAAGGGAAAAGATAGAGTCTTCCTCTTTTATTCCTACCAAATTATTTACTTTACTAAAAAAAAAAAAAAGCTACCCCATTTGTTACACCTCTAGATTTTCATAATTTCCAACATATGTGACATATTGAGACGAACTGTAGAATTTTTATATTGATTAGGGAAAAGAAGCAATCCTAGCCAAAGTGCAGTCATCCAAAACCAATGGTGATCTAGAATTCTCTGGCCCTTAATTATAGAATTTACTGTCTTCTGTTTGCAGTGTATTATAATCTCTTAACAGACTTACTTGCAGCCAAGAATTAGGTTTTGCATTATGTGTTCAAATAATTTACATACCACTACCACATATTACACCCAAATCACCACTTCTCATTAAAAAAACAAAACTACAACAGCAACTGTTACATATACCATAAAAACCATTGTAACATTACACACATAATAAAAAATAAACTTTACAGCTTCTGCAATCAGTTTAGTATAATACTTAACGTTAGTCCTTCATAGTAAAAACTGTAAGAATGCAGTTATGAGGATCCAAAAATGAAACATTAATAAAAAAATCTTATTTTTGATTTGGATAATAATAATAGCAACAATAACAATAAAGTTTTTAAAATCTTTCTCTAGCCCCTATGCATTCCATAAGACCTGCAGCCATTTTTCAGTGCCATAGCAAAAAGCAGAGAAGAAAAATATCTATTCAAAATGGTTTTCATAACTACCTTGCATTTTAGCAGTTTCTGCTCAAGTTCCATAAAGCTCAGAAAAGGCCTTCAGAGATGATAATTTCGAAAAGAGAATGGTAAACAAAATTTTAGTTCACTTAGTATTGTTACCTCCTGTCCATACTGCCTCCTGCTTCAGAAATCTTTTTCAACTTTCCACACCAAAGTTTTATGTCCTTCCTGAACATATTACATACAGATATATCTTGCAATATGAGACTTGAACATACAGTGCATGTCTTTGCTTTGCATATTAAGCCACAACTGTTCTACTTATCTACATTTTCAAATGTTTGAACAAATCTATATCATGTGAACACTCTCCTTTTAAGTCTTGTGCACACATAGCATGTTGTTCTGTATCGAGTATTTATGTAATTTACATTATTCTTAGAAATTATGTATCAAAATCATTGCAAAATTGAATGGATGTTTCTCAGCCAGGTGAGAAGCAGTCTGTGAAATGAAAACTCAGATGGCCAAATCTTCTGAGCAGATGCAGAGGCAAGAAGAATGAAGTACTGCAAATCACATTAATAAAAGAAACAATGACTCCAGTTTCTGTACCATGGAAAGATATGAGAAAGAGAGCTACAGGGAAGCTAGAAATTTTAGCATAAATTTTAACACAAAGTGGGAATATATAGCAAGAAGCTCAGGCCAAAGCAAGATCATTATGTTAATGCAAAAAGAGAAAATATATAGCCAATAAAACTAGTCAAAAATTCAGAAGTGAAAAGTGGAACTACAGCAAAGAGAAATGCTGCTGAATACCAACACATATGCAAAAAATTAATAACTTCTGAGGATTTGAACAAGACACTGTGAAGAATGGAAACAACCACTGTGGTAAGTAACAAAATAAATGAGAAATCAGTCAATTCACATGTTTGAGGAAATGACATTAACCTCAAATGCTTAATCTTTATCTCAAGTAACTGCTCATTTTAGAAAATATAAAAAGTTTTCCTTTGACTCTTTATCCCAAATCTGCAGTGATTCCTGTAACCCTGCATTCTATAGACTTATTTAGGGAAACTTCTAGTTTTGTTTTGCAGCAACTAGGGCTCATGACCACTTTGATCTCTTCGAGGCCAAATCCTATGTTTGTAAAATGGTTGCTGAAAGAATTATGTCCTGAGCAGATGTATAGCACTTGGAAGCTGACAATATTGTAGCTGAAGGTAACTATTGCAGGACTTTCTGGTCACTCATGTGGGTCAGGTAGGAAGGAAAGTAATTTGAATCACTAAATCAGAGAATTTTAAAGATGAATGGGGCCTTGATTTTTAATTGGTTGTCACGGTTTAACTCAGGATCAGCAATTAAACCAATGATAACAATGTTCTTGATCCCCTCATACCTAGGTAGGGAAAGGAGAGAGAGAATAAGGAGAGAGGCTGTCCAGATTGAAAATGAAACTAGACAGTTTTAATTAAATACTAAGGGTAAAAGAAAGTATGTACAAATACATACAAGTATGTGTGGGAATGTGCAAAACCCCTATCACCTCCCCACACCCCCAGCAACTCCCATGGCACTCCTTAGCTGTGAGCAGTTCCGAAATGTCCTGGACCGCTGCCAGAGATAGTGGCAGAGGAAAGCAGGGGCTGAGGGTAGAGTTATGAGGGTCAGGAACACATGGACCTAGGGATCAAAGGAGATGGATAGATGGAGTCCTCCCTGGACACTGGCCATGAACAGAAGAAAGGAAGAAGAAGAAGGGCTTGACTTCCTTGAGCCCTGAATTATAGATGGGATGGAATACTTTGGTTGGCCGGTTTTGGCACCTGTCTAGTCTGCTCCTCCTTACGGGAAGGTTGTACATATGACTCATCTGCTCCTTTAGTGTCCAAAGTAGCAAATCCAACTACAGCAAAATGTCCTTTGTCTCTTGGCAGTATCTATAAACATTCCAGTGTTATCAGTCCACTAGCTGGAAAACTTGCTGCTACTTTCAGCAAGTCTACTGCTTAAAAGAGAGTTCACTGAGGGGAAAAAAAAAATCAGTAAAAGGAAAATTGTCTTCATCCTGGCTCAAACCAGGACATTGGTATTTAACTGAAAGCCAGAGCAGGAAAAGTAGACAAAACCTTAAATAACTTAAAATTAGTTTTATTTTCTAATAAAAGTAAACAGAATCACAGAATCATAGAGTGGTAGGGGTTGGAAGGGGCCTCTGGAGATCATCTAGTCCAACCCCCCTGTTAAAGTAGGTTTACCTAGAGCAGGTTACAGAGGTGGGTAACCTGTCCAGCCAGGTTTTTAATACATACAGAGAAGTAGACTCCACAGCTTCTCTGGACAGCCTGTCCCAGTGCTCTGTCACGTTCACAGTAAAGAAGTTCAGATACGTTCATGTTCAGATGGAACATTCTGCATAGATCTAATCCCTGAATCATATCCAACAAATGCTACCTTGGAAGTAGCATTCAACTGGAAGACAAGTTTCTGAACCTGAAGTTTCAGAACGTGACTTCTCACCTATGGGCTCTGATGAAGCCATCCCTGGTTCATCATCTAAGCTGTAATAAGGACTACATCAAATGATTCCTGGTGCTATAAGTTTCTGGCTGATCTCAAGATGGACTCTGGCTGCCAGAGAATGGAATGCTGTGAAACAAGAAAAATAGAAAGAAATATTAGAACACAGCTATACAATGACAAGCGCTGAGACGACAACTCCAAGTAAGTCTGCTGCCAAAATATTCCTCAGGAGGTTGGATAATTAGCTAGAACCATTGCTGCCCTGTTAGCAAGATCAGTTCAATCCTCTTTTACTATTCACAACAAAGGCACGTCAACATATGGTGTAAATCTGTATTATGTGTGCAATTTCCGTCATTAAAAGAAATAAGTGAACTGACTTCTGCAATGACAGAAATAATGTCCTTTATGGACAGGCTTCTCTTTACTGCTGGTTTGTCTTGTTCAAGCTTGATACATTCTTCAGAACTACAGTGATAAAAAGCCACATTTAAAATACCTCTATTTCTCCTCATTAAGAGAACCTTCTCATTCTCTTCAAACCCCAGCTGCTAGAACAGGCACTGCTGAGCAGACTAATATATAAAGCAGTCAAGGAAACAACCATCCAACCACTTCAAATATCTAAAAGGACATATTATTCATCCTCACCAACAACAGCTTGTCTATATATCACAGATGTAAGAAGTTTCTACCTAACCTATGTAATTTAAGGTCCATAGCAACATTTTGTCAGTATTCTTTCCTTTTCTCCTTTTATTTTTAAAAGACACACTAAATAATTAAACCCTGTCCTGATTGGCACTGGCCTTCTTTAACTCTTCAAGGTAAAAGTAGTCTGTGATCTCCCTTCCCTCAATCTTTTGTCTAGTCGAAGTTCCCTGTGTATGGCTAACAGTTTCCACCATTGTTAGGAAGACACCTTTATTTAGTCTCTTTTTGTGAAAAAAAAAAAGAAGAATTTCTTTATTTAATATTGTCCCCATAAGCAACTTCCTATACCTTCAGAAATGTTCACGTTTACACCATTCCAAGGCTAGAAAGAAGGCAGATTTTTGAGGGCTGTGTCTTTGTAAATGCAAGAAAACATTTGCAAATGCAAACATAGTGTGGTTGCAAAGTATTTCTACATTTTAGAAATTAAATACTTCAAACCAGCAGTTTTTACTTCAGCATGAATTTCAGAACTGTGAAAATGAGGTTATTTAAAAGGGGCTTAGTGCTTAGTAAAAAAAAATTATCCAAATGAGTTTGGCATTATTTTAATTACCCTTGCTTCAATGAAAAATACTTGTAAAGGGTCAAATTTAAGCAAATTTAGCTACAATTTACATCATTATAAGAATATATTGAAAGTCCATATTATATGGAGAACTACTCCACATCTACCAAGTCAACCTATTGTGGATAGGACAGCTGAAAGTTTTGTTTGCACTTTTTTCTCTAAGTGTCATGCTCTGAGACTCACCACATTACCTTTTTGCTTGTTTGCTTGTTGTTTGCAGCCTCCTGAAAGGCTCAGAAAGCAAATCAGATCCTTTTGATTGCACAGGTAGAAAGCTTTCCATCTCTCAAGTCTGAGCAAAATCTCAGCATGTCCCAATTTCTTTCTGGTAGTGAGGATATGCAGGGCAGACTGCAGTCTGTGCTTTTCTTCTGACACCAAACCTGCACTCTTGAAAGCCAACTCGCTGTGTGAAGAGCATCATGACAAGTGCTGTTTATATCTGCTTTTGTACCGAGGATCCTGTATCTGGACGATGCCTTTTTAGTTCAATCCTTTAGTTTTCTTTTCCATCTTAATACTACTCATTCTCCGAGCTTCAAAGGTCTAATTGCATGTCTGTGATGCCGACTGGAACCTGGTCCTTTTCTGACTGAGGCTGATGTCTGGCATAATTGACCAGATAACCTTCCCAACCTCAAACATTCTGTGTTAAGGACTATGTTTTGCGGCATTAATTCAGAACATTCTGTATCATAATTTCAAAGCACCACCACACAGAAAAATATCAGTGTAAGAAGCACCTTTTGTTGTATTTGAAACCAGGATATTGTGCATTATATGGTATTTAGCAAACACAGTGCATCAACATCGCCCTGGTGTCTGTCACAGCCACGCTGGTACAAAAGTGCTTTTGCCATTTTTGGTTATGCTGTTCAGGGTAAGTAGTGTTGCTATGACAGCTGAAAAGGTTTTCCTGTCAGCAGATGCTGCATCTCCTGCAGGAGCTATGCCAAGGTGGCTCTGCTAGCACTGGCTTTATAATGTAGATGTGTTCTAAAGCATCAATGGAGCATGATGCCTGGAAATGGAAAGCCTCTGGAAGTGGGTACTGTAGCTGGTAGAAAATAGATGTTTTGTGTTGTAAATAAAATTAATTCTTTCTCAGAAAATGCGGAGCCATGAAAATGTGGTTGCAGAAAATGCTTTGAGAAAATATAGGCATTGTGTAAGTCCATATATATACCATGCCTTGAGCAGGACACATTCATTTTGGAGGATTTGTATGTGGATGTATATACATTTAGGTGTCTGCTGCTTTGAACCCAGATGGCTTTTTTCCAAAGTCCTGAAGAAGACTGTAATTTGACAGCTGTTCACATTTCCTCTGGACATTACTACGAGTCTATGGTCTGCTGTTATTAGGCAATAATTTCTTATCTTAGCCAGACTGCATAATAACCTGAAAAAAGTTATCAGATAGGATAAAAAACAAAGCTCAAAAACAGGGAAAATTACATGGAATATATCACACATAGGCACCGGGAATTCCAACGTTCTCTTGTGGATTTATAGAGATTTATACTAAATCTGTTTAAATTAAATATTGATGTTCATGCATATAGAGAGAAGAACTACATGAATCTAGGGGAAGGAGAGAAAAGCACTAACAATGCTATTATTGTCTGACATGCAGGACAAGTCAGAGGAACTCTAAAGAATTTTCTTTTAGGCCAAAGACCTGTGATCAAGGCAAGGAAACACTTTGATGCTCTTAAAATGGGCTTATATGCAGAGAGGTACAGAAGTAATGTAATTTAAACTAATACAGCTGCAGTTTACCTGTAGGGCATGTAAATTAAGCTAAAACCTTGTCAGAAAAAAAAAAATCTGAGAAGAAATTATTCGAGTGACATCTTACAGCACTGAAGATGATGACAAATAGGTGCTTATGTTTCCACAGAAGGCAGACTGTCATCCTATTTGCTTACGTTTTGTTGCTGTTTCCTTTCTGGATCCATCAAAGTGGTATATCGTGAAGAAAAAAATATACCATCTTAATGAGACCAGATGCTCTTTACACATTACCAGCAATATGCATAATTTTTGCTCTTTAGTTCTTGTGTTTAAGTTCTTATTTTTTCAAGTGCTGAAAAAATACTATTTAATTGTAATTAAATATTGAATGCCAAATGTTCCAGATCTACTTGTTTTTTCTGGTGGCAGCTTTGGAGACTACCTGTTTGCTAAAATCTGGCAGTTGATTAGCCAATGCTTGTTGATTTGAGCTGTATTTTACATTTTTAAAGTCAAAGAGAAAAGATGGCATTGATACAAACTATTACTGTAGGGTTTATTTACTGCACTTAAGCTGTTTCCATCTGCATCTCCCAGTATGAATAATGACAGACAAAGAGGAAATTTGACAAATAAAATTAAATCATGAAAGTCTGCAGGATGCAGCTCTTACTGGCACTGGAGAAAGCTGGGATCTCAGGGCTGGGGCTGATTCTTGGGAAGATGAGGTGAAGAGATACTGGATCAATATCAGTAAGTCCCTTCAAGTATCATGATTCCAACACAACATCTTCTGCAAAGATTCAGAACAGGGTCTTGTATAAGATATTATGTCTTTGTATCAAAGTATATCTTTGATGTGCATACAATATATTTAAGTCACATAGCCAGTGTACATGGTAATTCTCCATCAGAAGATGCATACACTCCCTCAGTCCCACTGTCAGTGCCAGCAGAGCCAAAGTTTGTAGAATCAGGGAACCGTATCAAAAGCTCTGAGATCCTCCACCACTAAGGTGAACTTTTTACTTGCCCCTAATGGATGAAAGTCTTAACTTAGACAATCTGTCTGCCTTTCAGTATGGGAAAATGCTTCATTCCTGGGTCAAAGGAGAAACCTGTAAGGTAGGAATGACTACACCAGGGGCCCTCTGATTTTTCACGATGCCCAAAAATAGAAGTTCAAATGTAAATTTAAATTTATCTGAAAGTAGGAAATGTTGTTTTTCCTTTTAAAAACGTGATGGCATATACCATTGATGTGCATGAGCTTTTTTACCAGATTATACTCAAACACATCTAAGATACTCCAGATGTGGAATTCCTAAGCAAGCCCATCTTCAGCACTACAGTTTAGCCTCCATCTCAAAAACACATAGACAACTTTGAGGAAGACATTTTAATTCTGAATGCACTCATATAATTAAATAAAAATTAATGACCAACTTTACACACTCTTGAAAAAAGGGTCTAAATAAAAGGATTTACATTCTATGATTCTATGAAAAGCATTTGTTACAGTAATAATGTCTGGAAAGTATGCTAGGCATTTCAAACAAAAACCAGCAGGCAAATTCTAAACACAAATTACCGTATATAATGATAATTCCTGGTTTTATTTAACTGTAGTTTAAATATATATGCACAGTTTTCTAAGTGTTTTCTAACTCTCAACATCTGAAAGGAAGCTAATAGAGCGATAAAAAAGGATTTGCAGGCAGCATCATCAAGGTGCTTTTAACCAAGGGGAACTGGTCAAATAGTGATAATGAATACAGCATCCCTTAAAAGATCCAGTCATAGGAGTTTGAATTTTTTATTTTTTTAATCATCTTCTTAGTAAAAAAATTATCAAAAAAAAGTCATGGCTTAACAGACTGAGCATTGTGACTCATGGTTTCTATTGAACTAGTTAATTCACATGACATTTTAATTGTTCATCCTGATTAATGTTTTCAGCATGCAAAACGAATAAAAATTTAGTGAAAAGCAAACTAGGAACTGTTTACACACATGTACTGTGTCTTTAGTGACCAGATCCAACATCAGCATCTTGGGTAGAGCCTAATTTTTGTGTTTAAACTATGTGTATAGGTAGATACACAAGTAATTTGTCTGCAATTTCCAAATATCTTGTTACTTGGGTAGCTGGATGGCCAGAAACCAATTGTTTGTTGCCTGAAAATGTCAGGGCAGTGAAATATTACTGTAAGAATTAACTTGTCTCTGAAAATAGAAAGATTGCTAATCCCTATGCAGATTCATTAGCACATGGTGACATACCCCAAGTTTTTTATATTTGGATTGCACTTTTATTTAGATTAAAATTGGCAGTACGAAGGAGATCTTCCCAAACTCCCTCAAGCCTGGCCAGCATGGGCTGCTCACATGGCATCTCTACCAGTGCTCATTTCTATCAGGTTTTAAGACTGGATGCTAAAAGGAAATGGCAGAGCACTCAGGGTGCTGCCATTTTCCTACTGTTGTTATGGCACACTATATACCACAGCACTCCCTTTGGGATTCACTGGCACATGGACTAAATTTACCGTCTGAGATTTTCCCTTGCTACTGTAAAGCCACAGCTGGAAGCTACCAAATTTTAAATATAAAACAATAATAAATTACAAACGAAATCTGGGTATACACATCTCCAATTTTCTCACAAATGGAAATTGACATGATTTAATGTCCACAGATCTATGTAAAAAAGGAAAGCAACAGCATATCTGAATTGCAATATTGATTTTTCTGAACACAGCCACAGATCTATTTTCTTAGTATTACATCAGCTAAAGACATGACACTTGCATTTAAAGTTATTATTTGATGCTGTCCATATCAAACACATCTTATAAAAAACATTTCAAAAAAATACTGTATAGCCCTCAAAATGCTAACATTTTTTCCACTTTTTTTTTTTTTTTTTCCTAAACACAAAGAGTTTGATTAAGAAAGTTTTGGCAGACCTTTCTTAAGGGGATGGTGTCTCTATATATATATCAGGACAATCTTTTTTTTTAAATTAATATTATTTCACTCAAGATAGCAGTTTTGAAAGTATAGATAAGGTGATTAATAGGAACCTTGGAAAGCTGCTACTGCATTCATTTGCATGAACTCTGACTGAGAACAGCCGAGTAAATAATCAGGCACAATCAAGATCTAGTGATATCCCAGGCTTCATTTGCATCTGGACTTCATGCAAACAAACCACAAACTCATAAAATGAGGCAAGATGGCTCTGCTGAACCAGACTTATCAGCAGAGAAGTCAGGTGGAACAAACTTCATTGGGTCAGCATGTAGTGGCAGTATTTGTAAAATGGAACAATGGTTAAGGTTGATGTCTCTGATAAAGGACTAGTGTCAGATGACAACCAAGAAAAAGAAAAACTAATGGAATTTAGTCTTTTCAAGACTAGAATAAATACTGCATATGTGTTGGCACCAACCTTGAGCTAGACAGACTTGGCCTGATGGCAGCTTGGGAGACTCAGATTTGTTGGTAGAAGCAGTCTAACAAACTCATAAGGGAGTCCCGTGTGAGTGAACGCTACATTTATACACTACTGTGAAGTAACTGAGCCAGCACAAACTGTGCAGGATGCCATCCATTTTTTTTATAGCCTTGATGATTTTTTTTTTATGAGAACAGTTCTTTACCTCCCACTTCTCAGTGATGTGTTAATCTTCCCAGGAACTACTTACTAGATTGAAAATGAGAAGAAAACAGTTGTTCTTTGACTTTAGAGTTGAAGTTCCTAACACCTTCAAGTTTCTGCTTTAGGAGGATTAAAACCCAAATATTTTGTTTCATTTGAAAAAAAAAAAGGAGCTGCTTGTCATTGTACTTGAACTGATTCTTGTTTTTGCTAATGACACCTAACAAAGAAAGGGTATACCTCATGGTTTGCCTGATTTATTTTTACAGGAGGTTGCGAAACTCACTTGCCATATTTATAGGAAACAGTTTCACTAGTGTAATTCTGCATAATCTGCTTTGGAAAACTACCAATCCATCCAGTGTAACTGAAACTCACAGTCAGAATTTGTTTAGATAGGGTTTCAAGAAATTTATTCTGGTATGACAACTTGATATTTTGCAAATCACTTTTGCATATAGCTGTTAATTCACTTGAGTATAGAATCTTGCTACATTTTATGTACATTTTAATACATTTTACATATTTATAAACCTAAAATGTACAGTGCATTTCAGAGGGAGAAAGAGAGACAGAAAGACAAAGCACAGTTTTGATATACCTCTTTCAGTCTTACTCATGGAAGACTGAAGAAAGAATTATTGGGGAAAAAAAATGGTTCAGATTCTGGAGCCACATGTCCTAGTAGAGGGCATACCATTCCATTACATTAATGTAGAGGCATGTAGGGATGGTGCCTTCTCTCCATCATAACATTTTCCATCTCTTATGCTCCATAACTTTGATAACTGTCACACTGTTGAATGGACACAAGTCATCCTGGAGTGTAAACACTTCGTAGTTAAACTGAGACTTTGGATTTCAGTGAATATTTATGTGTTATTCTTAGGCACCACTGGTACTCACCACAAAGCACTCAGCAAACAAAGAATGTCTGCTCAAAACATGGAAGAAGGCTACCTCCAGATCTACCTAATGAGGCTACTTTTTTTTTTCTTTATCCTGAGGAGTGTTGCAGTAGTCATTTGACTTACAGAAACTGAACCTGGGCTGACTTTGTTGTGGTAAAACATAGAACCCACACAAGCCCAAGTGGCCTTAGTTTTTGCAACATTTGGGAAAATTCAGCCCAGCTGTTTAGGGAGTTAGACCAGGAATGCAGAGTCCAAATGTCTTGGTTCTTATTGCAGAAACGGTGCAGTGAAAGTTAGAATCTAAAGGTGAATAAGAGGAAAGAAGAGACAATGTGAAAATGGCCTTCTAGAGTCTGAGAGGGAACCTAGACTTGTAACACTTTTGAAGATTGGGTGAACAGGAAGATAAAATCGTACTTCAGTGTTTGCAAAGGAAATGGATGATCATTTAACACTACACAATTTGTATTTGGCTTGTACTATCTGATTTATAAAACATGCTTGCAATGGGATTCTTCTCTTCTGGTGAAGAAATCAAAGCCTCTTTCATAACTCTAGGAGAAAAACATGGTGTTTAAATAACTCGGACTCACTGCTGGAAGCTGTCCAAAGAACCTGTGATAATGCTCTGTCACAAGACATGACTGAATCACTAAACACAATAACGAGCATAAGGAAACACATTTCTGGTGTCCTGGTTTGAGCCAGGGTAAAGCGAACTTTCTCTTTGCTGATTTTTTTTTTCTTTCAGTGAACTTTTTAGCAGTGCCAGTGGACTGATAATAACCAAGGTCACTTCTGACTGTCTGCAGCCTCCCCCCCTACGGGGGAGCAGATTAGACTGAAGGCAGGATCAGCAATTCAGAATATTCCCTTCTCATAATATTTTCTGTATTTGGCTTTCAGTATAGGTTAAGACATCACGGAAGTCAAGCCTTTAGTTTCCTTTTTCTCTCACTTTTCTGCTTACTGTCATTTCTATCACCCTCTCTTTGGCTCTCTTTTTGCACCTGGACTCTCCCCCCTTCAGCTGGGAGTCACCAGGGAGAAGAGTTGCTGTGAGAGTCACTGGGGGAGGAGGGAGGAGATGGGGTGTTGCACATCCCTTTACAAATATATATATATTCCCTTATCACTAATAATTAAAATCAATCTGTTTCACTTTTCAACCCAGAAAGCCTCTCTTTCTCATTTTTCTCCCTCTTTCCCTACCTTGAGGGAGGAGGGGGGGGACTGAGAGCATTATTGTTATTGGTTTGACTGCCAACCCGGAACCAAACCGTGACATCTGGAAACAAATTATCTCTTTTCTAGTAATTCTAGTTTTCATAACTTTCAGTATATTGACAGATAAGCAACCTTTGTTCCTTTAAGACAAAAAACCCTACTTTAAGTAGCTTCCTATTTCTAAACTATGGCAGGCAGAAAACATCCTACTGAGTATTGATTTTATTGGATGGCAGGACTAAAACCTACTTTCAAATGGAAGTAAGGAATGTGAGCTTGGAGTCACGTGCAGGGGCCGTTTGACAGAATGACGGGATGGATACGTACTTCAGTTGCTATGGTGATGGCTCATCTGCTTATATGTCCAAGAAACAGGGATTTTCATTATTTCCTTTCAGAAGAAAAACTGCTAACTCATAACAAAGTTATTTGTTTTTGCACTAAATCACAACTGATGCAAATATCATTGCTCAGTTTTAATTTGGGCATGAAATTAATATCCTAAAGCAAATAATATGAAAAAATAACTTTTATATCCTCTACCTAGTTACTCCCATAGCATTTTTCACCATAGCAACCATTTACCTCATCTGTGAACCTCCAATACATCTGCAATAAATTGGATTTCTGGAATAACAGACACAAGGTCCCAGAATACTGTGTTAACTGTAATACATTTTATTTCAAAGTAGGATTTAATTTTTTTTTTTACCCAAGTCATCCAGATGTAAGAGCTGGACACATTTTACCATCATTTTCTACTAATAGATTCGTGAACATATAAGTGCATTCTATTCAGCTGTTCACATGTTCAATTTCTGTTTATTTTCTTCAAGTACTCTCTGACCAGTCTCTACCAGTGGGAATGTTTACAAGAAGCTCATACAAAAAAAGACACAGGTGAAGCTCCTAAAAATAACTTTTTTTTTTTAATATATACACCTGGTATTTCAGTTAGAATTGTTGCATTCACATTCCAGGACCAGAAATACCAAGATGTAATTAATCAGATCAATTTCATGTCTCACCCAGAAGCAAATATTTGGTAGCACTTGTTATTTGATTTGAGATGCTATACTGTGTTTCCTTAAGCAGTAGAAAAAATCAGTCAGAGAATGTTAAAAAAAAAAAAGAAGAAGCCAGAGGAAATCCTGTTCTCTCTGCAAATTTTCCAAAACGAAAGTTAAATTCTCAGTTAAGATTCTTTGCAGAAACATCAGCCATGCCATTAGTGTAGCTGTTACTTCATTTTAATACTCCCAATGCTGTTTCAGAAATCCAAATAACATAAATATTTAAAAGAACATGATATGGAAAGTTTAACAGAAATCACAGACGTATCTGTGAGACATTGAAGCCATTCTGTCATTCAATTAATTCTAAATCAGAATACATCACCATGTAATTGTATCAAATGCAGTAAGGGACTCTATGGCCTCCAAAAAGTATTTGTGTAGATTAGAATATCAGTAATTGAACTATGACTCTTATTTCCAGATGTGCCCTTGAAAAGTATGTTAGATAGAAAAACTAAGAATGCTAAAAATCCATTTTAGTTGGCATGGAGCCCCAAATCTCAAGGTACCTGCAGTAGAATTTCTGTTTGCTTTGAATTAAATGTGATATTTGGTTTTGAATTATTTGTCCCCCAGCTATTCTGCATTACACAGCATGTTATAAATAACCTTGTTATAGTAATGCATCACTATTCGAGTAGCAATAGTCTTCCCTGATACAATGGGAATCACTTTTTTTTCCAGAGGAAAAGATAATACATGAATTTTTGCAAATGCCTGTGAACGTGAACCTCCCAGTCACCATTTTAAATGCAGAGATGCATTCTTATGTGATTTCTACAGATGGTCCATTTTATTAGTTTTAATAGGTCTGAGGTTGCAAAAAATACAATTACAGGTTTATTCAAATACTAATGCTGATAGCACACATAGTGAAGCAAGGACTAGGATTTGTGGGAGCAACTAAATGTATTCTTGCAGAGCTATTCCCACTGCAAGGCATGTGTGCAAATTCCATGACATGTTAGGCTCTCCTACATGTTGGATAGCATCTCAATCTCTCTTCCAAGTTTATAAGATGTATTTAAAATAAGTAATTTGTTTATAGATTTGGGGTTTGTTTTCCTCAAAATGTTTTCACCCCAGATTTCTAAGCGTTGGCATAAGGTTAATACCAGTATGCTGAGTGCATGTTTTTCTACAGAAATAATCCAGGTTAACCACAGGTAAACTAACCGTCTTCATTATGTTTGAGCGACTGTGTCCTACACTGCAGCTCCTACCAACTCAGCCATTTTTCCCTCATCCTAAACTAATAGCTAAATTGAGGTAAAAATATTTAAATGCTTAAAGGTCCCTTGCAATCTAAACTCTGTCACATGCAGATTGAGGATTCTGCCAAGAGAGCTCTCTTGTTATCACTCTGGCTTAATTTCACCTGAGCTTCAGACCTGGCTGGGAAGCTCCCCTAATTGCACAAAATACTGGCATTCTCACCTTGGTGCTGACATTAGCAGATGCACACCTGGGACACAAAGGCCATCTGTGATAAGTGCTCAGAGATCTGTGCCTGGTGCCCAGCAGTGACATTTCTGTTTCAAATCTAAACTCAGCTCCTGCTATACCGGAGGTGATATTGGTCACACCTGGCTCATCAGTGTGCCTCTGGGCTGCAGCAGAAACAGCTTCTCTGCTTGGCCTGCCATGTTTTGCCTGAAAGAATAGATGGACTTTAATTGAAAAATTGCCTTCTTGTTTGTCTTCTCATAACAGACTGATCTTACGCACTTTTCTGTGATCCACATTCTTGTCAAGCACTCACACACACCCTGAACCCCACAGGAAATTGTTGTAAGTAAGTAATTGCCTGGTTTGTGGCTTGATTAAGCTGAAACCCACTTCTCAGTATTGCACTTATTACTTATGGTTTCTTTTATTAAATTCTTGTGGATGCACACCATACTTGGGCTTTTGGGTAGTACACATCTGCTCTAGCACTCTGCAAAACAACCACAGTCACCATTTTTAATATCCTGATGTTCTCCTGCTTCATACAAACAGTGGCTGTACCAGACACTGCAGCAGACCATTTTGCAGCCATCTTGGTCAAGGTAAAAGGCCTAGTACAGAATTATGGCCTTGCTAGCTGAAGCCCAGGTGTTTGAGTGGACAGGGAAAACAGATGTCTGGACAAGAGGCTGTGAATTACTGTTAAAGGACAGCTACCTGGCAGCTTTCTGTCAGAGAAGTCCCAGGCCCAAGCCCCCTGAGGACAGCCACTTTGCTGGGCTCCTGGATGCCACAAAGACAGGGGATCCTGGAAGCAGGAGACCTGACATGGTGGCACTGGATGAGCCCTTACATCCAACTCAGGTAAACCTGACACTCCTGAATACTCTCAAGCTTTCAGGGACTCCTCAACTAATCTGAGAGAGTGTTGGCAGAGCTGAGCATGGGGAGGCAATTATTTTTTAGTAGTCTGGGGCCTTTGTGGGCCTATACCCGGGAAAAGCTAAATGTGCCTTCTTGTATCTTCCCGCAGATCTCTGAGGGCCTAAAGCCGCTCACAGGGCCGGTGCTCACAGTGTGAGTGGAGCCACATAGCCAGGCACTGATTACCATCCGGAGACGTGGTGACAGTTTTCCAGGGGTGGAGGTCTGCACCCTGTGTGCTTGCTTAGGACACACAGGACTAACACACCCTCAGGGCCAGCCATCCTCTCCGGCACAGCCTTAAAATCCTAAACACACTTGTCAATTTCCATGCTCTGTAGTCTCAGTGGTGTATGTACATATATTGGCAGGGTGATTTATGTAATTATATTAATCTGTGGTTCACTGTACCACTGAAAGCCTCAGACAGTGGTAGGAAAGCTTAGTTAAATAAAGACCAAGATTTCATTTATCTTCTGGAGGAGAAAGAGCTGTTATCACCTACACAGTGAATTAATTTGGCCCTTGGGTCTGATTCATCATTCTGTTACCTCAGCATTGCTTTGATATAAAAGCAGGGGATATGTTCAAATATGACAATTAGAGAACATTCCTTCTTACTGCATTTTATTATGGTGCTACCTGAGGTTTATTCATGCACTTCACCTTATGATTGAAAGTACAGCAATAAGTTCCCATGAGGTCTTATCAAAGTTTGGTTTCCTTCAGAGGGGCAAGCTCATAAAACCTTACTATTGTGATGCGTATCTCAGATCCTGAAGCAAATGTATGGTTGCACAAAGACTGACTTACATGCTGCCCAGGGAGGTGGTTGAGTAACCATCCCTGGGTGCATTTAAAGGTTGTCTAGATGTGGTGCTTGAGGATATGGCTTAGTCCTGAGTTGATGGTTGGACTCTATGACCTTGGAGGTCTTTTCCAACCTAAGTGATTCTGTGATTCTGTAAGGGCAACGTTTTCTGTGGTCTCTGAAAAGAGCTCTTTAACACGTTAGATGTCTGGCACCTTCCCATTGTTTTCTGAAAATTGCTATCTGGAATTAAAAAATAACACAAAAGATAATTGCTATCTGTTAGACAAAAGTGCATTCTGGAATCAAAATAACTCATTCCTGGACTGAAATAGAGTTGTATTATTATTTCAGAGTAGCACTTTTCATTTTCATAGCACCTGTGCATTTGTAGGAGATGAAAACTGGACTATCTATGCTCTTTTGCATGCATTTTATTTTTTGTTCTCTATATCGTAAAAAAAAAATAAAATTCTTATATCAACAATTTGAATTTTAGTTCATTTTCTTAGGCACTTTGTACTTGAAATTAAAAAATTTGTCACAAAGCTTTTTGCTGTAACCTTATTTACAGCATATCTTTTGTTAAATTAAAAAAATATAATTAAATCCCAATAAAAAATGCATGTAGATGTGATTATCTCTGCACTCTAGTCTGTATGCCATACTGTGATGGAAATATGGGCTCAAAGTTTTATAGTTGCACACTGGCCAAACACATTGAAATCATAATAAATCACTTAAATTTGAACAGGCAATAGAAAGAAAATTATTTTTTTTTTTAATTGAGTCTCAAATGTACATTTATAAAAATTTTCTCAGTTCCAGTGAGTAAAATTTCTCTCACAGAGGTGTCTCCATTCTTTCCTACATTAGGAATACTTGATTTATGCAGGCTGTATAAATTCCAGAAAGCATTTCAAAAATGCATATGCTTTCATGTAACCACAGTGATGTTTCACTAAGTCAAAGATCTGCAGTAACAGTACTCAAACACAAACACCCGACAAACATGTGCCTCAGTTTTTCACATAAATCAGCTTAGAATCCTGAATATTATTGGTGTTTCCTAAGAATTCAGAAAATAAATTTTAAAACCCCTTGATTTTATGCTATATTACAGTGTGCCAAGAAGAGAGGTCATTAATAATGTATAAAGAAAACCCAAGAATGCAAAAATTACAATATTAGGTTAATAATGAGGAAGTTTTAAATTTGAATTAATTTTGCAAATTTGAATGCATTTTCATTTAAGTGTGCTGAGGAATGCATGGATATATTAGCAAAAAGAGAGAACAAAAGAATAAGGAGCCTATAGTTTAATACAAATGGGTCTAAGAACCTCTTCTAGTTGTTAGGTTAGTTTAGAAGAGTTTGAACTTCCACATAAGCAGCAGATTAACTCCTATACCTTTGATGTCTCCACCCTTGATCAAGTTGATTTACAGTGCAAGAATCTTACTGAGTTGAGTGCTCACTGCATTGTGTGTGTAGATATGTATTTGCCAAGTGAAAGAACAACTGCAGTTGAGTCACAGAGTAATTTCATGTGCAGTTCCATACCAGGAAGGCTGCAGATGTGGGCTGCATGCCAGAACAATTTACTTTGTACAAGCCTCACTCTCTTTTTCTTTTCAGAAAGGTCCTATGCAAGAGCTTGGAGGCTTCTCATCTACAATATATGCAGGGCATAATTATCCTTGGGAATTTGAGTGGATAAAAATAGTGGCGAGTGCTTCTCATAAAGAAAAATGAGGCTAGGGAAATTATCTGAAAGTTTGCTTAAGGCCAGAATTTGAATTAATTTTCTTATTTCATTTTTATTTTATTCTAATGTACAAATTTTCCTTAGTACTGAATAGCAATTAAATTCTCAGTAAAGATGATATATATGCATTTCATTCACTGTGGCTTCCTCAAACTGCCTCATTCTCCCTAGGATTACTCACAAATACTAGATTAAAAGAATGACCGAGTGGAGGTGTTAAAAGATTATTTATCTACCCAACTGTTCACAAGCTATTTGGCATTCAAGTGGTCAAGGAACACTGAAGTTTATTGAAGCTTCTTGTTGGGCTGTTGAGCATGGGAAGACTTGGAGAGTGCTTTTCCTAGTTTTTAAATATGTATCTTAGTGTAGGTCTTCTAATTTCAGCATGATTATGGTATTTGGTGTTTTTCACCTACAGTTACAGCAGAATACCACTCTTCACTGGAAAAGAAAAAGTAAATGCCTGTCCTCCGGGTTTTAAGGAAGGTTTGAAAAAATTACTATGATTGCATCTTAAAGACCTGAAAATGGAAGGTAAATTAAAGTACTCTATTTTTATTACTATTTAAAATAACATTTTTTTTAATGCCATTCTCAGATTTTTTTATGCTTCATGCATGGTTTGTGAAGAATTAGGGCTGTGAATCCCAATTTTCAATATGACCCAGAGGACGAACTGCAGTCTATTCCTTTTAGTTCTGATTAAGTATCCCCCTTTTTTTCCAGAAAAATCAAATTTATGGTGTGGATTTTAGTAGGGAGAATTTATCCTACACTTTAGCTTGGAAAAAAGGAGGCTGAGGGGTGACCTCATCAATGTTTACAAATATGTACGGGGTGAGTGTCAGGGAGATGGAGTTAGGCTCTTCTCAGTGATGACCAGTGATAGGACAAGGGGTAATGGGTGCAAATTGGAGCATAGGAGGTTCAAGGTGAATATCAGAAAAAACTTCTTTACTGTGAGAGTGACAGAGCACTGGAACAGGCTGCCCAGGGAGGTTGTGGAGTCTCCTTCACTGGAGACATTCAAAACCCGCCTGGATGCGTTCCTATGTGATGTGCTCTAGGTGACCCTGCTCTGGCAGGGGGGGTTGGACTAGATGATCTTTCGAGGTCCCTTCCAACCCCTAGGATTCTATGATTCTATGATTCTATGATTATCAAATAAAAGCATGTATGTATTTGATGCCTGGTTAACAGAAAAATTTGTGCTGCCTCTGTCATTTATTACTGAAGTACAACCATGCTGGGGGTGTAATTTTTGTTGAAATGGAGTAGTAAAGCCTATCATTATTAAACAAATCCTAACTGCATGAAAGGAAAGATATACTAGATTAGCTCTAAAACAGAGGAGGGACCTTTAGGCAGGGAGAATATTATAACTCAGACTTGAAATGGGACATAATTCACCTATTATTTTATGGTGGGTCCTTTAAAAAAATATGGAGTGGTGCCCTGATGATACATTTCAGGTGAATGAGACCACAATGTCCTCCAGTCTTCCATAAGAAAAATTGGACTACTGTTGAATATCATGACTGGATAATGTTCACTGATAACCCCTGAAAAGTTTTCATTCAGATGTCCTGTTCAAATACCAACCAATTCAAACTTGTTTTACCTGCAAGATACGCTGCTATAAATGTGAGACACCCAATTTTAACAAAAGGAATGGTATAAATTAATTACATTCTATTTCAGATGGCCTCTAGAGTTAAAATACTTGCTTTTTAGAAGGAGCAGTTTCAGAAAATTCTAAATTTTCATGTCCAAAATCTAAAACTCTGCCAACTAGATTAACTTTCTGTTGCTGCACGCCTTGAAAATAAGAAAAAAATTTCACAGGATCTGCTGTCGTGACTCAGCTGAATTGCATTAATACCTCAATCCCTGGTATTAGCAATTGTGCTCTCTGTTGTCTAGGAAAGAAAAGACTTCGGACTAGTAGACAGTAAAATGAAAGAGGGATGACTTTTACTAGGGGGTTAGTGTGGTCCATGCCCACCAGAACTTTGTAAACACCAGCAAAACCTCTTGCACTAAGTGGGAACGGTGCTAGCAGCAAGCCCAGCACTGCAACACATCAGATCAGGAGGGACACCGTGGAGCAGGGCGTCTGCTGTGCCTGCAGAGTAGCCACAGTGGTGGTCACTTTGCCTCTTCTCAAGCTGGCAGGAACAAGCATGTAGAGAATCTGGCTGTGAGAGAAAGGAGACCCACTACAGGGTGATTCACAGGGTAGCAGCCATTCTTTTGTGTTTTTCTACATATAGCAGCTAGCAATTCTTGTCGGCTTGGTAACAACCAGTAGCCTTACTGTTTTTGTTTATAAGATATTGTTCTATCCCACCTCCATAAAGCATGCATTCACACACACATGTGCAAAGTCCACTACAAAATTTAATGCTGATATCTCCACCAGCTGGTAAGTGTTCGAGTTGAGTGAAATGAAATGAAATGAAATAATTAAATAAAACTAAATTAAACAGAGTAACAGGGCAAATTCAAGTCCAATAGTTCAGTATAGCTCAGTTTCTTATTTCATCTTGACAAAACAAATGTAATACATAGGATTTTCAAATGCCTTAGTCATTCCCATGGATGTTACTTGCTCTTTACTGAATGTAAACTTAATCTTCATAGCTGCCTACAATGATGTATACCCAGCTGTATCCAAATATCCTTGGAATGCATTATCACGGTACTCCTTGAACTTTTTCTTCTTCCAAAATAAAAGGAAGAACTGAAACGAAGAATGTCACAGACAGAAGCTAAACTACTGTTCTCAGTATCATGCAACACTCCCCAAAAGTTGTGATCTGAAGAAGAAAACTAAAAAATAAAGTAACTGATGAAACTGAGTAACTGAAGTAACTAAAGAAACTGAACTGTGTAAGAGTGCTTTTGCGTGACTACAAATTTCCTTATCGGTGCATTTCTACTATGAACGGGACTTTTTTCATTCCATCTGCACACACCATCATCATTCTGCCCTTAACTACAATTGCATGGTAAATTTGTAATTACTAATATTTATCTTTAATGTGACCCAATGACACTCTGCAGTTATTTACGAGAATGTTCAAGAGTCTCTTGGCTTGCTTTCCTGAACATACATACTCATCTGTGAAAAACAGTAAGTTGGTTTTTTTTATGAGTGTGTTTGAGTTTATGTACAAGCTGTGTCCTAAAAAAGAAGAGTGTGAAAAATTATTCTAATTATTTGCAAGTTGTTTTGGAGATTTGATCATATTTTATTTCAAGTTTCAATACAAATGTTACTGGAATGTTTCTTTTACAACAAGTTGAATTTTTTATTTTGAATTCTTCTACTTGCAGAGAATTAATTAATTAAGTAGTATTGTCTGTATTATGAAAACACTTCTTAGACATCAAGAAAATATTCTTAACATAAATTAACCAGAAAAAAAAAATAGAAAGAACTGCTGCTTTTCTCTATTAATAGGGAAACTTACCAGTTAGCTAATTCTTTCAGGATACTGTCCTAATTTCTCTGAAAACACTTAATTTCTAACAGCAGTGAAGTAATTGTGTAAGATGGATTCTGGTTTTGATTACTGGTTTCCCAAACAACTGTTTTCTCGCAATATGTGAATCAAATGCAAGATCTTTCTTGAAGGAGTAAAACAGACACAATGAAAGAGATAGGAGGGTCCTATTTAGGACCAGACTGACAGCCTGGCCCTTAAATTCCCAACTAATAGCAGAAAGCTGTGTAATAAACCTTTAAGTCTATTTAGGATGACAAAATGCCTACCCTGTATGTCCATGTTTCCTGGGCCTCCCACGACAAAAATATTCCAATAGACAGAGGACTTTTCACTATGGACTGTCACTATTGTGTTTCAAATTCTGTTTCCTTTAGGATGAAGGAGTGGTGTTCCACTACTCCTATCAGACCTATTGTTAAGAATCAAAACATGTGTGCTATAAACCAAGTTACACACACAGAAACTGCACCCATGGTGGTCCTTTCCTTCAGGCTTTATTATAGCCTCTTCTTCATCTCAACAGATCGCAGCATAAAAATGGCCCAGAGGTGCTGTGAAGGGTGAGCACAAAGAACAGGAAGAAGGGGTAGATGCTAGGAAGTTTTATGTATTAAACTATACTTAATGTGTAGTCATATATAACTTGAATCATATAATGAATAAGGATTTTCTGTAATAATTAGAACATTTGAACTTGGAGTGTTAGTTTAATTGTAACTGGACTAAGAATAACTTTTTAATTTGACCACTAAAACATTATTTAGACTATCAATAAAGTCATGGTTTCATATACAAGATGGGCTCCCTTCTACCTGTAACAACCTTTTGATTGTAACATCAATTAAAAAATTGATTCTCAAAGGTAACTAGTACTGAAACTATTGTATTTAATTTGTCTGTAAACAGTCTTTACCTGATATCAGACTACTCTTAAAAATACAAGTGATCATTATAGATCACACTAGGACAGGGACATTTCAGAGTCAGTAACATCATGGCATATTTTCACTGGTATGGACAGATGAAATAGGGACAACCAAGCTGATAGCATGGTCAGAACGGAGGAATGAAAGCAGGTCATCTGGGATTGGAAAGGAGAAAGGAATAATTTGGGAAGGATATGTATTTCTAGGAGCCAACCTGGAAAACTGCATTAGCATCATAATTGCTTGGTAGACATGATCTGTGTGAACATAAATATTAATGAAGCAGCTAATATTTCTGCTTTCAAGCTAGGCAAAATGTATTTTAGGTGAGAGAGACATTTAATGTTATTAAACTATGAGGAAAGACTAAAAAACTGTGAAAAAATTATTGGCATATTATCCTTTCAGCCAGTCTGAAACAGAAGTTTGGGGATCTAAGGGCTTTGTAGTTGGTTTAATGTGCCTGTAGTAGCTATATTTCCTTATGCTGGATGTAAACATCTACTTGAATATAGGCTTTTTGGGATATGCATTTTTACATGACTTGAAGGTTGTAAAGCATGCATATATATATCTACATATAATATTTTTATATAACTTTAAAAATAATTCCAAAGGGGTTTAATGAAGTTTCTCCATGTGAACCTTTAGGTATCTGATATCGTATGATCAAAAAGTGAACAAAAGCATTGTATTAATTTACTCTTAATAGAAGTTGATTATGATTTTGATGTTATTCTTGCCCACATATGTTTTTCTGTTGTTACTAAGCCTACTTAGTAATTTGTATGTGATAGATAGAATCTATCACTATTCTATGTGACCTGAAAATGAGACATTGTGTCTCAAATACTGTTTGGTTGTAACTTTTGTAATAATAAATATATTTATGAATAACATGCTTCTCAAAATATGCATACTTTGTCAGTGTTTGATAATAGAGATAATTTGAGTGATAAGTATTTTATTCATTTAGGAAAACATTTTCTGTGACCATTATTAATATAGGTACTTCTTTTTTTAATTTACTTGTCTTTTTATTAAAAAGTCTAAAGGCTATTGACTTGTATTGTGAGCCTTTTCCACTCTGTTTAATTGCAATCTCTCAGACACATATTTGAGGTAGGATTAATATTTTTAATGAGTAAATTCATAAAACCGCATAATGGAATTCTTACTTAACACAGGCAAAAACTGGAGATACAGTACATAGGCTATAAGCCAGGCCATTACTTGAAAATGTTTCCTTTCAAGAAATTCAGCTTTAGCATGTGTGATTTTCCAAGCCTCAGTGACAAGATGACAGACATTTGTAGTTCTTAATTGTTTGTAAACCATATTAATGATACTTAGAAAGTGCAGTTATTACAAAAGAATTGAAGAATAACAGTCCATCTGTATTACTACAGTTTGTGAACAAGGTGTCCAAATAGCAGTTTCTGAGAGTCCATTGTAAATTGGTGACCACATACACTTCTGTACTTGTGTATTATATTTTAGGGAGATTTGTTTATGATTGTCTTTTCAGTGTGCCTTAAGGGAAACAGCAGTTCCCTTCAGTATGACGTACTTGATCAGATTTAACAAGATAACCATTTCAGAAGTGGTCCAAAAGAAGAAAAAGATGTGGTATTAACTGATTATAGAAGGATGCGCTATACGCTGCATAACAGATGGATGACAATAGTATGTTTATTGTGGATGATTCAAAGACTTACTTTCTAAAACAAAGAAGAAGAAAAAGAAAAATAGTAAAAACTTAGCTATTACGCCTATTGAAACAATATATATTTGCTTCATATCTATTCACTTCCCCTAGCCCAGTGGAAGAAGAAAATGTGCAAAGCACACTTAAGTGAATGAAATTACAATTTTTCATACAGTTACAGTTTAACTACAACAAATACCCTGTTCATTGATATTCATCTGTTCATTAATATTCTCTTTGCTGATAAATATGAAATAATGCCAAAATTCCTTGTTAATGTGAAGTTTGCAATGAAGATGGCCACCAGTAAAACTGTCTATCTGTAAAAGCTCAAGATGTGTTGATATAAGTTCTTATTCAAATTGTCAACACAATCAAGATTGTGATATAAGAAATTCTTATTCTAATTCCCTGCAAGTGTGGCAGACTGCTGAGAATGAAATCCATGCAGGTCTGATGACTGCTACAGGACAAGTGCACTATTGAAAACTTCCAGGCAGAACTCTAAATAATGCATTTGTGCTATGGTAGCCTTTCATAGAGAGGAAAATTTAATTACTTGGAATATAAAAAACATATCACGGCTAATCCCCTTGCACAGAAGCAACAAATTTTGGATAAGCTTCTAGCACTATATCCTTAGAATGGAACAAAATCACAAGCATCAGTCATTTTATGTTGACCATGAAGAGTCTGATCTTGTGAGGTCCTGACTTACATTGTCATGCTCATTGTGAATGAGCAGCTGATGATGCTGCTGATTGTCTTACATTAATTACTTTGACTCCTTTGAAGCAGTAGAATCTAATTAAAAGAAATCATAACTCCATAGTTAAACATCAGTGTTCTCTCACTTTTGCAATGAGCTGTTTTGCAAAGCTTACCTAAAACATACTTCAGGATGGCAGTAAATGCAAAATTATTTTGAAGAGAGCAGCAGGTATTTCCCAAATTTTTCATCCATATTAATTTAAACTAAATTTTAAAGGCTAACAATCTTCCCTCCCCCAAAAGAAGAACAAGAGATTAATTTCTTAAAATTATTGCTATATTTAGCAGCTCATAATATCACCAACATGCACATTTCTATGATTTAGATTCAATACAAATATTTCAAAATATCAGATCTGAAAAATGCTCTCCGTTTTTATTACAGGCCTATTCAATAAAATATATACCTTTGGTATAATATGTTTTATTGCATATAGCAAACAATTTTCATTATAATAAAAAATATATTTTAGCAATTGTGAATTATAGGGAACTTTAATTCCTCAGATAACCCACAATATTGGATACAGTATCTTGAACCGGCTTATAAATATGTAGACAGAATAAACATGTACATTTTCTGTTGGAAATGACAAGTGAAAGATATTTGAGAATTCTAAATTTTCTAATGATGAAGCTACTTAAACTACCTTTATGCTACTTTATTAGATGCATCATAAGACATTATTTTCATTGAAAATACACTTTAAATAAGGCAAGTTTTGTAAGAATTTAAATAGCATTTTATCTTACATGAAAAACTTATTTTCTTTTAAGGTGGTCATGCCTCCCTTGCTATTCTGAAATCACTACACACAAAGCAATAAACTTACAGAGCTAAGCATCCTTCAAGGATGAAATCACAGTGAAGAAAGCTGTGATATACTTTATGCTGTTAATCATGTTGTATCATGTTGCATCGTATGATGATACCACAACAGAAGAGAGCTGGTTGTTTGCACAGTGGTTCTGACTGGCAAATGTAAACAAAGATGAGTCAAGCACCTTAGCAATGCATGGACTTGCTAGTTCATCTCCAGGGTTTTACAATGTCGTTCATTAGTTCCATTGTCAACTTGACATGAGGCACCTATTTTCAAGGTAAGAAACTGGTCACTTGGAGAAATGTCAGTGGGGTTTTCAAGTAAGTATGAATCTGTTCCTTTAGCTCATTATTGTATGCACTTTAAGGAATTACATGATATTGAGTGTTGGTTTCTAATACATGTAAGCTAAGAAAATGTCCAGTACAGCAAGTAATAATTTAAATGAACAGTTTAGATAAAGTTCACATTTTAATATAGAGTAACCGAAGTCTTATGGCTATTCAGAAACTCTTAGTCCAGTTGAAATTATTTGAATTAGCTTAGAAAAGCTCAAGTGTACTTGAACATCAGTGTAGGTATGAACATTCCAGCATTAAAAGGTACGACACTTGGAGCATCTTTCCAGAACTAAATGCTCCTTCTTTTTAAGGTCAATTTGAAGGTGAAACCTGTTGTGAATTGCTTTTCTCCACCAAAGGACTTTATAAACAGACATTCATTGTTGCAGGAGGCAGCCTGTCTAGCTATTCTTCCTCACTTCACAGTATGCTTCCCCTCATTCAAGATGTGCGTGCTGCTTGTAGAAAGTCCACATAGCAGGTCCTCTCCTGAGAGTCACATATTCCTCCTTGTACGAGGGTTGTAAGTAAAATCTTCTCTTTTCTATTATTTAAAGGTCACTAATTGTTCTAGGTTATTTATTATTGTGGTAAGCATCTAATTATTATTTCTAAAAACTTACCTGTGGCAGATTGCAAAATAACGTATAGCCTCAGGCTTTTCTCAGGAGATCAAGTCAACAAGGATGTTAAATTCTCATCCTGTAAATATACCTAATTTCCCAGGGTTTCAGGAGGTTAAGATTCAACTAACCAGCCAAAACTGTCATCCCCACCCACCGTTCCTCTAAAATGCATTAATATTCTTCTCACAGAGGTTTCGAACTTCTGTACTGTACACAAGTGAGAGACAATGGTCCTTCCTTGCTTATATTTCTGGGAGGTGTTTCCCCAGAAAGTTCTCTAGGGCTCTTCCTGATTTGATGAATTACTGTCAGTTCAGAAAAAATTATGGTTTATATTTCTCTTCCCAACCCTCCTATGTCTTTTTTCATGCTCAGATGGCTTAAGCTGATGAATCATTACTCTTTTCTATCCTTGCTGTTTATCCTCCTGCCCTTGTAGCTTTGAAGATTATCAGACAGGCATATTTTCCTCCTATTTTAAAACTGAGAAACTGAGAATGCCATTCCTGTGAGTGCTGATGAGGTTTAATCTCATTAATTTCACATTTCCTAATATATTTCATAAGGGTCTGATTTCATCTTTTAAAATAAGTTCTCAGAGCTTTTAGAATCAGAACCATAACCTGGCCAGAAGAAGCAGGCAGAAAGTGCTAGGAATAGTTTTGTGATTTCTTGTATTGAGCCAGGCAATGTGGATACTTCTCTTTCAATCTCTTTCTAGGTATTAATCTCCATTTAAGGGGGGTGGGAGTGGAAAAAGTATCCATGCAAAATTTTGTAATTCCCTCAAGGATATAATTCTATTGTTATATGAGAGATATATCATTGTATAATGTGGTCTATATATCAAGGCTCTGTAACTTGAGTTCCCAAATACCATGCAAGCAATTTGATCAAAGTGCTTTCAGTGTAGAAGAGATGTTTCACTGTAATATTTAACAGTAGGTCTAATAAAACAGACAGTTTATTTGGATGCTGTTGAGTGACAATAATAAGGTTCCCGTTGTCAGACAGAGTCCACCTTCACTTGATTGTTGTTTGTAATCAATGGAGAAGGTTTACTTCTCATCCTGTCTCCTGCATCATTAGAACTGTCCTGGAAAAAAAACTTCGCTGTGCAACAAGTCACAATAATTCTCTTGTATTCTCTCCTGAAGTTCTGGTTCAGCAGTCCATATATGATAGCATTAAGGCAGCTGTTGAAATATGCCATGTAATAACTAGATACAAACAACCACTCTGGAATCCTAGGGATTATAGTTTCTGGATTGACAGCCACAGCAAGGCCTATAATGTTCAAAGGAGCCCAGCAGACTGCAAACAGTACAAATACCACAAACATGGTTACAAAGTTTCTGAAGTCGTGTGGTTTCAGTCTGGGGTTGTTATCTGGTTTAACCCTTCGCCTTACCTGAATAACCAGGATCCATATTCTCAAGTAACAGAAAGTGACTATGGCTATGGGAAGCAGGAAATGGAAAAACACAACTGCTATTGTATATGCTGAGCTCACAGATTGTGCAAATGTACATGAGTAAATCCTGGGGTCATATTGGAGTGATCCCACAAACAGGTTGGGCACGATAGCAACAACTGTCAGGACCCAGATAAGAACAACATAACACAGTGAGTTCTTGTTGCTGTACAGCTTGTCATATTTGAGACTGTGGCAGATGTAGCAGTACCGATTGATAGCGATGCCTGTAATATTGAAGATTGATCCAATGACACTGAGGCCCATCAGGAAGCCACTAATCTGGCAGTGAAGGTATCCCAGATTCCATCCATTGTGAAATACAGATATGAGGACCAGTGGATATGGGTAGACTGCTACAACCAAGTCTGCAACTGCCAGGCTTACAACAAACACATTTCCTGTAAAATAAATATAAAAAAGCAAGTATTAGTTTTCTTTTGCTCTCTTCTGTCACCTCTGTTCTTAGCATATTAATGAACAGCCTTAGCAGAACACTTTAAATGTTATTAGTTTCTACTTTCTCAATCAAAATTCATTGTCATGTATCAGAAATAAGACACTCATTTTTAACCTAAAAAGAAAGTAGCTTAACTTCAAGATGCAGTTTTTAATAGATAACTGTCTTTGAGTTTAATTACCATGACCTAATATTTTTATCATCTCCTCATTAATTTGGATTCTTCCAGTCACCCAGACTAAGAATTCATATCAAATTAAAATATTCATAACTTTAAGCCTTGCTTTGGTTTTAAATAGATAGCCTCTCCTGAAAGATCTGCAGAAATAATATGATTACTAATACATTTCAAAATACATTCATTTACCTTCCATATTTAATTTAATTCCCTTTCCTTACATTACCCCTTAAATTTTCCAGTCCTGAAATGAAAATCTTTTTTTTCCTCATTTGTATTTCAAGCTTCCATGACTTTTAAAGTCACTCCTTTTGAATCTCCTGGATAGCACTTAACTAAATCCAACTTCTAAGAGTCTAGCTGAACACAACTTGGTTGTCTTTCCTAAATTGAGAGACATACTCTTCAGTAAAAGAAGTGGTGTTGGGCAGAGACCCAGACAGTTCCCTGACACTATTGATGCCACATTCTCCTCTGGTTCTAAACTGAAAAATTAAGCAATGATCCATTCTCTTGGTTCATTTTTTAATTAAACAAGGGGTGACTATTTTAGACAGTGTTAGCTATTGATAGAGCCCCTCTGTTCTTCAAAGACGATGGAACCCATCATAGCTACATGTTTTAAATTAATCTTTGGAGCATAGATTATACATTCTTTTCTCAGTTGCTTAATAATAATTCACTGGAATGCCTCCCAATCATTCTAGTTTCTAAGAGGGAGGTCACAAGATACATCGATATAGCTTTTATTAATTTTTTAAAAAGGGCTGCTACATGTAGTGGTCTAGTTACTCATGTCCATATATACATAAAGCTATAAATGTGTAAATACACATGCATGTGTGTAGGTACATAAATGCCTGTGAATGCATGCATAAATAGATTTGTGAGTGTCCAAGATTATATTTTGGAATCCTGATATTATTCACTGAGGATGAAATATTAACTCCTATTGCAACCTGTAAGAAAATACATTGCTAGTTTTAGATGATGTGGAATTTCATTATTAGTCCAAAGTGGGCTTGATTAACTGTTTTATACATTTATTTTGAGCAGACAAATATATAAAAATAGGTTTAAAAAAATGGTAAAAGTATCTATACCAGCAAGGCATTTTAGCTGCTATAATTCTGAAAACTATTTTCTTAATATATTATCTCAAAAATCTTAAAATGCACATTCTCTCACTAATCTTATACTTTAAATGGCCAGGTAGAAATATTAAATCTGCAAAAGCCTATGAAGAAAAACATACAAATTCTCTGGCTCAGGATGCTAATTATTCTTTTTGTTCAAATTTTGATACATGCATGAAGTACCACATTTTATATTTACACTAATGACTGCTGGGACAAATAGCCTCAGTTAAAAGATTGCTACACTAGTTTTCATAGATTTTGGATCTGGATTTATAAATAACTTTCTCTTGATGGTGTCTGCAATTGTTTCTTTTGCTCAGGAATTCATTGCCAGACTGAAATATGCTCATCCTGAAGGGTTTGGCAGAATTCTGGATCGTTTCAGCAAAAACAGCAGAACTCCTTTAAGCGGAATATGATGAGAGGAAAAAAACACTTTCAGAATTTACCCTTGACATAGTGGCAAGGGTACAAGAATGGAAAAAGAGACAATATGAAACTCAGATCTCTGTCTTTATCTTATGAACCTAGAAGTGGAAAGTGAATGAAAAGTTGTTGGTAGCAGGTTTTTTCCCCCACCCAGAACATTGCAGGTTTGATGAAATGGGATCATATAAACTCCAGATGGGACAAAGAACTGGGCCACTTATTTAAATTTAATACTTTAAAGATTCGTATTTATATTTGCCTAAATATTTTCTGCTTAGCTGAAGACTTCCCATCCCAAGCTCCTCTCTATGTGCCATCCACTAAAACTTCCACTGGTCATCTCCATTAATATTCCTAATATCATTATTAACCCACTTGATTCAACTATAACAACAAAGCTAAAGGTGTGTGTGGGTTTTCTCTTTCTTGAAGGAAGACAGGTGGGACACTTTTCTCTGAATAGTTTTTGCAACCCTCTGCTTGGGAAATGACTGTGTCTAGGATGAGTAGGTGCTCTGTCTCTGAATCAGCCAGATTTCAGGATTCCATGAACTAGTGCGCCATGTTTATTCCAGCTTATCTTCTCAGCCGGCTGCTGAAGAGCAACAATCTGAAAGTCTTGGAAATACAAGCTGTTTCATATGGAAATTGGAGACTAACAGGATTTCCTGGACTTAAAAAAAAAATCATGAGCTTGGAAACCAAGCCCCAGGCTGCCACCTCTCGGCTAGCATGTCAGCTGGATGTCCAAAGCATTGGGCTAGAATCTGCCTGCAAACCAGATACCGGCTTGCAGAGAAGACTTTAAACCTGCCCTTCAGCAACGGTTATCTTTAAACTTGAGTTAAAATATCTTTTCCTTGTGAACACAGAAATTTTGTCATTAGAAGATAAGAAATTCAAGTAAAAATTTATTTGGGATTAGTGTATTTGTTCTATATTTTGAAGTTCATTGTTTCAGACTCTGAAGCCAGACCTGAAGTGGTGTTGAGCTTTCATATGTTACATAACATACAGTTAAAAATATGATGCTACATATAGACACTCACCATTAGTGGAAAACATTGATACTTTATAAAATTCCCATATATTTAATGGAATATTGTGAAATTAAACTCAAATGTTTGCTGAACACTTGGTGTTGTAGAGATGAGTATCATAAAAAATATATATAGGAAAAATTAATTTTTTATCTTCAGAATTGGATTTGAACAGAAAGGTATAAAGCAATGCCTGAAGCTCCATACTGGACTGTTTAAAAAATCCTCAAAATAAAAATAATTAATAACTCTTCCTTGAAAAAAAATAAATCATTCTCTTTAAAGAGTGAGATCACATTGCTTTGAAAAAATGTGATTTACCATAGAATGGCAGGGGTCGGGAGGGACTTCTGGAGATTATCTGCTAAAGCAGATTCAACTACGGCAGGTGACACAGGATTGCATCCAGGCAAGTTCTGAGTATCTCCAGAGAAGGAGACTCCACAACCTCTCTGGGCAGCCTGTTCAAGTGCTCTGTCACCTTCAAAGTAAATAAGTTTTCCCTCATGTTCAGATGGAACTTTCTGTGTTCCAGTTTGTGCCTGTTACCCCTTGTCCTGTCATTGGGCACCGCTGAAAATCTGGCCCCATCCTCTTGACACCCGCCTTATAGATATTTATAAGCATTGATAAGATCCCATCTCAGTCCTCACTTCTCCAGGCTGAACAGAGCGAGTTATCTCAGCCTTTTTTCATGAGAGATTTGCTCCAATCCCCCAATCATCTTCGTAGCCCTCCTCTGAACTCTCTCTAGTAGTTCGCTGTCTCTCTTGAACTGGGGAGCCCCAGAACTGGACACAATATTGCAGATGTGGCCTCACTAGGGCAGATTAGAGAGGGAGGATAATCTCCCGTGTCCTGTGGGCCACGCTCTTCTTAATGCACTCCAGGATGGTATTTTTGTGTTTTCATCATGTTGCTACATTTTGAAGTATGTAACATTATGTTTCCTATTTATGCATTAGTGCTTCAGGTTGTACCAAATTTAGCTAAGAAGAGTCTTTATGCTAACTGGAGGTGCTTTTGCTTTTAGGTAAGACCAAATGGTAAATGACCACTGTTTCTTAAGCAAAATCCCAAAGCCAAGTAAGGTTACAGAAGAGCAATTGTGCAGACAGTCCCAGCTTCACTGAAGAAAGAGCTGAAAAGTTTAAGAAACTAACAGTCCTTGCAGCTCAGCATCAAAATGGCACGAAACAGCTGAGCAAAAATGTAGGAATAAATATTACATAAGCTCCTGTTACTCCTGGGAGCTTCATTCACTTTACAGATCATAATATCAACTCCCTTAGATCTCAAAAGCCTATTTTTAAACTAAAGGCACTATTTATAAACCTGGCCTGAATCAAGAAGTCCACATGCACATTAAATTTGAATAGCGTGATGGGCCTGTGGGTTTTGGTTCTCATTAGCAAATTAACCCTAATGCTGCAGGTGGTGATGCAGGGAAATTTAACAGCTTAAAGCCCACAATGAGCCCTTTAGCTTTAAGCACATTTAGGAAAACCATTCTTTTTCCTTTCAAGCTGAAAAAAAACGTTGCATTATGTAGCTATTTTCTTAAAACCTCATTCAAATGTACAGCTCTGTCATGTAGTAGAAAGGATTTTTAGACTCTGTCATCTAGTTGGGACACTAATGAAACCAGCTGTGTAATTACAGATCTGGCTATTGCCTACAGCTGTAATGATGTCAGGCAGGTAGCTTGTTAGCACTGAGGAGAGTTTGAAATAATTTATAACCTTACTAAGGTAGAGATTCTGAGTGTCACAGAGAAGATCAGATACTGCAATGACCTAAGTAACCTCAACTTTCAACTGCAGATGATAGAAGTTCAGGATGCTGAGTCTTAGAGGTCTGGACAGCTTGAGAACTACATAACAGTATGTTTGAGAGGTATGGAAGAATAGATTTGTTAAAGACCATGTTATCAGAGTAGTCCATATTGTAATACTTTATTTCCGTGTGCTACAATTTGAAGAAAATTTTACATAATTGGCACAGCATAAATAAGAAATCATACTGGTACATTCTGAAAAGAAAATGTTATACTGTATTTAGATTATAATAATGATCATGCAGAAACTTCCAGTGAACCTGCAGCAACAATTTAATTTGAAATGCCTATGCCATCTTCTGGCCAAGAAAATCAGATGCATGAAAGAGTAATTGGCAGAAAATGGCAGTGAGAAATTATACTCAGAGTAAAGGAACAGAGGATTTTGGGGTAAGGTTCAAGTTGGCTGTAGCCAAAAAGTATGTAGATGTGATTAAGTAGATGTGCAGATATGCCAAATGGCATAATTTTCTGTGACTTTATCACCTACAATATTTTTCTGCAGTCCCTTGGCACATGTGAGTGAGACAGTTACTGCTCTCCTTACAGTCTAAAAATATTTATCAGTGCTATTCTTGGTGGTTCAGTCATGAGAGGAAAGTGATGTGAGTTTTACTGTCAGGCAGAGAAATGAATTAAATCTATATGCTGGATGAGCTCTACAGACTTGGGGATGTATCTTGCTTCTGGCAGTTTTGTATGACATGTCAGGGCTGCTTTGAAAATGTTTCTTATATTGGACCTTTCACATGATAGGAGTACTTAGTGTGTACTAGGCAGTAGATTGAGTAGGTATATGGGACATTGAATATCTCAATACTGGCAAGACTGAGGTAATTCTGGGTATGCCAAGAAGGGTAGTGCTATCCACTGGATGAATTTATGTGACATGAAATATAAAGCACCTGAGAAAAGCAGCAGTAAAGAAAAGGCCTAGACTACCATTGCACATTTAGGCATCCAAAGTAGGAGCAGATAGGAGTTGACTGAAGATCTTTTTAGAACTAAACTTGAAAATCTGGAGGTGGTCAGGGTTTGGGCCTTTTTAAAGAATTTTTTAAGAATTTCAGTTTTGAAAAGGACTCTAAATAATAGCAGTTGGAGTGACCAGTGGACCTCAAGATATACTATGCAGTGCTATGAAATATTTTGCTTTGAGACTCAGTGTAAATATATGCTTTTTTCAGTTCTATGGGTGTTTTTCACCAAAATAAGAAGTCATGACAACTAATCCAGTCAGGTACAATTCCATTTAAATCATCCTTAACTTAGGTTTTGTTTGTTCACGAAGCCAAGGGTGACCTAAGACATAAATATAAAATATCAAGAAGACTTGTAATGACATTCAAGCGCCTCAACAAACCCTACTGTCTTGCAGGTGGAAGTTAGAAACCAGGGCAGGCAGGGGTGGATGTCTTGAGTTCTGCAACCCTGATTTGGGGTCTGGCATCTGCCTGAGCTGTTCTTTCTACAGTTCATTGGGCTGATGTGTTTTCAAGTTTAGGACATCTATTCCCTTTGAACATCAGCCCCTTCTACTGCGATGACAATATTTCAGAGACCAAATAGATTTGCCTGAGTAACTTATCCACTTTTACAGAAGGGAATTATATTACAACTTTTGATCTGATCTTTTCTATCTTTAATTTCTATGATCCATTTGGGAGGAAAAAAGCCCTGAGGAACAGCCTGTTTTCCGAAAAGGTATTGCCTAGATGTTACAGAACACTAAGGTTGTCATCACAGTTCAGCAAGCTGTATGAAACTGATTAGAATAAGAATATGCTGATGTCAGAGGATCATGATATTAAACTGCATCACAGCAGAATCAATGTAAGAGTACTTTTCCCCCCTTCATCTGTGTTTGCATTAGATGCTTGAAATAAATGGGCAGAAATGGTACTATCACAATAATATCACAGCTCAGATAAATGAAACTAATAATACAGTTCAGAGACTAAAACAAATTAAAGGGATAAAGCAGGAAAAGGTGGACAGGGGTGCCAATGAAATATAATTACATTTTGTATTTGCATAAAATCTCAGATCAATCAGGTTCAGTGCTAGAAAATGGGAAGATCAAGCCTATTTCCTTCCAAGTTCTAATATGTATTTTTAGAAAACAAGTAGGAGAAAACAGGAGAGTGAAAGTGCAACCACATAACTGACAGCAGACTTTTATACTGTATATAATATTGTAAACATGAAATTTCTTTCCTGAATCTCCTGAAAAGCCAGTTTTATGTAACAGCATTTTGTGGCTGAATTTATCCATAGAATTATTCATGGGAAGAAAAAGAACTTTAAAAACTGTAAAGAGTACAAAAATTAAATTTTCTTTATGATTAATAACAGTATAGATACTCTTTCAGCCAATCCCACATTTAACTACAGAATCCACAGTAGACAGCAAAGCTGATGAAATTTGTGCTGAGAACAGTCTTCCCAGTTCTTTCTTCTGAAATCAGCACTGATATGAGATAAGCCAGGAAACTGGAAAATAGCACTACATAAAATATCACATACATACTTAAACACATAGGTATTTAGTCTCCCTTTCTCTATTTATTCTCTATTTCTCTATTCCTTTTCTTCCTTATTTTTTTCCACCACCACATTTCTTTTTCTCCTTAGCACCTTACAATACAAAGCCTTTTGTTTCTGACAGTAGCTTTTTTCCTCTCTTTTTTCCCCTCCTTTCCTCTCATTGTTCATCCCATGTTCCTTAGAAAAGGTGAGAAGACATAGAAGATTACCATATTACCCTCCCACCTTAGCAGTTTGATGATTTTTATGGGGTATTCATAGAAGCATAGAAGGAATTGTAGCATGGTTGAGGTGGCAAGGAACCCTACAGATAATCTAGTTCCAACCCCTATTGCGTCATCATCAAACACCTAGCTGACCCAATTCTGTGAAAACAGCAACTCTGAAATGACACAGAGGGAAGACCCCATGACATGTAATTCCTTACTTTTGTAAAAAGTTTCATAAAACCTGAGAAACTTACTCCAGCGATTGGACCAGAATAGGCTGTTCTAGTCCAACACCAGAACACCTACACTATCCTCCACTGTTCACAGGCTGCCAGGAGAATCCTTTTTTTAGCATGAGCCTTTGTAATTTGGTGAGCACCTACACCAGCTGCAGGTTTCTGCACCTGTTACACTGGGGTGAATATATAGTAAGAAATACAAATTAAACCTAAATGGGTTACACTGAGTTTCAAGCAAATTCAAAATATGACAAGGCAACAATTTAGGTTTTATACAACGTTCTTAGAGTATATTAATACGAGAAATCTCTTCAGAATCACTGCAGCAGACAATTAAAATGATAGCGCTGACAATTTAAGAGTGTCAAAAGCTTAGAAGGATTAGTATCTTTTCCCTCTTTTTTATTATTTAAAATAATATGGGTTTAGATACATATGATATAGGATAAGAAATTAAGGAAGTAGTGATTCCATTATTGCCCTGATTCATACAGATAATTAATTATCACATTTTAGCACCTGTCCAGTATAATTGGCTCAGAAACAATGTTTGTTTGCTTATATTAGATGTGCATTTTAAAATAGCTTGCTGAAAAAACCTCAGGCTACAGCTGAAACTGCACTACTTTAAGTAAAATCTATATTTTACTTTGTACCCAAAAGTTGGGGGAAGTATATAATTCCTCTGCACCTCAACTTTTTTTCTTTTTTTTCCCTAAAGGTCTAGTGCTCTAACAGAACTAAAATGGATTTGGAGAAAACAATTTCCCAGTTTTCTAATACTATCCCATTGCTAGTAGCAACAGAGATCTTAAGAATTTATAGAACTTTAAAAAACATTCTTAAGTAATTATTCCTTTAATTATTCAGACAAATGAAGACAGCAGGGTTTTTTTCAGGATTTCTTCTAGACAGCCTAAAATATACGCTGTAACTTCACTGCAGGCAAAGGAAGCTATCCTAAATTCATACCAATACCTTCACATTATGCAAAGATATGAGAAGTGCTGATGCAGATGTGCATCAGGTGGTTATTCTACAACAGGATTCATGATGGTGTTTAAAAACATTAAAGTAGTTTAAAGAATTTTAAATATAATATTTTTAATAATAATTATAATCCTCCCTAAGCTTTTCACTGTAAAAAACGTTTGGAATGTCCTCCATTTATGTCCTCCATCATGACCTATGAGTCAACCAATACTTACTGCTTATGACAGAATAGGGAAACACAACTCTTGGCTTGTTATGCCTTTAGTTAATTGATATATACTCACTTAAATCTTAAAGGAAGAATCTATTATTTGTCATCAGAGTGACTGATAAAACTTCTGCAGATGTTGGGTTTAGTTTGACGAGGCTCTAGAACTTACAATTAGGAGGTAAATTTATTGCTTGTTGCTTTTTTTTTTTTTTCCCCCTGCATGCTGTGTTTTTTTCACACAGCACAGGATAAACCTTCCAGGCAATAATAACTTAAGAGAAACTAGTAAGAGAAATAGTCAGGTATGATTGTCTTCTTACATCACAGAAGACACAACATACATGTCACATAGACACGTACAACGTACCCTGATGAGCTTTCATAAGTGAGGTCAACCTCTTAAAAGACTTTCCCACTCTTTAGTAAGTACTGACATACAACTCAAAATTTTTTCAATAACCCTTTGGTTATTTAATTAGCAAATACATGAATTCTTATGGTTAATGCCTATTAGAAGTGAAAAAGGTTTTGAATGTGTGCTTTTTATCAGAACAGTATTAAATGAAATTCTTTACTAAGAGCTCTCTTACATGGAGACATGTAATTTAACACGCTGACAAATTTGCCAAACCATGGCATCCTTGGAAGTAGGCTTTTGACTAGAAGCAATTGCTTAAAATAATGATTTAGTGAACTCCACTGACTTCAGACAAGCTGAAGTATAAAGAGCAAATCTATGTATTGAATATATCTCATCATTTTATTATTTACGTATTATCCCTCTCCATCTTGTTTTAGTTACTTGTCTGTTGTGCAAGTTTTTCTTTCATGAAGAGTGGAGTGGAATTTTTCAGAGGGCATTAATTTTTCTATTCTTTAAGTCTAAGCTGTATGTTTATCTATGAACGTGGTTGAAGGACAGTGAGGCTATGGGACTAGCCAAGAGGAAAGAAAGATATAAATGCTTTCAACTTTCAGTACCTACATACATCTTCAGAACTTAGGGTTCTTGAGAACACTCAGGATTCTTACGTGATCTGCAGCACCAGAAAAATCTGTCTACTACAATGAAATAAATTGCTGAGACCAATACCTGCTGTCAAGGGTAATAGATTTCATATTATGGTAATTTCAACATGGTAGCATTTAAAATTTGTGTTATGATATCTCATCTGAATTCTTTGTACCCATTGAATTTTGTTATGACTCAGAAATATCCTAACTGTTGATCTTGAGAATCCAAACACAATATGAAAAATTAAGTTCAATATCTACAGTGTAAAAAATGTGAACCCTTTCTCTGTGTAAAATTAAAATAGATTTGGAAAACTATACCACCAATACAATCTTAGTCTCATAATATAATGTATATAACATCTTGGCTGTTGGAGTTCCTTTACTTTTTTTAATGCCTATTTTTGGTCTTATACTCCTTTCTTTCTTTATTTAAATGTTAGAGAGAATCTTACCTAAAAGGCTTTTGAGCAAGATGAAAAGCTAAATATAGCCAGCTAAAGATAAATATTTTAAATATTCAGTAAAAACTTCACCTGTTCTTCTTCTGAACCTTATTCCTGAGTTCTTAATCTTTTTTTAGGTACAGGTTTTTAGTGTGCCAACATACTTCATTATTTAACAAAATTTAGCAAACCAGAAATCAACACTTATACTTAGGAAGCTAAAAATAAAGAAGGCACCCAAAGAAAGGTGGGATAATTGCCTCAATGAATATTATATAAAAATATATCTATATGCTGAAAGGATGCCAGAAAAAAGAGGTTCTGTACAATCAATGTATGTCAAAGATACAGTGTATTCATACTGTGTTGTAAAACCTGGCAAGAAATTTATTATGAAAAGGATAAAGTAGCGAGCATATGGTAAGGAAGCTTTAGCTTCAGACAGCACTGAACAGAGCCTTTGCTTTTCTTTACTTTGGTCTATTAGGCAATAATCACCCAGTTTTTCAACATTATCCTTGTAAAATATTCTAGACATGACTGATTGAATGCTATAAAAGAGGGGGAGAGGAAATTGTCTTCTATATCTCAGCCAAAGCCTCCTAAATATTCTTACTTTAGTTTCAGAAACATCTGTATTTAGCTTTGTAGGTGAAAAGATTCCTTTCAACAGTTCTGAAAGTGAAACATGGCTTGAGCTCCTCAGAGAGTCACTTTAGCTGTTCCCAAGTATGAGCACAAAAAGGTCTGCTTTAGCAGATTAATGTATTCTGTAAAGTAACAACAGAAGGCCTTACCCAAAAGATCTGAAAATTGTTCAGTCTTTCAAAAAATATGTAAACCCAGACTAACAGCCTTCATTTGTGTGAAGTAAAACTGGTCAGTCCATGATGCAGAATGAACTATTTTGGTAACATGTAAAAAAGCTCCTTCAAACTCTTATTGAAATTGCATGTGTCAGCTGCAACCTCTGATGGGTACTAGTAGTATTTGCTGTTATTATCTTAATTTTCTGATAGACTTGAATTCATATTTTAGGAAAGTCCAGGGGGATTTTTTAATAAATTCCAGTATCTGTAACAGGATGGTGTCAGTTCTTTATGACATTTTTAGGTATATTTTATTAACAAGGTCAAGCTTACTGTAAATTTGGTGTGGCAGGATGTTGAGCTGGTCAGAGCTTTAAAATAGATCAATTAGCATTCTCCTTTCAGTGAACTCGATGAAGAAAACCATTTTAGACAGAGAAGAATAAAAATAAACCAGTTTCTCCCTGCCTTTTTTGTACTTTCAAGGCAGATCCTTTCTTCCAGGATTGATTTCAGTCATTTCAAGGACTCTGATGGTCTCCTGTGGTCCTCGTCTCATTTTCAGGCCTGATCTGTTTTCTGTTCAGCCATCTCAGTCCCTGCTATAGCGGCAAGCTCTCTTCTTCTAGATACCTTCCTCTGCCTCTTCTTCCTCTTGGCCAGTGCTTGCTTTTGTTGACCCTGCTCATCTCCTTCTGAGAGAGAGAGAGTCACGTTCTCTTTCTTCTGGGGGATCTACCTCACTCAGACATGCCATTACTAATAGAATGTAGTACACAGTGCAAGAACAAAGGAAACACAGGCTTTTAGTCAGCCTTCAGGGAGAGAAGAATAGTAATGAAACTTTGTATCTTCAAGACAGTTCCTGAAAATGTCTCTTTTAAGTCTGCATGGACTTAAAAACCTATGCCAAGCTGCCAAGTGAAACAAATGAACAAATAACACCCAACCTTTTTCTTCCAGGATAAGGAACTCAGTTTAAATGAGATTTTCAGTAGATGTATAAAAGTCAGTAGATGTGCAGTACAGGAGCAGGTCCAGCAGTGCTGACAAAGTATCTACCTCTGCTTTGTTACCAAGATTTGATTTTGCTCCTGCCTCATTGAGCAAATTTATAATTCCTTTTTGGCCTATGAAACTATAGTCTTGCCTAGAATTTGTATTCCCCCTTTTCTCAACTTTTTCCTTTATTTCTCTTTTCCAATATCTATGCATTAATAATGCATCTATGCATTATGTATTTATAATCACTCTGTGGACAAAATCTGTATTCTCTGTGTTACATCTGCTATTGTATTTAACAGTGTACAGTTAAGAAAAAACACTTATTCCTATATTTCCATTACTGTCTTCATACAGATAATTAACATTTTACATACAGAAATTAACATCTTTTGTGACAATGAAGTTCTCCTCCCTGTTCTACCAGGTGAGCAGAACAGGATGCTGGTCACCCAAGAATGATAAAATTCTGCCATCCTTAAAGGACCTAGAAATTACATTTCTGCAGTTTATCGTAACAATCAAGATCGTAATACTAATTAATTGTATGAACATCTGTTCTATATCCATTTCACTGTTGAGAAATGCTAGAATCCCTGCATTAAAGGCAGCCTTTTCACAGTGAATCTGGCTCTTGTTCATCTCCTATGGAGACTTTCTAAAATGCAGTTCCCTGGGGTAGGGGGAAAGTGGTCTTTCTCCATCTTCCTATCACAAATGTGTCCAGGAGGTAAAGCTCAACACGGCACTTTAATGTGTTTAATACGCTGACACTGTTTTCTGTTAATATGTACATACGGTTTGTAAGATTTTGATCTATATGTATTGCTTATATCAGTGTGCTTTCTAATGAGTTTACAAACAATAACTGATACAGCTGAATAGCTATATTTATATACAGTTGTAATTATGACTATTGAAAAAAATATGGGGCATACAAGCCTGGAAATAATCTTAGCTATGTTGTGGAAAAGAAGCACGGGCTGCCATGCATTTGTGGCTCCATAACTAGGGAAGATTATTTGAAATTATAGTTCATAATGAAAATTCAAATGTTAATGTACATTTGATTACAGCTAGTACAAGATTTTCGATTTTAAAATCATGCTGTCCATTAGGTCAAATTACAAATCAGCCTTCAGTTAGTTGTACAAATATAGAGTATTTGGACTATGGTTTATAGTATTAAATGAGTGTATTAGTATATTTTAATGTGATAAGCCTATTGTTCATACATAAAATGATTCCCTGAGAACATCAGTTACTATATAGTCATCTTTTAGTGTTCCTGCAGCACCTTCCTCATTGAGACTATTAATCTTCATAAAAATGAAAAGAGGGAATCCCAATCCCCAAAAAAGCCAATGACAGAAGTGCATTCAAATTGTCAAACCACCATGAATACATCCTGTATTATTGCATGCAACCGAGCTGTTGAAGGAAGACACCTGAAAATTGACATTAACAGCAATTACTGCATTTTATTATTTTAGTCACTTAATCTCCAGAAAAAATAACTAGAGTGTACTGATATCAAAGTAATGTTTTTCTAGAAGAAAATTCTGAGAAGCAATAGAATGAAAAATTAGCTGTTGACTATTTAAAATATTTATGGTCAACTGCTTCATAATTTTAAAAACCAAATTCAGGAAAAGTAGCATGATTACAAAAAACTTTTTTTGGGACTCAAACAGCTCTTATTTTTTGCATTTCAACATAGTATCTTTTTAAGTTTCAACATGATAATTCATTATGATGCAGTCCCCAAAATTAACAAATCAGGTATAAACTGTTTCCATGCAAAGTTAACTATTCTGCAAATGGAAGTAATTTATTTGCACTCAAGTGTGTTTAAGACTGAATAAATGCACCTAATAGATTCACTATATAAAGTTCTGAACAAACCTTTGAAGCAAATTCAAGAGTAAAAACCACATAGCTCAACTCTTAGGTTTTCCCAACAAATGTTAAAGAAAATAGAGCTTTTCACAATAATTAGCAATATATCCCTGTCTAAGATGAAATTTGTATGCAGAAATAAATAGAAATTATATATGGAAAAACTCACATAGAATACTAGAGAAATGGATGATGGAAACCTGTCTCTCACTCTGGAAGATATGTTTCAGAAAAACTGCTGATTAAGTGCTTATTTGAAGTGTCTTTTGACACTATACACTGTTTGCTGATGGATGGTGCTTTGCCTTGCTATACTGTAAGGTCAGTCCTTGTTGTAGAGCTTCACCTCGTTTTCACAGTTCATATTCTGAGCAAAGGGATTATTTTTTAAAACTCTCATGATTACTAGGCTGGGTTGAGATGTTAGTTTAAAAACCGTAAGATTCAATACAGCCAACTTAGGGTCTTGTAGATTTTGCTAAAAGCTCAGAAAAGCCAAATTTATATTTTTAAAAGAATAGTGCCATTTATAAGGACAGAGCTGTAACAAACTTTGGGCTTCCAGCAATCTTAAGAGATCTGCAGCATAGTCATGTCCAGCCTAACCTGAGTCAGTAGAAGATATTGAAGATATATCACTTCTACAGACAGTAAATAAATTAATTTCTTCCAAAATGATGCTGGGGTTTTTTTCATTCTTCTGCTTCCTTCTCCATTCCTTCTCTCATTCTGCTGGGGGATTTCAACCACCCCAACATCTGTTGGAAAAGTAGCATAGCAAGCTGTAGATAATCCAGGAGACTCCTGCAATGCCTCAGTGACAACTTCTTAAGACAAGGAATTGACAGCCCTACCCAAGGGGATGCATTATTGGACCTGATGGTCACAAATGCAAGTGAACTAATCAGGGATATCAAAGTTGAAGGCAGCCTGGGCTGCAGTGATCATGCACTAGTGCAGTTCACTGTCCTAAACGGTATGAAGCAGATGAGAAGGATAGTCAGGACTCAAAATTTTAGGAATGCAAACTTCCAGCTCTTCACGGAGTTAGTAAGTAGGACCACGTGGGAAACAGCCCTCAGGGACACAGGAGCAGAAGAGAGCTGGCAGATTTTTAAGGATGCTTTCCATAGAGTGCAAGAGATCTCAGTCCCCAGGTGTAGGAAATCAGGCAAGGAAGGAAAGAGACCAGCATGGCTGAGTTGAGACCTGCTGGTCAAACTAAAAGGCAAGACAGAACTACACAGGCAGTGGAAGTGGGGACAGGTACCACCAGAAGAGTATAGGGACATTTCCCAGTTGTGTAGGGATGAGGTCAGGAAGGTCAAGGTGCAGCTGGAGCTGAACTTGGCAAGGGATGTAAAGAAAAAAGAAGGGGTTCCACAGGTATGTAAACCAGAAAAGGAAGGTTAAAGAAAGTGTTACCCCCCTGATGAGCAACAGTGGTGAACTGGTAACAACAGACGAGGAGAAGGCTGAGATTCAAAACAACTTTTTTGCCTCAGTATTCACTGGCAACCCCTCTCCTCACAGCTCTCAAGTTGGTGGCCCACAGGACAGAGACAAGGAAGACAAAGTCCCTCCCACTGTAAGCAAAGGCAAGGTTCGCGACCCTCTGAGGAAACTGAACATACATGAGTCCATGCGACCTGATGAGATGCATCCCAGAGTCCTGAAGGAATTGGCTGATGTAGTTGCCAAGCCACTCTCCATGACATTTGAAAAGTCATGGCAGTCAGGTGAAGTCCCCAGTGACTGGAAGAAAGGAAACATGATGCCCATTTTAAAAAGGGTAGAAAGGAGGACCTTGGGAACTACTGACCTGTCAGCCTCACCTCTGTGTCTGGGAAGATCATGGAACAGATCCTCCTAGAAGACATTGCTCTAAGGTACATGGAGGACATGGGAGGTGATTCAGGACAGTCAGCATGGCTTTACTAGGAGCAAATCCTGCCTCACCAAGCTAGTGGCTTTCTACAATGGAGTGACTGCATCAGTGGACAAGGGAAGACCTATGGATGTCATCTATCTGGATTTCTGAAGGCCTTTGACACGGTCCCTCACAACATCCTTCTCTCTAAGTTGGAGAGATATGGGTTTGATGAGTGGAGTGTTCAGTGGACAAGGAATTGGCCAGTTGGTCACATCCAGAGGGTAGTGGTCAATGGCTTGGTGTCCAGATGGAGAACAGTGACAAGTGGTGTCCCTCAGTGGTCCATACTGGGACCAGTGTTGTTTAATATCTTCATTAATGATATTGACAGTAGCATTGAGAGCACCATTAGCAAGTTTGTCAATGACACCAAGCTGGGTGGTGCAGTCAATATGCCAGAGGGAAGAGATGCCATCCAGAGGGACCTGGACAAGGTGGAGAAATGGGCCCAGATGAACCTCATGAGGTTCAACAAGGCCAAGTGCAGGGTCCTGCACCTGGGCTGGGACAACCAGAGATATCAATACAGGCTGGGGGGAAGACATGCTAGACAGCAGCCCTGTGGAAAAAGACCCTGGGGTACTAGTGGATGAAACACTGGACATGAGCCACCCATGTGCAACTGCAGCCCAGAAGGCAAACCACGCCCTGGGCTGCATCAAAAGAGGTGATTCTGCCCCTCTACTCTGCCCTGGTGAGACCTCACCTGGAGTACTCCGTCCAGCTCTGGAGCCCCCAACACAAGGAGGATGTGGACCTGTTGAAGCGTCTCCAGAGGAGGACAATAAAAATGATCAGAGGGCTGGAGCACCTCTCTTATGAAGACAGGCTGAGGGAGTTGGGGTTGTTCAGCCTGAAGAAGAGAAGACTCCAGGGCGACCTGAAAGTACCTGAAAAGGGGCCCATAAGAAGGCTGGGGAAGACCTACTCACAAGGGCATGTAATGACAGGACAAGGGGTAATGTTTTCAAGCTAGAGAAGGGTAGATTTAGGTTGGACATTAGGAAAAAGTCCTTTACTGTGAAGGTGGTGGATCACTGGAACAGGTTGCCTAGAGAGGTGGTGGAGGCCCCATCCCTGGAGACATTCAAGGTCAGGCTTGATGGGGCTCTGAGCAATCTGGTTTAGTTGGAGATGTCCCTGCTTATTGTAGGGGGTTTGGACTAGGTGACCTTTAGAGGTCCCTTCCACCCCAAAACATTCTATAATTCTTCTCTTTCTGCAGTCTGAGGCACAAGTAGTGGAAAACATGTTAGCTCTAGAAGCTTCTAGAAGATCTTTCGAGGTCCCTTCCAACCCCTATGATTCTATGATTCTTCTATGATTCTATGATTCTATGATTCTATGATTCTATGATTCTATGATTCTATGATTCTATGATTCTATGATTCTATGATTCGATTCTATGATTCTATGATTCTATGATTCTATGATTCTCTAGAAGATGAGCTTTGCTTCCACAGCACAGATGCTCTAAAAACAAAAGCAATGAGGCATTGGGAGTTACCTTAATGACACTAGGACCAACTCTTCTGCTCTTTCTTTCTCTTACCATCCACCAGCGATTTAATAGTATATGGGGAAAGATAGTCTCTGAAGAAAAAGGTTTCATACTCCCAAATCTAGTAGATATGTGAAAGGATACCACAATGATAACATTACTACAGTGTAATTAATCACTTCCTGCTACAACTAGAAAACCTTTAACAAATGTTATTATAAGCAATTGCATTTTTATTCTAAGAAGTGATGCATAAAATGGAATACATTACAGTTTGGTTTGCATCTTAGTGATTTAAAAACATGGAACATTTTCCCCTCTAGTGTCTGGTACTGGAAATTACAACTAGTTGAATGCATTTTTTAAATACAGTATTTTAGTTAATTTATCATTTTATTATTTTTTAAATTTTATGCATGTTGAAGTCTTAGTTAGACCAAATGGGCTATTTTGAAATTATTTCCTAGTGAAGAATTAGTATCAGACCAAATTATCATACTGAAATCAATGGAAGTTTTATTGAGAAACTGTGGAAAACACCTATCTTCATACATTTCAGATGAGTTAAAATAACATCATACTACTGAATCAGAAGCAATTATAGCAAATACAGATTGGAACTCATACTGAAAATGTGGATATTTAACTTTTATAAAAGTTCTACACCTTCAGAGGTATCTGTATTATCTGCACTACAAAGAAATGCATTCTGGGAATAGCCAGCATCTGTTACTTGCAGTCAGAACCTGATCTGCCCCATCTAAGCTTGTCTCTATGGGTTCTACAAATTTAATGTGGAGGGACCATAGGTTGATACTGGTACTTAGTACAGCCAGCTAAATTCAAGAAATCAGGAAGAGCAATTCAAAGTGACTGCTATCTGTATCTGCCATAACAGAGTTCCTATACAGTCAGTAGAGAAAAGCAGGTATATAATCTAAGAACTTTTATTGGATGTTTTGCATATGTCATTTTCCTGTCAGTGAAGGGAGCTTTGGAGAATAGACAGTCAGAACCAATAACTGCTGCTTTAAATGTCACTATAGTGACAAGATTTTCTCATAGGCCTGGGAGTCTGCTCTCTTAAATAATATTTACCACTTACTAGGAGTATTCAAAGAGATCATACTAAAAAATGAAATGTTTCTAATCTTCTGCATGGAGCACATATCCCCACAGAATTTACAATCTATTGTATAATTACATTAAACTAAAAGCCTTTGTGTATAAATGGGACTTGGCCTGGATTTTACTGCTCCTTGTAATATTTCATGACAGGAGTCTATGATGGAAATCTGTTTTCTCCAATCATTATTCCAGTGAAATGTATTATCTCTTAGCACAAATCTTACCTCAGATAACTAAATTTCTGTTACTTTTCAAATTGGTTTTAATGGCAGCTTTTGATCTTTGTTTCTTCTGTTGTGTTTTGGGGTTTTTTTGGAGTTTGGTTGGGTTTTTTAGATTAAATGTATCTTTTGTTGGGTTTTTTTTGGGTTAAAGATGTGCTGACTGTCAAAGACAGCAAGCTCCCTCTTGCACATACAGGCTTCTCTTTAGCTGACTTTTCTCAGGAAAGGCACAAGGCCTTATTATTTCATTAAGAAAAAAAATCTGAGGATCTTCTAGAAGTTCCTTATTTTGTTTTTTCCCCATCTAGTTTTGTCCTCCTTAACTGCAGTTTTCTTTGAGGTCTACTTTCTATCTCCCAGGCTTTTCCATTGGTTCTTACCTATTGAAGAGAAAGTGCTGATGAAATCTAAAAAATCAAAGATGTCTCTACAGTTCTAGTGTTTCTGTGACTATTCTGACGTAGGTATATGTGAATAAAATTTATTCTTCTGTTAAGAGTGATGTTGCCTTTAAGAGACTCCCTTTTTCCATGATTCTGCTGGTTTAGAATTTTCCAGTTCTTAGCTCTTTCTTGCCTTTCTAAGAGGGGCTCACAGGTGGCCTAATCCTTTACAATGTATGAATAGTACTTCTACACTAATGCCTGTTGTATTTTCTTCTCCTTTGTCCCTCTGTACCCCTGCCCTAACTTGTATGTCTAACACTCATTGTTCTGTCTTCTGATATCTGCATAAGGGTGTCCCATATTGCCATGTATTTAGTGGGAAAAATGAAACTTCATAATTTTTCAATGAAACTTCTCACTTTGCTCCTTCTCTATTATAATTAATAGTCCTTCCTCTTCCTGTCAGTGAGTCAGGAATGCCATATGTTTATAAGAATGAGTAGTTATCCCAGTAACAAAACTAAAAGCAGTTACTAGTGGAATGGAGCAAATAGCAGCCAGATGTTTGTTTCATGAGAAAAGATGGCCTCAGAAAAATCATAATAATGCCATCTGTATGGCACTCTTACAAACCTCCGAGACATTGTGAACAACAGGATGGAGAATTCTGTCTCAGCTGACTAGCTTCTTGAGGTATTTTCATTGATTTTATAGAGGCCTCTGATACTATATTCCTATCTGAGGTACTTTGGTAGGTACTCTACAGCAGAAGACTTGAATGACATTGCAAAAGAGAGCTATTGTGATATAAATCATAGACACAAGAAAATAAGAATGCTACATACTACCCATTCTTGTTTAAGAAGCAGAGAGGTTGAAAGTAATAATAAATGGAAAAACAAACAAAACCAGTGAACAGACTCTAAGATAGGATTTCTACACTGCTGTCTAATCTTTCAAACATATTACTCACATTTCAGAAGTTTGTAGCTGCCACAGGTCTGCAAATTTTTGGTATCTGGTCCTTTGAGACAACACTATTCTCCCTGTTCAGGCAATTGCCTAAGTATTTTCTGGCCTAAAAAATACTTGTGAAGGAGGATACATTCAGAAGAAAGAACTCCTACACGTGACGGATTGTTTTATTACAGTTGTCCCATGGAAGCAACAAGAAAAAGTGTACCCTTTTTAGAGAAATTTTATAAATAAACTTAAATACAATACTGAAGTCCTTTATTGTTTAAAATGTTTAGCATTCTAGTATAAGAATGAAATCAAATAGCTAGTTTTCAATTAAATAGGATGTCGGTCATCCTAATGGAAACATTTTGAAAAAGTATATCAGGCTTAACAAAAATGAAGAAATTGTATTCCAAGAGAAGAAAATTTCGGTGTCTTGTAACAATCTCAGAAAAATATGCTTTATATAGATCAAGTAATGAATGTCTCTTATAGAACTTGCAAATTGAAAGATGCTGCAACTTATTATTTTTAGTGTCCTTTAATGAAGATAACTGCCCTAAAGGGGAAAAAAGTTGTAAGCAGTTTGATGCAGTAACACACAAAATATTTAGTGTGGTATTTACCCACTGCCAAAATCACTGCTAAGGGATTGCTTTCAAAATCTCAAGAAGCACAAAATTTTACGAAGCTTGGGTGAGCTGTAAAAATCTGACATTTGTTGAACCTTTGGCTAAATAGTGCCAAAGGAAGTATAAATCAAATACTTTGCCTAAAATTACTCTTAAACAAAATCGCACGGAGTTGGCTGTAGATGAATTAACAAGCAATTGGTTGCAGAGGGAGTTCTCCATTGATGGCAAACTAATGAATTCTGACGGGTTGAATGGTGCAAAGATAATGGGCTGAGCTGTCCACTGACTGTAAAGCAGAAGCTGATTAAGGTTGAGACTTTAGGAAAACACCCCAACAAAGCTGGATCAAAAGGAACAATTTATTTGATTCAGGGGTTGAACTGCAGGGGTCCAGTTTATTTACTACATATTGTTGTGTTAGTCCAATTCAAGCATTGGAAGTTTTACACTAGTATCATGACTTGCTACATAATTTGTGATTGTTCTAATCATAGAATCATAGAATCATAGAATCCTAGGGGTTGGAAGGGACCTCGAAAGATCATCTAGTCCAACCCCCCCTGCCAGAGCAGGGTCACCTAGAGCACATCACACAGGAACGCATCCAGGTGGGTTTTGAATGTCACCAGTGAAGGAGACTCCACAAACTCCCTGGGCAGCCTGTTCCAGTGCTCTGTCACTCTCACAGTAAAGAAGTTTTTTCTGATATTCACCTTGAACCTTCTATGCTCCAATTTACACCCATTACCCCTTGTCCTGTCACTGGTCATCACTGAGAAGAGCCTAACTCCATCTCCCTGACACTCACCCCTTACATATTTGTAAACATTGATGAGGTCACCCCTCAGCCTCCTTTTTTCCAAGCTAAAGAGGCCCAGCTCCTTCAGCCTTTCCTCATAAGGGAGATGTTCCACTCCCTTAATCATCTTAGTAGCTCTGCGCTGGACTCTTTCAAGCAGATCCCTGTCCTTCTTGAACTGAGGGGCCCAGAACTGGACACAATACTCCAGATGCGGCCTCACCAATGCAGAATAGAGGGGGAGGAGAACCTCTCTTGACCTACTAACCACACCCTTTCTAATGCACCCCAGGATGCCATTGGCCTTCTTGGCCACAAGGGCACATTGCTGGCTCATGGTCATCCTCCTGTCTACCAGGACCCCCAGGTCTCTTTCACCTACACTACTCTCCAGCAGGTCAGCCCCCAACCTATACTGGGACATCGTGTTGTTCTTCCCCAAATGCAAAACTCTACACTTCCCCTTGTTGAATTTCATCATGTTTCTCCCCGCCCAACTCTCCAGCCTGTTCTAATATTGCCATTCATCTTAATACTGTCTTTGAAATAATTTCACATTAAATTAGATATAAAGAGTTATTATTGCATAACTTGTTGGAAAACTTTTTCAAAACAGAATACTTGGTAACAGATTTCAGGAGATGAAACAAGACTAAATAATAGCAAGAGTTATCTACCAAAGAACTGCTATACAGTTTTTCTTCCAGAAGACGTGCCATTTTGTGCCTTTAAAATCAGGGCTGATGAAACTAAGACTTTATGTAAGAAAGGTGGCAAGACATACATGAAAAGACTGGATAACTTTTGTCAGGCCTAGATTCAGAAAAAAAATACGTAGGGCTTGTTAGGTGGAAAAGAAGGCTTTGCTTCTAGGGATATTAATTTGTTTAGCTTATGCACAAAACAAATTTAATTAAATCTCTTAGAAACCAGCAACAGAAGAAACAAGATTTATCCTTTTTATTATCAGCAGAAAGAAAAGCAATTATAAAGATACCTATTTTATTTCCTTTTTTTTTTAATCTTGTTCTGTCATCAGCAAAAAGCAGACTGAACTGTTCCTAGACAGTGACCTGTGTCATCAACCAAGACTGGATCCCAGTATCACTACTCAAGTATCAATGGACAAGGTACTTTTCTTGGTCCTGATTACAAAGACTAAAAAAAATTCCACAGACCTAAGCAGAAGAAAAGAAAAATAATCTGAATCTGAAGGTGAATTTGATGGGATAGCAAACTTACCAAGCTTTCATAATAAGGTTCTGAAAATTCTGATAGCGTTACGGATCATTAACATCAGTAGGGTGCTGGAAACAACTTTCAGGGAAAAACAAAAACAAAAAAAAAACAATGAAAAACCAAAACTTTAAACAAGAAGACAAAGACTGGACAACTATGGAACTTTCAGTGTTAACAGTCAAGGTTAAGCCATATCCTACTGCTCTCAGACTATAGATAAAATACGCTTATTCTTCTCAAAAAGAAAGATGTAATAGTATTAAACAGTATTTTTTTTCTTTTACAAAATGCTAATCTATCTCAAAGCACAAAAATACAATACAGTTTGAAATTAGAGATTTTTCCTTCCAAAACTGTAAACACTCTGACATACACAGACACTTATCATAAACCTTAATAAGACGACTCCCATGATCCAAAGTAGATTTCTAATTGGTCAAACTCTCTTGAAAATTTTTGTCAATAAGTCCTATGTCAAGGATAAAGAGCAAGTGAATATTTCTTATTTTATTGGAAAGATGAGTATGTATTATTGGAAAATTATTATGTGTGTTTAATCTTTGTATATGACACGGATATGTGACAAAGATAGACCCCTCAAGGAGTGATGATAATGCCTTTAAACTCTCATCAATTTCACATGCCATGAGAAGCAGGAAGAGAAATTTCACTTTCTGAAGAGAATGAGAATGCAAAGTCAGTCTTTACTCCATAACCTTACTGCACAGAAATAAGCAAGCAGATTCTGAAATACGATAATGAATTGACCGAGGAGATACTTTTGCACTTTGGTAGAGCTGATCCTGTGTTAGGCAGGATAAGAGGCAGACTGGATGACCCCTTGAAATTCCTACAACAGCTATTTGCTCTCATCCCTCAAGAATTTTACATATTTAATATGTTGAAAGCTACTAATATTTCATTTTTGAGGGCACAAAAGTCTAAGAGGTTGAAGGGAAATCAAGTGGAACAGATCAAACTTTCTAATTAGAAAAAAAAAGTCAATATATATTGTAAGTTCCTATGCATCTTAAATTATTTCTTTTAAGGTCATGCTTTTATGTTCCATTCAGAATTCAAGTGCCATTATAATGTCATACATCATTTTTCAGCCACTGCAATTTGCCAGGCAGAAATCAGGCAGCAATCATTGTGGCTATATAGTTTCCAAACTGTTGAAAATGCTGATGTGAGACATTTTTCCATTCCAGATAACTGCAATATAGGTGGAGTCTAAAAACCTTTCTGCTCCATGCAGGTGTTTATTATACCATTGGCAAAGCATACACATCAGGCAGATTTGGGTTGACAGTCCAACAGGTAGTAACCTCATCTCTTTTCTGAAGAGAGATGACAGGCATGCTCCTGGAAATTTTGGGAGGGAAAAAAATCTGAAAAAAGTGCCATTTAACATAAAACACGATAGTGAAAGGAATCACTGGAACAAAACAGTGAAGCTGTTTGCTTGCTTGAAATGATCAAATTTGTCTTTTGAAAACCATCCATTTGCCTTTAGAAACCAGAAAAACCCTGGCTGCTTAATAACATCAGTAAGACCTCTCAAAGACAAATAAACCCCCAAAAATTTAGCAATGAAAGGTCCCTCTGAACTTTCAATTGCAATTGATGTGCACAGCTTTGGCCTATCAGTACCCAAAGAACAGCATTGCAAACTTTATTTTGATGAAAAGCAGCTGCCTCTACCAATACGACTTTTTTGACAATTCAGGCAGGATAAGCCAAAGGCGAATGCAATGAGTTGGAACTGATTTTGATTTTAGACAAATCCATGGATTTGAGTGACTGGAATATGGACATACTAGCCATGTAGATCCAGTGACATAAGAAATCTTCCAGTTACCATTGCTAAAAACATGTCTTAGCAACTTCATTTTGAATATTTTGTTTACCAGAAGAGTTGAGTCATTTGAGCAGAAAGTGCCTTGAGCATCTGGGTAGAAAACAAAATACATTTGTCTCTTCTTCTCAAATGTAACTGGCACTGAAGCTAGTGTTTAGTTTTGTTTTGTTTTGCTTTTTATTTCCCTAGAGGTTTAATAGATCAATCATGCTCTGCTTTTGTAGAGGTGTTGCAGTAAGATGAAGACAGAACTATGTGAAGTAACTGAAATATTCCTGGGACTTGTTGCAAATTCAGTGGCATCATTTTGTGTGTCCTGAATATTTTCGATCCTCTAAAACATCTGAATCCTAATTTCAGTTAAGGCAAGAAGAAAAAAAAAAAAAATGTAGAAAAAAAAAATCTTTATAGTGGCTTTCAGTTTGAAGCATTCTAATGGTGACACAGACAGATGACACCCAGACCTTGGACATTTAAACACAAGCCAGCTTCAGGGATAAGAAGTGTTTGACTGGGGCATTCACACCCTTGAAATCTTTCTGTTGAAATGAAACTGCCCAGAAAAAAACAGTCTGAAGAAACAACAATCATAAAAACAAAACAACCCAGCAGTGACCACCTTCCCCCTTCTTAATTGTCCAAAAAAGTTCATGAGAAAAAAGAAACTTCATCTGAGTCCCCTGTAAGGTGACTATATTTGAAAGACAGCAGGAACCAAGTTTCAAAAAAGGGTCTTAGTAAACTGTCTTAGTAAACTGCCTTGCTCACCTACCCAGGTTTTCCTGAAGTGGATAGAATGAACTGTTCCCCAGTCAGTAGTTCCTACACCACAGAGTATCCCTCCATCTCAAGGACAGAGAAAGAGGACACTCACTAGTAGTTACAGATCTTCAGAACTCTATGTATGTCCATAACAGTACAGGAGGTACGTGCAGCACACACCTTTCAGCTGGGAAGTTTATCTCAAGAATATTCCTGTTGAGCACAACCATCCTGCTGTTCTCTTTACTTCACAGTAGGAGCAGAGAAGCTGGTACTTGCTTTCCATCTCTCAGTTCTTCTGAATTGCTGAGCCCTAGTAGGTCAGGGACTTTGATAAGGGGAGGGGGAGAGTAAAAGGGTATGCAGAGCATACACATGGTTACCAAACACTGCAAAGCTCCAGTTCCTGGTACACAACTTTGTCTTTTACCCCTAGCACTTTGTCATGTGCATATCCTACTGTGAGTGACTGCCATCCACCCTGCACAACTTGCAGCTTCAACAAAGATTCTAGAGGACTGCTTGGCTAGTCCCAGTGCCCTCTCTGAAGCCTCTGCAGTGATGTAAACCACATTGAAAGTGTGTAAGGAGTTTTAAATGGCATTATATGGAAATGTTGGAAAAAACGACGTTTTGAAGAGAGGCCACTTAATCTACCAGATCGTATCCAATCGAGTTCTGTTTTAGCTTGAGTGGGCAGATGTCACATCGAGTAAGAAAGTAGCATAGCTTCTTATGGCTTCAAATTCAATTTAAATAGGCAAAGATCATTACAGAAGGGTGTGTAACTTCAGCTGCAGCTGACTGTCACAGCCATAGAAGCTGAGAACATTTATATAAGTTAAGGATCTATTTGATTCAAAGCGGATTAAGGAGGAAACTACCAAACTCCACAGTCACACAGACATCCCACTTTCATACAACCAAATGTGAGCAATGTCACTGCTATTAAAATCTACTGTGAAACTCTCAATTCAATGTAGAAAATCAGCCTAATTTAATTAAATGGGGCAGACAGTTCTGGATTTTCATCCTATAAATGAAAGATGATGCTGAAGTGGAAAGGACAGTTTGAGATACTCAGTCCATTCAAAATTAGGTTTGAAGACAAATCTATCAGCAGATGTAATTCTCACATACTGAGAGGGAAGAAAATCTAAACATCTGCATAAAAAGAAGTGTGGCCAACAAGACAAAGGAGGTGATTCTGCCCCTCTACTCTGCTCGTTAGAACCCACCTGGAGTACTGTGTCCAGTTCTGGAGCCCCCAGCACAAGAAGGACATGGAGCTGTTGGTGCGAGTCCAGAGAGAGCCACAAAGATGATCAGAGGGCTGGAGCACCTCGCCTATGAAGACAGGCTGAGAAAGTTGGGCTTGTTTGGCCTGGAGAAGTGAAGGCTTCTGGAAGACCTCATAGCAGCCTTCCAATGTCTGAAGATGGCCTACAGGAAAGCTGGGGGGAGTTTTTACAAGGGCAGGTAGCAATAAGACAAGGGGTAATGGCTTTAAACGGGATGAATGGAGATTTAGGTTAGACATTAGGAGGAAATTCTTCACTGTGAGGGTGGTGAGACACTGGAACAGTTCATCCAGGGAAGCTGGATGTGTACCCTGGAAGTGTTCAAAGAAAGGTTGGATGGGCTGTGAGCAACTTGGTCCAGTGGGAGGTGTCCCCTGCAAGGGGGTTGAAGCTAGGTGATCTTTAAGGTCCCTTCCAATCCACACCATTCTATGATTCTATGAAGGGTATGCAGGTGTTAATTAAAAATGAAATTATTATTGTAAGGGGTGCTGCTCCAGGCAATATAAAAGATGTCATGTAACAGGAATATATACTTCCCAAAGTGTATGATATGCACAGTATATATACATACATACATACACTAAACAGGCTTTCATTCTGCCACATCTCTTAACCAAATCTAATAAAAATTATAGCTGTGACAATGGAATGAATGATCAGCAGAGAATTCTAGAACAGGGCTTTGATCATACCTCAAATTATAAATCATTGCACAAACCCAATTACTACTTACTTGATTGCAATTGTTTTAATAGGAACCTCCTTTTTTGGTACTTCTGCAATGTTTACTACACAGAAGCTCAATCCATGACAGGGGCTGGGGCAGTATAAATAAGCATGACATTGGTAAATATTATTCCTATTGCTATGCAATTGCATTTTTGTTGTTATAAATATAAGTCTCTTATTTCTTTTGTATGGTTTAGAAAGTGTTTTTTCAACTTAGTAGATAAGGTTCGTGGAAATGAAAACAAGAGACTGTTTCCAAATTTTTGCTTTCCCCTTATACTTGTCTTAATATTTTCAATATTTAAACTAGTGCATATCAACAGAGGGACCACTCCAATGCTTTTTATAAAATCTCCATTTAGATTTTACAACTGTAGTAACAAAATCCTGAGTCGTGTAAGCAGCTTGATTGGTGATTTACTCTGACTTTAGCGTTGCGATTTAGTTTCTTCAGGGACAATGCAAGAGTCTGTCTGATTTGTTGTTGCTTTTATGAGAAAGCATATTTGGCTGCTAGTCCCAGAATAATATTTTAATGTAAAAAGTATATTAATTCTATGATGAATACTTCTAAGTCAAAGTTACTAATTGTCTCTTAAAATTAACATCAATGTGATGAACATCAATGTCAGTAGAACAGAAGCTTTCTGGAAGGTTTTGATGTCTGCAGCTTATGTGGCAAAGACCACAACTCCAGTAGCAAGCATTACTAGCTTTTCTTGTAGTGATTGTAAAGCTATGCATGCCTATGTTTTATTACTACTTTATGGCTGTCAGTAGAATTTTCACACACACATAGTCACTGTCAACTGGTATTTCAAGTTGCTTACAAGGACATAAACAATTTTATTAGAGGTTTAAAAATTCACAATCCAGAGACGACCTGAATTTCTTACTATAGATCTGTTCACAGATGACCTGCAGTCTTCTGAACATGGTCATCAGACATGCTTGTCTTAGGAAAGCAAACAAAGCTGCCTGCAAATACAAAGCCCTGCAGGCCCTCCCAGCAAGTACAGCAAAGTGTTTTTTGGCCAAACTGAGGGGCTGATCACTGATGTCACATGTATACACTTTAAAACAATGTTAACTTCATTGATGTGAGTGATCTTAGCAAGGAGAAAAATGCAACTCAAGCCCATCTCCTGCTTTCAGCAGCAACTTTCAGGAAGTTTCTGATTTCAACAGCACGGAAAGCTTTGGAAATGTGGTGAAAGAGATGACAACAATTATTCACCTGGCAAAACAGATTTTAGGGCCAGCTCTGTGAGAAACATATGAACCTTAGACAATGGTGAAAGAGAGAAGATGCATTTTGGGGCATATTAGACATTATTTGAACTGTCATTTGAGACACAAAGAGTGGAAATATCTGAAAGTCTTCTTTTCACTGTGGCTATGCAATATAAAGCACAAAAGTAAACTAAAAGGCATGGCTAAAGGGGCTGACAGAAAGCTGAAAGGATTCACATCAGCTTTTGAACTTTGTATCACTAGTGACCAACTCCTATGTTTATTTCAATGATCTTCATTATGTACCTAGATCAAGAGAGAGGTAAATGGAGAGAAGATTTTAAATGGCATTATATGGAAACGCTGGAAATAAAGACTTTTTGAAAGGTGGCCACTTAATCTACCTGATAGAATCCAACACCTCTAATCCAGTAACAAATGCTTAATCACAGTTATACTGAAAAGACTATGCTATAGTGGAAGCCAGCGGATCAGGTGAATCACAGCCTCATGACCTCCACTAGCTTTGCCGTCTAACTGATGCCTCTCAAAATTGTATTCTTTGGAAAAATTCCAGAAAAAATAAACCAAACATCTTTGAATGTTTATCTTCATTGTATCATTTCAACCAAAGACAGCTGTGCAGACTTAAGTAGGAAATTGCCTCAGTACATGATCATGAAAGAACATCTAATTACACGGTTCATTTCAAGGTAATTTTTTGAAGGTGTATTTGACCTCTATTTTCTGAATAACACACTTTTGTGTACAAATAGCATTGATAAGGATATCTGGAGAAAAACCTCAAGTGTTTTCTTTTAAAGTTTTTATTCTTGAAACATAGCAGGTCCACTCTTAATATTTTCACAAGCTGCTCAGGGATTGTTTTAAAAACATACGGGAAGATGAAGACTGAGTTGCCTGCTGACAGACTCATGGACCACTCACAAGAGAGCAGGAAGGATACCAAACTTAAAAATCAGAAATGAATACATGTAATTATATGTATGGAATAAACACAACAGTGCACACAACTGGGTCTCTACACAGACACAAGTTTTGAAGTAATGGGTCACAAATGTGGAAAACAAAACCACCATCTGCCATATTCAGAATAGATGACTTACCCAAAAGATATACTCACAAATTTCTGCCTCAGCTCTAAAGTACTACAGAATAAATCACATATAAAGCATGGAATTCAGAGAAACTTAGTATCCATTGCTGTATTCAGAAAATGTATCTCTCAAGCTTTATAAAGGGACAGGAGACAATACATTGCAATATTATTGCATATTACTCATTTACTAGAGATAATACGTCTCATTTAGTCTGAAATCGTGCTTGTAAGATGTGAAGGGATCTAAAAAGCCTCAGGTGAGATGACCTTAGTGGAAGCAACAATCCAGAATAAGGACAGTTCTTAATACTTTTTCTTGAAAAGTTCTACAGTGCCACTGAAGCTGAAAAGCTTCCTTTTTCCCTAGCCTAAATATGCTAAACTAGGCATGCTCTGAACAAATGCATCCATGACCAAAATAAAACTAATTGTACAGTGTCTGAAAATCTTTGCAGGGCTAGGGGCATCCCAGATCATCGCAAATTTGTAATGATTCATATACTCCTTTAAAATACACAAGTTTCAGAAAAATCAGTTTTGGTCAATAGACTCAGAAACACACCTAGAAAGGGAAGAAACGTAAGTAGTGTGAATTTGCAATGACAAATGGTAACAGCACAGCCCTAAGGCACCCTCCCAACTACAATTTGTATTCATCTTGAAGATCCTAAGATATCTATTAAGAAATAAAAAGAGCCTATGCACTTAACCATGAACATTTAAGATCAAATAATCAAATAGGTGGTGGAAACAAATTAACTACTTTGGACAAGGAAAGTGGATATTGACAGAAAAAGATGATGAATCAGCTAAACTGGGCACACTACATACACAGTACTACACTTTTTTTTTTTTCCATGTTTTTTTGGGGGATAAATGAACTGTGGAATAGTGGAACACTGACAAAATAACTAAGAGACTAACTCGGGGACATTACAGGCATTCATGCAATAGCTAAGAACATGATACAAATGCAGATAAATTATGAGGAGGCACTGAAGAAAGCAGTGACAGATAAGAGCAAGTTGGATTAGATAACATCAAGGCGATAGTGAAAGAAATCAAATACATTAGCTATATGTTCTCTCCATGGGAAACCAACCGACTTGACAGAAAAGATGCAGCCACAGTCTGGTACAAGGCTTCTGTATGGCACAGAGGTGCTGTGGAATATTATCTCTGCAGTTATTTCAGATAAAACAATCACTGACTGCCCTGCTGAGACAACAGACTGTTCCAGAATCAATCTGGGAAATGTCCATGGGAACATAAGCATTGGAACAAGTACATTCAACAGCAGAACTGGGATACTACACACAAGCCTGCATCATTCAGTGAAGCCCAAAAATGTCTGAGGAACTGGGCTTTTACATTAGTACTACAATAGTTGTAACAAGAGAAAGATAGTTGTAACATAAGAAAGAAACTAATTCTGAGCTGAGAAGAAATTACTTATCATCGCATATGCCTCAAAGAAATAAACAAATATATAAACAATACAGGTCAAAATAAAACTGGCTGTAGTCAAATCCAGATCATACTTTATTTTCTTGGAAAATACTTCCAAGGTTACGCTGAACGTTACTTCAGTTGTAAAAAATTGATCTTAAAGTCAAATTCCTATTTCAGTTTGTATAGAAGAGAATCAAAGAAGTCACCTTAGTGCATTTTCTTCTTCAAATATATGATTAAATCTGCCTATGGCATTCCTATACATAACTGCCTATTACATCTCTATCTTAAATCAGCATGTGATCTATTATCTTTCTTCTTCTGAACTAATTTTTTTTTTTACATTGTTCAAGTTTCATTTATAAAGTATTACAGACTCTTACAGAACTTCACAAGCTCCAAGACCCTTTGGCCTCTGTGGCATCTTCAGTTCCAAAGCCAAAGGCTTCATGCCCAATTAGTCTTGGACAGAATCATCTCCAGAATTGATGGATGATGATCATCTCACAGGCCCTTAAAAGAGAGTCACTACTTTTAACTACAGCTGAGGCCAGATATTTCTAATACTAGAATTTTGAAAAAAATCTCACATTGATGGAATGTTTTGCTCCATAATTAGAAAGGCCTTACTTGTCTTATTTATGTACTTCTGTTGCCTATTTTTTGCTGTCAATAGTTTGCATAACATATACACTGTTACTGCTCAAAGCACTTTACACTGTATCAAAGAAAACAGTTTAGAAGCAAACAATAGTTAGCTGTATAAGTCTTTGGTGACAGACAAAACTTGCAGTGATTTTTTTTCTGGATTCACAAAACTAGCAAATGGGCATTTCAGTTGCCTACAAGTTTCAGCTTCTACCATTTTTATTCTACCATTATTCTACTATTTGCTCCACTTAACTGAGACTATTTTTAAGACTCATATTAATACCTTTTTCCACAGCCCCTGTCAGAACAGTGCCAGTACACCACAACACTTTGAAGGCAATGCTGAGTCAATTCTTACCTTTTGAACTTATTTTGACTTATGGTATCGCTGCACTTTCTTTCAGATAATATTATTAGTAATTACCTGGAATGCTATCAAGCTCCTCTATCTGTGCAGTAGAAAAGACTTACCTTCACAACTGAACATTCCTGGTATTTCACAATGATTTGTAAACAGAAGGGATTTGATGTAGAGGCAGAATAAATATGAAGTGCTAAAGTGTAATTTTTGAAGTAATGGTTTCCTAAGTGTAGTCACACTTTAAAATTATATAGGGTTTGATACAGAAAATACATGTAGAAAAATTACAAAAAGCAACAGAAGCCAATGCATTTAGCTAATTTTAAACTGACAACTTGAAAATCGTGACATAAAGCAGGATGCATGAGGGGATCTAATGGAAGGTAATGAATTACAAGCTTTGGCTAGGAACAAATATGGAAGGAAAGACATGACAGATAGGAGGACAAAAAAGAAAACTACTAAAAACAGAAGTTCAAGGCAGAATAAGAAAAAGAGGTCACGTGTACACAAGTGGTCAGAAATTTAGTATTTGATATATTGACGCAGATTGAAAGAAAAAGGTCACTTCTGAACTTTGAGGATGGATATGGAGGACTGGGAAGATGGTTCTGGAAGCCAATGAGGAAAAGGGCAACTGATGCCCTTTCATTAGAACTTCAATAGAAATTTTTTTAAGTCTGATCTTCTGAAGGTGCACAAATAACAACACCGGAGAGCTTGCTTGCCATTTGTTGTTGAGGAGCTGGAAAAACAACATAAAGCTGCTTGAAAACCCCACAAAAATAAAGGGCAAGAGAAAAATGACAAAATGAACTATGCCCACTTGCATTTATTATTTGGTATGTTAAAGCATGCCAGATAACATGCAGTTTTATTTTAATTATGAGTAGCAAAATGCTTCATTATCCTTGTCAGATAACACACAGGTAGGATAACTGAATCAAATGGATTCCCTTATTACTGCAATCTAAAATCGTCAGAAGCCTGGTGGAATCAAGATATCCTGCACAAAAGAACAGATCCTTCTGGAAAGCCTCCTTGTGACAATGATTATGATGGGGTCTAGTACCATGTCTGTCTATCACAGAAAGCACAGAGCTTGAAGTAGCTGTACTGTTTGCATTGGTGTCTGAGGACAATTCCAAGTTGGAACTAAAAAACTAAGTTGAATTATTATTATAACCAGTAAATTAATTTCAGGGCAAATAAATTAGGCTACTTAAGCAAAATCAGGATACTTGTGAACGTACATGAACTGCCAGAAAACCTCAACTTAAAGTGTTCTGAGCTCTGACACCCTGTGGACTAAAATCTCCTTGAATTACTGAAAGTTTGCATTGAGGGTCTTTCTGTCCACCATGAGTAGTGTTAATTACTGTGGCTGTAACCATTCGGTGGGGTGTAGAGCTTCTAATCCTCAGAAAGATCTCCAGTAGCAGAGACAGACTTCACCCCTACGTAACTATGTAGGTACACATGCAAAGAGAGTAGTAGCTTACTTCTAATAACTAACTCCACACTTAAACCTATGAGAGGAAGGTTGGTTTTAGGATTATTGCCTACCTAGTGCCCTACTATAGCTGACATATTAATCTAACTTTTCCAATTATACTGCATTCCTAACTTATCACCTCATCTGACTTCTTACTTACCTCAGTAGAGATTCAGAGTTTCTGAAGAGAAGGCATATTAACTTAATTAACATATGATAATTAAACAGTCCTTTATTTCCAGTAATATTCCAATGTACTAAAACTGTTTCCAGAAAAAAGTAGTTCAGAGCATGCTCTAAGAAGTACACATACTACATTTGTACTTAGCACAAGAATATGTAGAAATGCTCCTACAAAATAAATTCTTAAAATAATGTTAATATATAAAGAAATACTTCAGTATTACTACTGGAAATTCCATTTATTCATTGGAATACCTGTATAACAGAGCAGACAAAAAAGTGACAAGCAAATTCATTATTTGGAGATTTATTCGCAAGACAAGTGAGCTTCATGTTTTTAAGTAAAGCAAACATCCTGTCCAGTCATCACAAGGAATGGTCACCAATTCAAAGGACAGAAACAGGTGAAACCTCTGTGAAATTTGAATCTGATCAAGATAGTTTTCTGAGTAAATATGGGGACTGGAGATAATATGAATACGTGAATATAAGCAAAAAATTTTAGAAATCAATTCACTGCTTTGGTTGTAGTCTATGAAGTTACTCTGCACTACAAAGATGTGCTCAGTCAGCTAGACTCCAGTAAGCACTCTGGCAGCAAAGTCCCATGACTGCAATAGCATGAAAAAAGTAAAAGATCCAACAGAAAAGCTTAAAATGAAGGGATGCACCACAATTGTGACAAATACCCCAGTACAAAACTAGCACCCACAACTAGATTTCAAATTCTGTGTCCACTAGGTTGCTTCAACTTAGCTTATTTGCTTCTTTCTTTCCCCCCATTCATATCTCTTAATTTATTGTTGTCAGATTTAGCCATACCTTTAGGGCACCTTTTAGATAATGATTGCTGGAAGCAATATTAACAAGTTGCAAGTGCAAGCTTTGCACAATGGTATAATCTCCCCTAGATTGTCACAAAGTATGCCTTAGAAATTCTTACCAGGAATAATTGCAAAAGCAGCATTCAACCTCCTTTTAAAATGCTAGTAATTGTAATGCCCCTACGAACAGTGCAGCATCCCACTATTCTATCACTACAGAATGCATAAAAAATAGGTTTCACAGAATGTGCAATGGATCCCATAAGGGAGAGACCCAAGTCCATAACAATTCTAAAACAAGAACTTATCCAACAAAACCTGACAGTTCTACACTCAGAGGAAAAATGCAGGGTGTGTCGGTTTGGCACCGAGTTGGCAGTCCCTCGATTCACCCCTCCCCCCCTCCTCCCCCAAGGTAGGGAAAGAGGGAGAAAAATGAGAAAGAGAGACTCTCTGGGTTGAAAAGTGAAACAGATATGAAAAATATTATGAGAAGGGAATAGTCTGGTTTGCTAATCCTGCCTTCAGTCTAATCTGCTCCCCCGTAGAGGGGGGAGGCTGCAGACAGTCAGAAGTCACCTTGGTTATCATCAGTCCACTGGCGCTGCTAAAAAGTTCACTGAAAGGAAGAAAATAAAAAAATCAGCAAAGAGCTTGCTCAAACCAAAACACGGGGGGGGGGGGGGGGGGAAGAAAAAAGCAGAAACCCCCCAAAAAAAACAACTTCAGCAGCAAACAATTTAACAAGGATAGTGCCAGGTTATTCTTCAATGCAGGAGTAGTCATCTTCATGCTATCTTTGGCATAATACTCAGTGGCTATGGATCTCCAAAGAAAAAAGTGCAGATGTATGATCAACAGAAGAAGGACAAATTCCTAACATCCAAAAATGATTGAACAAAAGTGGGTATGTTAGGTAGATACAAAGTAATGCTGGAGGAGAGTGTCTATGAACAGCACAAGCATTTTGCTATAACAACTATTAATATCTAGGCAGGTTTCCAGCAATCAACAAAACATTCACAGCCGACTACCTTATCAGGCACTGCAGATATTCCCAGTAGTGGGATAACTAAACAGACAAGAAAAAAAAGAATCAGCAGAGGAGCTGCAAAAACCAGTTGTAGGATGTACACGAATTTGTAAGAGAAGATATGAAATAAATATCCAATTATTTGCTAAAAATAATGTTTGAAAACCTCTGCTCAAGAAAATGGAAGAAAATCTAACTGCATTTTTAGCTCTACATTAGGTATTTAACATATGCTAAGACACAAACTTGGTTCTGCTCTCTTCTCTGTACTTACCAGTATACAGAGAAGATGGCAATTTGTTTTACCCAGCCTCATGGGGATTACAGTGTTAACTCTGTAGTCCTGGACACTTACACAAAGAACAGTTAAAATGGGCTTGGCCAGTGAAACCTATGTTTAAGTGACACTCACAGATACCAAGGTCTCTGTGGGAGCTGTTCCAATTAGCATGAATTACAGAAACTTTGAAGTTGTTCTAATTTGTACTATGAACTAAACCCACCGTCTGTGCCTAGGTGGAGGAAACATAAGGAAACACCACTGTCCTTTGCTCATGTCAGACAAGCTGAATGTTGTTCTCCTACAAATGAAATCCTCATTTCTAAAGAGTGTGTATCTTCACAAGCAATATACAAAAATGTCACCACGTGCCAGTGGATGTTGCATTAGGAAATTAAAAAAAAAATTTAAAAGGTACTTTCTGTAAAAATATCCAAACAATTACAGGCAGTATTTCTAGATGCATCTATATCTTTAAATTCATAAAAACAATTTAAACCACAAAATGGAACAACCTTTGGTACAAGTACCTTTTGCAGCATGGTAAAAAACAGTAAGATTTACATATGCTTTGATATGTGTTTCTGCATATCCCCAGAATAACATACAGTCAATACTAAGAAAATCACTAACTAACAACAGGTGTTGGAAATGCATTACAACATCAGGAAGGGAGAATATGATGGGTTAATGAAGCACTGCAGAGACTCTCAACAGTATGATTCCTTAGACAAGAAAAAAAATCTAGAGGAGAGATAAAAAGATAGTGAGCAGAGACAAGCAGGCTGATCAGAGAAATTTCCAAAGCAACATCATACATGGCTATGATGATGTCATATCTGGCAACCAAACCACCAGATAATCTGTACAATGAGACTATAGCAGCAAAACCCCGATTCTAAAATATATTCTGCCTAATTAATATATTTAAAAACTACAAATTTCTAGAAAGCAGAAAAGGACAAAGATAATATCAAGGACAAACTGATGTGATTTGACTAGACAGCTAGTACAAGCAAACTGTCCTTGACTTAAGTAACGTAACAGCCATTTGTTAAACAAAAAAAAACAACACCCAAACCCCAAAAAGAAGAACACTGCAATAGTAGACGGCCTTTTGTATTTTCTTTATTCCCAAGGCTGCTCCTGAATCATCAATTCGCAGACTTAATAGCTTATATACCTACGATACCTGAAATTTTAAGTGGCTTCTCATCTCAGGATACACAGATCAGGCACTTAAAGTACAATGACCCTGATCTGTAATCAGCTTTATTGCTTTACTATTATCAGTAATCCAACAAAAATCCTGTTCTGACAACAAAGTTGTGGTAAAGACTTACCAGCTGACTGCACTTTAGGTGTAAGGCTGTTGCAGTATAGCAGCCTTCTTACTCATGGACAAGCCCTGCAGCAAAAATGTGAGACAAGCACTGACCTTGGTAAGAGGTTTGCTATTGATTTCAGTGAAACCAGGATTTTGCTTTTAGAAAAGGTATTTCCAGAGATGAGGCATACTCCTAGGGGTAGCGCTCTCTCTCTTAGAAGCAGAAAGGTTATTTTGTAAATAGACTAACAGAATTTTCTATCTGCCTTTTTTTAAGCAGCAAAATGACAGACGAGATGTTTTTACTTAACATCTCTATTCTTGTAATGTGGATAGTGTTAGGTAATATTGATACAGCAGCAAAAGTATATATATATTGACAGAAAATATATTTAGGCAGTGAAAATACCCTTCTTGAGTTGGAATAAGGAGAAAGAGCTGTAACTTAAGGTGATAGGTGATTCCAAAGGGATTTGTACAAATACCTACTACACCTGGAAATTGGACTTGACGATCAAGAAGGTCCCTTCCAATCCTTTGTTCTATGTGAGAACTAATTCAGTAACAGATTCAGGAAAGGCTGGAAGATGTTATATGGCATAATGGAAACTGGGGGGAAGAACCCAAGTTTTGTAAAGCAAGTTACATTTACATGAACCTGCATGTTAGGTGCAGGCATTACAGTACTCAAATTACAAAAGGCAGACCCCAGAATTACAGAGCCACAGGTAATCTGGAAACATATCTTTAATGTAAATAATTACTATAATTAAGACAGAACATATACATAAACTGTTAAAAAGAGCAAGTGTGTTTTTATTTATAGGCCATTAATTCTTCATCCAAAATGAAACAAAAATGCAACTGCAGTAACTGGTTCATTCATATTTATGCAAACTTGATTCTTCGTAATATCAAAGTACCATATTTTCAACAATATCTAGTCCCAAAAAAAGTCTGTGGATGCTGTTACTCAAGGAAAAAGAGATATCCAGAGTACCACAGGAGAATAAAAACACATTGCAATTCTTCATTTTACAAGCAACTTTGTGATGTTTGACTGAAGGGGCAAATAGAGGCTGTTAATGAAGAAAATTCTCATGAAGAGGTACCTTCTTTTCATTATCTCTAACATAAAAATGTCCCTACCCTAGCTGTATTTGGCTAAGAATACTCTTTCACCTCTGATAATGAAATCACTTATTTTGTCCCCAACACAGACAGGGAGTGAAATGTATCCTTAAAAGTAAAACTAAGGAGTAGAAAACCACTATGGAAAAAAGGAACATCAAATGAAATCCATAGCTATCACAAGGGGGGAAAAGAGCATTAAGATTCTTCCTCAAAACATACCCAAATGTAAGTCTTTGCTGACACTTCTGTAGGGTGTGACTGGATACCAGTTTTCAAGGCTGATCTCCTCCATCACTTTGGCCAATGGCTATAGAGTTGGCCATCTTGGTTGGCTAAATAATGCAGTACTGGCTGTTGCACTATAACCACACCAGGCTAACACTCAAGTGCAGCTGACATGGCCAACTACCAACAGCAGTGTTACCAAATGAGCTTACACAATACCAAGCACTAAGGGAGGAGCTGACCTCTGTCAGCACAGGGGCCAGGCACCTCTGCTTGGTAACCTCTCCCTGAAGACCAGTTAGTTTTGCTAACCTTGCATCTGCACCCCAAAAGCAAAGTCAGGGTGACACAATATAAATACACCTTATATTTCAGCATCATGCAGAATCACATATAATTCATCATGAAGAATGACATTTCTGTAAGCCTAAATGGAAAAATTACATATACTGTCCAACTTAACAAAAGTAGCTAAATAGCCTGTTTAAGGGTGTGGACAGAAAAATATAACTAACCTGAAACCATCTATAAACCTTTCCAGCTGCTTAGTATGTATTTGAATTGGTCACACCCTGTAGCAGTTCAAATCAGCTACTTCTATTCTCTCTTCTGTTCTGGAGAGCAGGGGACCTTAGGAGTTAAGGGATGTGTAAGAGTCTGAGGGAAGCACTAAAGGATCTTCTTAGAACTCTAGCAATGGAAATTATGAGGAAAAACCCACAATAAAAAACAAAACAGCCCACCCCCCCAACCCAGACAACCTAATTCAACTCCCTAACTCAAATACAGAACTTCAAGATAATCAGGAACTGCATTTTTATGATCAGTAAGGTTAACAGCTGTTCTTCAAAAAGAAGACCCGGTTAGATCATTTATAAAATAAAAAAATGAGCTGAAAATATTTTACTTCTGCTGTATGGTGTTTCTCCATATAAGGGGTATAAGTTTGCCTTCTCTTTATAAGGTAACAAACATGGATCTTTATGGATAAAAATAAAAGAACCATAGGACATGAAATTCTGTACACTTACTGGTCAGTTATTACAACAAAACTATTTAGAAGCTACAGGAGTCACTTTTTAAAAGCTATAACCAAACTTACTAATTATACCTTAGTTTGTGATCTAGTTGAAAAAGAAAAGATTAGCAGTTTGCAGCACACTTACCATCTTGGTAAAGTTTTTTTAATATATTTTATCCATTCTTAAAACTAAGAAAGAAGATAATCAGACCTTTATTAGGTCGTGTAAGGTAGAAACCTTGAATATCCCCCACTGAACTGTAATATTGCCCATTTTGTGACTTTAGAAGGGCTAGATTTTGAAAGAACACTTCTTTAGTAGCAACACTTGTATTACAGTCCCAAGCATTACTTAACTACACTTTAAACACTTATTTATTAAATAAGCAAATGTTAAAATGCTAACAAATTGTATGCTGTTACCCTGAAGAATTCTTAGTAATAATTGTTCTCCTGAAACAGAGGTTGGTAATTGTTTCTCAGGAGTGGAAAATGTGGAATTTGAGGCAGCTCACAGATGTGAGTGGAAGAAAAACTGCCAACATGGGTGACAAGGCTCTTATTGAGGTTTGCAAAATTAAACTGTGATGCACAGCATTGAATTGGCACTGCAACATTTTTATTGCCTTAGGAAAGCAAGCCTCACTGTGCAAACAGAAGGGACATTGTCATATCAGCACTGGATGCCTATTGTTGGAAGCATTTTCTGTCACTAAACCAAACTTGCTGATGATGTCTTATGCTGGAAAAACATGAAGCATCTATGTTGTAACAAGACAGAAAAGTGGATAGTGTAAAAATAGAGATTCAAAGCATATCAGAAATTGGTAATGAAAAGATTAAACATGAAAAAAATCTTAATGAGAAAAAGGAGAATCCCTCAAAAAAATAACCTAAAAGAGACAATACACATAGCATCTCTGTACTGCTGTCTGCTGCCAGCAGCAAACTGTAAAAAACAGTGCCTCTAAAAACTTCAGAATCTTGCAAAAAGAATAAATAGCTGAGTTTGACAGATATATTAGTAAGAATAGTACTTATTATTTCAAATACTCATGTCTACCTTTGGTCACTGACAGCACAGTGCCATGTGAAGAGGCTTCTGAAGTAAGCCTTTAATTCTGTAAATTATTCAATCAAAACCAGTATGATGAATAGTTTATTTAAACTATATTTTTATGCTCAGTTGTGTTCAACAATAGGCAAAGTTCAGCACCTTCACTAAACATTTTCCCTTCTCCCAGACAGCTTACCATTTTTACTACTGGAAGTTATTCATGTGTTAAATCATGTTCATTGCCATCAACATCTCAGTTTTCATCAGAACCCTGAATTTGTGCTACAACTTGATCTTCTACAAGTTCTCCCATGAGTCAGTTTTCTGTCGGTCTACCCATTTTCTCTTGCGGCACAAAAAAGATGTCCAAGGATCACCTGTGACAAAAACAATGATGCCATTAGTCTGAATTCACAACAGAAGTTTCATTTATTAGATAAAACAATCTTTAGTAGAGCATTTAACATAATTTTAAAACTAAAAACCAAAACATCATCAAGAACAATCATATTCTGAATAGGCTGATGAGATCTCCGATCTGATTATCAAAAGATAGTGTATTTTCTAGAATATAAAATTTAAATATAAAAATGGAACTAAGAGGAACACACTTCAACTAGATTCTTATACTGCTCAAGCCAAAACCCAGGGCCAGTTTGAAAAGCCTCCAAAATAAAATTGTTACTGATAGATCCCATCCCCCAATTCTACAATGGCTGTACTGCCTAACAAATATTGGATTTAAAAAAATAATTGTAAGTATCTGTCTTCCTTAGTTCTTCTGTAAGTGACTTCACTGATCCTGCAGATTTTGGGTCAAGGATTACTTGAGTTCATTATTCTTTTGAACACTCACAGAGCTGTCTTTACAGAACTGTTTGGATCTAATGCACCTGAGGCAGATTCAACATAAGAACATTGTTTTTTCCTTTTTTTATTGCCATCTCATTCAGAAAAGTAGTTAACACACATACTCAAGTTTAAGCATGTGTGCAGTCCTAGTGAAGTTGACTGAATCTTGCTGCTCAGTAGGGCCCCAGGGCCTCAGCAATGTCAGACTTCTCTCTGCCTTCTTCACTAGCAACAAAAACAGGTTTTAGCAACAAAACACTTGAGCCAAGAACATGGGAAACTGAGGGAAAAGTACAAAAGCATGGAATATAGGTGGGTGGGAAGGGGGTGAATGCAGCTGTCTGCCCTGATGTGGTAGGTGCTAGTTGCCAGGTTGGCCAAGTGTTAGCAAACAGGACAGGCACAGAAGAGTGAGGGTGAGACTGCCGGGGCTCTCTTCTTGCCTGCTGAAGGCTCCCTTCTAACACAGGGGTCTGTTGGAGGGGTCCTGAGGGCACCTTTTGACCTCAACACATAAAGTGCCCAGGAAAAAGCAACCCACCAGACCAAGAGGACAGTGCCACAAGGAAGAGAAAGAAGAACTAGAGGTGTAATAGCACTCAAGGGTGCCTTCTTCAGTGACTGTAAGAATGGTCCAGTCCTGCAATCACTGAGTACCCAACTCCCTGACACCAAAATGACAGATGGACGTTAACTGACATTTTAATGTAACTTTTAAATTTTAAATTTTAATTTAATGTAAACCAATCTCCATAGGCAAAGACTTAAAACTGTCCTGTCACCTTGTTCTTGATGCTTTGTTTTTCTTGGTGTGGGTAACAACAAAGGCATAAGGATACTAGCAATCACTGAATTTGTGTTTAATATTACATAAGTCACTTTATATGATGTCTTCAGTTTTCTGAGATGCTCTAATCCAATGTTGATAGCTTCAAGTAAAACTATACTTGTTGCAATATGTACTAGTAGTTCTTTAATCCACCTTCCCTAAGGCTATTTAATCTTTTCAGGTTGGAACTGTTGAATGACCTTATTCCTGATCTTCTAATATTAGTGATGGAAAACAAGACACATTAGGATGATTAAACCAAACATCTTTTTAAGATGTTCTATTCTCATTCTCCTTAAAATTAAAGAAAGCACATCAGTTTAAAGTTGAAGCTGCGTGAGTGTGCCATCAAGATATGGCCATTAAAATCCTTATGCCTTGAATGTTTCCCTTGAACTTTGTTTCAAAGTTAAAAGACCACAGACATCATAAACCATATTCAGTCTGTGTGTTGCCAGCATTGAATTGCAGCTGTTCCCATCAGGACTGAATTGGTGTCAGTTGCCTGCAAGATTACAAAGTCACGATAAAACAGACCAGAACTATGAAACTTATTACAAGTCAAGTACATTAAATAAAAGAGGATCCTACCAGTTGTATCATCAGCTTCTGTGTCTAGAAGACCATCTACTGAAGCCATGCTTGTGACTATGAAGGAGCCTGTAGTATCAGACACTCCCCGCTTGCTGAGACAAACTTCTTTGAGATACTGACTTCTCTGCTTTGATCTGTGTCTTTTACTAACCTTCTGACTGTCAGAAAGGTTACATCACTTGTTGAGAAGATTTTTCTAGAGGCCTTGCTACTATTCCTCAATGCACTTTTTTAGTCACAAGTCCATAGGTTCAATTTGTAGTTATCTTCCAAAAATAGTTATATAATAGAGTGGGACAGAGATGCAAGATGTTTTCCCCCACCAAATCCACCTTTTTGGTAAAGTGTTAAATACTCCTTATTTCTGTTAGTCCTCTTTTGCAAAGAAGGAAGAAAGTCTTCAGAGAAATATATTTTCTTCAGGAGGCATCTTCTGTTCCTCCCTGACCTTTCTCCGCTGGAATTTTCATACTGTGTCCTTTTTCCTCAATAAATGTGCCAGGAAAAGACTTTTTAATATAGGTTGTTGTAAAATCAGAAGTTTTTCTTATTACAGCTCTGTAAAAAGTTTTAACTGTCTTTATAATTAGCAAGTTACAAATCAGTTGTATGTAAAAATCAGGTTATTTTCAACATAATACCTTCCTGAATACTCTGAATTTGTGTAAATAAGACTTAGGAAGCTCTTATTCATACTCACAAGTATTAGGCAAGAATCTTCTAAATACTTATGCCTCATCATAAATTCACTTACCTGAGTAACCCCTTCATAATTCAATGCCAGTTTTAATAGTGTGCTCACATAAGTAAAGTTATGCCCAGGCATAGGTTTTTGCAGGATTAGTCAAAAAAACTTTGCACACCTTTTTGAAGCTTATTAATTATGTTATTCCCAAAGTTTCCTTTTATCTATGTACTAAAAATATCTTTACTATGAGGAAAAAAATAAGACTTTAAAAACTTGTAACTGCTTTTTTCCTACAACCAGTTATAAACTATTTCCTATCTTATACCAGGTATCTACTTGTTCTAATTAATCTTCAATTTCAGAGGGTAAACCAGTATTTAGTTTATGTTCCAGTCTAAAATCATTTACATTCAGAATAATGCTTTGCTCTCCTAGCCGTAGGAGATAACTGTTGCCAGTTTGCTGCAGTTCCCAACAGCCACTATGACAGAAAAGGCAAGAATGAGAAATGCAAGAACACGTGTCAGGATTCAAGAGGGATTACGCGAGCGCTACAGTAGAGAATGTGCACATGCATTGAGCCCAATGATTCAGCTATGTTTCCAGAACACAGGCACCACGTTTATTTCAGACCTACTACCAGACATGTCTGTATTGCAAACTCCACACAGAAGTGCTGAAGTATATACTCAGTAGTAAAGGGAGACAAGAGTATCACCCTTCCCCCTGAAGTAACCCCAGTAACACCTATCTCAACTCTTTCTCTCACCATCTGGCAATCTCCCAGGGAACAAGGGTAGTCAAGCACTGACTTGGACTTCTGGAGTCTGAGCCTCCTCTCAAATACACAGTATTGCAGTATGTGACCCTGCCAGCTCCAGTGAATGACATTTCTGCCAATGAACGCAAGATGAGAATACAGCTTTTAGAGTTAACATCAGTGGCAACGTAAGGAGAAAAAAAATAAAGTGTCCTAGTCTCTGCTTTGATCCTGTGCACTAGCATTCCACTATAGCTGAATAAAACCAAGATGTACACTCCAGTTGAATTACCTGGCTTAACCTTAGAAAGTTAAGTAATGACACTGTTTGCCCAAGCCAAATATTAGTTACCTTTATTAGCCTAGCTTATAGCAAAAAACAGGCTCAATTTCCCCTCTGATAAATTTTAAATCACTAGCTTGGTGGAGTATTAATAAAGAATGTGATAGCCAGTTGAAAAAAAAAAAAAAAGCAGCATCTCAATCGTCCCAGAGCGAAATTCTGCTTTCATTAACAATGCAGCTCTCTTCACACGCTCCCATATTTTTTTCAATGAAAGATGCATAGGGGTTTTGAGCACACAGATTTGGTACACGTGCGCAGCAGCTGGTCTGACACGATAAAGCAGAATGAATCTGAAGAAGTTCCTGCCTGTCTGACCAATAATCCATGAACGAAGAGGGATTTACTCAATATATGATCACAGAATCTATCCTGTCAAAATTAGAGACTTATTTTTTCAAGAATGTGCCTCAATCTGTTTTCTATCAGATGTCTCCCATTCCCCAAAGACCTCGACTGCAAGCAGGAGGTGAAAAAATGAAATTACTGTCTTGGGCTTGGTTTGTTCTTTTGTTTTGCTTTTTCTCCCGAATCCTGCAACGCCTGTAACTTAATACTTGCTTGATTTGAAATTCGAACACAGTATTTGTTACTGTAGACATTTCTGTAACTCAAACAAAATTGACCAAAAGGGTAGCACCCAGCGTGCACAGACACACACCGTGCCGCAGCACAGCATCCCCAGCAAGATGTCTAAAATTTATTCTTAAACAAGGCTGACTTGCCTGCCTTTTTTTGCTAGGTGGGAACTGTCGAGAGCTAAAAATAGCACCACGATTCGGTGGCGGGCGCTAAAAATACTCTTGCCCGTTCCATCACCGATTTGGTACGGTAGATGAAGCCCTCGGCACCTGTCACAGACAGTGACCGCCAGCTGGGGATGGAGGCAAAGAGCGCCGAGCCCCGGAGTTGCGCGCCCGGGGAAAGTTTTACCGACAGACGAAGAAGCCACGGCACGGTGCCCCGCAGCCACCACCCCTACCGGCCCCCCAACCTCCCACCCCGGGCGGTCGCCACCCGGGCCCCCCCGCTGCCCCTTACCCGCGTTTCGCAGCTTCTTGTTGCGGTAGACGGAGAGGATAACCAGGAGGTTGCCCAGCAAGTCCACCACGATGGTGAAGATGAGGATGGCGGCCAAAGTGGTGGTCACCCACGGCGGGCGGCGCGGGGTACCCTCGGTTGGCGGGTCCCGCGGGAGGACGGTGCTGTTCAGGTCGCTCCCGTTAACTCTCATCCTGCCGCCGCCTCCCAGGAGCCGAGCCGGCTGCCGGCGGAGAGGGGGATCAGAGGGGAGAAAGCAGGGCGGTGGTCTCGGGAAGGGGTTCCTGGGCGCAGCCGCCCTCCGCCGCGGGGCTGCCCGCCCTAGGGGGGAGCGGGGCTGCTATGAAAGACTGCTCCTCCCATAGCCACAACTGCCAGACTAAGAAGTTTCCCCGAAGTGTGCATGTGCCTCGGCGGGACAGTTTTATACCCGCCCCCGCCCCGCCGCTGCCAGGTGACACCGAGGCCGCCCCCGCCCCACGACGGCACGTGCGCGGCCGGGGCTTCCAGCTGCCGCGCGGCGCTGGCGGCGGCGCAGCCCCACAGCGCCCCCTCGCGGCTCTGGGCCCTGCCCGGCGGCCCATTCACGGCCGCGCCCGGCGTTCTTCATTCATGCTCCCGGCCGCTCCATTGAGCGCCGGCCGCTCCATTCACCGGCGGAGGCGCGAGAGGGTTTTGCTGTCTGCGGCGATGTGGTTTGCATCGCTCGGACCTATTTTTAGCTCTGCTGGTTACCGCCGTCTCTTAATTAGGCGTGCGCTGAACCCCCCTCCCCGCCTCCCCTGTCCTTGTTTCACATCGCACTCGCACAGTAACGTGAGCGCGGCGAGAAACCCTCCACCGGGGATCCGGTCGGTGCTGCTATAAAAAGCTCCTCGCCAAGCCGCACTCGTGGCTGGCGGGCGGGCGGGCGGGCTGGGGGAAAAGGGGGCGTTTAAGGACCCGCGTCCCGGGAGCGCCACGTGCCGCCGCTGCACGGGGGCGGGGGGGGGGGAGACACGGCACCCCCACACACCCCCCGCTTCCTTCCCCACCCCCGCGGCAGCGCAGCCGAGCCGCGTGCCGCAGCTGCGAGCCTAGGGTGGGGTCTTCTCTCCCCAAAAGCAGCGCGGAGGGAAATGGGAGCCATTGCCCCGCCGAGAGGAGGAAGCGGTTGGGTGAATCGGACACCCACTGACCCCCCCGTACGGCGGCTGTTCCGGTAAAAAAAAACAAACAAAAAACCACTTTCTTCTGACTAATAACGGCACTTGAATCTCCTCGCTTGCGTGGCATAAAGCTGTTTAATACCTCTGAGCAAGCTGGGCATAGGAATTACTCTCCCATTCTGGGTAACAGGCTGCGGGCGCGGATGGCAATTCCCGCCGTACTCCGCTAAGCGCGGGGCTGTGAGCGACGCCGGCGGCCACGGGCGACCCCCGCGTACCGCCACACACACCCCCCCCACCCGAAGCGCTTATTAGGGTGCTGCGACTTGGGGGTACCCGAAACCTCGTCGGAGGGATGTGGGGTGGGTTAGGGGAGTTCGCAGTGGGAGCGCGGGGCCTCTCCTGAGGCGGCGCACGCTCCTCGGGGCGCAGGTGGTGGTTCTACGCGGGGCGGGAGAGCCGCCCGCTGCTGCTGCTGCTTCCGCCGCCGGCAATCTGCGCTCGCCCGCCCAGCGCTCACAGCGTTAGGCTTGCACCGGCGGTCCTTGGTGATGGATAACTAAAGCCATCGGCAGGAACGGTTAAAAACTGTTACGACCAACGGGGGTGCCCCGCGTTATGTAACGGCGCGGGTGTGACAAGAAAACCGGCAACCGTACCCTGAGGCGCTACCGACGGCCGCGCTTCCCCGCTCCGGTCTAACCCCCCTCCGCGGGCCCGTCTGGGGCAGCCGGCCCGCTGCCGCGGAGGGGCGTGAGGAAGAGGCAGGGCGGCAGCTCAGCCTCCCGCCCCGGCCAGCCCCGCAGCCCTATCCCGTGTCTGGGCTGGGCCGCAAAGGTGGTGGGTGTCAGGGAACACCCGGGGTTTTCTTGCACCATCGCGGGCAGCAGAGGTCAAAGTGCGGCGGCTCAGCCTCCTGCCGGTGCGTGAGATGGGGGACCGCTGATTTTTTTGATCACTTAGTAACTTAGAAAATGCTCAGTATTCCGGCAGCGCGTTCCCTCTCTCCCTCCCTGATAAACAGCAAACCGGGGGAGGTATGTCGGCACAACAGAGCAGACCCTCCAGCTGCTGTCCCGAGGAGAGCAAAGCCCATCACTGGAGAGGCAGAGTAGCAGCCAGCAACCTAGGGGAGGTTGCAGGAGGTTCGTGCCTCACGGCGGCGCCGCATCCCCTGGGCAGAGGAGGAGGATGGTGTTCAACACACGCTGTCCGTATCCCCCCTCTTCCCCCCCGCACCTCCCCGGAGGTGATATTGCAGACATAAAAAAAACAAGCGCGTGTGTCCTTGTAGGTGCATTACAAATCAAGCTGTGGAAGATTAAAATTAGGGGGAGCCAGTATTAGGGGGCCATCAGATCAAGGGCAGGCACACGTGGAGACAGGCAAAACTGCTGGTCCTCAGTAGACCTCGTCGGGTTTTCACTGGGCAGGGAGGGGCTGCCCAGAGAGAGCTGGGAAGTTTCACAAGGTCAGATATTTTTACACAGAAGGGAGAGTAATGATGAGATTCAGCCCAGAATTTTGCTTCAAAGAAAGGGAATCTGGTCCATCTGGGAGCTGCTGTCATGTGTCTCTATGCTTGGATGTTCAGCCACACGTTTGAAATGTAGACTCACAAAGGAATGCAGACACAGTCCCACTTGAGTTGTGACTTGAGTTGTGACAAGAGAGTACACTGGGCACAAAGGCTGCTTGTACTGGTGAGAAGGGAAGGGAATGGTTCCTGAAAAGACAACTGGAGAAATCCTGTCAGAAAACCCTATGAGCACTAAGACCCAAGCACCAACAAGGGCCAACACAAATTGACGAGCCTTGTGCTATTGCTCCTCTTGCCAGCTTTGCTTCCCAAAGAGTGGGAACTGAGCATCAGTACATGGGTCAGGCTCCAGCCAGAGCTGCCTTCCCATTCCCCACTCTCACCTTGACAGAGACACCTCATCCTATAAAATGCGCTGCTCTTTAAGGTTTTACAGGTGTTTACTCACGTCTTGCAGCGCTGGAGACTTTAACATGCCACTGTCACAATCCGATAGTCATATATGTGGAGATTCTTTGCAATCCCGCCAGGGCAAAATGAAGATAATAAAATATCAGGTGCACAAATAGGCTCTTATTTAGGTACAGATCAGCTGGTAAGGGTTACAACTATATATCTGTCATAAGTGTATAATAGATACGATAACTAACCCTAAACTACAAAAGAGAAAGATCAGGAAAGGAAATAAAGAGTTAAGGGAAAGTCACCACCCAGAGCTCCAGCGACCTCCTGTTGGTCTTGTAGCGGGGGGGGGGGTGGTTGGTCTCCTAGCAGAGGGGGGTTAGTTGCCCAGTCCTAGGACGCATGTTGAGACTGGTACTCTTCTCCTTTAAACAGTTAATTCCTGGGATACGCCACGGCAGTCGCCCAATCACTGTTCTACCTTTGTAGCGAAAATTCTTTATCACCTCCTGCATTCCTTTGGTTCAGTTATCCATATCTTTTCTGCCAAGTTGGTGATTTACATGTAAACACTCTCTGAGTCTCTTGATTAATTCAAGGCCTGGTTATCGATGCCCTTGCTCAGTGCTAGCTGTGGCACCAGTTGTGTGCCTCTTTGTCTACAATCTCAGCACATCCAACACCAAACTCCCCAGTTTCCTGTTGGCTGTGGCATTTGCCACATTGTTGACAAATTGCTCAGTGAAACAGTTTGGTGGGTTGCTGAGACATCTTTTTATTCCAGCAATAAACCCTGCTTAACTCTTAGATGTCTCAAGACAAACACCAGACAACCTGAGTGTCTGATACACTGTTTATCTCTTGGATTGTTGGAGACAAACACCATATATCCCGAATGCCACAGCCACCCAAATACGCAGGCTGTGAAAACTGCAGAAGAGCAGATCTAACAAGATCAGGCTTGTTTACACTGATCAGGATTCAAAGTCATCTTAGAGGCGGTTTGTCTGGTAGTATCTGTTACATCTTCTGAGGCTGGGTCTCTCTTTCCTCTGTGACTCTGTGGGAAGACCATGCTGGGGCAGGTTGCTCCTGAGGGACTGTACCTTGTGGGAAAGACTCATGAAGGAGAGGTTTGTGGAGGTCTCTCTCCCATGGGAGGGACCCTGTGGGGAAGCAGGGGAGGACTGTAAGGAATCCTTCTCCCTGAGGAGGAAGGAGTGGCAGGAACCACCAGACTGTGAACTAACAATAAACCCCATCCCCTGTCCCCCTGTGCTGCTGGAGGAAAGGAGGGAGAGAAATCAGGAACAAAGTAATTTGGGCCCAGGAAGAAGAGAGGGGTGGGGTAACATATGTAAGGACTGCTCTCTGTTTTGTCTGTGTCCTGTGTGCAGTAGATTAGTGATAAATTATTATTTTTCCACAAGTTGAGTCTGTTTTGCCTGTGACCTTAATCACAGGCAAACCCTGTGAGTGAACCCTCCTTGCCCTTTGTCTCAACCCACGAGCTTCTAGCTGGCCTTTGTCCTCTCTATCCCACAGTGTGTGTGTGTTGGGGGGGGGGAGTGGAGGGAGTGGCCACGTGGCTGGTTCTTTGTTGTCGTGTTAGGCCCAAACCATGACAGCGGGCTTCCCACAGAGTCACAGGCTGTTTCGGGAACAGTCATCTCCATGGCTGCAGAACCAAGTCCACGGATTGCAGGTCCACATTTGCCCCTCTGGGCGCCTTCAGGGGATGCCTAGCTATGCTCCTTCATGGGCTACAGGGGGACAGCCTGCTATCTCACCATGGGCTGCAGGGAAACTTCTGCTTGGGCACCTCCTTCCCCTTCTTCCTCACTAACCTCGGGATCTCCACTCTGGCACTGCTCTCACCTCTCCAGCTCAGCTCCTCTGCTTGCTCTCTGCTCTCAGGTTTTATATCAGTTCTTTCATATGTTAATCACAGAGGCGCATCCATTGTCTCTCTAATGGCTCAGCCTTGGCCATCTGGTTTGGAGCTGGGGCAGCTTTTCAGCTTCTTACAGGAGCCACCCATGGGGCCCCTCCCCTGCTACCAAAACCCCACCAAACCAGCACAACCTAAATTGGTGAATTTACTTTATTACATGAAGAAACACAGAACTTGCCAGGTAAGTCTTAGAAGAACCCTGATTTGTCCTTGCTTGAGTTACATTGTGGTGAGCCTGTTGCCAGTCCTGTCTCTGTCTTTGTTTCCAGGCTGACCTTAGACCCATGTTGTAGTCTTGATTTTGGTCCTGTCTCCTGTTGATCCTATCTGGGCTCTCTGGATGGGTGCTGGGCCTGACTAATCTCTTTGCGCTGTCTAGGGCTATTGATTGAGCCTGCTGTCAGCATCTGGCCCTGCCTGCTGCTCCTATATCCTGGGAAACTGCCTGTTCTGTGGTTTCCCTTGGCTCCTGGCTGGCCTTCCTTTGTGGAGAAGCTCTTACTGCTACCCAGTAAGGGGCACCAGGTGGGTGTGGGGATGTAATGGATCCACACCATCCATCTGAAAAGATAGATGGAAATGTAGAAAGCATGAGAAGAAAGCAGCAGTTCAGCTGGTTCTCTGAGTAAGAGAATGGAAGCTGCTGGGCAGGCAGGACTGGAATACATGATGGTCAGTAAGAGCACCAAGTACTGAGAATGTGCTGGTATGGGTGCCTGGCAGAGAATGGAATGGGAGGGCAAAAGTTGTAATGCTTGTCTTCGTCTAGCGAAGTCTTCACTGGTGTACTGCATGTTTTTCTTTTCCATCCCTCATCAGAGGGAATAGCAGGGGAGGCTGGTTACAGATAGCATACCTGGGAAGGGGCTGATTTAGACATAAATCTATGAGGAAGTCCTTGGGGATGAGAAAGTAGGTAAGCTGTGGCACCTGTGGCAGTGAAGCGGCAGCGAAGTGGCAGCTTCTGATATCCTTTATGTTCTGGTTCCTTTCTCTTCTGCAGAGAAGCCCAGGAGCTGCATGAAATAGATGCAGACTGTTCCACTCAATCCCAATAGACATTTCAGTAGTGAAATGGAGAAGCTATCTTAGAGTTGAGGGGGAAAGGGATGAGGTAAATGGAGAGGCAGTATGTTTCTCTGGCAGACAATAGAGTGGAGAGTAGGTGCAGCTGCTCAGTTGAATGCTCAACATTAAATTATGTGTGTGCAGATTCTGCCTGGAGCAGTTCTTTATAGAAAAGCTTATTATTTTGAGACCTTTAGAGTTCCCTGTTGCCCTGAAGAGCAGTTCCGATGCTGACAGTTCTTGGGCACTTTAGGAAGAAAGGAAACTCATAGCTCCCCTCCTCTGTGATGCTGAGCCACTTTCACCATTGTATTTCCCAGCCTCTTGTGCTGCTGTTCAGAGCACTGGCACAGTCCTTTAGTTCTCCCCACAAACTTGCCTTGACAGCTGATGTTCAGCATCCAGCTCTTGCCTTTGGGTAAACATGGGACAATTCCACTTCCTCCACAGTGAAATCTGTTTGGCAATAAGTATGTTGCATCTCATCCTGTGGTGGGAGATACCTGCTCTTCATGACATCAGACCATTCATTGGTTGTCATGCTGCACTACAAATGAACTTGGCTGTTGTTCCTTCTGTCTTTTAGGGGAAAGATTTTGAGTGTTGAAATTTCATCATGTTTTATTTTGTGATCTGAAGCTGCCTTTCCCTGCTGCATCTGTGTGACAAGTCTTTTATTTTAGTGTCTTTGTCTTACTTACAATCTGTGGCAACTTCTACCTACATGTTGTAAGTCCCAAAATAACTGTGTAAATCGCATCCTGTCTACGAGTACCGTTTTGAGGCAGATGATGTAAGAGAATGATGGGAAATGTGCCAGCTCTTTACTTCTTCATTCAGCACTGCCTCGGTGCACACTTTTTGCTTTCAGAGAGCTGTTGTAGCAGTTCTCATGCAGCATGGGCTGCTTCTGGCTTCAGGGTTTCTAAGGTGAGATGCTATTCATGGCTAGGACAGGAAGAAATGCTGTGTAGAAATGGAACTATGTCCCAGGGCTCTTCTCTGTATTAATACTCACTTCTGCAACATGAAGTGGCCTGGAGAGGAGGCAATGGTAGCCTCTCACTGTAGAATAGTATGTTATCTAATTATTAAACCAGTCTCCACGTTGTCTAGAAAATTATCTTTGAAACTTTGCAAGCAATAAAGAGAATTAATCTTGGCTCATTTGTGGTTTAGGATAGGAAGGTGCAACATTGCATATTTTAGATGACTGTTTTAAGCCTGATACCTCTTAATTTTGATTTTAAAGATTATTTAGGAGCTACTTCGAAATTGGTGGGATGGGAGTGGGTAAGGTTCTAGGCTATAAATTCTGATTGGAGCCTAATACATTCTGAAGGCTGTAGTCTGATACCAAAGTTGCTGAGATAGTGAGTTAATACTCAGCCTTGTAATCAGTGGCTCCAACACTGTATTAAATCAGTGCTTCTAGTGGAAGATCTCACTAAGGGGCCTAACTTGTTATATGTAAGCATAGAGTGAGGTCACTTATCTCAAACTGTACCTCTTAATTCATGACCTGTTTCCTTGCCCTGTCCTTTTCTTTGTCATGTGATTCTTCAGGATACTGGTGCCTAACAACTGTTTTTGAGAGTTGATTGATGTAGATTGTCCCAAAATGTTAGCAGTCCCTTAAGTAGCAAGCAAAGCTGCTAGATGAGGCAATCTGTATGAATGCGTACTTTTGCACTGAGGGGATAGAACTGTTCTTTTATTTGTGACTACCTTCTGCTTCCTCCACGTATGCATTTAGAATGTTAAGAATAGGGATTTCCATTGTGCTAACATTTTATAGTGTCATGACAATGCGTCACTCTGCTGCCCTGACTTCTGGGCACAGTTCCAGACACTGCCTGGTATATACTATTTACTTGCACTAACTGTAGAAGTTAAAATACTCCTGCAATTAAATTAATGTTCTGCCAAAAGCCAGAACATACCTGCACATTCAAATTGTCAACTGGTAATTTTTTCTTGCAAGGCTGTTCCCTGTATATATATGCTGTTACAGTGCTTAGTTATTTAGCAAGCTCTGAAGTTCATGCTGCTTCCATTTCTCTAGTGTTCTCACTGTGCTGACCAAATGCAAGCTGTCTACTTAATACTTACATTTGTTTTTTCTATACAGGAGTCATATTTCCTATGAAAATGAGGGAAATAGCATTTTCCTTTAACAGAACATGCAACATGGCGTAAAACAGAAAGAAAATTCTCTTTCTGGTTGTATATTTTTTTATAGTCACCTTTGAATATTCTGCTGTTATGTGTTTATTCTTTTCCCTTCTCAGCAGCAATTTTAACACCTTTCAATATTCCCTTGCATTTTCTTCTGTGACTGTTTTCTCAGTCTGAGTGAATGTTTTCTTTGGCTTTCCTTTTGTTTAAATATGGCAAAGAGAGGGGACATGTTTTGAATTGAAAGCACTGAACTGGAAAGAGACTATAAAAATAATTGACTGCAGTAAAGCTTCATATATTAAAATACAGCCAGTATGGTTCTTACCAAGTGTAGAAAGGCAGACAATAAATACAAGCTCAAAGAATGCATAAAGAAAGTTAATGTGCAATGGTTGAAATGAATGGGACGAATTGAGATTGATAGTCTGTGGCATGAAGCTAGATGAGAATGAGCCGGGGTGGGGGAGGGTGCTGAGTGTGGGGGAATGGAAGAAGTTAAAATGCTTACAATGGAAAAACACAAGATTGTTGTATATAGTAAAAATTCTACTTTTAGTCTGATAATATACTGAAAGGAGTGGAATATAACTTGACCGAAACAGTTCTGTGACATAATTCTATGGAGCGCTTGGTAATGGGCCCTTTAAGATATGTAGAAACGTGCAATTAGCATTGATGGAAAAACACTAAGACTTAATCTGATCTGAAACCATCAGAGGCTGTACCAAGTATTGGGTGTTTTTGATAATATGGAACTTCACAAAAAAGGAATCAGTAACAGTTGCTTTTAAAGTTTATTCAGCAAATATGGGCTGAGCCATTTTCTTCATTTAGAGCATTATCAGTAAAGCAAGGAAGAGATCTTTATCAGTATCTGCAGTGTTTCCAAAAGCCTTTTCATTCTTGAGCCTACAAATAACAACTTATTGGTTTATTGTTTTCTTTGTTTGTCCCTGTTCTCCCCTCCTCTGTCCACCCCTATAAACCCGTAGTAGGCTCAGATATAGTTTGTAGATTAGAATAAGGCCTGTGACATTGATTTACCTTTTCCCGTTCATCCATGAAAATGACAACACTTCCACTAAAACATCCAGCTGACATGGCTTTGTGAGCAGTTTCTAAGGAAAATATGTGTGTGAGGAAATGGAGGCTAGAAAGACCAAATAACTAATTTTGTTTGAGCTGGCAATTGTGTTTCCTCAGCTTTTCTTTATATGATTTTTCTCACTGCCGTCATAGCTTGTTTCACACTTTATCTAATTTATTTTTACTTCCTACTCTTTCTGTTTCACTAATAAACAAAAAAAAAGGGTTTAGAGAGCGTTTCTGCTGTAACTTGTTAATTTTCTCCTCAGTATGATGCACTAGACTTCATCCTTATTAGTATTAGGACTTCCTCAGGTTGTTGATTTGATGCGTCAATTTAAAATGTTGCCACAAAATAAACCACAACATCAGCAAAGGTTTCTCAATCTTCCCAGGGACCTCAAAGTCAACCAGTGTGATGTTTTCCACAAATGAGTAAATAAGTAACACATCAGAGGTCCTTTTGAAAAGATTCAACACATTTAGCATTGTTTAGTAATCAAAAAACATGCTTCTTTCTCAAGTGAATACAGTGCTGATCGAAGAGACAAGTAACAGCTCTGAGGAATGTTTCCAATATGTGAAAAAGATGCGCTGCACCCAGTGGATAGGAATGCTGTCTCTATTACTCTTGTAACTGAATGCCTACTTCAGAAACAATGATGCATGAGAGGTCAATTCTGCCTTCACTGTGTGTTCATAAAAAAGCTGGAGAGGTGATGGGAGGCCCTAAGAACACACTGAAGTCAGTGGTCAGCAGGACATCACTCTCTCACATGTGGTCCAGCCTGCTCCAGCTGACAGGAACTGCATCTTGTGATTCCTCATGCATCCTGTTCAGAGTTGATTGTGTTCATTGGATCTGTTGATTTATGCATCCTTATGGCAAGATATGTGTGTGGGTGTGTGCTTATCTTAGAAGTAACATCTTGCAGCTTTATTTAGTATTTATGTTCTTTCCCTCCACACATTTCCATCCTCTTCCTGAGAAATCCAGTTTTATTTGCCCAACTTTGCCCCAATCCTTGATCTTAGCCACAGATGTTCTCTTAATTTTTCAACCAGACTCACCCTGCAATGTAATTTCTGCACTTGCAGTTTTTCCTTTCACCTCCATCCTTAAATCCTCAGCTCTGGGACAATAAGACAGAGGTATTTATTAACTTGTGATCATCAGAGGATGCTGTTTCGTGGGAATTACCCCCCTCTTCCAACAAACTACCTCTAAGGTCTGTACAGAAAGGATGAAGAAAAATGAGAAAACAGTAAAACAGAAAAAAATAGATCTGGTGATATATCAGTCACTAAACACCACTTGCAGTACACACTGTCACTAAGGAGATACCATATAAATGTATTGCCTTAGACATTTGACTTCACTAATCCATTATTTATCCATGAAGAAATATTTCTGGTTTCACTGAAACTGTTTTGCATCCAAAACAAAAAAGGAAAAAGTGACAATAGGCAAACCAAAACTTCCTGCAAAGACAACATGTAAGGTAATGAAAGACTGTCAAAAATAATCTGAAAACCTTTCGCCCTTGAGAATTACGTTACCATAAAGTTTATTAATTTTTGCTACTTTATAAAAAAAAAAGAGTACCCTGTTAGTCTCAAATCATGAAAATGCTAGAGACTGTTCGCATGAGTATACTTCTATGCACAAGGCTTCCAGGCTAAGCTCTTACAAACAGTTTTATTTAACATAAGAATTTATAATATTTCTAACTTAACCTGTGATATAATATTTAATGATCTGTTGTTGTGGAATGGTTCTTTTTACAACTGTAAAATTGTTTCAGAGCTCTTGAAAATATGCATGAACAGTAGTTCCTTCACCCTCTGGGAAGACCCTATGCAAACATAAAAAACTTAAGAAAATACTTAAATTCAGGGGACACATATAAACAAACTGCTAACAGATATTTTCTTAATAATTTTTTGTCTTTCAAAACACTTATTAAACCTTCTTTTTGTTTGAGCAAGATGTGAGTTTTTCTCAAGTATAGTAGTTGCCCTCCCCCCTCACGTATCTCCTTTGTTGCATATGAATATCACAGAATCACAGAATCACCAAGACTGGAAAAGACCTTTAAGATCATCAAGTCCAGCCTATGACCTAACACCATCCCATCAGCTAGACATATGACACAGAAGAAACATTTAGATGAAAACCTCAGATAATCCTTGAGCAATTTACTTTAAAACTCCTTTTTTTTTTTTGTCTATGTCCAATATTCAGGATATGTGAATAATAAGTTTGGGCTTTGAAACACAATCTGAAGTTTGCATCACTGTACTCTTGTTACCAGACTCATTACACTTTGCTTGCTCTAACATACTTTAAACACAAACTGTTGGAACTTGATTAACTCTAAGACAGTCTTCTTCATTTTCTTCGTAATGCCATTCCATTTGTGTAGGTTTTCACTTCGTTTTTTCTCACATTTGTAAAGATACCTTTTTCTTTCTAGATCTATAGCAAGAGAGAGAGAATTCTCTTTGAAAGTTATTATAACCAGAAAAAAAGGTGACAAATCCAGGCAGGCATTCTCTCTAATCTCTGATACACTCAGTTAAACAACTGGAGGCACCATAAGAGAACTCGTACTGAACTGGGTAAAGCAGAAATCATTCTTTTTTTTTGAGGTTTTTAGTGCCAGAGGGATTAAGTTTTGTACTGATTTTCATTCTATATTGCTAAGGGATTTTTTTAGATTTTTTTTCTTCAGATTAAAGTGTGCAAAATGGCAATTTTGGATTTTCTTCTAAATTTCAAAGTTTCAGCACCAGATTGAGACTGTTCCTCTTGAAGCCACTGACTTCAGAAAAACAGGCCTTCAAAAATGGTTAATCTACTACATGCTACACAGTGTGCACATTGTGCCACAAACAGTGGAGAGCAAACTATCTGACCTGCATATGTAACATGCAAGTTACAGATCTTCATCATTTGCATTAACCAAGGAGATGGAAAAAGCAACAGTGGCAAGTTAAAGTCATCAAGAATTGAAATATGAAAAGTCTAGGAATAATTTAACTCAAATTGAGCAACTAATGCCTATGTTTTGTTTAAAATTTTATAATCTTCCTCAAACCTAATACTCTTTCATGATGCAGCATTTGCTTAATTGTAATTTGATTGATCTGGTCAACTTGTAGTAGGCCATTCTCTGTGGCAGCACTTCTGCTGTTTTTAAATTAATTTAATAATCTACTGATAAGGATTACTACAAATTAGTATTAAAATTACTTTTCAAGTAACGTTTTCAATTAAAATACTCCTAGTTTCTTGGGGGAGAGGAATCCTAGTTTGTTGACATTTTAAGAAAGAATGACAACAGGCAAAAAGCAAGATGGATGGCACACAACTGGCATGTAAATCGTGCAGTATCACAGTAGATTCTGGCTATGCGTTATGTCACCGAGGAAAAGAAATAAGCTTCTTATGGGAAGGATTAAGAAATAAATTTAGTACAAGGTACAGTTACACACTTAGAATCATTTAAGTATAAGAGGAAAAGCCATGCTGCAGTTAGAATTTTTATTAAAATTAATAACAGAAGCAAAACGACAGGATAAGTAGGGAACATTTTGCTTAAGTGGAGGATCCAGATGTGAGGGAGATGCATTACATGGAAATTATTTTAGAAGTAGAGGCCCGCTTGAGAGGTATAGAAGTCCCTTGTCATTGTCTGTGAAATCACAGATGCACCCTTGAGTAAACAACCCCCCCTGTAATCCAGGAGGAAGTAGTTAAAGATCTGCTTCTGCATCTAGACACACACAAGTCTGTGGGGCCTGATGGGGTCCACTTTAGAGTGTTGAGGGAGCTGGTGGGGGAGCTCGCCAAGCCTCTCTCCATCATTTATCAACAATCCTGCTCAACAGGGGAGGTCCCAGATGACTGGAGGCTGGCTAATGTGATGCCCATCTACAAGAAGGGCTGGAAGGAGGATCCAGGGAACTACAAGCCTGTCAGCCTGACCTCGGTACCAGGAAAGGTCATGGAGAAACTCATCTTGAGGGAGCTCACACAGCAAGTGCAGGGCAGCCAGGGCATCAGGGCAATCCAGCATGGGTTTATGAAAGGGAGGTCTTGCTTGACCAACCTGATCTCTTTCTGTGACCATGTGACCTGCCTTTTGGATGAGGGGAAGGCTGTGGGCATTTTCTACCTAGACTTTGGTAAGCCCTTTGACACCGTCTCCTGCAGCATTCTCCTGGAGAAGCTGGTGAATCATGGCATAGACAGGTGTACTCTTCACTGGGTAAAATACTGGCGGGATGGCCATGCTCAGGGAGTTGTCATTAACGAGGTCAAATCTAGTTGGCAGCCAGTCACCAGTGGTGTCACTCAGGGCTCAGTTTTGGGGCCAGTCTTGTTCAATATCTTTATCAATGAACTAGATGAGGGGATTGCACCCTCAGTAAGTTTGCAAATGACACCAAATTGGTTAGAAGTGTTGATCTGCTTGAGGGTATGTCACGGTTTGGCTCTGAGTTGGCAGTCAAACCAATAACAATAATGCTCTCAGTCCCACCCCCCTCCCCCAAGGTAGGGAAAGAGGGAGAAAAAAGAGGAAGAGAGGCTTTCTGGGTTGAAAGAGAGGTTTCTGGGTTCATACAAGGACCAGCTCAGGGAACTGGGGTTGTTTAGTTTGAAGAAGAGGAGGCTGAGGGGAGACCTCATCACCCTGTACAACTACCTGAAAGGAGGTTGTAGGGAGGTGGGTATTGGACTCTTCTCCCAGGTAAATAATGACAGGACTAAAGTAAATGGCCTGAAGTTGTGGCAAGGGAGGTTCAGATTGGATATTAGGAAGAATTTCTATACTGAAAGAGTGGTCAGGCACTGGAACAGGCTGCCCAGGGAGGGGGTTGTGTCACCATCCTTGGAGGCATTCAAGAAACATGTAGATGTGGCACTTCTAGTGCCTGAGGTTGTGGGGTTTTTTTGGTGGGTGATATTTGGTGGAGTGTGTGTGGTTGTGTTTGGATTTTTGTTTGTGTTGATGGTTGGACTTGATGATCTCAGAGGTCCTTTCCAACCATGACAATACTGTGGTTCTGTGATTCTGTAAAAAGAATACAGAATTAATTTAGAGAAAACAATTCCATTTAAAGTTGTGATTTTTTTTTTTTAGCAACTAACCTGTGCATAAAGCATCTAATTTTTTATCAGAAGAGTTGTTTTTTCATCATGGAGAATAGGCTTAGGAGAAATGCTCAGAAATTCTCTGGTATATTCCATTATCCTGCAACAGAGTCAACCAGATGGATTCCTGACTTATTTTCTAATTTTTCTGCCATTCAGGGATGGATGCCTCATAGTGTCCACAGGACACCAATCACAATATTCATTAACCTCAATAAATGTGAAGATTTTCCTAAGATTTTCCTTGGTTTTGTTTGAATCTAAATGCAAACACTATGCAGAGGTAGTATTCAAAAAATCAAGCTATTACATGAGCAGTGAAAATATCTGAGCTTCCTTTTCCACAGATTTGTTTTACTGTCCTGTAAGTAAGGTGCCTTCTGTGCCTCATGACACTCCAGATGGGTAAGAAGCACTGGAGTTGTGGCTAATTGGAAGCTATGCATACAACTGTAGGAAAGTCAGGTGTATTACAGTGAGTTGTGTGCATTTACCTCTGCTGATATCTTTGTAGTTTCTGTGTTGCTTAAAACTCATAGGAAGTGCCATTTTAGTTGAAACTGGTGGAGTAGGTAAGTTAGGTAATATTTGAGAGAGATATAATGCATAATGCCAGAGGAACAGGGTACCATCCAGAGGGACCTGGACAAGCTGGAGAACTGGGCCCAGGTGAACCTCATAGGGTTCAACAAGGCCAAGCGCAGGGTCCTGCACCTGGGCCAAGGCAACCGGGGATATGAATACAGGCGGGGGGAAGACACACTTCAGAGCAGAAATGTGGAAAAAGACCTGGGAGTACTAGTGGACCAAAAGCTGGACATGAGCCACCAATGTGTAATTGCAGCCCAGAAGGCCAACTACATCCTAAACTGTATCAAAAGAGGTGTGGCCAGCAGATCAAGAGAGGTGATTCTGCCCCTCTACTCTGCCCTGGTGAGACCTCACCTGGAATACTGTGTCAAGCTCCAGAGCCCTCAATACAAGAAAGATGTGGACCTTTTGGAATGTGTCCAGAGGAGGGCCACAAAAATGATCAGAGGGCCGGAGCACCTCTCTGATGAAGACAGGCTGAGGGACTGGGGGTTGTTCAGCCGGAAGAAAAGGCGGCTCTGAGGGAACCTCATAGCGGCCTTCCAGTACCTGAAGGGGCCTATGAGAAGGCTGGGGAGGGACTTTTTACAAGGGCTTGTAGTGAGAGGACATGGGGTGATGGTTTTAAACTGGAAGAGGAGAGATTTAGGTTAGAGATCAGGAGGAAATTCTTAAGTGTGAAGGTAGTGAGACACTGGAACAGGTTGCCCAGAGAAGCTGTGGAAGCTCCATCCCTGGAAGCATTCAAGGCCAGGTTGGATGAGGCTCTGAGCAACCTGATCTAGTGGGAGGTGTAGGGGAGTTGAAACTCGATGATCTGTAAGGTCCCTTCCAACTCTAACCATTCTATGATTCTATAATTGCATAAACCTTATTTTCCAAGGAAATAAACCAAAAAATTATGTGGAAGATCACCTATTTAATTACAGCATCATAACAGGATACAAAAAAACTCTTAGCTGAGGGCTTGTTGCCCAGGAAAAGTAATTTAGTCTCTGCATACCTTAGTTCTCCATCTGTAAAATGGAGATAAATATACATTCTCTCTTACGTTTCTAAATCTTATTTATACTGTTGAATTCTTAGGATAGACACAATCTCATATGAAATGTTTGCACTGTACTGAAACTGGAATTCTATCTGACTGGATCCTCTAGGCAATACTTACATATAACCAATTACAAATGCGTATTTGACCATGACAAAAACAAGGTCAAATAAGGACATTCAGATGAGTTTTTTGCTGTACGTTAATCTTATTTGAAAAAAGCCCAAACAAAACCAACAACAAAGACAGCCCCCACCCCCCAAAAAAAAAACAAACCAAACCCAAACCAAACAAAAAAATCCCCAAACCCATAATGATCCTTTGATTCAGTAAAATTTTAGTCTCAGTAATGACTAGTAAAATGTCAGAATTTTACCTGGTGAAGGTAAGATAGCTTCACTACTGCATCTGTGTCCTATGAGGCATTTTTTCCCTTGAATGAGTCCCAACTTGACCTTACTCTTGTGGAGAAAGGCCATGCTTTCTCTGAGGACATGAAGCATGACTTAAAAAAAAAGGAAAAAAAGAAAACCCCGAACAAACAAGCAATGAAGCTGGTGAAGGTCTTATGAGGAGCAGGTGAGGGAACTGAGGTTGCTTAGTCTAGAGGAAAGGAGGCTGAGGGGAGACCTTATAACTCTGTACAGCTACCTGAAAAGAGGTTGCAGTGAGGTGGGGGTTGGTCTCTTCTCCTAAGTAACAGGTGATAGGACAAGAAGAAATGACCTGAAGTTGTGCCAGGGGAGGTTTAGACCAGATACTAGGAAAAAATCTCTCTACTGAAACAGGCTGCTCAGGGAAGTGGCTGAGTGTAGATGTGCTTAGGGACATGGTTTAGTCATGAACTTGGCAATGCTTGGTTAACAGCTGGACTTGATGACCTTAAAGGTCTTTTCCAACCTAAGTGATTCTATGATTATATGAAAATAAAGACAAACTACTTGTTTAGGTGAGGAGAGTTGTGGTTTTAGCTTGCAACAAGAACAGTCATAAGTTTTGAATATTGTCAAACCATAGTACCATCAGGAAAGCCTGCTCAGCTACACAGTCTGAGGAGATTATCATGACCTCCAGGTTCTTGTATTTCTAAAAGGAAATTGTACTGCTGGCACTTTGTCCAGTGTCAGAACTTAACCTGAGACTTAAGGCCATATGAACACTCTTCTTTGTCACTGATGTGTTTTGGTCCTCTTCAGTATTTTCATAGGGGCAAACAAAACTAATACATTCAAATTTTTTAAGAAGATCAAACCTGTGATACACTGATGCTATAATAATGTAAAGGGAAAGTCCTGCATTTTGATGTCATCTAAGCAGACATTTGTCAGCAAATCTGTCAGGCTTTTTCATACCCAGGAAATGAGACTCTCCCATAGTAGCCAAAATTATAGGGTAAACTTCTGGTCAAGTCTGCTTTGGCAGAGAAGTCCATAGCACCCTGTTTTTTTGCCCTAGAAGAATTTGCTATGGATGCAGAATCTTAGTCAACCATTAGCAGCCCCAGTCAAAGGAGCAGCAAGGATCTTCAAATAAATAACTCCTTCTCTAGGGGTCTTCAGCTTCCTTAAAAAATTCAGTTTTATTTGGGCTTTTGATGATACTATTCTTCCACTGGTATTGTTTTCTAATATTTGTGGTTTTTTCTACTTCCACTATGTGTTGAAAGTGAGTGAATCTGACAGAGATTTTCCTTGCTAATTGATCGGCATCACTAACATGATTATCCAGCAAGTACTTTGATCTGGTTGATGCCAGATCACCTTAAATCTTTCCAGTTTCAAAAGCATGTCATTCTTTCTCCTCCATTTTGTTAAGACGTTTTACAACCAGCTGTAGTTAAGGAGACCTACCTGGTTTGCTTATTAGGGTAATAGCTGAGCTTTGCATGTCTATGCAGACTCCTAACATCTACAAAACCACCAAACGGAGGTGCTAGATGCATCCTGATTTCTTGTGCAGTCATAGAGTGTGTTGGCAGCTTTATTAGGTTACATTTAGTTGTAATGTATCCGTTTTTAGCTGAACAAGATAATCAAAGGCTCATTGTACTTAATATTTTTCATATTTTCCAGGAAGCTAGTGTGACTTACAGTAGTTTGTATGGGGAACGTATACTGGATGGAGTGTTTGATCAGCTTTGTGTTACCAGTTTTATCATATCTTATTTTTTACCTTCTGAGACTTCAGCTATGAAAAACTGCAGCAAAGCTATAACCTTAATTCTGAAAATGCAGGATTGCATTCGCAAAACATCTGTGCAATTTAAAGTTATTCACTAAGCAGCAATATTTAGTACCATCAGCTTCAATTATATTAAGTATGTGTGAAATTACTTTGTTAACATGATAATTAATTTCAGCAGTGATTTGCCATGGGTTTGCTGAAGGTATGTTGTTCTCCAAAGTTGAAATTTTCAGCCATAAATAAGATCTATACAACTTTCCATATAACTTTACTCTCCATTATGAAGGGATATATTGCTTTGAGGCTTATTTACATATCTAAAAATAGTAAACCATCATGTAAAGATGTCATATGCTTTCTAAGTAGTTTGGGGCATTGAATAAATGCTATGGCTATGATATTGTGCTCTGTGGGCATTGACTTTATGGAACTTACCTGAACTGATATTGAAGTTGCTGTTGTGATGAGAGAAGCTCTTTTGCTTTAGAATTTCATAGCAGAGTTTAGTTTGGTTTGATTTCTTAGTCAGGTGCACACATCCTTTGGATTTAGCTTTTGAACAAATCTGCAATCTCATTGGTGAAAATGAGTGACCAACATTTGATTCTGATTCCTGTGATATTCCCTTGTTTATATGTGAGGAACTGGTCTGTAGCACTACCTTGTAAGAGTTAAGTGATTGGAAGTTGTATTTATTGTTCATGTAAGAGACAAGAAAACCATGGAGCTTTCAATGCAAAATTGGAAATTTCTTTTCTTGTCACGTTTCTGTTGTTTGTTTTTGGTGGGGTTTTTTTGTTTGTTTTTTTAATAATATAGCATCAGGCAAAAGGGGCGAAGACATAATAATACTTTGGTGGTATTAAATACTGAAGCTTGTTGTAAACTCTAGTGGCTGTGACATCATATGAACATACCATCCCCTAGAAAGACTTATTTTCCTTATGTCTATTCCATCTGTGTTAGCTGATAAGTGTTCACAGTTCAGTGTTTTATGTGAAATGAATCATCACTTTTCATCTAGTTAAAGGAACACAGCAATGTTCAAACAAAAAGAAACCCAAATATTTTGTTCACATTTTGTAGCAAATTCAGCTGACACAGTAAGAAAGTAATGGAGGTGGACTGAACCCACTTAAAATAATCTTTGGTGAACAGCTCTCTGACTAATGAAGTCAAACTAAATATTACTTAAAATGTTTAAAGGGAGATAATTGAGTTTGCAGGTATTTGATTATAACTAAATAACTCTCGTGATTTTGTGGGAGAAGTTGTCATCTGAAAGTAAACCCCGACGTTTTTCACTCTTCAAATGTTGTGGAATAATTTGAGCACATTACCTTTTCTGGCAAGATTTACTTAGTATAATTGGCTAGTTTGGGTCAATTAGATTACCTTTTTTTGGTGATGTGTCTTGACGAAATTACCCATAATACAGAAGGTAAAATGCTGGTTGCTGAATAAAGCAAAACTCAGTTAAATAAGTGCTCTAAAACTTGACAGTACAAGCTTTGGAGATTTGTGTGGTTTTATTTTGGTGATTTTTTTTTTTTTCTGACAGCAGTTTGAGAAAGGTTATTTTGTTTCAATCACATTTTACAGTCTTTCATGATACATCCATGTGTATTTGTAAATACAACTCTATAACTTCTTTCAGTGCTATTGATCAGCCCTTCTATTTTTGTCTGGCTGGTTTCATTTGGTGGGTTTTTTTTCTATTTTTGTCTGGCTGGTTCCAGTTGTTTGTTTTGGTTTTTTTTCTTATGTGAGAAAATGGATTGACAGGCTGACCTACTGTAAAGAAATATATCCGTTGTTGTGTGACACATACAGATTTGTTACTGTGCTGATTTGGTTTGGTAGGATTTTTGGTAGTGGGGGAAGGGCTCCAGGGCTGGCTGCGGTTAGAAGCTGAGAAGCTCCCCCTGCTCCAAAACCAGCCAAGGAGCCTTTAGAGGGACAATAGGTGCACCTCTGTGATTAACATACCAAAGAACTGATATAAGACCTGACCAGAGTGACCACTTAGAGAGAAAGAAGAGCTGAGCTGGAGAGGTGAAAGGCAGTGCTGGGGTGAAGATCCCGGGTGGTTGGTGAGGAAGAAGGGGAAGAAGGTGCCCAAGCATAAGTTTCCCTGCAACCTATGGTGAGATGGCAGGCTGTCCCCCTGCATTCACGGAGGAACGTGGTGGAACATTCCCTGAAGGTGCCAGGAGGGGTGAACTTGGCCAGTGGACTTGGATTTGCTGCGAGTGGATTATGCAGCTGTGGAACACCCCGGCGCCAGGGCAGGTGACTGTTCCCAAAGCAGCCCGTGACTCTGTGGGAAGCCCACGCTGGAGCAGCTTGCTTTTGACCTCGTGTGAAGGACTCATGTCAGAGAGTTTCGTGGAGGACTCTCTCCTATGGGAGGGACCCCATGAGGAAGCAGGGGAGGACTGTAAGGAATCCTTCTTCCTGAGGAGGAAGGAGCAGCAGGAACCACCAGACTGTGAACTGACTCTAACCCCATCCCCTGTCCCCCTGTGCTGCTGGGGGGAAGGAGGGAGAGAAATTGGGAACAAAGTAATTTGGGCCCAGGAAGAATGGAGGGGTGGGGTAACGGATGTAAGCACTGCTCTGTGTGTTGTCTGTGTCCTGTGTGTATCTGATTAGTGTTAAATTAAATTATTATTTTTTCCCTGAGTTGAGTTTGTTTTGCCTGGGACCTTAATCAGTAAAGAACCCTCCTTGCCCTTTGTCTCAACCCATGAGCTTCTAGTTGGCCTTTGTCCTCCCCATCCCACAGTGTGTGTGTTGGGGAAGGGGGAGTTGGGTGAGCGGCCATGTGGCTGGTTCTTTGTTGTCGTGTTAGGCCCAAACCGTGACAGTTACGGATAAAGAACTTGCTCTCCTAGCATACAGAATGAGTTATTTGTTTGTATCTCTTGCTTTGATTCTTTTCAGATTTGGCCATTCAGGCCCTGGTATCAGTGGTGTTACTTAGGATCTGTGTGTGCTTTATGATGAGCTCTGTTTGGCTGTCACAAAGTATCCCAGATAAGAAAACAAACAAAATAATTTAATCTGTTATAATTAGCTGTAACTGTCAGTATAGAGAAAAGTAACTGTCAGTATAGAGAGAGTTCCATAGTTAATAAAAATATGCTGTTTTTTTCTCTTATTGATTGACTCACTGAACTAAATTATTACTGACTGAAGGTACCCATTTTTTCCATGCATATTCTTGCTAAGGTACCACATTCACTAAGTTAGGGGCTGAGATTTTTCTATTATTTATTAATATACCTTAATTTGATATAGCTCTGTGGCATCCAAGTAAAACAAGTGTCAGGCTTAGTTCACTGTGCATTTGTCTTATGCACTGCTAGTAATCTTTCTGTCAGTGCCACTAATGCCTCAGGGATGGCTGAGAAAGTTCACTATGTGTAGGGACTGTCAGATCTTGCAATATTTAGAGTTTTTTAAGGAGGAAAGCAGAGAAATGTGGAAATAGGGTTGTGATTTGAATGAGTGACTCATAAAATCCTTGGCATAGTTATGGGTAGACTTATTTAGTTGATGTGTGTCTTTTGCGTGACTGCAGGTATATTGAGCGTAGCAGAAAATTAAGCGCAGTTGATACCACAGTGTTTATTCGTATTCCAGTGGTTTTCATCATGTATAAAATGATTTGTTCAAATTAAAACTACTTTCCAAATTTTGCTGTCAGCCTTTCAGTGATTACCAGAGTAATTTTCAGATGTGGCTCTCCCATTGTAATGCTTTTACTTGCAGGCAAATAAAATTCTGGGCAGTAGGAAAAGAAAGGAGAACAGTTTTCTCGTCTAATGTTGTTTAATCTGGAAGCCTGGACTAAGTATAATCTCAGTTTCCAGTCTAGTGAAGTCTGCACACAAAATACCAATAAATCTGGTTGATAGAATTGATCACTATGGCACAGAACTAAAACATGGGTGGCTCTTAAGGGGAAAGCAGCGACTTTTTGCTCCACCTCCTTCTTCCCCCCATGTTTTTTGCAGCAGTGACAACTGCTAAATGTAAGGTGTGCTCCTACTGTGCAGCACAGAAAGAGCAAATGAAAAATGGTAGAGAGAACAGTCAGGCCAAAATTGCTGCATCTTGCTCATACACACATCCATTACTGATGAGTTGAGAGAGTATCTGACTTATTTTTCTCTGTGCATAGGAGAGACAATCTAGATTTAGATGACTACCTGGGGATGTCATGAGCATATTTTGCCAGCATTGTAAGGCATGTTCTAATGCTTGTTGATAAAATACCACACCTGTAAGTTTTTCTCATTGAGTCACCAGCTGTTTAATATATCTTCTCTGTGTGACTTTGTTCAGATTAACCTGCATTTGCATGACCATGTAGGTATATATGTGTCATTGCCTTTAATGAGCATGCATCGTGTGCTTTAGTTGCACAATTGGCTTATTTCAGAGATAAGTTGGAGGAAGCAGCCCAGAAAATATGTTGTCAGTGAAGCACAATATGAACTTCAGTGTAGTGGAATCAAAGCTTATAATGAAGCTTATAATGATAATATGTATTTCCAGTCTGTTGGGAAAAAAAAATAAAAAAGGAATACATAACATAATGTCTGCAATGGGTGATGTAGCGGGGTTGGGGGAGGATGGGATTTTTATTTTTTGTATTTGTTTGTTATCTCCGAATTCCATCCTGAAGTGAAAGAGTTTGAGCAAAAAGTATACAGAGCACAACCAAGTTTTGGACGAGTACTTAGACTAGCAAGCAGAAGGGAACCCCAGGGTTGTGCAGAGCAAGGAGTAGAGCCTGGGGTTTGTTGGAGACCTGGGCAAGAGGAGTTATTGTGGGACAGGAGGTGAGAAGATGAAAGATTGTGCAGGCTGAGCATCTTTCTCTGTGCACTAGAAATGGATTAAACAGTATGGGGACTAGTTTTTCAAAGCAAAGGGTGGCACCTATTTCTGTTTTTTCAGTGCTATCTTCTGCTCTTCTTCCTACTATATGCACTCTCCTTGATTTCTGGCTTTTTTCCTATATTTTTTATTTCCTCCTGTCCTCATCTGCTTGTTTTGATTGATGTTCTCATGATAATTTAATTTGGTTTGAAAAGATTTATATAGTTTCCCTTATTTCTTAAATATATCCCCTTATTTCATGGTTTACCCCTTTCTCCTCTACAACAGGTGAATTTACCCACTTTTTAATTTAGTACTATGTTGTTCTTTACTTCCCAAACTGGAAACTGTTCACCCTTCCTTTCCTTCCCATCCCATCCCATCCCAGCTTCTTTAAAATATTGTTATAGAAACACTTTTCAAGAGAGACTAAAGTTTTTTGCTGTATAATCCTCAAATGGTAGCTATGGCTTCAGAACTGTCCTTTTGGAGATGCACAAGTGCCCAGTATCTTCTTTGACTGTGACTTTGGAGGTGAGAAGTGAGTACAGTATACTGACTGTAATAGTGTATAGAGAATAGTAATGAGATTTGAAAGCACATTTTGGTTACTGGACTCTAAGGGAGCATTGCATATACATGGAGCCAAGGATTTATTGCTCTCCTGATCAAAATCTTAACAATCTTGTCAAAATACAAGAAGAATATTGTTAATTCAGTAATAAGTGTTACCAGAATTATGGTGAATCAGACTATGTTAAATCAGAGAGGTATCATTAATAATAACTGTTATGACTGAAAACTTAATAATACCAGCCCCTCTTCTCTGGTGGTGTGTTCAATCTTTCAATGACCCTCTTTGTCCTACAGTTGATGGTGCCAGTAACTATGAAGGAGAGAGGTTGAAGCTGTCAAAGCAAATAATCTTTGTCTCAAGGTCATTGTTTGGAGGAAAAATTTGACATGGGATGCAGGGAATTACTTCCTTCTTGGTCTTGGGAGTCTGCAGGGGCTGTTAGGCCTTTACTACACAGGGTGCTCAAACCAAAACAGGTTGAGCAACACTTACTGACCACTGCACAACTGTTGAACTAATCAATCTACAACCAGCTCAGGCACAGGAAATCCTGAGACCCTGCACTGCCAGGTCAGTGTAAAGCCTGGCTCCTTTCCCTGATATTGGGGAAAATTTTTGTTTATGGGGCCGCACAGGGGAGTTGTGGGGTTGCACTGGGGCTCTGTGAGATCTGGGCCTCCACAGCCATGCTCTTGCACTGATAGGTGGCTCAGAGCCCACACTGAAGCAAAATTTAGTGTCCTCACTCTAGATAACTCAGGACATCTGAGTTCAGTGTTAAGATTTTTGTGAGCAGTGCATGTTTTGCTCTTAAGAGACAAGTGAAATCTTGGGTGAGAGCAGAGAACATGTTATTTCCAGACATTTTGCCTGTTGTGCTTCTGGGGAAGGTCTGTTTCTGTGGAAAACCTAGCCTGGCTGTTTTGACTGCATCTTCTTATTTCTCTGTATGGATTTGATGCACAGAAGTAGCCCAGTCAAGGTAAGTTCTCTTTTAAAGATCCTTTCTTCTTGTCTGGAGCCTGTCTGGAGTGTCAGGTTGAAAAACCTGGAAAAGCTTTCTTCTCACACATGCTGTGTCTCTTTATCATGTGTCTTCTGTTGCCATTTGAAATCACTTTGACAGACATTGATTTTCTTTTGAGAGATAAATACTCTTTTCAAACGAGTGTGGAAAAGACAGTGCTCAATAACTTAAAAAAAACCCTTTTTTGTCACTGGCTGGATGAGATCCAGCTCTTTCTTCCTTTCCTCTTACTTGTTTCTGATTACTGCAGCATCTTCAGACTTGCCAGCTGTGGCCTACATTCGTGCTGTGTTTGAATGAGCTCTACATACCTGCATAAACTATACTCAATAAAAGAGGTACGAAAAAACCCCAAATTAAGATGATTTAGGTGACTGGACTTCAAAGTGACTTTTCTGTGGATGCTTCTGCTGGAAGGACCTACTCTAGAGGGAAAGGAGGCAGATCTGCTCTCAGATGTGCAATCCTGTCATGCTGCAAGAGGTAGGATCTACTTGGAAGGAAGAGGTCTTGGAGACCCTGGTATGGGTCCATCAGGAGGTCAATGATACTGATGTCAATATTGCAAGTGAAGTAGTGTAGTGAGATAGGAGAGGAGGGATAAGCCCTGATTAGGTGTCATGTCCTCTTTGATCTTTCTGCCTTCCTAACACCTATCCTGTTGCTTTTGCTAGGAACAAATGAAGTAATGATATAGTTAATAGTTAATCTTCTGTGTGAAGATTCATGGCTTTAGTAGCAGTAAAACGTTCTTGTTACCAGTGTGGAAGCCTTGTTATAGCTCTTCCTCAGTAGGCTAGTTATGTCCTGTTTTTCACTAAAATGAAGGATTTTTCAAATGGAATTTAGATGTATGGCATAGGGACATACTGGGAACATGCATCTTGCAATCCTCTCCCCTAAAGCCCCTCTTGCACCCTGGGAAATGAAAAACAAAGAGGTAGATAGCTGAGTTGGAAAAGAAGATCCTATGCTGTGTGAGAGACAGTTTAAATACCAGAAACATTTATGCCTTTAACTGGACAGCTATTGTATTTGAACATTTCTTAAGTTGGGGGAGGAGAAAAATAAGTGGATGAATCAAGAAAAAAGAAAAGAGACTTAGCTGTTTAAACTAAGTAAACAGCAAAATCAAGGAGGTGAACCTAGTATAAATACATATTTAATCGATATGACAGGCATTTTCCATCTCTTATTAACCTGCATGTTATTAGCCTTGTATTCTCCTCCAGGGCCCTGGAGGAAATTTTAAAGTACACCAGATGAACCCTAAAGCTTAGATCGATATGCACAACAGAATTCTTAAGAAAAATCTTTAAAATAAACCTTAACCTTATTGTCACATGAACTAGAAGAAACATTGTTCTTCTTGGAAAGGTTGTTTGTGTGCTTCTCTTAAATTGCTTTTTCTGTAAGACAGTGTATGCTGTTAGATTCTACCTGTTAACATGAGTACTTTGAGGTCATAGGTGTATTATTAAATGGACCACACCAGTACACTTTTATTTCTGGTCTGCTCGTAGAACAAATGCACTTTTAACATTTATGAGTGGCAGCTTGTAGTTAAAAGAGTCCATAACGACAAATAATTTGTATCACCTTATTTTTTCAACCCTGTTATCCAGGAAATAAGGTTTTGTCCTCTGTCAAATACACTTGCCACATAAGAATTAGCTCTCAGAAAAAAATAATCATAAATAATTATAAAACATTGTACCATTTAATTTATCTTGTAGAACACAGAGTTCCTTCTGATACCTTCCAGAATTTGTAGCTCTCTGCAAAGCAGACATGAGCCAATGTGAATTCTCAATGAGAGGTGTTAATGTCTAGGTGGAAGAGTGGTGGTGAGACTTAAGAGGGAAGGGTGTCCAGGTCTGGTGCTCCTGTGTAAAAGAAGTGTCAAATGCAGCAAATACACACCTGAATCATGTGGGGTTGATGTTGTTATTGTAACTGCTGCCCAGGTGGAGGATCTGCATGTCTAAAAAGATGAACTAAGCAGGCAGCAGTAGGAGTGGAAGGAGCCTGGTGAGAAAGCAAGAGGTGTGGAGGGACATATCTGTGTGCTGGAAGGAATTAAGCTTGTGGAAGGCATCCAGGCTATTTGTATAGAGTTCCCTAATGTCTTACTATAGTTGAGTTTCTGCTTTAATAGACCCTTCTGTCACAGGACAGAATACATTATCTTGCAAAGAGAGGGCAGGTAGAGTCAGATTTGACTATGGTGAAGAAACTGATGGTTTGGAGATGTTTATGTTCAAGGAGGAAGAGGGTATCTTCTTCCACAGTAGAAGAATGTGACAAAGACCTCTCATTAGTTACAAGTTAGGAGGAGGAAGGAGTGCTTGAAGTAAGGTAGATATAGGGTGGAGAATGCATCTTTTCTGATCAGGTACCTATGAAAGGTATGAAAACACTTTTTCAAAATCTTTGTGGGTTATGGGATGACAGCAATGCTTCACTGATTTAGAAAGTACCACAAAGACAGTGATGTTTGTCATAAGGAAAAATGGGAATTCACTTTTTGCCCTCTAGACACCCTTGTTCTTTTAGCCCTTTCTATCCCTCCACAGGTAAGTAGCAAACTGGCTCGGGAAACCAAGTACTTGCTTTTTGTTGGTAAGTTCAACTGCTGTCTTATGTGAACTCTTCGCTTTGGTTGCAATGCTGAAGGCCGTACAAGCACAAAGTAGTGGAGAGATGGGGTTGAATTTAGCAGTGGGAGGTAAGAGAAGTGCAGCAGAGCCAGTTTGTGCTGGCCAGGTCTGACTGTGGTACTCTAGCATAGTGCAATGAGTACATTTGGTGGTGGGAGGTCCTACATGTTCTTAATTGCACCTTCTGGCCTCATCCAGAGCCATATGTGTCTTTTGAGTTTTCTCTTGACCGTTGTGCGATTTTCTTAGTGGCTTTGAGGTGTCTCAGAAAATGTAGCATCTATGTATCTTGCAAGACTGTCTTAAGATGCTCTCCTAGCATAGCTCTGTGTCCTTTCTTATAGCCAAAGCCTGTTGGGCACAATTTGACTATAAAGAAGTTACATAATAGCCAGAAATGCAAGAAATAATGTTTTTCCCTAACTTGATAGGTATCATCTGTACACTCTTGAGGGTGCTGTTACAAGACAGTAAACAGGTATCCTTCATGATGATACAGAGTATTAGCAATTACAGCAAAAAGCCAATGAAACCTTGAGATACCTGGCACCTCTTGCTGAGCAATGAAGGATGTTCAAAAAACTAAATGGACAAAGAAACTATTACAGACCAAAGAAGTGGCATCATAAACAAAAAATTACATGTTTATGGGGAGGAAAAAAACCCCAGAAATATATCATGTGTTATGTCTTCTAAATGAGGCAACCACATCAGAGAACATACTATACAAATATTATGTTGTTTAAAACTATTATATTACTCTTTCAGGAAAACTGTTCTGCATTTGATGTTATATGGAACCGAACAACATATCTGGTGTGAAAGAAAATGTGTTGTTAAAACCAATGAACTGTGTGTTTTGGAAGCTGAGTCAGTCCCAAGGGAGTTGATGTTATGATTTCTAAGGTTTATTTGCTGTCTGACAGAATTGGAAAATGGTGAACTTTCAACCTGATTCTAAAAGTCAGTGTATATGGTGGTGAATAAACAAGGACAAAGGTGAACAATTTGAGAATGGGGCTCTGAAAAAAAAAAAGCGTATGTTGAAAAATGTTGTTATTGTTGACCAAAATTCCTAAATTCATATGAAGTAAATATAGGAAGATAATTTATTTAACAACCTAGATGAACCTAATGAGCCTAACAAGGGGATTTAACTGTAGGATGGTGGTGGTGGGGAATAATTCTTCAAGGATAATACAATGTTGCCTCTTGTTCTGTGAAGACTGCAAATACACAGTGGCAAGAAGGATATGTTCAGCCTGGAGATAAACTGGAGAATTCAAAGAGTGGGATCCTGGTTGAAGGAAACATACAGAAGCTTTAGGGAAACTGCAGCACATGTGTTTGGAAGGGAATTAATCTGTCCCATTTTGACATCAACTTCTGTCTGTTTAGATGACTAATAAAGCAGAGGAGTACAGTTTCAGCTTACAGTTATAGCTTACAATTACTTCTAAGCTGCTTGTGCACAATCCTAATGGCAAAAGGCCTATTTCTTCTGGCCTTCTAAACCTTTGTAACTGAAGCCACAAAGCCTTGACAGCCTGTTTGCTTCTCCTTATCCCCCCATCCACATTGTCCTGTGGACTTTCTTTACATCCCTGCTTGAAAACTACCTCTATTACTGTTTGCATTAAAGGCTGCATGTTGGTGCTGCACCTGAGGGTTGGGTGGGGTTAAGGCTATGAGATGCAGGTGTGGGGAAGGTTGGCAGCCTTCATTTGGAAACAGGCAGAGAGGATAAGGTTTGCTGGAGGTAACTCCTCTAGGAGAGCTGACCTGCAAAAGGATTGCTTGTCTTGCTGGAGTTATGTGGTGAGCAGGAATCCTGCAAGGAGCTGAGCTTCTTTGGGGAGGCTGACTTGTAGAAGGGAGGGGAGCTAGCAGCTATGTGGCAGCACAAGAGGCCATACTGACCAAGGGGTAAAATCTCAATATTTTCTAATTCAGTTTTCTGAAAAGGAGGTAGAGATGTGTGATAAAGGAATGTGTATCAGTACGGGTCTTGCTATGACTTGCCTTTATTGATTTTACTACTGTCTTGGAGAAGATATATAATAATTTTTTCAATATTGTTTAATGAAGCAGAATCTGTTCCTTCTAACGCCCACCTCCAGTCCATTTGTGTAGCAGTCGGGACTGTGTATGGCAATTTTATGACAAGCCTTTATTAATGTGCTTTCTTGTTTAAATATTTGTTACCTCAGAGGAATTGGGTGGTGACTGTGTCATCCTTGCTGTTGCTCGATTCTCCAAAATGGGAAGATGGATCCCTCTCTGCAGCTGCAGCAGCATTTTATTGGTATGTGAAGAGCAGCATGGACTGAGGTTCAAACAGAACAATGTTCTGTAACTCTAGCTCTTGTGTTTAGTGTGTTGGGTATTTCTCCTCACCAAGAAACACTGAGCACAACCAGACTGGTAGACCAAAAGGCTGGGTGCAGCTCCTTCAGCCAGAAGGGCTGACAACTCAGTTGGGCCAGTTCCTAAGTCAATAGTAAAAACAGAATAGTAGAGAGATCTTTGAATTGATATTTTAAGCACAAGGAACCTGTCTAGTGATGTGATCACAAGTTGAAGGAGAACTTGCAGTCCCTTTGAAATCCATTTATATTTTAATTCTGGCTAGGAATAAATACTTCAGAGAATGTTTATGCATTGGCTTAATAATGCAGTTCCCTTACTGTTCTGCTGCTTTGGTAATATAAATAATAAAAAAGGTAGTATTGCTTTAGATGCATCAGACCAGATATATGCAGTGTTGGGTGATGAGCTCCCAGCTGTGCAGTCTGATATCATCCTAAGATCTAAAACACAGCAGCCCTTTGAGTGTCTTTCATCTGTCCCATGTCGTTCACTGTCAGATCGACTGTTTCAGCTATGACTGCATCTTTCATGCATGTTACTTTTAAGTCTTTGTGTGTTTGTTTTCCCCAGGGAAGATCGTTGCTTGCTAATTTGTGTACCAGGCAACCATGACAATCTTGCTGCGTAACATCCAGTTTCACTAATTCAGGCTGGCATGCCATCTGCACTATCTAAAGGTCACTTCAAGTGTTACTTGTAATGCTGTGATTTCTTAATAAGCAGCATAGTAGTGGAACACTGATTCTTGTTCCCTGATAACAGTAGCAGTAATCCAAATCCTGTAAAATTAAAAAAAAAGAAAAAGCATCTCTCACCTGGAGAAAAACTGTCTTAGAGCTCAGGAGCTGCTACTGCACTTCTGAACACTGAATTTGATTGCTCTGACTTCACGAATTTTTGTTCGTGTTGATGCATGCAGTGCTTTCCAAACCCTCTTGTCTTGCTTATAACAGTTCACAGCGGCCTCTTGTGATAGCAAAGAGTTTTGGGCATTCAGGCTTTCCATAGAAGCAGCACTGATTAAACAGGCTCTGAATGGAAGTATGAACCCAGGGAGATGGCTCTGCTGGCTGTCTGTAAGATTTACAGCTGCATTAGGACATTAACCAGAGTGAAGGGCAGAAAGAAAGCAAGAAATAAGGTAGAGAGAATGCTAGAAATCTGTCTTGCTGCAATGCCAGGCCTGTCTTCTGCCCTGCATGGTGACCTCCTGCTGGGATGAAAAAAGCCAACAGGTAAAGAGGTGAAGCACCTTAGTGAGAGACAAGATTGAACTTTTAGAGGCAAGGAATTTGGGTAGATGTATTATCTAGTCTTGTGAAGAGAAATGGCTGGGAAGGAGGTGACTGCCCTGCAGTGATTGCTGCTTCAGGGCACAGACTTCTCTAGGAGCACACAAGAGTAGGTGTTGCAATGAGAACTGAACCATCCAAAAATGGAGGTATTGCCTGAAGTAGCAACAGAGGTTTTAAATTGCAACTAATGTTTTGCTGTCCACAAATTTATCTTTTAAGATTTGAAACTGCAGATTAAGATACTGACAAAACTATGCATGAATATTCCTGTAGCAGTGATTTCTGCAAAGCTTTGTTTCTAGTAGAGGAAATAACATCTCTTCAGTGTTGTGTTGCCTTAGAAAAGTGCAAAAGGAATTTCTATGTAGGACATAGCTGAAGTATTGCCATATAGTAATGGAAATTAAAAGTAATTTCAGAAACAGGGCAGTAAAAAACTTCTCCTTGGTTCAGATGCCACACTGGAAACTTCATGCAGGACAGCTACATGAAAGTTCCTGCATCTTGCTGAAATAAACACTTAAAAAACCCAACCAACCAACCTCAAACCACCTGAGGGTCAAGTGAACCTTTAGTTCATTTTGAAGAGAAAAGACCTTGTTCCTTTTACTTAACAAAACAGTCAAGGAGCAGAACTGAAATAATTTACAAAAAAACAAACCAAAACAAAAACAGGAGAAGGCACTAGTACAGCTCTCTTCTACACCTCTATTCAGTGCTCCATACTACTGAAACAGTTTTGTGGGAAACCTTGGTAAAAAATCTGCTTTACAGGAAGGACTCTCTTTTTTTCCATGGTTCACTTTCAAAATCAGAGCTGGCTGCTGTGTAAATCTGGTTTTCAGGAAATACTGTGCTGGTTATCTTTAGGTAGTAATTCTAACCTAATACTTTCACCTGAACCTGAATTTGTCCCTGTACAGTGACTGTCTGAATGAAAGCAGAAATGTGCAGTTTTTGTCCCCAGATGCTGACTAAACTCCTAATGTCATAGTGCCCATGTGAGATCCGCTTTTACATTAGAAAAGACCAAGCTGTTTTGATGAACTTTTTTGAAAATGGTCATGTTGGCAGGTGCTCTTTTGTCTCTTATATGGAAGAACAAAGGAAACACAAAAGTATTGTACAGAGAATCCACAAATGCCCAGACTGGCACTACGTGAGTTGATTCAGTTCTCATTTTCCAAGCAGCAGACCGGATTGTCTGGTTTGACAATCTCAATTTACCTGTCTGCTGCTCCTTCTGCTATTAGTATTTGCATTCTTTCTTAAATACTGCATCCATGGGAACCTGGTACTTGGTTCATCTTGCTCTGCATCCTGTCTTTGTCAGTGGCAAGGTCCTGAGGTAATTGTAGTTGGCTGTGCCCCAGATAACATGGATCTCTGATCCTTAAGTGTAAAGTCAGTGTCATATTGTCTTTGATACTGTTTATTCTCATTCATTAGTATCCTTTTATTGTGTGGTTTTCATGTTAAGACATTGGAAAGCAGTGAAACATCTCAACTTTTCCCACAGTGGAGATAGATGCAGTAGGGAAAACCGCTTTGTCTGGAATTCTCCAAGGTTACTGCTACACCTTGATCTTTCACTAGTTTTATATTTACAGATTCTTCAGCAGAACCTTCTGCTTTTAATGTGTTTTAAAATAAACTTTAATTTCTGATGTTTCAAAACTGTTCCTCAGACATTTCTGGATAATCTTACTCTGCACTTGCCAAAGTTTGTTGCTTCTTTTTTGCTCACTTTTGTACAACTTCAACCTGCTTGAGTTCGTAGCTTTCCTTGCTTTGCTGTTGTACCATGCCGGTCTCCTTTTTGTCTGTCAAGTCTTGTTGAGATAAATAGTACAAGGCTTGCCAATATGACATCTTTGTACAATCTGTGCTCCATGCTAAGAATTGCCTTTTAGCTGCTTCTCTTAGTTCACTTTCAAAAGCGTTCTCACTTTTGTGTTGTTTGGATGTTTTTGATCATGGCAGTAAGAAGCTTTGGCTTTTGACGCTCCAAAAAAATTATAAATTGAAACCTTCTTGTTAAATGCAATGTCTTCAACAGTATTGTTATTCACTGGGTACTTTGTGCTGCAAAGGACAAGTTCAAGAGCTGCTCTTGCTCTTGGGGGCTCATGGTGTGTTTTATGCAGTGAAGGACTCTCTAACAGGGCTAAGGTTGAAAGAAGTTGCACATCAGTTGCACAGAAGTTGCATGAAATACCAACACAAATGGGAACTGGGGAGAGGACAGGTATCCCACTGGTCTCAAGGCAAGGTATTATATTTAACTTTGCAGTAAGTGAACAATACACTGGAAGCTTGGAGCAACTGAGATTTAATTGTTAATTACCCTGAAATGCTCCGTTCATCAGAGGATTTTTTTCATAATTTTTTTCATTATCTTTGAGAATCTGTATGTGTTTGGCTATTAATGGATGTTGATATGTCTAGCTGTTCTTAATGGCAAAGCCTACTGTCATGGTTTGACTCAGAATCAAAAAATAAACCAGAGACAACAATGCTCTCGATCCCCTCCCCCTCCCACCCAGGTAGGGAAGGAGAGAGAGAATTAGGAGAGAGACTTTGCTGGATTGAAAACTAAATTAGACAGCTTTAATTATATGTACAATTATATACAAGTATGTTCAGGAATGTGCAAAAGCCTCTTGCCTCCCCCCACCCCCAGCAACTCCCCCGGCACTCTCCTGAGCTGTGAGCAGTCCCAAAATGTCTCAGCCCGCAGGCAGGAGATAAGGCAGAGCAGACAGGGGCTGGGTTGTGAGGGTTGTAAGGTCAGAGCCTAGGGGTCGATGGTGATGGATGGATGGAGTCCTCCCCGGATGCTGGCCATGGACGGAAGAGAAGGGAAGAAGAAAAAAGCAGGAAGGAAGTTGTCTTCTGTGATCTCTGACCTTCCTCTGAGCTTACGTAGATATATGGAATGGAATACCTTTGGTCAGTTCTGCTGTCTGTCTAGTCCAGCTCCCCTACGGGGGGGTCACAGATACAATTCTCCTGCCCCGGTAGCCTCTGTAGCAGCAGAGCTAAGAAGTGACCTTGGAGTCTCAGCGGAAACATAAACATTCCAGTGTTATCAGCCCACTAGCTGGAACACTTGCTGCTAGTTAAAAGAGAGCTTACTGAAGGAAAAAAAAAAAAAACAGTAAAAGGAAAATTAGCTGCATCCTGGCTCAAACCAGGACACCTACTTAAGCATGCTGTAGAAATGAGATATTTTCAGTCTTGTACACTGGACATGGACTGAACTACTCAATTTACTCTCGATACTTAGAGAATCCAATTTTGCAGAGAGAGAAAACCTGTTTGTTACAAACTTTCCTTAAGACTGTAACCCTGTCGTGAGAGATCAGTTAAGTTGGGCACTTGTGAGGTTTGTTTTTATTTTAACTAAAGACCATTCTTTTCTGTATAGGGTCCTAAAATGGATTTATTTAAACAAATTTCTGGCAAAGTGGTTAAAAAAATCGAACATGAGTATGGGGGAAGATATTTCTGCCTTTTCCCAAGGAAATTGACTAGTTATAGCCAAAAGGAAAAAAAGGAACAAAACAAAACACCTAAAGATCAGGGGTGCTTAAAATAACATGCTTCACTCCAGATACAGGGAAATAATCTCTGGCATTTAAAGTACAGCATAACTGGACATTTTCCTTGTTTGAGGGGTGACTCAGTAATATCTGAATGCAGGTACAGCCTGAGCTGAATGTCAGCTCCTTATTGTGAGAGCTTTTCTCCACTTGTTTTAACAGAAAGTGTGCCATTGCCTTCTGGGAATATGAATTTAGCCCTCCCTCCTGCATGCTTGTGCTGCTGGGTTAAGGGGAGGAATCTGGCTAATCTGCAAAGAGGCTGTGGACTGTTAAGCAGGGTTTTGGCAACAATATTTATTAACCTCCACTAGAACTGAGGAAGTGGAGGGAAAATGAACTGCTGTCCCCACGAGACTGTGGAAGCTTAATCTTGAGTCTGCCTCACTTCCTTGTAATGTTAAAATACTGATTTGAAGGGGTTTTTAGAGTAGCTGATAGGAAAGTCATGGCAGCAATACAATGATACATTAGGATTCCAGTAGCCCTGTTAGTAGGAATTTCTTTTTAATCTTAGAAAGGCTGTCAAGGGCAGCATAGATAATGGGACTTTTAACTTGAGGTGCACTGCTCCACATCTAGCTCTTGGAATCTTCTAGCAAGAATTAACCCACACTTAATCAGAGGAAGCCTCATAATTTGTTGTTGCTGTGGGTTTGGGGGTGTGTGGTGTTTTTTGTGTGTGTGTGTTTTGTGTGGTTGTTTGGTTTTTTGGTTGTTGTTTTTTTCTCCTCTGTCTTGTTTTGTTGTGGGACACAAGGTGAATCTTTTATCTTTTCCCATTTCCCAAGTTAGATGGCTTTCTGGCTTCCTCAGCAGGAGCTCTAAAGGCTAATTATATTTTTAGCCTTTTTCTCTGAGTGGAGGTGTCTTTTCCTTCTTCTTTCCAGAAGTTTTGGCCTATATGGCCATTGCAAGGTACCCATTGTTTAAATAGGAGGCATTTGAACTCTTGTGCTATAAATTACTGTTAGTGCTTCAAGTTCTCTGGAAAAAGAGATGAAATTAGAAACTGGAAACTTTTTGATGCACAGCACAATCTTTCCCTATGTATTTCTTCAAAGAGTAATGCAAGCTCTGAAAGCAATTCATCCTGCTTAGCATGTTTTCCAATTGGTACCCTGGGGATTATGTGAATGAGTCATACTATCATTAATTGGGCTTCTTGGTGCTTTTCCTCCCACTGAAGGTTTCTACTCCAAACATGTAAGAAAATAAGAAACTGAGAAATTATCATCTGGGGCAAAAAGTTTGGAAGGGCCTGTGGCTCAGCTTTGATAACTCTTTAAATGAAGCTGTTTGCTCTTGTTATAATGGTCATAATGTCATGTTCTTACTGATGACCTTGACTCCTGTATGACCGCTGCAAATGTTTCACTTTTTTTGTGTGTGACGTTCTATTAAATTTGTGTTATGATCTGAAAGTGGGAAAATAATTCTAATAAGCCTTCCGTTAAACTTTTGTCTCCAAGATCAAAGCAGAGAGCTCATTTTCCTGCTTTGTGGCTGTACTGGATATTCTCTGATTTTTCTGCCCCAGCCCCAGCTGTGGAAGAATGAGTAATGCTGCCAAAAATCAGGTCTAATTCAGTATACTTGCTTTAATGGGCACTTTGTCTTTTAAATATTTTTATGAAGGCTTCTGTGGGCTTGGAAGCCTTTTAATGCTAAAAATTGGCAAGAACTATGAAAAGAAACTGAGGCACCCACCTTTTGGCTGCCTGACTTCTGTGGGTGGAGTGTGAACAGAGCTTTACTGTCAAGCGCGTGGACTCCTCGTGTGGAGACTTTGGGTACCTTGGTGTGACAGTTAATGGCTGCTGGTGTGCAGAGCCGAGATCTGGGCAGAGCTTGTGATACGATCTGGAGCCGTCCTAGGCAGTTAGGTGAACTGCACCTATTCAGCACTGGTGTGTCTGCAGACAGGTGTCAGTCGTGACCCCTGACAGAGCACGGTCTGATCCCTGCAACTGTCTTCAAGGGCTTTACAGATTCAGGGTAGAGGTGGTGCATCTCCTTCCCTCCCCCTAAAGGGATGGGTCTTGTGTTTCGCAATTAGGGACTGATTTAGTACCTTCTGCAGCTTGAGAGGATTCAGATTTGTATCCCTTGGGCAGTGCAGGAACTCCTTAGACTTAGTTGCCTAGTCCAGTACTTGCTTGACAGAGGCAATGGACAGAGCAGGGAATGGAGGACAACCTAAGATGCAATTTCTACTAAAATACAACCTGACTAAATAACTCTGGAGGAGGGGCCAAAACCTGGCAGTCCCTGCTTGTGTTCCTTTGTGTAAGTGTATGCCTCTATCCAGGAGTTCTAAGACTAGGTGTGTTAAATACTGACTGAAAGGACTTTTTTACAGGATTGTTTGTTGCTTCTACTTCGATACTATTAATCAGGTAGAATTGCAGTTGCTCTCTGCTCTAAGGAAAAATGAGGACATTTCATACACTCCAAATAAAATGTAGATTGGACAGAAGAGCAGTGAGTTTGACTCAAATCTGCTTAATAAAACTTTAAATTGTACTAGCTCAGAAGTATTTTAAAATACAAACAAACCAACTTGCACATGATTAAGGGACTCAAGCCTCTTCCCTTTGAGGAGAGGCTGAGAGAGTTGGGACTGCTCAGTCTGAAAAAGAGAGGGTTCCGTGAGAAATTTATTAATGTTTATAAATACCTGATGTGAAAATGACAGAGCCAGGCTCTTAGTGGCCTATGGCAGGACACGAAGCAATGGGCACAAAGAGAAACACAGGAAACTGCATCTGAACATAAACCTTGTACTGTGAGGGAGGATGAACACTGGGATAGGTTGCCCAGACAGGTTTTAGGGTCTCTGTCCTTGGAGATGGTCAAGAGATGCCTTCAAACCTCAACTGTTCTGTGATTCAGGGTATTTCTGTAAGACCTTTTAATATGAATACATCAACTACTCAAAAGCTGAGAGACAGCTTTTTTATTTATCTTTAGCCACTTAAAAATCTGTATAAGGAATTAAGTAAAACATATTAAGAGTAACCATGAGGACTTGAGTGTATGACTTGACCGAAATTACCCATTTTAAAATGTGTTGCTTATAAAATTAATCATCTGGACAATGCTTTTGAATGTATTGGACTACTATTGAGTCAAACAGCAATGCTCTGCTGTATCAGAGTTTTGTGTTAAAAATGTCACCAGCTTGGTCTTGGGTATTGTTGTAGCCCTGTGTGGGAAAATAGGTTTAATTGCATTTACTGGACTTGAATTAAGTACTAAGTTTCTGGTACTTCTATAAAAGGAGGATTCGTTTAACATGGTCTTGGCTTTACTCACCAACTGCAAAGTAGAAAATGCCTGTTATTTCTCTGAGTGACTCCTATGATGCCCTATTGTCTTCTGCTGTGAAGTACAACCTGGGTGGTGCATGTTGCCCAGCAGCACAGCTCTTGTGAAGAGGGGAGGAAAAAAAAAAAAAGAGATATTCTGATACTTCCAACATAAGGTTTTCTTTGAGTCTTTCTGCAGAGTAATGAGATTATTCCTTTTCAGCATGATGTTCTACATCAGCCTGCAGTTCACAGTACTATGAATGAAAGTAAACTTAATGGTTGATATTCCTGCCCTTCACAAGTATAAATTTAAAAAAAATCTGTTTTCAGACCTTTCTGCTATACATGTGTAACTTAGAAAACTTGTGGGGAGGGCTTTTATCTTTACTAGGAGTCTGTATCAGCTGAGAAATTATGGAAGTTTGTGTAGCATTGTCATTTTGCTGACTCTTAAGGTCCATTCCTACTGAGAAGCAGTTAAGAAATCTTGAGCAGAACTGCTATGAAGCTTAACCTTCATAGCTCAGGATGGATCTTAACCAGTGATCCTAACTACTATAGAATGCATGATACTCTTTACTGGCAGTTCTGCAAGTTTATTTTAAAGCTATTAAATAAGAAAATGCTATTGCTGTGCCCAGTGTACAAAAAGCTCTTATTATCAGGGTGAATATTGCAGCTTACAGCCAGAACATGATTTAAACACATTGTAGCCTTTTTACATACATGAGATTCTTACCTGCATATAGGCAATTTAAAACTGAGGAATGTCTGTGTCTGGCTCTGTCCTGTAATCCATCCATTTCCATTTTGTGCATAAATAACACTCCAAATACAAATCCAGTACCCTATTCCCCCAGATGGTGGATGGCCTGGGTGTAGCTCTCATGCCTGAGAGAATCTGATATTGTACCTTTCCAAGCTACAGAATGTTGAGACAGTAGAAAAAAATGGAGGTGGAGCTCAAATGATTCCAGGCTATATTAAAAATTCACTAATGTGCTGGGAAATCTGTTCTGACCTCAAGTGTCCCTCACACAAGAGGCAAACTTATGCTAGAGAATGTTGTTAGAGGCTTTGTTCTAGTCAGAAAAGCAGCTGAATAATATACAGGCGCAAACTGTATCCTGTCTTGACTTCTTCAAGGTAAACTTCTAGTGTTAACTCATGCAAGATTTCAATTGAAATATAATTGCATAAAAACCCCAACGTATTTATCACAAACTCAGAAATTAGCACAGAAATTTCAGCATGCAATTGCATATCCATTAATGAAAATAACTGGTTCAGGTGATTAAGAAAGGAAGAAGCTGCTTTAGAAAGCTTGGGTTTTCTGGGACTTCAGAAAAAATACTCAGTAATTTACATAGCTGATATTATACGTTTAAAGAAAAATGCAAACTACCGAGAAGGCTACTGAAGTTTGATACCCATCAATCTTTATTCATACTGGCCCGATTACTTGTCATTAAAAACACCATGAAGTAGACACACACTGCCATCTAGTGAGCATCTCTAACATAGCTGCAGTTGGATTGCTGAGGAAAATGTGTTGCTTGGAGCAAGTAACTTAATACAGTACAAAACATACACAGACTTAAAAAATGCTGCACTGAATGCTTTGTCAATTGTCTATTATATAATAGAGATACACAGAGCAAAGCTAAAGTATTTTATTAATAATTTATTGTCAGTAAGAAAGACTGGCTAATGGTAATTTTCAGTAAAAACCTTTACAAGACCATTGGATCACAAATATACAGACACTATAAAAACTGTGTCATGGTGGTTTTGGTTCTAAACTGGTATGTAGAGGGTCCCCAACACACTTTCCAAGAAGGGAAAAAATGTTTACAGTTCTAAAATACAGCAACCCATTAAAGACATTTCCATGTAGCTGACCCAGAAAAATAGCAGACCTAACCTATGTACAATTGGCATTGTGTGAATATGTTGATTTTTTTATAATGAAATGTCAAACCTTGATTTCTCAGGGGAATACATAGTGATGCCCTGATTACAGTAAGTCAGGGTGCTAGATTGTAATGGCACACTAACACCACTATTTTCAGTGGAAAACAAATTCACAAAATATCTACAAAATCTAGTTAAAACTATTAAAATCAAAACTGTACATAAAATTTACAAAAAGTAGGAGAAAAATGACTTGCATTAGAACTATATAAATATATGCATCATGCTAACATGGAGAAGTGGTACGTGATTTTTTTAACATAGACAATGTAAGTACAAAAAGGATGTTCAGAAATGGCACAGCCAATGGAAATCTTGGAACTGCCCAAATACAGTAGGTCAGGAAATGGAAATAGGCTGATTTAGTGAAATGAACTGCATGATCCAATGCTGCCATGCCAGTTTAGCTCACTGAAACAAGAGTATTCATGGTGGCTGGGGAAAAAGAAAAAAAAAATAAAAAGCTCTTGAAAGTTGTTCTAGAATTGACAAAGTTTGTTAAAGTCCAGGCACTTTTGTTGATTGTGTCAGACCTCGGTGTGTTGCTGAGAATCAAGTGGAGGAATTTTCACATCTTCAAAATGACCATCGTCTCCACTCTCATAGTCACTCATCATGACTTCAGACTCCATTTCACAGCATGCTGACACATCGGAGCATGAAGCTGTGGAAGCATACACAGACATGGACATGTTGTCTACAGTGGGTGCTTCAAAGTCTCTATTGTACCCTAATGTGTAAGGAGCATAAGGTTCTCTGTAACTGCCGTTGACACTGCTGGTTGTGGTCTGAGGTTCTGACATGTCTGCAGGATAGTGATGAGGAAGGTACTGATTCAGGTTAAATCTCTGCCTGCTTCTTGTAGAAGAACCCAAGCTACCTACAGCTGGCATGTCTCTGGGTGGCTGTATTGACTCAAACTGGTCGCTGTATTCTGGTGGCAATGGTGGAAGCTCATCAGGTGCAGGAAAGTCATCAGGTGGAGGTGGAAAATCACTTTCTATGTCATAACCGCCAGGGTAATAGTCTGTATCGATGGCATTTGGATCTGTGTAGAGGGGAGCTGACTCCTCAACCACTTCATAGTTTGGATACTCTTGGATACCTGGCAACTGAACACTTGGCATCCAGTCTGATGTATCCCAGTGATAACCTGAAAAGTCAATTTATTTTTTTAAAAAAGTAGTATTAGTCTCTTGTCTTCAACTCAATCTGAACTGAGAAGTCAATACATTTATTAAGACAATGCAATCATTGATTAGGACACTACTTGTTAATTAAAGAGCAGTTTGCCCTAGTTCCACAAAAGACGTTCGACACAACACAACTTTATCTTATGCCATGCATTAGATATTGCATCATTCACACTTGAACTTTTACATTTTCTCAAACATCTCACCTAACATAGGAAGAGCTGAAGGTCACCTATGGAATGTCACAATACATACTGGTATAGAATTGTTCACGGGATAGCGAAGAACCAACAGCCTCCCTGGTGCAGCTGAATTCTAAGTAAATTGTCGAGTTAGGGGGATAACAGCTGCCTGTTTTTCATAAGGATGCAAATTTTCTTATGGGTGCAAATTGGAGCATAGGAGGTTCAAGGTGAATATCAGAAAAAACTTTTTTACTGTGAGAGTGACAGAGCACTGGAACAGGCTGCCCAGGGAGGTTGTGGAGTCTCCTTCACTGGAGACATTCAAAACCTGCCTGGACAAGTTCCTGTGTGATGTGCTCTAGGTGACCCTGCCTGGCAGGGGGGGGGGGTTGGACTAGATGATCTTTCGAGGTCCCTTCCAACCCCTAGGATTCTATGATTCAGGATGGATGTAGCATATGTAAACCATATTTTTTCTTACTTAAAAGAAGTAATTTCTAATTGGTAAAGTGTCCAGACCACTTAAAGCCACTTTACCCCTGAACTGAGTTGTAATGTTTATTTCCCCAAATGCTGTTAGCTCTACAGTAACTGTCACACCTATGATAAAAATCTTTGGCTATTAGTAAAGACATTCCACATTCAAATACAAGAATAAACCAGGAAAATCGAGCTTAATCATGCATAAATGACCAAACTTGATCCTCTCTTGCAAACTCCCCTTGGATAAGTCTGTATTGTGCTGCTGGAAACTAGATGTAAGCCTAATCTCATTAAAAAAATAACTGTTTTTCTCATCTAGACACCAAAAAGGAAAATAATACAGAACTGTAATAGGGTGCAAATCTAGTAAAGGGTAATCACTGGAGACAAATGCACAGCAAGCAACTGATAGTAAGTCTGGGTTAAAACAAAGTATTAACAGAAATATTTTGGTGAACATCAATGAACTGCATGCAGAAGTCACCTCTTGAATTGCTGAGGTCAGGAACAGCAAAAGTTTCTTTAGGTGGCAGAATGAGAAGAAAAAGGAGAAAACATATGTAGTTAGGAATCAAATAATAGAACTGATGTGAAGACAAACAATGACTATCACTACGATGTTCACACTGCTTTTGTCCATTTTTAGTGGGCAAAATATACCACTTTACTTAGCAGTGCTAGAATTGGTGCTTTTTATTTTTTTTATCCTGGGCTCCTCCTTTGTTAGACTTGAACTGTAGAATAGCTACTGAGTTAATGTACAGCCCACCTCGGACATGGCTGCATAGTGGCAAAATTTGTAGTTTGCCAAAATCCTCCTATCAGTAGATCTAGGACTTCTGCTGAAAAGGTTAACAAGACTTGATCTGATTTTTATTTTTCTTCTTTTCTTGTATCCCCTTGGTTTTCAATGCGGGGCTGCATCCATTAGAACTTACACTTTGAAGTATCTTAAGCTAAAATGGGAACCCTTGCTTTAGAATCTAGCTTCCATACACTGCACTGGGGAGACCTGCCCCCTTTTGCATGGCAATCCTAACAACTTATCCTCAACAGAGGACTGTCCTGTGTTATCAGACAAATTTTAAACCTTTATAATTTATTGATAATTTATCTATTCTTGGAAGACTGGAGCAACAGAAGTTGACTCCTGGAGGGATTTTTTTTTTTTCCCTGCAAGCTCACCTAGCCCAGGCAATAAAAACACTATCCACACTAAATGAGGTATCAGTCATTATCTATGATCTGAGACTCCCAAAACATCTCTGACCTCATCTCCAGGAGAAGATTCTGACCACTGGTCTACTCGGAAGGCAACATTCTTGATTTTTCTAAGGAAACTGGGTACAAAACTAAAGCTGTTTTGTCTCACTTTACTGTGAGAGTGACAGAGCACTGGAACAGGCTGCCCAGAGAGGTTGTGGAGTCTCCTTCACTGGAGACATTCAAAACCCGCCTGGATGCGTTCCTATGTGATGTGCTTCTAGGTGACCCTGCTCTGGCAGGGGGGGTTGGACTAGATGATCTTTGGAGGTCCCTTCCAACCCCTAGGATTCTATGATTCTATGATTCTATGAAATAGGCAGACTGTGGCCTTATGATTTAGAGTACTTTTACCAAGGAATGGGGAGATCTTGTTCCTGTCCTCTGCTTCTGAAGCAAACCCCTTTATCATAAAATACAGAAACAGAACTAGAACCTGATTTGCCCATCTTTCTAGGTGACAATCTGCTAGACTGGAGCTATGTTTCCTCTTGCACTCAGGACTGTTGATTTGCATGTAGCTACAACCTCTCCCTGAGCAGTGCAGGGTACACAGGCCTACAACTGTCCTAGGATGAGACTAGCTATAGTTCATGCTTCCAGGGTACCCGGTGGACAAAACCACTCAAGGAGACTAAAGGAAAAGACAGTCTGTCCCAGAACTTGGACCTTGCTGGCACCCTCCTGAGAGTGCTTCAAAGCAGAGCTTGTTACCAAAGATGCTTTGAAAGAAGGAATACTAATTAAGAGTAGAAACTTTCAAGTGTTAAGTAGTAGATAAGCAGGACATCTTTAATGTCTCTATGAATATTCTGCAATGCATAAAATATCTGCATTTATCTTACAGTGATATTGAATCCCCACACAATACTTCAAAATTTGACTTGAGAACTACATCCACCATTTTTAGTTTCTACCAATTAAAATCTCTGATAAAATCTCAATAAGTTATTTAATATTTCCCCTGGTAGATTTTGCCTCTTCTCATCGTTTAACTTTCCCTTTTGTAAGTATTGCTTATTACAACTTTTTAGTACTGACTGAAACTATGGTCTGCAGGTGCACAGTAAGGAAAGCACTCCTGTAATTAGAAGCCCTTGTCTACTTTTTTCTGTCTGCACACATTAGACAGGATGTACTTCAAATAACAAACCAAAGAGAATCTTTAGCTACTCTAATTAATTTTATGTTCTTAAAAAGACTTTGTTTTAAGAAGAGCTTAATATGGACTAGGTAACCTTACTTTTTTATTAAGAAATAAGAAACATACACTGTGGATGTTATTTCAGAAGGAATCTCAGAACTGGTCAGCTCTTAAATTTTAGAAGAAATAAATTCCATTGAAAATGTCTGCTTTGCCTCTTTTTAAATACATACTACACACACTCACAAATATGAGTGTGTGTATATATATACACCCAAACAAACTGATGCAAGGCTGGGTAATAAGTAACTACTTAAACTGATAAGGATGTTATGCCTATATACCTCGACTGCATATTAAAAATATATTTTTTTTCCTGCTAAAGAGAGGGATTGATCTGAAGCCCAGGGCAATGAGTACTGGTATCAGACTACTCCCATTCTGCTCAGCTGGACATGGTGCCAACAGATGTGGATGGGAGAAGAAATGGAACCTGGGATTGCTGCTTTTTCATCTAATGTACTGTATGTAATTTCCTTTAATGCTGTCTCAATTTTTCTGGGACCTTTAATGTGAATATTTTCAGAAGAGAGTAAGCACCAACATCTTTTTATGCCAATACTTTTTTTTCCCCAAGAAATCACGCTTTGAAACCTGTCCACAGGGTAGATACAGCATACACATGGAAAATACGAACAGATATACGATATAAATATATTATTTACCAAAATTTATCAGAAAGTTCAAGTAAAGTATATTTTTAGGTCAAATCAGCTAGGACTACATTACTAGAAAACAAACGTGCATTATTCTGCCAAAGCAGTAAATAAATATTAAAACATGTATATACCTTCTTTTTCCACCGAGTCAACAACAGCATTGACAAGGTGTATTACAGTCACTATGGAAGCTTGTAAAAGGTATAAAAGGAGCAAATTAAAACAAACCTACAGTTAGTATTACTTTAAACAACATACAAATATACAAAAAACACTGTAAAATAGCAGTTCATTACTATTTCATAATGGAAAATTATTGGTGTACGTAACATTTACTCTCTATCTAGAAAGCAGCTGCATGTAATATGTAAAATACATCTCTAAACCTGAATTTTATTCTTGATAAACACGGAACGGTACTTGTAACTACTCCTGGAGCAAATTCCACATAAGCACAAAACTGCTTTAGTTGTGTTGGAATTTCTGAAATGTGGCCTAAACACACCACTTGCATAATACTTCATCTAGATAGCAAGAAACTAGAGGCTTTTCTGAAGGCTTGTGTTGTGAGAATTAGGGAGTATTCTATTAGGCTTCCCTTTTTAGACTGTAAACTATGATGCCCTCCCCGCTTTAATGGAAGACCAGGGGAAGACATTTTCACTGAAATGAACTAAAATCCTAGAATATGAAAAACATCTACTGAAAACTTTAGTTGCTGACCTACTTAAGTTGTGTGTGGACAGTGGTATCACAGTAAGAATACCAAATTCAGGTTGTGACATTCTTATTTAAAACCAACCAAAACTGATGTATTTTTTATGTCTTCCCTTTCCCAATATACTTTTGGAAAGGAGAAAAATTTTCTCTTTATAAGGTAAGATGAGGTAAGCACATTTGTTTGCATGGCTCAGGGATCACATTTCAAACTAATGATTCAGAATCTACCAAAAAGGAATGAAGGAACAATATCTATGATGCTACAGATACTGCTTTTGAAAAGATGTATTAATCAATACATGACAAGAAATACGAGTAAGAATGTATGAAATATATGGGATGAAGAGGAGGGGAGAACAACATGTACCGCACAACACTTAATACCACAAGAAAAAAGCTGAAAGTTGGTATCAGCTCTACTGATAACATGATGAGTACTGTAGCATACCATTTTACTTTCACCAATCATTAACACAAGTTTATTTTCATGCTGTTAAGAACAAATGACTCTGCTTCCTTGAGAAGCAGAATGTTCTTTATTCATAATCTAAAGGAATTTAAAATTCTTTTTTACCATTCAGAGAGAAAAGTAGAAATTGGAATAAAGGGTCAAAATACCTTAACTTTAGTGAATTAGGTTATGAGACAACTGTGGCTTTGTCCAATCAGCCTGAAATGGTTCTGAATACATAGATGCATTTGTATCAACTGTAAAAGCATCTGTCATGACAATGGAAAAGTAAAAGGCTTCCAAAGAAGAATAATAAAACCCACAAGTACGTATGTTGATTACATTTTGATGGACTGGAGTTGTGATCAAAGTATTTTTCTTTTTATATTGGCTTTTTTCAATGTATGAAATTGTTTTGTGAATTCATTTTAATCATGGTGAAAGCCAAATATACTGTTGTACTATAACAAAATTCCTTTTTTGTGCAGCTTCCTTCGTTACTAAAGTAATCAAACTTACAAGCAGTCCCTTAAACTCTGCTCTCACTCAGAACTGATCTGATCCATATGGGAGCTGAGGTCGCAGCAAGAAAAAGAGAAGGAAACAAATGAAACTGTAACACCAGAAAGCTCTACTAAAAGCTGAACGTAAAAGCGAAAGTTATATTTGTGCAGAGGCCATTCCTTAAATTCACTCTATTCTTTTATGAGGTGATAACTAAAGATGACCTACAACAGTTTCTCAAATTTGAACACACTTTTAACACCTATTAAACACAAGGCTCTGAACACCTTGTGCTGCATTTTCACTGCTAATATTCTAACAGCAGTATGGATATATATAATTTTAAGGTAAAGTAATTAACATGAGAAGTAAGATAGGCAAAGATTTAAAAATTAATAATCTGGGTGGGTATTAACATAAGTAAATACAGATATATATTAAATAAGCTATTATTTAATATATATTCAATATATATTAAATTCTATTGATACTAAGGGATACAGATGCAAAGACAGAACAAATGAATGTAAGTGGTAGTACAAAATGATTGTATTTTACGTACCATTGTCATCACATGATTCAGACTGGAAGGAGCTGAGAGACTGGACCTCAGACATGCTTCCTCTAGCACTGTAAGGATGGGAGTTCTTTTCATCCAGAGGCTTCTTTGAAAGGCAGGGGTCAAGATCTACTACTTTAGCTGAAAGAAGAAGTTTCACATGAGATTATTAATACATGTGAGATTAAAGAGTCAATAAAATTTACAGCTGAGATCTAAGAATTTTTATAAAACTTAATAGAACATAAAGCCCCAGCAGACTTAAAACCCAGTAAAGTTGTAATACCTTTTGTGCCCAAAAAGCATTGACAGAGACTTTGCACTCATATTAAAATTGTACCAGCACACACCTTAAACAGAAAAGTAATAAAGAATAACCATTTCTTACTGTCATAGTCAAAATCCCAGCTGGGTTTCTGTATTGAATCGCTGTCTGAAGGAGAGTTGGAGGGAGGTGGAGGTGGCAAATTTGGTGCTACACTGCAAACAGCCACAGCTTTCCGGTGACCGTGTACAGAATCTGGGTTAAAAGTACTAAACTCCGGGTGCTCAGGGATAGCAGAACCCTCAAAAGAATTCCTGTCAAGATTGTTCCTGGAGTCGCTTGGAATGCTTGGAGTGTATGAAATAGGACGAACAGGAACCTGTGGTGGGATGTCAGAATAGATGTTCTTATTCAATTTTGCATCAAAATAAGGTCTTTGCAAGAAAGCTGTTGTAGCTCCCAGTTGCTTGTCTTCAGGTTCTGGCTGGTGCTTCTTCTTTCTACTAATCACTTTGCGGCAAACAACAAAAATCACAACTAACAAGAATATTCCTGCAATGAAAACAATAATCCCAATCCCTTCAGCTAAGCTAATATTCCAAGATGTTGAAACATATTTGTTAAGTACAATGTCTGTGCAGTGTTTTCCTCCAAATCCACGACTACAATTGCAGTGATAGGAACCGTAAGTATTCTCACAAAGGGCACCATTAAGACACGGGTTTTCGATGCATTCGTCGACATCACTCAGGCACCTATCAGAAACCAAGCAGAGGAATGATTGTTAGTTTACATCAGTAGCCTCTTTGTAGTCTCCTAATTCTAGATATATTTAACATACAGTACTGTACACTACCAGGCAATTTGCTATTTACCAGCGTTCCAGATTTCAACCCATTTGAACTGTTAACAGTTAAGCAATACTGTTAAAAATTCAAGAGACATGGAACACTACATACCTTTCTCCACGAAAGCCTGCTTCACACTCACAAACAGGTCCATCCAGACTGTCAATACACTTGCCACTGTTTTTACAAGGATTGTCTTTGCAATATGGACCCAGCTGGCACCTGCAAAGGCAAAAAAAAAAAAAAAAGTAAAAAAAAAAAGCAGCATGAATGAACCAGTATATAGTGTGGGATTCAGGGCTGTAACACAGGGGCTGGCAATAACTTCAACTTACTCCAGTGGGTTTCAAAGTCTAAGCTTTAAGTAGGAAACAGATAAAAAAGAAAACAGAGAAAGTGTTACATTTATAGCCTGTTCTTTAAGGGGTTAGTTGGTATAATAAACTATACGAACATACCTTTGGCCTGTGTATTGTCCTCGGCACTGGCAGATAAAATCATCACTGACAGGGATGCAAGTACCACCATAAAGGCAGGGGTTGGAAGCACACGGATTGACACTTACATCACAGTGAGTTCCCATAAACAAGGGTGCACACTTACAGTAGTAACCTGAAATCAAATACAGTCTGTTTTTAAAAGACACACATGGCTTTACTGGATTTAAGATAAAATCCTCCCTGCCCACCTACATGTTCAAAGAGAGAGAGAAAGGAAAGAGAAAGAAAAATTTTTATCGAAAGATGAAGGAAAGTCTAACAGGTTTTTCTTTACTATGATTGAAGGATAACTTCCACTTCTCCCACAAAACTCAAGCTTTTCACTATGGTTTCAACACTTTTAAAGAAAGACTCTAAAGCAGGCAGTTAAGAGGACAGAAATCAGGTGTTGACACTGAAGATTAAATCTCTGCTTTGTCTGATGGGCTTTTTCTACTTAAGGAATTGAGTCTAGAATGCAGGCAGACACAGCCTTCCCACCTGCTCAACAACCAGCCTTCTACAACTCTCTGGGAAAGCAAGAATTACTGACAAACTTGTTTTGTCCTTCAAGGCAGGGAAGTGGAAAAGCAGTTTTGAAAACCAACAGTAGAAGAGTACAGCACAGCTTACCTCCATTTGACAGTGCATTGCAGATGCCTCCATTCTGACATGGGCTGCTTGAACAACCTTCTGTGATAGTCAGTAAGCATCCTGGAGTCACATCTACAGATTCTTCCATGTGTGCATAATTTCGTGGCTTACTGTTTAGGGGCAGCTCTTGTCCATTAAGTACAACAGAATCCATACAGCCTCTGAAACCATTGCTAACCTGAGGACTTCTACCATGTCTTGTACCTTGCTGCCGAATATGACCACCAAAAAACACATGATTATCTAGGTTTAGTGTCCTAAGTGTACCAGGAGCAGTGCCAGATGCAGTATGCACCCTATCCAGAACAAGTCGTGCATAGTTTCCATCCACTTCAAGAGATACTGAATGCCACTGGCCGTCGTTAATCTGAATGCTCTGAACGGAGACAATCCCAGGTCCACTGCCACAATCAAATTTATACTGCAGCCTTCCATGGTGAATCTATGGAGGAAAGCCACAACATCAAATGGTCTACACATTTAAAGAGTCCTGATGCCTATAAAAGTTCATGTTTGCTGGAGAGACAGGATGATGGGGGTGTTCTTAAAAAATTGTATTCCAAACAGTTGCATTAATTATGATTCATTCTATATGGTAGTTTTAATTAAAATATATACTTTGTATGGTTTTTCCTCTTGTAAAGAAGTCACAGATCATCATCAGAAGTTTACAACACTTCAAGACCTTTCATCTGGTGCTTTAAGTGACTTTTTCTGTGTGAACTTAATGTCAAGAATATAAATTTAAAGTTGTTATTTAAAATAGATAATTCAGGGGTTTGTTGAGTCTTTTAAAATTTTAAAAACATTAATTCCTTTTACACATCAAAAAAATTCTGTACAAGTTTGTTGCCTAGATATGTAACATTCTACTTCAAAGGTAATTGGAAAGTGTAACATTCTATGGAGATGGTATGATTCAATCTTTTAATATAGCATAAAAAATAGTTAGAGGATCCTAAGAAAAAAAGAGGAGGAGATACACACTAGGAGATTTTAATATACCTCTAAGATACTGTAGTCTGTTCCTCGAGCATACATAACAACTGCATGAGCAGAGTAAGTTCTAAGTCTCATTGTCAGCTTCATTTCCTCTTTGTTCTCATTTTCCATGAGACGGTATTTCACATAGCTGCTCCCAGTAAATGTCACAGCAGAGCCAGCTGATGCTTAGAAATACAGAAAAGCATAAATTGTGTTAACGCAGGACTGGAATCAAATTTATATTTGGAAAGTAATATGGTTTTAGGCGGAGATTTTCAGAGTTAATTTTTTACCAGGACATTGTCCAGCTTTGCTGTCTTGGCAAACACAGGTGTATTTTCCTTCCTTTGGATCTCCTAAACATTCAGTACCTTCAGGGCATGGGTTTTCTTCACACACACTACTCACAAGGGGGCATTTTCCTTCTGTAAAACAAAATACATTACTTCTCTTCTTTTGGTTGTAATGGTATATTGTGAAAACAGACACTTAAGTACAGTAGCTAAAAGCAACCCAAATGATGTTCTTAACTACCAGACAAGAAAGTGAAGGGAACAGTATGGGACATGACCTGCACAAACACAGACTACACAAACGGCATATATAATGGCTGATGTTCATAGATACCTGGATTACTGAAACAATTCAACTGGAAAAATATGAAAACTGGTGTTGGGGTTTAAAGTTTACCATTAATATCATACACCATAAATCCCAACATATAGATATTAAACCTGGACAGAATGGGTTGGGGAGAGCAGGAGAAGAGTGTGTCTGTATTTGAGACAGAAGAGGAACAGTCTAAGTATTTACTTAAGATGTGCAAGTTCACCCAGCAATGTTAAGTCATGATTATAAAAAGCAATGTTGTTTTCCTCAAAGCCAAAGGCAAATTAATTTTCTGTTATAAATCTGTATACTTCTATGTATCTTAATGAATATTCATTTCTCAGTTCACCATGTCATTCACACATAAATCTGGAATCTATGTGGGCTATTCCTCTAAGCAAAAACCAGGAAGTATTCAGGTACTTCACAAGAACTTACCTATATCCATACAAGACTGAAAATGGCTGGAAATTTCAATCAGGCAACAAAATGAAGAAACTTGTTTCTTAAAATGGAAAATGAAGGTGTAACTATGAAACAATCCCCTCCCATAAGCTTATATAGGTAAACTCTTAAAAGGAGGTAATGAGACAAGAAAGAATTACTCCTTGCTCTGAATAAAATAAAGCAAATGTTGCAGTGAGGGTTACAGGACGTTCTTAATCTTATCCTGTAACATACATTTTCCCCTGTGGATTATGACTGTCCAACAATTTCTTCAAGGATACTGTTTTCCTTGCTGCTTTTCTTACCTTTACAAAGACAAACTGCTGTTCTGTGATGACGGGGAGTGACGAAACTCAATCTGGCTGTGCTGTGGGTTGACATGATGTTCTCATCCACTGTTACCTTTTCTTCACAAAATTTCAAAGGACAATCTAGGCCTGCGCAAAGCTTATGGAAAACATCGATTATCCGGACACCCAAAATCTCCTCTAGGTCAGGCACAGAAGAGTTTATCTTGTGGAGCAAAATTCTCATTGGGTGCTGAGAACTACCAGACTTTTCAATATTCAGGAGGACATCGAGATTTGAAGGAGGATCAGAAGGCTGCAAACTAACAATCTGGATGTCATTTCTCCTCACACCTAAGATGTTTCTTAAAGCTCTCTGGAAATTGCGCCAGTAATCACCGATGAATTCTTCAGGGGCAAGGTTTGCAAAGCGTATTGCGATGCTGTGATTTAGTAAATCTTGTGTGATTTGTCTGATATGTACAGTAATATCAGCTGCAGTTGTAAATTTTCCATCTGTAACAGTGACATTCAGGAGGTACTGTCCTATGTCTAACCTTTTGTGTGCTATTAGTTTGCCGCCAGTACTGGAAACAGAGAACAAGGATTCCATTTTGGGGTCCAGACTGTAGGTCAAAGTATCATAAACATCTTGATCAGTTGCATGAATTTTTCCAATGACACCACCTGAATATTCTTCCCCAAAGGCTGTGATAAAAATTTCTAGAGGCAGAATTGCTGGAGAATAAATGCTTTCCTCAATAACTCTAATATCGATGTAAGTCAAAGATGACAATGGTGGTCTTCCATTATCTGCCACCTAAAGGAAGGTGAGGACAGAGTTAGACTTTTGCTTTATCTCAAATTCTGTAGATAGTTGTACTGTATACAGTAGAGTGTGTTCTTCTACCATGAAAAAGGTTCCTAAAGGAAAATGCTTTATGAAAATTTCGTAACTCAGGTCCTGGCATAAAAGTTAATACTGAAAATCAAAAAAAGCTTATATAAACAGACACAAAGAAATATGTTTTTACTTCTTCCAAGATTAAAAGTTTATGGCATTCTTAATATCTGGAAATGCCAGGAAGCTACTAACACTTCTAGCAAATACAGAGGAAATGCACAGTAGCTGGTTTCAGACGGCAGATGGTGCTTGAAGCTTTTTTATTTCAAGCATGGCAACACATTTTACAAACTTGAAATGAGTCATGCAGTAGAAATTTACAACATGCCTCACAGTTACTAGGAGGTGGTCTTGAATACCATCTAAATGTAATATGTCAAACAGAACTTGGAAAGGAAAACAATACATGTAGAAAGTTGCAATTAATTGTGTTGTCTTTCATGATTTGTGATCATGGAGAGGGGAAAAAACCCCCCTGTAGTGCTATTTGCTTCAGACAATTAATTATCTTTAACCGAATCATCCTAATTAAATTTTAAAGCCTTTTTAAACATCACGTTCCCTATTCTCCAACCCTTTTTGACCAAAGCATACACTGTCATTGTAAAAACAAAACAAAAAACCAAAACTAAAAGTAGAAAAGTGAGAAAAGAGCATTCTCTTGGGTTCACTTTCTTTCTGAGTTCTTGTTTCCATCTATCTTTTTCCCAGAGCTCTTTCCCAGTTACTCAAAGTGAGCCTAAAAAAATTGGCAAAGACCACTTGGAGAGATGTGAATGGACAAAGGGGATACACAGGACTCAGAAGATATCCTATATTGTTCAAAAGATTTTACAGTAATTTTACAATGACTACAGGTAGTTGGTACACTTTGAAGATCTATGCAGAGAAGCTGCTTTTGATTTTTCATAGAAATTCAAGCAAAAGAGGAAAAACTCCAGGCACAAGGTTATCTGTGGATGAGCACATATCTGTAGCATTTTTAAAAGGTAATGCATGTCTCAGAACTACATGTCTTCTCTTCATCTGTTAACTCCAAAAGACAGGCATGACTAGAAGCTTACCCTCTAGTTACCCAAACATAAATAACAAGAGAGAGAGAGACAGAGAGAGAGCTTAAGTTGGCAAAGTTTTGTTTTGCCTATTCTGCCTGGAAACAAGAAAAGGCAGGCAGTTTAGCTACCAGAGAAATGCCTGAGGGAAACAAGAAAGGGCTTAAAACAAACAGGAAAGCAGAATTATAACAAATGGACAGCAAGTAGGAAAGAAGAGCCTCAGGAAAAATGATTTTTCAATAGTGCAGATATTTAAAAAACTGCTGTGGTTTTAAACTGAAGACTTCAGAGTGTGGCACAAAGGACTGTATGACTCATAGCTGAAGATTTCACACACTAATGCTGTGAGACATTTGTTAATGGATAATCTATTTCCTTTGGAGAGAGGGAAAGCAAATGTGAGTGGCATGCACACGTAGGTGGCTGTTGGGAAAAAATCCTTATTTCTATTAAAACCACAGAAGTAAAAGAAAGGGTCACGTTAAGTAAAATTTATTAGTGATAGTGGGTGCGTGGGGTGTCTATTGGAGGGATTGTTTGTGTGTGTGTGGGGTTGTTTTTTTGGTTGTTTTTTTTTCCAAATAAAGTATGCCTGTAACATAAGCCAACCTTTGCCTCAGCAATCCATTCAAAAAGCAACTAAGGTGAAAGCTGTCAGTACTGAAAAGTACACCAGTGAAGGTCAGTTAAAACACAAAAGTGAGTGTCAAGAGACCATACGAAGACATTAACTTGTGAGCAGAAAAATGAAAGTGTAGAAATTAAAGATAGTGTAAACTTGAGAAGATGCCTTCCTACAGCCTTTGAAAAATCTCGTTTAAATGAACAAGGGAAGAATATTTTCCCACAGAAGTCATGTAGCTATTTTTGTGCCTATCATTGGAACGGAAGTCTTGTGATATGGAAATGCTAAGTTTTAGCCTTAGATGCCTTCATACTCATGCATAGTGACTCACTAACGAGAATATAATAGCAAATTCTAGGCCTGTATCTATTTAAAAAAAGCTATCATGCTGTAAGATGACAATTAAAAGACAAGTGACACATTTCCAGAATCTCGGCAGGGAACTTGTAAATCAAAGGATTAGACAAGTCCAAAATACTGAGGTTGGGCAGAACAGTACAGAAAAACCCACATTGGTATAGTCTGCTTTAATGGTTTACAATCTCTCAGAAGCCTTTGTTCTAAATAAGTACATTTATTTTGCCATTAAAATAGCATTTATTCATTCCCTAGAAAAGAACTGCTGTGCTAAAGAGAAGACAGCTGAAGTACTTACAGGCAGTTTACAAGCATTCTACAGCCTAGGAAGTGGCTTGGAAATGAAAGAATTGCATGATTCCACCCAGAGGAAGATGTTAGATAGGTGCCTCATACTTGAGACAGGCACACCAGGAACTGCCAAAGGTGCAGCTAAATCATGAAATGTGACAAAAACAATGTAACAGCTGACATACAACAGAGATAATTGCCTGTCCATTCATTCATAGGAATACACTTTAGAAGCAAAATAAATAGAAATGAGTTACTGCTTAGAGAAAATATAAAATAAAATATACGAACCTTGTAGTACACTCATTGTACATAAAAGATAAACATTACTGGTTGTTCTTCCTTAAACAAAAAGGTGACTTTGGGAAATGAGTATAGAACTTGAAAGCCTATTACGCAAGTGTGACAAAGCCCAGCTCCACTGCAGTTTTGGACTCATGCAGCCTTGGAAGGCCAATAGAGCCATGGCTTAGGTACCTTGGAGGCTTATCTGTCCCACCAGTAATTAGCAGGTGACTATTGATAAAAAAAATGGCTAACACAGGAATTATATACCTCCCTATCCCCTTTTTAATCTCAGTTCTTAAACCCTCAACTAAACCATTCTTAAATAAACTACATTTAAATGGAAACTTTATCTATGCTGGTTCTCACACTGATGGCTCCTCATGATGTCTTAGTGACTCAAGCAGCAAACAACAGTATCTGTGGGATTTTTTTTTTCCTTTCACAAGGAAAAGAGTTAAGAGTTTGTGTAAATATGACATGATCATTATCCCAATGTAGACAAAATTCACTATACACTGACACAGACAGTACTGCTCTGAAACTCTGCAAGTACATGTTTACTCAGAAATTGCATTATGCATGAGAATAATTTGGAGATTGAAAAAAACTCATTAAAAAAAAAGTAAATTTTTCTTATAACATTAATCTGGAAATGAAGTTTAAGAATTAATGACAGGTATTTTTAGCCCACCAATCTGAACTCCTCTGTTCACAGATGCTTAATTTACAAGTGAATTAAAAAGGACTGGATAAGATTTAAAAAACTTACATTTCTTACATTAGGCTACAGAAAAGTATTTTAGAGAACTTAACTATGTTAATGTAACCTGGATGTTTGGACATGGTCTGGTCTTTTTGCACAACAACAGAAAATGTAGGGTCATTTTTAAATTTTATGCCATGTTTTCCACTGCAAGATTCTGAGATCTCCAAGTACTGCACTGCAAGTACCAATGTTATGAGAAAGGCAACTGACCTGGTTTTCCAAATTTAAAGAGATGTTTTCAATCACCATTGGAAAAACAATGTGGCAACTACAGAAAATATTTCAGTACTGCCATTATATGCAACTTTCAATATCCCTGTTTCCATGATACCAGTGTAGTCCAGTTCACAGCTTCAAGGGTCAAAGTAATACTGGCAAAAGAAGTAGGCAGCCAGTAGTAGGTGGCTCAAGGGAGATGTCCCCTGCTGGCTTTTCCAGCATCCAACATGAAAGGCAAAGGGCTTGTCAAGACCACTCACCCAGTTAACATTCACTTACACCTTTCCCTTACTGTGAGTTTAATTAAGCCTACTGTTACACCTGTGTAGATGGCCATTTAAATCGGAGACTTTGTCTCTGAAGATGTTACCACAAGGGATATACCTCAAATGACTACTTGGCGTATCAGCATCTTGTGACAAGAAGACATGGGGTAGGCCGGAAAAAGAGATGGCTTGGGAATGAGTGGGAAAGTTAACTAAATACTTTTAGTAATAAATCGGAACAGCTAGAGGTCACATTACCTACCTTCACATGAAGTAAATAGTGATCTCTCACTTTGCGATTCAGTGCAGCAGCTGTTGTCAGTACTCCCTGCTGGTTAATCTCAAAAGTGCTCTCTTCATTTCCACTCAGGATAGTGAAGTGAAAAGGAGGCCCATTGTGAGAAGAATCCTTGTCTGTCACCACTAGCTGTAGCACACTAAATCCAATAGGCTTATTTTCCTATAAATGCATAATATAATTACATTGGTTTTGTTATAATTGAGGATACAGCCTGACACTGATTTCTTTTTCAGAACAACAACAACAAATATTCAAGTTACTGTCAAAGCAGTTAATCAGTATAAAAGAAATGACAATATTGTTTAAGGAAAAATACTGCCCTCTGAGAATAATGATGAAAAGAGTTAGAGAGAAAGGCAGTACATTTTCAAACTGTAGGTTTTTTTTAACATAGAATCATAGAATCACAGAATTATTAAGGTTGGAAGGGACCTTAAAGATCATCTAGTTCCAACTCCCCTGCTATGAGCAGGGACCCCTACCTCATCCAGCCTGGCCTTAAAAACCTCCAGGGATAGGGCATCAACAACCTCCCTGGGCAACCTATTCCAGTACCTCACTACCCTTATAGTGAAGAATTCCTTCTTAATACCTAACCTAAATCTCCCCTCTTTCAGTTTAAAACATTATCTTACATTTTTAAAAGTAGCTCAGTCTTGAAACTTTACACTTCTGGTCTGAATTAAGATTACTGTAGATTAATTACCAAGACATCAAAGATTTCAAATTTAGCTAAAACATCTGTTAAGAATAATCCAATGCCTTTGTTGGGAGGACTAGAAAAACACACTCCCTTCCATTTGACCCCTTGTGTCCCAAATTAGTCTTCTCACTACAGTTGAGGCTGCTACAGCCACAGTCCAGTAAAAATATAAAAACCAGGTTTTAAAATTTGCATAATAGAATTCCTTCAAGTTGGCATCATGTGGATGCCTGAGGTTTCACAGACACTTCACAGAGTTTTGTTTATCATGTATCTGATACACACACACAACCTTACCTAAAATAGTAACACCCCTCCCAGAGTATTTGTGTTACACTTTATTGACCAGATCTTTAATATATTTATGTATTTCAAATGCAAAAATAAAAAGTAGAAGCATTATTTTGAAGCACAATGATAACAAAATGCTACCCTTTCACAGCTGCAAAAACTCCTTACAACATGCATACTTTTTGTTCTTGCAAAAGCAAGTCGAGTTAATTATCAGATATTGCAGCTGAAGCTTTTTTTTCCCCTTTCAGCAAAACTGACAAGGACCATAGTTTTATAATACAAATATTTACATATGGACATCTAAAGTAATTTGATTTTCACGATAGCTAAGCACATTTCCAACTGTCCACATTTATCCATCTCCAATATATCAGGGAGTAACCACGAGCATTCTTGGGCAACTCCTCCAGCTTTTCTCTGCTACCCTCATACTGAGACAGGCTGATATTAACTACAAAACACGAGGTCTTCCTTTTTAATTAAGGGAAACACTACAGACATTGGCTATATAGTCTACAGTTTAGGTGATACATGAATTAACATTCACTTCAAGAAAGACTCTAATTGGGGAAAGCAAAATACTTTTGACAGCACATAAATATACAAATCTGTTACTTTAAAAACAACAAAGATCCAGGACATCTTGCTTGCATGCTCTGTGTATTTTAGGCAGAGATGAATCACTGTCCTCTTTCAGAAAGCTACCTTTACAAATCATGTACAAACAGAAGTGGTACGTTAGGATGGCACAGTGCACCCAATAACATTGCCTGACACCCACTTATCTTTTGTACAAGGCCAGGCATCAGCAACAGCAAAAGGACTCAAGGGATTGAGCTCACTTACGTTACTAGTATAAAGGTCTTAATGCAATTCCTTTGTTCCCTTTCATTTATTCTCTATTGGATTCAGGAAGACATGAGGTACAGACACTGCCTCTGCTATCTTTGCTTTACCAGAGAGTTTTCTGAATCAGGCAAGTACATGCCAGCCATTTGAGAATCTGGCCCTCTACTACTATCCTAAGGTACAAAATTAGTCAAAGGATTGGTATGTAGGAATGTGAAATCCTATTCCTGTTTCAACTGCTTCTGATCCCAAAGGAGGCCAACAGGAATTAAGTCTTGAACTATATGCCACAGTGTACAACACTTGTTTCACAATTATATTACCTATAATATCTTTTTCTGAGCAGTAACTCTAAGATGAAAAATAAATAGCAAAACTCTTATGCATTTAACCTAATGTATGATGCTCAGAATGTTATAAACATAATGCAATGTATAACATATACAAATATACATACATATGTACGAAGTACATGAAAAAAGAACATGTTCAACTTGCAACCTAAGTTTCTAAACAGAGTGCACAAGATGAATTTTGTAACCTTTAACACTTGGAGGCAGTCTCACTGACAACCTTAAATTAAAACACAGAAAAATAAAACTGAAGCATTAGGTTTATCATATCTTGCAGAACTTTTCAAGTCACAAATTAAGACTCCAATAATGTTATTGATTGGACTGCTTCATTATCTGTATTTACCTGGATGATAACACTATAGTTTCCTTTTGAGAATACTGGAGGATTGTCATTTACATCAGAAACATCTATATTAACTGTGGTTGTGTTAACTCTAGGAGGGTTTCCATTATCTGAAGCTTGAACTGTCAAGGTATATCCTGAAATCTGAGACATAACAAAAAAATTTCAACCATTCACTAAGGAGCAAAAGAGTAACAAATTCTGCTTCATTTCTAAGGAAGAAATATTTTTGTGCACCCCCCAATAAAATTGGCCTTCATATATTTAATCCTTTCTCTTCCCATCACAGCTGCCCCCCACCCCAAAAAGCATGGACATAAATAGATGCTTTCACTTTGTTACAGCCATATTAATTTTTGAATGCCTGAAATGGTAATTTACAACTATAATAAAAGCTGGTCTTTAATTATGTATAGCTAAATTAATCCCAACTGCTCAAAAAATATGAAAAACTTACCTTTTCTCTGTCTAAAAGTTTAGTCACCTTTATTTCGCCCCTGGTAGGGTCAATTGTAAAAGGATTTCCCTGATTGCCATCTATAATTGCATAGTGAATGTGGTTGTTTGAAGGTCCATCAGCATCATCTGCCATAACCTAAGGGACAGTACAGTCTCATATAACACAGGCCAAAATAGACTCTATCATCTTTCAGATAAACTCACCCTGAAGACGAGCACAGCTGTTTTGGTTCAACACATTTCAATAGGTCTCTCAGGAGAAATGTCATCCAAACAGACAATACCAACATCACTTAATTTCCTGAATTTCTTCTGAAAATTAAGTGACATTCTCACAAGGAGAACCCAACTACATCACAAAATATCATCTATTTCCCCATAGCATCTCATGTCCCTGGCTCTGAAACTTTTTCAAAATAAATTTTCAATTCACTTGGTGGCAAACTTATCTAATAACTTCTGTCCATCTTCAAATCAATACTTATTCCCTCAAGGGTATTTCAAAGGAAAAAAACAGTAATACGTACTGTAATGACTGCTTGTTCAAGCACAGCGTCTTCACTGATTACTGCAGTGTAAGTGTCTTGGCTAAACATTGGAGTATTGTCATTGATGTCTGTTACATTAATATTCACTGTTACAACATCACTTAATGAAGGTGTGCCTCCATCTGTGGCTTCCACTGTCAAGTAGTACTCATGAGAACTTTCATAATCCAAGCTCTCAATGATAAAAATGGCTCCTAGGGAAGGCAAAAAACATCAAAAATCTCACACAAACTCAGCTATTACTGCAGTATTATATATTGCAACTTTTTACTTTGGTCTGACAAATCCTCAGCTTCTACAGAGCTTGATTTGTTACTATAAAGCTGGAGCTACACATGCACAGGGAAATTATCAGGCTTTACACATAAAAGTAGAAAGGTAAGAAGTACCTGCCATTACCACAAAAGACTCATACTTTAAAACTACCTGGCTCACAATTTTTAATGACAAGAATGAAGTAAAGTAAAAAAATCTGTTTGGAAAATGTCCTTTTCCTGATTTTCAATTAGCCAAAAATATGAAATTACCTTTAAGTTGACTTTCTTTGCAACCAGCATTAATGTCAGGCATGGAGTATGCAGAGGCAGTAAGAACTGTCTAGCCATTAATTTGGATTGATAGAAATACTTAAGTTAAAAGTTTGAGTTTTTAACCAGATAGTTAAGATAGTGCAGTCCATATCATTCATGCTGATCTGCTGCTGAAAGAGTGTTTTCCTGGAACCTTTTTACTCCTTTCAAATATGTGAAGTTAAACTGGCAAAGTACTTCTATACCATATTACCAGCATGCACACTGGAAAAAGCAGCTGGAAAAATTGTAGTTTGAATCATGCCATTATAATTAACTACTATTAACTTTTGGGTAGAAATCTTATTTTAAAAAAACAAACTTTACTAGAAATTAACTCTAGAAAAAGACCTATGTAAGAAAACAATACTAGAATTGAGGTATATATTGATTTTTAACAGAGTTATCCCTAATAGTGAAAAATTCTCCACAGAACCTAAATGCTTCATGAGACTAAACTGACTAATATATAAGCCTAAAATCTCCACTGTCATGCTGGATTTATGAACAGAATATTCCAACTTCTCTTTAATGCCTTATCAAATTCCTCCAGAATCACTGTCTTTGTAGACCAATGACTAGTTTTCCCAATCAATTTAATTTCTGTTCTTTCTTTTGCCAAGTCTGGCCATTCATTCTGATTTTGTAATTTTTGTGGAAAGACTATAATACTTCTATCATTACAGAACTGTGTCTTTCCACCTCCTCTGCCACCAGGGTGGGGAATATTCCAGCTAGGAAACCGTTACTTTTGCCAGCTAAGTGAATCTTACCCAAGTAACAACAAATAGCAGCAACAAATAAAGTACCCATTTTACATTCTACTGCACTTCTCTAGTAAGCATGCTGGCAAAATGGGTGAACAGACAGTAGCACTGGCTTTACAGCCAGGATGCTGCACATAGATTATACATAACCTATTTGGTTGAATTACTGTGGAACATAGCATGGCACTGTGCTTGGTTAGCCTAATGTATATTCACAGTTGTAATCTGTTACCTGTTGTTGAATCGATGCTGAATTTTCCATGTTCATTTCCACTGAGTATTGAGTATGTGATTTCAGCATTGGCTTCAATGTCCCTGCTTGCAGCATAGATCTGGAGAACTTCAGTTCCAACCAAAATGTCCTCTGATACACTTGCACTATACTCCCTATGCTCAAATACAGGTGGATTATCATTTATATCCAAAACAGAAACTATAAGACTACTTGTTGAAGACAGTCTTCTAGGTAAACCTTCATCTGTAGCTTTCAAAGTCAGAGTGTATACAGCTTGTAATTCTCGATCCAAAGGCTTCTCCAACTGAATGATTCCAGAGAATTCATCGATAGAGAACTGGCCCTCTGCAGAGTTCACCAGTGAATAATGGACTTTACGGTTCATCCCTGCATTTTGGAAACAATTGCAGAGTACGAAGCAGCTGTTAAACAGCACTAACATAGTAACAGATCTGATAGCTATTGAAATAACACAGGCATGCCAAATGTTATTATTCATGCTAAAGTAAATTTCAGCAAGAGTTAAAGGCTCTTGTGAAGGGCAGGATGATTTCTAAAAAGATGTAATCTGATTAAAAACATTAAGTTAACGCTTCATTGCACCAAGCTTCTGCCACACAAAAAACGTGTAGCATGATTCTGCTCCAGTCACAGTACTGGCTAATATGAAACTATTAGTAATATAAATCTAATCATAATGTTAAACAACAGCAGCTGCTTAGCAGGCTTCTAAATAACATGGGAGGATACGGGAGAGTTAGGCTGCATCAAATAACTAGACTCAATTCCAGTAAGTTTAAGAACAATGTCCCACAATTAACAGGAACATAATCTCTGGAAACATTTCTGTATTAAAAAAAATAATCAAAATAAAACAAAAATCAAAAATCAAAAACCAAAAAACCTACAGGTTTTTGGGCCAAGCATTTTGCTCCTCCTGAGCCTCAAAGACTAGTGAAGTGCCTGCTATCCTACCATTTAGAACCTAGGTTTACCACAGCACAAAGCGGACTGATGATACATGAAAATCACACACCTTTAAAAATATCTTACGCTGTTGTATTCCTTACAAAGCCTAAGAACAAACTCTTTCTAATGTCATCTTCAGTTCTCATTCTCTTAAGTACTTGTAACTAAACAGTGAAGATAAAGAGGCAGCAAAAATCTTAACAGGGTAGCATATACAGAAAGCTACAATCAACAAGGGCTCTATTTATCACATGATCATCTATGGCTAGCCTGAGAAGCTCACATTCAAAAATCTATGAATGCACATTTACATAAACAGTCATGGCTTTGATATTCCTTTTACTTACACCTGGAGTAAGATGATGGATGTAACCTGTCATAATATTAATAGCTTATCACACTAAAAATATCCTATGTTTTGTCCCTCTCCCCCCTCCTCTTTTTTGCAGAGACACAAAAATAGATGTTTTCCAAGCTATTCACTCATGGCAGTCAGGTGTTACATGATTCAGTAGACCTGATCATATCTTTGAGGAGTCTAATCCTGAGAGGTACTGAACATCTGCCAATTCCATTGACAGACTTAACAGCTCTCAGGATAAGACTAAATAAACATTACTGTAACTTTGAGACCATGACAAAACTATCGGCCAAAGAAGGCATACCTGCATCTGCATCTGTTGCCTGCACTCTTGTCAAAAGGGTTTTGGGCTCTGTGTTTTCAAATACTGTAATGGAGTAAGGATCAGCTGTAAATTCTGGGGCATTATCATTTACATCTTCCAGAGTCAGAATAATATTAGCTTGGCAGAATCTTCCTCCTCCATCTGTGGCTTTCACTATAAGATAATAAATGGCTTGCTGCTCACGATCAAGTGGCATTAATGTTTTCAGTTCACCTATGAAAGAATAACATAAATAAGTTGATGCAAGTTGCAAGACTTAAGTATCCCTCACATGTTTTCCTGTAAAATATTTGTACTCAAAAAACCGAAACAATTTTCTTTTTGAGGAGAATTTCATCAGTGGCTAAGTCAACAGCTGTACTGCACTAACGAGCGCCACTCTGGGCAAAGCGTGTCAGTGGCTTGCCTTTTCAGCTTTAGAGGATTAAATACTAAAATCCTTTGCCTTTTTTTCAAATGCCTCTGAAACAGAAATTAGCTAAAGACCATCTGACTGTGCAGAAAGAGAGAGAATGTGTACACATGAACAAATTCACGTGTTTTTGTGTAAAGAAGATTAAAATATTAGAACTCTGCCTTTAACAAAATGCAAGGTGAAATCCGCATACGGCTTTCCTGGGCTGTTTAGCTGTGTTCCTCCCAGGCTTATTGAACTGACTCTCCTCCTCTAACGTTGAATAAATAAACAGAGCTATTCACACAATCATATAGAACTTGCTGCTACAGACAAACCTCTAGAAGTCTAACACATACTTTCTCTCTAACATGACAGAAAACACTATGACAGGCACAACATGAAGCCATTGTCTCCTTTTAACCACTTCAAAAAAGCATTCTCAGATACTGCTTATGAGTATTCTAGCATTTCCAATTCTGAATTTATGTAGTGACACGCTAGTGCAGCACACAGGTGACCATCTATATCAAAAAACCCCATGAAGTAAGATCCTTCTCATTTATTTTGCTACTGAAGTTTTCTAATCTCCTTATTCAGATTTCCATGATATCTTTGTATTTATCTTTTTTTTTTTCTTTCTACATTATTTACTACTACCTTCCTACTGCTCATCTGCTGCAGCCTGCATAGCACAGGATTTTGGTATTAGCCTTGTCCTGTATTATAATCTGGAAAACACGAATGCCATGAAAACCAAAGTCAAGCAGGTAAATTAGTCTCATTTATATAACACTGCCCATAAAAATGGAGGCACTTTTGGTGTTGGGAAGGAAATTTGTTGCTCCATCTAACCTCATCCCATTTAGTATGTCAAACCAAATGATGGCAAAGAGAATGTGAATAAAGATATTTTCAGTTTATAAACAACTATTGATACTACTACAATGGATATCAAAAGGACAAAATTTATTGCATACTTTACTCCAGTCACTTCAGCATGGACATTTCTGGCTTCATGGCAATTACCTTCTTCATTATTTAATTCCTCATTTATTAAAATACCTGCTTTTCCCCTGACTTCTACTAAAAATATTCTTAGTAATTGTGCAGTAGAAACTCACATTTTAAACAGTTATATAAAAAACTAACCCTTAATGGTTAAATTACTGACATATATTTATGCCCATGTAATAGTAAAACTTTTTTTTACAAATGAAGTGATGATTGGTATTTTGTATGGTGTATAAAGCATTATTACCTGTGTCTGGAGTAAGCCTGAATTTTTCTGCTCCTGTGCCATGTAGTGTGTAAGTAATCTCTGCATTGGAACGAATATCTGTGTCTGTAGCAGATACCTGCATTATCAGTTTGCCAGGAAGGGCATCCTCAGGAACAGTATCAGTGTACAAAGCCTGCAAGATTTTAAAATTACACTCAAAGACTAAACATATAAAGTAAGTAGAACTTGGAAGAAGAAATAACAGATGAGACAATATACTGTTTGGATGTTTGGCGACATATGACACGAACAAGAAAATGAAATACCTGATGATGAAAAGAACTTCAGATTTTCTAATGAATTACCTCACATTTATTAGACTATTCAGAAAAGTAACTAACAATGCAACCATAGGGGTTGTTGAGAATCACTACACAGCTAAGAACTCTAAAAACTTGTAACTTTCATGCATTCTCAAAATAAGAATTATAAATTCCAGTAATTTCATTTATTCCTCTTTTGGTAAATTGTTTTTTCTAGGTCTGGCTCAATCTCGAAGAAATTCATAGCTGCCTTTTTTGTAATGGCATGAAATAAAAACTTCCAGTTTAAATAAAAACTAAGAAAAAAACCACACAGAATTTAAAGGTACTAAACACTTAGAGCTCATCTGTGTCAGGCACGTGCATTAAATTAGAAGGACTGAGCCTTACAACACCAATATTAACCAAGGAAAACAAGCTAAAAACCACTGACTTACCAGTCTGTATGTAACTGCAATGATTTATATAGAAGTATTTTTACTTCAGAAAATAGACCGTATAAAGTATCATGGCTGCAGCTTAAAACAATTCGTTTTGGAGAAGTATGCATTAATATGGGAGAAATGTATTATAATTACACTCTTCAAATACCCATTGATTGTTAGAAGCACATAATTTTTTTTATTATTATTTATTTTAGAAACCTGCCCATGAAATAATTTCTCTTTGACAGGATTTTATCTTAATAGCCCAAATTTCTGCTACCAGCATAAAAGGAATTCCTATTTGTCAGTTTCCTGAGCAGCAATTTCAGTGAAAGTTTACATTTTATGTATGGAAGCAGCTGAACACAGAAGACACAAGATTGTGCCTACCTTTTCACAGACAGGGCTATTATCATTAGCATCAAGGACTTTAACCTCCACCACAGCTTTAGTTGCAAAGGTCCCATCAGTAGCTGTAATATTTAGAAGGTAATTATCCTTTTCTTCCCTGTCCAGAGGCTTTTTGACATAGACCTTCCATTCATTCTGTATATTTTCAATAGCAAACTGTCCCAAGGGATCACCTCCTGAAATACGAAAAAGAAACATTTAGTTAAAGATGAGAGAAATTGGTACTATTACTCTATCAACATTAAGTTATACCTAAAGAGAAAAAATGTAAATGCAAATAAGCAGCCACTCTCTGTGGCTTTATAGGGGAACAGCTTCATTTTCCATCTAGAAATAGTCAGCAGATGCTCATATGACAAATTTAACAGCAGCCAACAGAATCTATAATAATCAATGTGGAAATTCACATCACATTATAGATAACATCATATCAAGACATGCTAAATGAAGAAAAAACAGTAAAATATTCCACTGGAAAATAACAGTCTATTATGTTGTGAAATTTCCTTCATTTGTTCTTTAACTACATCACTAATTTCAATTTAAGCATATTTTTAAAATAAAATTTGCTATTTAAGTAAACAAAAAATGTAGGAAAGCATATTAAGCAAGGCAAATGTGAAATGAAAGGGAAAAGACCTGTTTCCTAAAATTCTTTTTTTTTCTCTTGAAGTTTTTCATACTCATATTAGGAAATACACATTCTTTATTTGCAGATCTATGGTTTATATATTTCAATAACTTGGAAGGTTAAGTTATATCTCACATTGTTACACATCCACTTGAATGATTATTCTGACACAACTCTTACCTGTAATGTAATATGAGACTTGTCTGTTGGCTTCTTCTGTATCAGCATCAGTGGTACTCAAGATAGCAATTACCCCACCAGGAGGGTCATCCTCACTGACTGTTCCTTTATATATCTCTGCAGTAAAGCGCGGAGGATTGTCATTCACATCTGTAACAGTTACTTCAACCACAGCCATAGAAGACAGTTGAATTTTTTCACCCCGGTCAGATGCAACTACTGTGATTTTGTATTTGTCTCGTTTCTCATGATCAAGTTCTTTCAGAGTGGTAATCCAGCCAGTTTCCATGTTTATAGCAAAAGATTCTATAACATCAAGTTCTTGAGAAGGATCCAAGCTGTAAGTAACCTGCCCATTGAGTCCTGAATCTAAGTCAGTTCCTTTAACCTGGATGACTCTTGTTCCAGCTGGCATGTTTTCTACAATGAATGCCTCATATGGATTGGACTCTAATACTGGTTTGTTATCATTTGCGTCTTTTACCTGAATGCTCACCTCTACTGAGGAAACAACATTATAATCTTCAGTTGCATACTGTGCTTGAACTGAGAACTGGTACCATTTAGTTGTTTCATGATCAAGATTCTTCTCAAGTTTCAACTCTCCAGTCTGTCGGTCAATCACAAAAAAATCATCTCTATTGCTTTCAGGAGTGTTCCCTTTAATCAGACTATATACTAAAGTCTGATTATGCTCTGCTTTGATAACATCTATCTCAGTCCCAACTGGAATGTTCTCAGAAACCGTGTAAGAATAAAATGGCTCTGAAAATTTTGGAAGAGGCACTTCTGGTGGGAGTATTCTAGCATAGACAGGAACAACTGACTCTTTTTTGGGGGTTCCACCATCGACTGCTCTAACAAAGAAGGTCAGAAACTCATTTTCTAAACCAATTAAGCTTTCTTTTGTAGTTATTATACCAGACAATGCATCAATTTCTAAATTTTCTTTAACATTTTCAGACTCTGCTTCAATAGTGTATGTGATGTCTGCATTTGTACCCTCATCAGCATCAGATGCCCAGACTTTAATAACAGAAGTACCCCGTGGAACATCAGATCCAATATTTACTTCATACTCTGTTGCTCGGAATTGAGGAGCGTTATCATTGTCATCTGTAAGTATTACATTAAGAGTACAGAAAGCAACTTTTCCTCCAGAATCTTTAGCCATTAAACTAATGGCAATTACTTTTTCTGCTTGTGTTTCACGGTCAAGCTTTTCAGAGGTAAATATCTGCCCTCTCTCATTTGCATAAAATCTGTCTTTGGCAAAGTCGTTCACAATGTGGTAAGTGACATGGCCGTATGTTCCAGAATCTTCATCTGTTGCTTTAACCTGAGTCACCAAAGTATGCAACGGAGCATTCTCAGCTAGTTCAACCTCATATTCATTCTGGCTGAAAACAGGACTGTGCATATTGGCACTGGTTACAGTTATATAGACTTGGGCTGAGCTTCTGAAGACCCCATCAGAAACAGACACATTAAGATTATAATGTGACTTTAGTGTCTGTCTTCGTAGGTTTGAGATGGTGATAATGCCAGTTTTACTATTAATTACAAAATTCTTTTGGTCATTGCCTGTCAAAATGGAATACTCCAGGTTGTCAACATCTGAACTATCTGCATCTGAGGCTTGCACACATGTCACAAAGTGCCCTCGGGGAGCCAGTTCACTAATTTTAGCTTCATAGAGGAATTGGTTAAAAAGAGGGGGATTATCATTGAGATCGGTTACATGAACAGTTACAATGGTATCACTGCTCAAGGGCAGCATGCCACCATCTATGGCCCTTATTAATAACTTGTGTTGTTTCATTTGTTCATAGTCCAAAGTTCTTGCTGTAAGAATGAGTCCAGTGCTGCTATCTAAGTGGAAGTAGTCATGACTTTTACTATTATCCTCAACGAACTGATAGGAAATCCCCCTGTTTGTTCCAGAATCAGCATCTGTAGCACTCACTTGTACAACAGATGTTCCAATGACAGATGCCTCAGAAAGGGTTGCAGTGTAACACTGCTCTGTAAACACAGGAGGATTATCATTGATGTCTTCCACTATTATGTCTACGAACACATCAGCATGCACCCCAGTTAAGGAGTCTGTTGCTCGAATACTCAGTTTGTAGGCTGGATGAGACTCAAAGTCAAGAGGGGCAACAACATTTATAACTCCAGTGTTGAAGTTGATAGTGAACTGGTTGAAAGGATCTCCATCTGTGATGCTGTAAAACACCTTAAGTCCTTCTGGGCTGTTTGCTTGAACATGTACCACAGGACTATGGAGCTGAATGTTTTCTGGTACCTCTGCACTGTAGAAAGGCTTTTCAAAAACTGGCATAGCTTTACTCATAACTGTAACTGGGACTGTAACTTCAGCAGAAAAGGCAGGGTCTCCTCCATCTTTTGCCACTACTGTGACCAGATACTCCTTATTTAGGGTGTCTGGTTCAAACTTCTTCTTCAGTGAGATTTCGCCAGTGGGATCAATTTGGAAATGTTCATGATGTTCTTTGAGATAGTAATGCACCTCTCCATTTCTGCCTGTATCTTTATCTACTGCAGTGACACGCTGAATAACATGGCCTACTTCAGAGTCTACTTTAACAACAGCATAATATGGAAGATTGACAAAAAATGGAGCATTATCATTTACATCTTCCACTGTGACTTTCACTACAATGTGTGCAACAACTGATGGTTTATATTCCTCTGTCACTTCTATGACCACATCAAAAGATTCTTGCTGCTCACGATCAAATGGTATTCCTGTTGTTGAAAGGACTCCAGAAGTTGGGCTTATTTTAAATCTGCTGTCTGGATTTAGAATATGGTAAAACAAAGGCTCATTTATTTGATTCCCTATAGCAGTAACAACAGCTATTGTTTTTGCCTCTGTGGAATTCTCCTGCACTGTTGCAGAGTAAGAACTCTGTGTGAACTTCAGCTGGCTTGCTTTGCTTTCTTTCACATTAATTTTTACAGACGCAGTGCTTGCAAATCTGCCATCAGATGCTCTCACTGTTAATTCGTATCTGCTTCTTAACTGAGTTGTATTATGTACTGCTATATCTCCAGTCTTAGGGTTTATTGAAAATTTTTCTCCAATGTTGCCATCAATAATGGAATAAATTAATTGTGAAAAAATGCCTGAGTCTGCATCACTGGCATTTATGCTGATGACTTTCACGCCTTTATAGGTTGGAACCAAAACAGATGTCTCATACAACTCTCTTGAAAACACAGGAGGGCAATCATTGATGTCAATTACATAAATAGTAACATTAGCTGCATATTCTGCATATAAACGTGGTATCCCCGTATCATGTACTTGCACTGAAAAGTGGAAAATATTTGTCTCCTCATAGTCCAGACTCATTACTGTTCGAATCGCACCAGTGCTAGAATCAATAGCAAAATACTTGCGGACAGATGGTTCAACAATTTGATAAACAAGCAAAGCATTAGATTCTTTATCAGCATCTGTAGCTCGAATTACTAATGGGATATTCTTGTCAGTCAGAACCACACTGTTAATTGAAGCTGATTCACTGATGAGTCCTGTATATTCAGCCTGCATAAAAATTGGTGTATTGTCATTCTCATCCTGAAGATGTACCAAAACCGTTGCATTAGTGGACAAGCCAGCCATGTTTGTTCCTTGCACAGTTAGAATGTAAATAGGCAAAGTTTCAAAATCAAGTATCTTCTGAGAAACAATAACACCTGAGTTCGGGTTGATAGCAAAGGCATCACCTGTATTACCATCTTTTATTTCATAAACTACAGAAGACTGACTGTATGCTGTAACCATTCCAACAAAACTGCCAATGCTGGCACCTTCGCTGATTTCTGTAGAATATTCTTTTGCTGTGAATTTTGGTGAGGCATTATCAGAAACTGTAACAAATATATGCACAGAGGTCACTTCACTCATTGGAGGATCTCCTTTGTCTGTGGCTTTTACCATCAGGTTGTATTCTTCCTGGTTATTACGATCCAATTCCTTTGCAGTTTTAATTATACCCAAAATAGGATCTATAAAGAAGGAATTTCCAATATTCCCTGTAAAGAAAAAGAAAAGTAATTAAGGAAGAAGTATACAAAACTTAAAGAACAATTGCCTATTCAGCTATATACTAAAAGAGATCACATAGCGAATATTCACAAAGACAATATTAAAGTTTCTTAGTTTTGTCTAAAAAACGTTTTTTAGCTTCTCTGAAAGTTTACCATAATCAAGAGTTAGCAATAATTCTAAGTTTACTTGTGGAAATTTTGCATAAAACATAGTTAGCAGAGCCATCCAAGCCTTGAAAATAAACGCCAAAAAAATGTTTTGTTTTCCATTTAAAACCTTAAAAAGAGAAGGATTTTGAAAGTTTCAATGTTTTAAATTAGGTATTTTCTTCAGATTATCATTGTCACTGAGTTTATGTTTAAGCCAATTTAAACACCTAGTGAAGTTGAAAGAAAATTATATTCAGAAGTTAGCATTAGTGGAATACAAGTTACATTTTATGATCTAAAATAACTAGACTGCTTTGAAAAAAATAAGTGCTTTAATGAATTCACATTTGTGAATCTTAATTGCTTATGCAAGTATCGTTTAAATCACTGCTTCAAGATTAATCTTTCTGAATTGGACCACAAGTTATCTCTCTCCTGACTTCATGTTAATACACAAGCAAGTTATTTCCTGTAATAGTGTTAAAAAACCAATACTGCCTACTGAGGATTACCAGCTACTGTTTGATAAACATTCGTTTTCTTTGTATTTTCAAATATGTATCTGAACTACACTGCACACAATATTCAGGTCATGTACTTACTAGGGAAGATTTAACATTTTATTTTCTTAAAAAAATTACTATACGAAAGCTATGTTCTCAGCACGAAAAAAAATAATTAAGAACTTCTGAGTTATGCACACAAGTAAGCAAGAGGGGGTTTTGTTTGGGTTTTCATCTTTTTTTTAGTGGAGGCTCTAAACACAGTGGCATTCTTAGCATATCCCATTACAAATCTAAGCAGCCATTACAAACATTTAAAGAATGTTCCTTCCATATGCTTTGAACATTAATTATAATGCTTTAACCTCCCAGTAGATCACAGTCCTGCAAAACAAACCTAAGAAAGCATTACAAAAAGCTAGAAGAAAGTAAGAGAACAGGGTGTAACTTCATTCTAGACAGCACATGCACACATTTTTTTCTTGGCATGTTTTGGCATTCAGAAAACAAGCACTACTGAAATAGGAAATGCAAGAAACTAAGTTTCATGAACATTAGTGTCCTGCTTAGTAAAAAAGTCACATTTCTATAAATAAATGATAACAAACACATATGAGACACTTAAATACATCCTTCCTCTTCAGAGTATCATAATCACAGCTTCATTTTAATAGTGTTAAAATATGTTTTCATGTCAAAATAATACGTTAGGGAAAGAAAGAAGTATTTATAGCAAAAAAGCCCTACGCTTTACAAAGCAACTTATGCCAAATAAAAACCACATTTGCACGTACCATCTTGTATGCAACAGTAACTGAGTAATTTTTTACCTACTGTTTTCTTTAATAGAGAGTTTCTTATGCTTATTATTGAGATCTTTATTTTAAATTACTTTCTACCTCGAAAGTAGTACTGTATTTTAAATATTTTTTTTTCCAGTCATAGTGCCTAGATAGTTCAGGACTTTGGTAATAGCAGGCTTGCATCTAGATTTAATGGGCTGAACCAATACATCTATCTGGGAATTGAACTTAATGTCATCCTGTTTTTCTGTTATTCAAAATTGCCATCATTTGAATTGCATTGTTATAGGAAAGTTCAGAAAGATACTCTGACACTAAAAATAAGCAGCAGCACCTAATGCTCTTCTCTGGTTTGCAATTTGAAAGGAGACTTAATGCCAAATTGGCCAGCTATTAAAGAATTCTTATACATTTTATTGAGCTAGAATAGCAGTCCCACTATATGAAGGCAGGCTGAGGGAGTTGGGGCTATTCAGCCTGGAGAAGAGAAGGCTCTGGGGAGACCTTATAAGCAGCCTTCCAGTACCTGAAGGGGCTACAGGAAAGCTTGGGAGGGGCTTTTCACCAGAGAGGGCAGTGATAGGACAAGGGGTAACGATTTTAAACTGAAAGAGGGGAGATTTAGGTTAGACATGAGGAAGAAATTCTTCACCATGAGGGTAGTAAGGCACTGGAATAACAGGTTGCCCAGGGAGGTTGTGGAAGCCCTCTCCCTGGAAGTGTTTAAGGCCAGGTTGGATGAGGCTTTGTGCAACCTTATCTAGTGTGAGGTGTCCCTGCTCCTAGCAGGGGGGTTGGAACCTGATGATCTTTAAGGTCCTTTCTAACCTTAACCATTCTATGATAAAAAAAACAGCCAGAGGAAACCATGCAAATCAATCCCTTCCTTGCTACAGCTATCAGAAAGTTTAATATAAAAACTGTGGCTATTTAGTTGTTAAGTATAGGTAATTTTTTGAGCTCCTTTCTTTCACATGATGCTAAACACAAAAGCACTTAGTCTCAGGCTCTTACTCTTTTAATCAAATATTTGGTTTGCCTTTGCCAAAAAAAGACCTTGTAAAAAAAACAATGCTTTTTTCAGATCTGAATTTAAGGCTTCTCTAATTTCTAAAGGAAATTCCCCTCTTAAAGGTTTAAAGGTAGTGTTTTTCTTCCACTACTACTAAAATGCTTCAAACGTATCTAAAGGATAATACAAATAGCTAAAGGAGGCAGATGAGTATTTGCCATTGCAGTTTTCTTTTAAATGCTCCTAGGCTATATCTTAATGACATCCCACAGAATACAACACACACACCTGTACTGCCCTCTTTTTCATTGCTATTTTTTACACGTCTACAGTTGAAACAAAGTATTAGCAAGCATCTTTTCAAAATAAACTAAAGATGTAAGAAAGTCAATATACCTGATTCAATAGAGTACACAATTTCTGCATTTTTTCCTTTGTCCTTATCTAATGCTGTAACTTGGAGTACTGCTGATCCAACAGCTGATGATTCATACACTCGTCCTTCATAGGAGGAGCTTGTAAACCACGGAGCATGATCATTTGTGTCACTAACATTAATGATGATTCTAGCATAGTTGCGCTTTACAGGAACATCTTGATCTCGAACCTGAAACAGCATATTACTAATAATTAGCACTGTTATTTCAGTAGTTCATAAAATAATAGTAATAATTCAAGGTTCAAGCTGTACCAGTCACAGACACAAAGACTATATACAAATTAAGCATACAAATAAATGTTTGAATTAAGGGGACAAATTAAAAAGTCATAAAAAAAATCATCTTTTTGTCATTGACTACAGAAGAAATTCTGTGTTTATTTACCATTACTGTGAGAATATGCTGGTTCATGGTCTCATGATCCAGTTTTTCTGAAGTATAAAGAGAGCCAGTTCCAGGGTCCAGACGAAATTTTTTAAGACTGATGGGATCAGTGCTTCCCTGCATAGTATAAATCAGTTTATTCTTCTCATCTCTGTCTGTGGCACTGACTTGCAGAATTTCTGTCTCTGGTATGGTGTCTTCAGGTATAACAACTTCATATTTTGAAGCGGAAAACTGAGGCCTGTGATTATTTGTGTCTATAACTTTAATGTACACCTGAAACGATACAATGGGAAGGGGAAAGCATTGCTTACATTTGGGAAACTGACATGGAAAGAAGATATTTCATTAAAAAGCACACCATAATACTGGAATAATTCCAATGCAAGACTTGGGTTTTTTTTTTCCAGGGAATGAGAGAAATAAGAAGGGAAGAAGCTCACTAAACCTAAATCTGCCTTACATTCCCCAAAGCCAAACCAGAAATCCATTCAATTGGCACTCAGCCACCATCCTGTTCCTTCAACAGTGATAACATCAGACAAGTAACAGTAATGCAGAGGAACTGGCGGGTGGACAGCAAAGCTCCAAGAACACACGGATAAATTCAAGTTCTTTATGTGCTGCACATACAGCCTTGCTTTTAGCCACCCAAAGGTTAGCTGCTTTGTATATGGTTAAGTGCCATCAACAGGTGTTTAAAATACATATTGATATCATAAGTGGGTAAATTGCTTTTTGAAGATACATATTTGCCTTCTGTTGATAGCTGCTGAAGTCTAGAGATATAATTTAGACAAGGTACCAAACTGCATGCAGTAGAAACTAGAGTAAATCAATCCTGAGGGTGGCAAATAATACGGAAATGCCGTATGTCTCTCTACATTTAAAGAAAACTTCCTCAACTTCAACCTTGCAAAACTAGCATCTGAAGTTAAAACTTTACCAAGGAAAAACAAGTGTTAAGTGTATCAACAGGAGTCATACCAATTCCTGAAAAACTTAGTCCAGATGCAAGTGTATTATCCCAGGTTGCAACTACTACCTAAGCTCTAATACAATGAGCTCTTCCTAATGGCAGATTTTAATACAGGCTGAAAATACTTAAATAAATTCCAGACAGACATAGACAGTCCTTGGATATACTCTACAAATGCTACCATGAGTTTAGGAGACTGTTGGAAGGATTTTGTTCTACGTAACAACATAAAGACTTTTGCATTTAAGAATGAAGTCTTGCACCAACCTTAGAGGTACCACAGGGCAGACTGATTAATGGAAGTAAGAATCTGGGAACACAAAGACCTGAGTGTGGAACTCTTGGGATAACTTTGTATTTTAAAATACCAAAGTCCTCCCAAAAAACGGGATATTGCCCACTTTTCTAGCTGAAATAAATGTCACCAGAAAGACTACTTTCACTGAGAATTCCACTTGGATAATAAAAAACAACAGAGAAGCATATAAAGGGGAACATAGGAAGAGAGCTGAAGATGGAAAATGTGGAATCTCAAGAGTCAAAAGCCAGATACAGAATAAAAAGCCACATAAGGAATAAAAATGATTTTAAGTTTATTGGATACTGTGTAACTTGCTGGAAAGCAAGATGACCAGGTGCTTCAATAAGCTGCTGAACAGAAATAAATCAACAAGACAAGATGGGAGACACCCCACACGTCTTGCCGAACTGCAAAAAAAAAAAACAACAAAAAAAACAAAAAACAAAACAAAAACACACACACAAAAACCAGAAAAAAATATGGTAATGCTCCTAACATAACACACATTTTAGTATTACTGAGCTCCACCTCCAGAAAGCAAGAGTGGGCAGGAGGGCACACCTGTATGTCTGCACGTGGTAGTGTGTGCAGCCAAACACACAAAACTCTAACTTCTTTAGTAGATGTAGCCCTAGGAATCACAGGCCAGCAAGCCATAGTCCAGTATATAGTACATTTAAGGAACTATTCATAAACATTGGTAGTTAATCAGTGTTTGAAACAATTAGAAAAAATACAAACTATCACTGCTTTTTATAGCAAAATGCCACATCCCATGATTTATGATATTTCTCAGAAAACAAGAAATAGCGAAGAAACTATTCATTTGGCACATTGATAAAATCCCTTGCAAGATGTTGCTATGGTAACTAAGGAGTCTGTTTTTGTCATTGATTAGAAACTGATTAAAGAGCTGGAATATATATTGATTTTCAGTGGGGAGAAAAATCAATGATAGGTGATCCAAGATACTTATTGGATAAGTTTTTAAATATATATACACTAACAAATTCAACTGGAAAATAAACAGCAGGAAAATGAAAAGAATATGACCTGAAATATGTAATTTTTTTAATTTTTCATTATTAGAGAGGATGTAATAAAAGCAACACAAGTACAGTTTTATCCTTTGTTTTTTTTAATCCTATATCAATAAAATACATTTTAATGCCTCTTGGAAGAAGAAATACTGAAGAGTCCAGTACAGACACTTACACATCATTTCAGTAAAGACACCTGCTCACTGAACACTGGTTGGTCCTCAGGAAAATAAAATCAAATTAAGATGGCCAACAATTTTTTTAAAAAATGGAGAAAAATGCAACTGTCAATACAAATCAAACTATAAAAATACATTTTTTATAACTAAAAGGTTAAAACATCATACACAATTACAATCCTTAATTCATGGATACTATGTTTTCAAAACAAACAGGTCAGCAATTCAATTTTATTCCATTCAATTTATTCTCGATTAAGATTAGACTCACAAAAACAGTAAGTGAAAAGAGAAAGTGTCAAATTTGATGGATTTAAATCAAAACTGTTACTTAAGTTCATGTGTATTTCCCTCCACATGAGGAAATACAGAAACTTAGGTCAAACCCTCAGGTGGGAGGGAATGCAACTCCAAAGTAACTGTGTTAGATGAATATTTGAAATGGAAGACATGGCCACTTGTACTGCTGGTACTTCACAAAATGAATACAGGAAAACAGCTTTTTAGAATGGAGCACCACAAAAAACTGTGTAAAGTATTAAATTAAATGCCAGTAATGTAGTGACTGGGAAACCAACATTGGTACTGCAAGACTAAGCACACAGTCAATGAACCAGCTTAACTGAAAAGTGATCTGTTGATGGTATCATCAGAAGGACTTAACTTCCTCTATTATTAGCTAGTGAAGCAGTTAAAATGATCTTACCGCTAAACACATAAAGAGACATCTACTGTTGGGCTAAACAGATAAAAAGACAGCTGATCATAAACGTATAGCACTATTAGATGTGAATTATTAATGAAAACACTGCTAAGGAATAAACATAATGACTCAGTCAATACAAGTGGCTTAGTCAGGTATTCCATTACTTGTCAAATTACTTGCACAGACATGCAGTTTTTCTCCGCAATGGTAAATTCAACTACAAAACCATAATTTGATCTGTTAGTGCTATCATTTCAAATGCACCTATAATCCAAAGTCATCTTAGACTCAAGTGAAAGGTGTTTGATCTACATACTTTAGGATTAATTTTTCATTCTCTAGTATTGTAACTTTATGTGCCTCCACAGATTCTGGTGGGTAAGCTTAACATGAATCGATGGGCACCCTTTTGGTAACTTGGCTAACTGCACTCCAGGATGCTTTAATAAGGGAAGCTGCAGGCAGGGAGAAAGGAGTTAGTCCTCTCTATTTGGCACTCACTGGTGGAACTGTAGATTCTCTATAGTTTTGGGCCCTGTAGTCCAAAAAAGATCTTAAGAAACTGGAACAAACCTAGTTAAGGGCCATTAAAATTGATGGGGATCTAAAAGCTCTCTACCCACTACATAAAGGGAGGGCTGCAGGAAAGAAAGCCACTCTTCTCAAAAGTGCACAGTGAAAGGACAAGAGGCGACACTCACAAGCTCCAATAAGGGAAATTACAATTAGAAATATGAAAAAAATTATTTTCAAGGAGAGTTGTTAAACACTAACATAAAAGCATGCTCGAAGAGGTGACACCCCTGTCATTCCAAGCACTTAGAACCTGAGTTTTAACTAGATGAACACCAGGGGCTTCTTCCAATCTAAAGTATTAAATAAATGTCCTAAGGAAATCCTGCTTTCAAGACAAGGATTCTTACCGATGTTGACAGGTGCTAGATACGCAATTTCCTCTTAAATACATGAGAACCAAATTTTCCTGAAAACTGTTAAGGCCTTCAAATTAAATGAAAGGCACCTGAAGTAGTAACTGTGAATGCAATGCTAAAGACCCACATACTGGTCTTTAAAAAGATGGGTTTGTGTGCCTGAGAACAAAATACATGAAGAGCTTGTGTTAGTCTAAAGTAATATGTATAATACAGCAAAAACAGCTACATAACTTCTCAATGAAATTATAAAATTAAACTCAAATGGAATATACTAATATTACCTCACTAGAAAGAAGTTGCATAATTAGGAGGTCCATTATAGAAAAGTTTTACATTAACAGACCATAATGTGTTCTTTGAAACAAAATGATCTGGAACTAAAGAAACTTGACGTATATTGCAAGGCTACACAAAGACTATGTTGCACAATTACCCTCTACTTACAGACCTCATAGAGAGTGATACAACCTGGTTATACAGACAAAGCAGCCCAGGATTATTTAGGACTATTAATTATTTGACAGGTGAAACCTAAATTTGTATCAGAATGCATTAATTATTAGTAAGTTATAGAGGAGATACATGCCGCTGACTAAACATACTCAGTGCATAACATGTAAACATGATGTTTCTTTGTATTGTTGTAACCTAATTTTTCACTACTTGATTCTATGTGCTGTTTGAAGTCTCCTCCTTTCTCCATTCTTAATTACATTATAGTCACACTGACGTGTTTATAATAACTTTCATAAACAAAAGTTATATTAACCAGAGATAATATAACTGCATTCCAGTTCTAAAATGTCTCTGTGGAACACTGTGGTGATCCCAAGAAAAGAATGCACATTTAATAAATGAAAAATATTCTATCCTTCATTCTCAAAGCATAATAACCATATAAATTTTGCATGAAGTAAGATTAAATATTCTGCAATAGCACAGCAATAGGTAAAATGCCGCAATTAGCTTTAAACCATCTTAAGTATTACTTCCAGTGAAAACATTGATAGACATAGCAATGACTGGAAGTGGCTATAGCTACAAACAGGGTTTTTTTTTCTCCCTCCCCCAAGCTACTTATTAGTTCATATATTTTAACTTACATCCTCTGAATAACTTTTTGTATTTAAGGCCAAAACCTGATAATCCAAAAACATTAGTACATTGATTTGGGTTTTTTTTTCAGATTATATTCCTTTCTACTACAACACTAGCATATCTTGAACATCATCTGTCAAACACCACTACTGTAGGCCTGGAATTTGTTTGTCCTTGTTTTGCATCATGCATTTGGCATTTAGATGCATGCAAAATTCTAATAGCCTCCACGCCTACTGCTGCTCTATTTTTCAAAAAAGCTATTTTACTGAAGTCCTGAAAGAGTCAAATGCTCTACAGATGTTAATGGCCTGAGGCCATCCAATGCCTCCTATTTCAAAGTCAGATTCAATGCAATGCTTTTACACAGTAAGATTGTAGTTTCTTGTCCCCCTCCCCCAGTGTCTTGAAAATGCAATTTCCTTTTTCAAATTAAACATAAGATTACTTAATCTGTTGTTAATCAAGGTCTGCTAAATTGTTTACTGTATTTCTAATGTTTACAGCAATTACTTTGTAAGGTAAAAGCTGTGCATAGCATATTGTTTTTCCTAATGCATGCATTCAGATTTTTTGGCTGTCACTCCATTTTAACTGTTTTTCAGCTTTTAAAAGAAGCCAACACAGTATCAACATTCAAATGTTAATCATCATCATTTCAGCAGTGAGTAATGGAATTTATACACTGGTAGCCTTAAGTCACACCTTCAACTTTTATTTCATATCAATGTTTAATTCCCCTGAAGTTAAGCCTCATCCGAAATGCATCTTCTTAACAACAGTCCTGAGGGCTATCTTAAACAGATCAGTCCATTTGGGTGGGCCAGGAGTTACGGGGGAGGTAAAATAATCACTTAAAATCAGGACTCCATTCGTGCACCAACAGTTGTAGAGTTTGAACTAATCCATGCTCTTCTATATGTATGCCACAGTAACAGGAGACTCAGAACAGAAAGAGCATTACTTGTGCTGATCCCAGGAGCAGGGGGAAAAAGACAACAATGCAAAGGACGTCTTTGTGCTTGCTTGTAACAGAAACCACCACCTCTCCTTTCTCAGCCAGAGTTGGCAGGAGCAAAGGTAAGATACAAAAGAAAATAATACAAAAAGCAATCCCAGAAGTAAGAGACTATGAATTTGAGACTAGTACTCCAATTCTTCTGCAGAAGACTGCTGCAGTAAATGTTTATAATGTTCACTCAGCTTTACAAAATGCTAAACTAACAAATTTAAAGAAACTGGACAAAAGCTACACTGTTCACTTCTGAGAAGAACTAAATCACGTAACCCCAAGGAAGAGAAGGGGTGAGTGTTAAACTGTGTTTGTGACATTCCAATTCTTGGTTGTTCCAGAAAACAAAGCAAATTATGGTTCAGCTGTGCCAGCTCAGGTCACCTGCATAAATTCAGCTACATAAGCAGCAGTGCTGGATAGGATATATGCTGTCATCAAGACCACAAAATCAGCCTTTACGAGTCCCCAAGCTACCTCAACATATTCTGCATGGTGGCGTTTTTGACTGCATACTTGGGAGGGGGTGAACTGTGTGTGAAAAGCCTCATGCTGTCTTTCTGACTTCCCTGACAAAGGGAATTCTCTTTTAGTTGGATTTGTGTTTCTTCTAATTTACTAATTCTATAATACTTCTAATAAACTAATTCATGCCTTCTATCCAGCATTTTGTAATCAGTAGAAATTAATCTGCTCAATAGTTTTACTACAACTACACAATGCATTGAGAGCAGGATTCTCCAAATCTTTTATGGTGGTTGTCAGCACCAGCAGCAATGGTACCACAGCTATGATAGCAGCAAGTTCTGACTTCAGGATGTGTTGTCATGTTTGGAGATTTGTGGTTCTAGAGTACCACTCACAATTGCCACCATCAAAGGAAGGCAGCTCTCTTGCAATCTTCTACTATTTAGTTTAGTCTATTTGACCTATCAAGCCTTCAGACATTCAGGCAGCTCAATAAGGATTCTGTTCTAAATGCTAAACATTGACAAGAAACATCATTCCTTCTGACTGAAATTAAGACGACAACATACAAGACATTAGAAAAGACAACAGAAAATCATACATCATTCATAGAAATTGAACAAGAAATTGTGTTTGTAACAGATTTCCAAGCTCAGAAAAGACAGCATCAACCCACTTACTGCTCTTTGACCTCCTGAGGGGTAGGTCAATGATAGGAACAGGTAACACAGACACATCACTGTCCCAATCCAACAGTCTTAAATCAGTAAATAAACCCTTTCCTTTCTATTTGGAAGAAACGTGGAGCTCCTCTATGCTCATGGCTCCATTCACACGAACCTCAGCTGAACCTTACTTCGAAATATATTCAGGTTCTAGGCTGATGAAAGAAACTAGATGGGAAAAACAGGAGGGATATACATCATATCCTACTTTATTATGAGTTATTTCCAGTAGTGTCACAAAAGGCCTTAAAGTGAACTTATCAGAACTTATTAGTTGACCTCCAAAGAGCTGCCACCACCATGGAGCTTTAGTAAAGAGGTAACTTGAAAAATTTGGTTCGTCTGAGATTGCTGCTTTTTGGATTGTGTTTGGCAATCTCTACCTCCAGTGAAGCTAGAAGAAAGTACTCAGGAAGATACACAGAGATGTTAGCACCTAAATCTTGTTTCTATATGTACACCATGCAGAAGGAGCAGCTCAGGTTAATAAAATGGTAACTGGACATTGTAAAATTTGTCATTCAGAGATCTTGGAAGAGTGGTGTGACATTCCAGATATATAAGTGTCTGTCTCAAACAGTCCAAGAAATAACAGTGTATTTGGACACTCAGGATGCCTGGTGTTTGTCTTAAGACATCTAAGAGTTAAACAGGATTTGCTGCTGGACTATGACTCAGGATCCCACCAAGCTGTTTTACTCCCCTCTTCACGCCTGCAAACTGGGGGTTTTTGATGTGGGAGAAAGGATCTCTACAGCTGGCGCTGGGAGCAGGATACCCAGCGATAACTAGGCCTTGAGACTTCATGTAAATCACTGACTTGGGCAGAAAAGTAAAGGGCAAGCTGACCTCCACCTGATAAACCATCCTGAGGTGCCAAGTCGTCTCATCCCGTTCAAGGACCCTGCTGCTGGCCCGATCAATGGCTTATCTTGTTAATTAGCCTGACAAAGACCGTCTGTAAGGTATAGCCTGGCATCATACCCCCCTCTCTCACCCTCTCATCTCAGAGGAGCACGTAGAAGACAGAGGAATTTCCTCCCCTGTACTGGGAGAAAAAGGTGGGGAGAGGGGGCAGCGGGAAATAACTGTATAAAAATTTGGGACACTATGGGTGCAGGGAAGCTCTTCCCCACTGCAGCTCCTCCCCACTGACGACGTCGCTGGACCGTGGTGGTAACTATTATCCTGCTAATCTCTGTAATTCTGCTTTCTTCTTTCTTTTCTGTTTCTGTTTTCCTCCCTGTCCTATCCGCTCTAGGGACTTTGCTGTGTAACTCCAATAAAGTTCAGTGTGCACGTGACATCTGACCTCGTTTGTGTCTTAATTTCACCATTTGGGATCACCTTTAAACCTTTTCACAGGTCCTGCTGGACAAATGGGTGCAGCTGCTGTGTGGTTTATACCAGGAGAGGGAAGGCAGAGTCCAGCCACACCAGCCTCCCACTGCGGTGAGGAGTGTCAGAAAGCAAGGGGGCTCTGCCCCATCTCTCGTGAGACCGCACACCAGCCCCAGTGTCTGTTTGTGCACCTTTGTTTTGTCCTAGCGAGATCATAAAAAATTGCCACGTATCTGAATATCGGATCGTGACAAGTGGGAACAAATCAAGCAACCTTACAATGGTTGTCTTCTAAATTTGAAGTCAAGTAATCATACTATTTGGTGATTTGGGGAGAGCTGGATAAAGAGGGGTAATTCAGATCAGAAGTATTAATGCTTTTCTTGTGAGTAAATCATGCATGGAAGGGCTTAGTTTCTGTTTTCATCAGTAATGTAGGAACGTGACAGAAGTTAAAACGCTGCTCCTTCAGACTACAGTATAGTAACACACAGTCTTCCACTTGGGACCACCAAACAACATGGCTTTATGAGTATCAGAATCCATTTCTATTTTAAGACAGAGTCCCTAATTTATATAAACTACGTTTGTTTTCCAGGATGAAAAAATAGTGAGCAGAAACACCCTCACCACGCCCCAGGTACAAATTCCTTCTTTTATAAGCGTTTCATTAGAAAGGTCATTACCTGAGTGCTGATAGATCTGGTTCCATCTGTTGCCTCAACTGTCAAGTTGTAATTTGATTTCTGTTCTGCATCAAGAGGTCTAGCGACAATGATAGTTCCAGTCCCCTTGTCCACATCAAACCGACTGTCATAGTTGCCACCTTGTGTTCAGGAAACCGGGAGAGGGAAAAGTTCATAAAACAGAGTACTGCCACACTGTTTTCATGTATGATCATGTTCATTTTGAGATGCTTAATGAAGGTGGATCTATATACACATACACTTATATATACGCACTTATTTTAAACCCTTTGTTTTTTTCTGGACATAGCTGATTTGTCTGGCGTATGGAAAGTCAGCAGCTAGGTTCCTAGCAAGATTCTCTACTTTTAACAAGAATTTAAAGATCCCAAATAGCAGGAAACTGAGAATTACTACACGAAATGTGATAGCTTATTTTGTGCAGTCAGGCTAATTAGGGAAAAAACATACTCTGTATCAAAATAAAGGAAAACCCAAAAATCAGATATACTGTCAAATTTGTATCTTTTGGATCAAACTACTATACTCATATATGACTACACATAAGGTTGAAAAAGCTACAGTGCCCCCAAAGAATTCTCACCTCAATGCTGAGCATCTAAAGAACTCACTAACTTCTACTGAGATAAGCTCACTAACTCAGATGAGCTAAATGTTTAAATGCCCAATGTTTAAACATGGCCAACCTCTTTTTCTGAAGCAAATTATCTTAACTTCCCTTGTGAAACTTTCAAATTACCTTTTGAAATATAGTTAAAAAACTGTGTAGATCAATAGCTACACTTAGGCATTAAAACAGTTAATTGATCATCATCATGCCACCCTGAGCAGACTGTCATGAGAATGCAATGTCCATTAAGTGCAAATATTGTTAGCAATGATAAATACCACCATTTAACTACAATTGCTTTAGACCTCTCAATAAACTGCCTAAAATGGAGGAATCAATTTTTATTCTGGTCAAGCCAGTGCTAGGTATGGCAAATCAATTTCTCCTAATTATGTGCATGTGTTTTTCTAATTATATTCTACAAGGTTAGCATTCAGATATCATGAGTGCTTTTTTTTAAAAAAAAACAAAAATCCAGTTTTTATATTCTATGTTTTGTAAATCACTGAATGCCTTTTATGAAAAGCAAGGGCTAGAAGTGAGAGGATGAAGTTCCAAGGGTTGCAAGCAAGAACAGTAAATATTGAAATGGGCCCCCATTCATATGTAAAAAGGATTTCACTTTTAGGAGATTCCATTGAATGACAGACATATCAGTTTAGGAAAGATGGGCTGGATTCTGCTTCACTGGATTTAAGATATTTGATAGTGACAGAGATAATGTAAATTTTCTAGTTTCACTGAAAGTCAACTCCACTTACTGGCCTAGCAGCAGTTTCTGAATCACACAAATGGATATAAACTGCACAGTATTAAAGGCAGGAACTTTTTGTTTTTAAAAAGTGTACATTAAATTTTTTAAATGGGCTTTGTGCAAGATGTCAGCTTCAGAAAGTGAGTCTCTTAACTTTTCTTTTACAGCTGGCATGCGATATCATTTTCTCAGATGGGTCAGATGTCTCAATTAAGTCATCTCCATTTTAAAGGAAAAGTAGGTTGAACGGGTATGAATCTGTTCATTCATTTCCCTGGTAGAAGGACAAACTCTCTAACCAACATTTCTTTTTCTTATCAAGAAAATCACAGAGGACTTGCCTACTTTTTGTAGTAGCGGGGATATCTGGTAATCCGCTGAAGCAGAACCCAACCCAAACTTCTGCATCTGCTACACTGGAAGTGTAACAGCAACAGTTTTGGTCAAAGCCAAAACTGCATGCTCTGAATTGATGCTGTGTAAATGTAATGATGACAAAACAAAACAAAAACGAACCTGTCACAAATGCAACTGTGAGCACTTTGATTTCCGAAGGGTTAACAAAATAAATATTTTATAAATGTACGCTTTCATTTCAGATCTCATAATCTGGTAATAAATTATGTGATCTCAGCAGATACCTTCTGCTGTACAGTTCAGGTCACAAGCCATCTGAAAGATGTAAAATACTTCACTAGCAAGCTTGTCTCCTGGCTCAGCCAAAAAGAAAGAAAGCATGGAAAGCAAGCACAGAACACAAAGGAAAGCTGTCAATCAAATTAATTCATGCTATTAGAAACAGTAAAAGAGGGCAGTAAAGTGACGACCTGTAAAAGTAGCCAATAAGTTCACAACTTGATCACATACCAAACTTTCCAAAACGGTTTTACTAAGAAAACAGTCAAAATCAAATGGTTTATTCTACAGCGTATGGACAAGTTCTGCTCTCTCCCTTGAGAGATTTCTGTATATGTCCTTCTAAAAATAGCAAGAAAATCTCATCTATTTTCTGTGTTAAGTATAAAATAAAAATTATGTAAGTGTCCAAACTGAGCTACATGCTTAGAAGGAGAAATTAAAAATACTATAATCATAAGAACCATATTCAGATGTATACACTGTTCAAAGTACACAGAGTTGAGGGAAACTAAATAAAATAACAATAGAAAAGGACATCTCCAATCTAATGAACAAATTTTGCTAATTAAAGACCCCAGGAAGCATAAGTTCTGTACTCTGTGAAAGACCTCAGGCCTCTTTCATCTCCGTGAACCACTCACCTTTTTCTGACCATTTCCATTTTTTAACCTTTCCTTTACTGGAGTCTTTTTGGGCTACAGATGTTTCTGCTTGTTGTTGACTGGATGACCCTGTTTAAGCTCGAACACATGGAACCTTGTCCTCGCTCCTGCTCACTTAACGTCTTTTTATATTTTAAGCTTTTCTACTCCCATGTCTATATGTGTGTGTGTTTGGGAGAACAGCAAAAGAGCAGCTGCAGTTTCAAAATACTGTTAAAGCAGAGAGCTTCACCTCTGTAAGAAGGAAAGGAGGCATCTTGAACTCTTTACTCCCTCTACACAGTTTTACAGACCACTAACACCTCCGTTTGTCTAAATGCAAACACTTTTTACTCAGCTGTCATCTACTTGGACAGGAACTGTTTTTTTTACCCCAAAATACATTGGAAAAAATGACTTACATAAAAACTATGTAAATATTTAATACATTAGAAATTATTCAATATCATCACAAGTTGTTCATGCATGCATGAAGCATACATTTAAGAAAGAGCTGTGTCTGTTCTCATGTGCTTGAGAGCTGTCTGAGAACACCCTCAAGTATTTGGCATTTATATATTCCTGCTACATACATCAGTTTTACAAATGTTGTTTTTAAGTTTTGGTGTTCTTAACATCCCTTAGGAAATACACGTCATAAAAACAGACCTTAGAAGTAATTAAATATTTAAGAAATTATTTTTTAAATGCTCTCCCTGACAACACCATTATCATACCTAAAACTTTTCAGCAGTAATCAAGCAGAAAGAGGATTCTTCTCTCTCTTTTGAATGTGGTGGAAAAAAATCCCAATCTCATAGGGCTATTTTAAGACCAGAAACATTTAATTATAACATATCTCTTCTGAAGCAAGGCTGTGCTATTCTCCTTAATTCTGAAGCATGTAGCACAGGACAGAACTTTGTTTCAGTATCAGCTATACAGTAAACTCTGTGTATTCCTGGTGCTTATAGGTCAAGTGAGTAAGTCTAAAATTAAAAAGTACTATTCATTTTGTAACCAGAGCATCAATGTATAGTCATATTACTGATCAGAATTTCCCTTTCAATAGTAGAGACTAAGGTATGATACAGTAGTAAGAATATGTACAGGAAGAAGTTTGCTAGGGTTAAGAACATTGCAAGCTTTCCTTTTAGTACTGAATCAAGGGACAGCAAACTGAGAAGCAGCCCAGAGGACAAGTGCGAACAGTATAACCTTTCCTGGGGTGTATTATCACAGTTTGCAGAAAGCTGGCATTTCATTTCTTGTCCTAACTTACAGTCTATGAGATTTATTTGGTCCGCTTTAATTTCACTGACACAATTTTCATAAGTCATTCCCAAAACCGCAACACAGAGTATATTTTGCAATGTAATTTTAATCTTGAATATATAGTAGCATTGGTAAAAAACTTAAGTAATTTTGATTTATACTGAAATAAAGGAAAAAATATGCACCCACAGCTCAAGAATACCAAAACACTGCATTATTTAGAAAAGCAATTAAGAATCCAAGCTGCAATGAGCCCTCAAGTATCTCAGAGTCCATGCATTTTTTTCTAATAATAAAAGCTCTTAAGGCATCCTTACCCGTTATGTCAAACCAGAGTGGTGTTCCAAGAGGTTCAACAGCTATTACGCCAATCATGTGAGCAACTGGGTCACTTTCCATCACCGTAAAAGAAAAAAATGCTTCCTCAAAATAAATGGGCTCTGTGGGTGGGACAGGCTTTGGAATCCATTCTATGTGAAGCCTTGTAGTTGATGATTTTTGTGGACGACCATTATCTACAGCTTTAATCTGTGAAACAAACACATCTTTTAGGCTAAGAGTCCACATAAAAGATGATGTCACATAAATGGAAAACTAGTAATAAGCTCCAAGCATGTTTGCTTGAATGAGATATATCCAAAAAGGTTAAGTGTCTCTCAAAGTGCCACATGCCCTTCATTATCTGGGCAACAAATGGAGAAAAAGCATGCAGCACCTGATAGTAGAACAAACCGTTGCCATAAATTCACTTTTATTTTGCCTTCTTCCTGAAAGAGTGTCAAACTGATTGTGTATGTTGCCTTATCATCATAATTATCTGTTAAGTTCTGGAAAAGAACAGCAGCTTCTTGGTTCACTTTTCTCAATACAAACATGAAATTGACCTCGAAAAACAAACCCAGAACAAACGAACCCATAAAACAGTACTTCAGTATTTGCTGAAGCTTTCTTCCTTCAGATACTACAGTCACTCATCTGTGAGCTACTGAATAAGAAGCGATGAGAATATAGAAAAAGAACACTTCATGTATTCATGATAAACAAGATTTTGACTCACTGAAAGAATATCATAGTCTCGTGCTGCAGAAAATTTCTTTGATGAAACCACTCCAGTTTTTGGTTCAATAAAGAATTTTCCATGTTCATCACCATCTTCAATACTGTAAGAGATCTCTGCATTGGGGCCTTCATCTTTATCTGCAGCAATAACTCGATAGATCGGCTCTCTCCTAGCCGTTCTCTCTCGTTCTGGCTTACCACGCTCTGGCAGACGGATTTTGTAGAACTTTTGCAAGAACTGAGGCTTGTTGTCGTTCTCATCTAAAACCTTCACAATCACCCGTGCAATAGTCGATTTTGCAGGAATACCATTGTCTGTTACAGTTACCTGTTTTTGTTAAAAATGGTATGTTTTAGTGCTCAATTCAAACACCACCTTTCCAACTATGGTCTTTTAAAACTGCATTTAACTACAACTGCCTACTACAACTGTAAAGTAATTCCGTAACTTCAGTTACTTAAAGACCATTAGGTAAAGCTATTTGGTGAATATTCAGAAAAGGCACTACAAAGGTTTCTTCGGCTACTATTTCAACATTTTTACACTTCATATATGATATGTAGGAATCGACAGATACATATTAAATCTATTCCACTTTTTTGTGGCATTGTAACTGAAATATTAACTTGAATACAGGAGTAGCATTTGAGTATAGTATCCCTAATAACAGTTTCACTGTAATAGCATTTTAACATACTTCCATCCTAGTGTTTCCTTGCAAGTTTTCAATTTAATAATTTGATTTTACATCTCAAAAGACACAATTCATAAGAATTACGCACTAAAAATTCCCAATGCTTGAAAGACCCTTTAAAAATTGCCTTTTAAGGAAGACACACAACAACATTTTTCAATGGACTAAAGGAAAGGGGAAATTAGATGACGTCTGCTCTTCTAGCAGCTGTCAAAATTTCTACTAGAAATCTACTAAAAGACAGTAGGATTTCCACATATACAAACATTTGTTCCCTTTACTACTTTGTAATGGAACACCATCACATATCTTTCAGTTTGCAAAAAAGCCTTAAACAAACAAACCAAACCAAAAACCCAAAACACATCCCAAAGAAAGGAAATTCTAGGGGTAAGGAATAACTTACCTGTTAACATAAAAAGAGCATTGCCCTGAGCCAAGTAGAAATAGGGGTAAATTTTAGGAAAGTCTAGTTTGAGTTGAACGCAACATCAGTTTTGAAGGCATCAGTGAGTTAACAGAATACTAAGTTACAACAGAAAAACATGAAGCTAACCTAAAATAACTGCATTTAAAAAGTGCCAATTGGCAGACAGAAAATAGCTCTAAGTTGGGAATAAAAGAATGGGGCACATTAATTACTATTATGTAAGCAGGACTGCGATCAAGGATCAAATTTAATAGCAAACAAGGAATAAACCTACCAACCCATCTGGTCAACATTTTAATGCTCAATTAATTAGCCAGATGCTCAGCACTTGGATCATAGTATTCCCCACCATTCTGCGCATTTCTGTTTCTTTCCAACCTATTTCAAAGGTGTCAACATAAAACTAACAAATAGGAAAGCTGCTACTTTGAGCCATGCTGTCTGTCATTATTGCTCTGCAACTAAGAGTCCTTCCTTTGGACACATTACAGACTTTTATTTAAAACTTTAATAACAAGATGGGATTCAAAATGAAGGAAGAATAAAGAATTATAAACAATACCAGCAGGAAATATCCAATATTCCAACCTAAGAAGCAAACATCTTAATCTGCTATCTTTATAGGGAATGCTGAAAACAGGAGGATTTATGTACCGCTGTGTGATACTGTAACCTCAAAAAAAAATCTGACTTCAGTACATGTTATTTTGTAATAACTTACATTAAATTAACGGGCATGACTGCTAGCAGACAAGCACCCATGACATTACACTTTTAGTGTGATCTCTGGCATAAGTTTTGGCCCAGATCAAGTAGCACACTCCCACACATTGCCTAGCTGCAGCCTGAGAATTCACAGGATTCAGGCACCATTCTTCAAATGCAACTTGGACACACCACGCTGTATGAAGGGATAAGGTATAAGCAATCAAAGCCATACTATGCCAGGTGGCTTCAGGGTCAGAGTATGATCCACAGATCATTTTATTTGCTGTATGTATCTAATGCACAAAAGCCAGCACAATACACATAGGAGTAGAAGTCATGATATAGGCATTTTACAATCAATATATGCAGCAGTGATCAAGAAATGAGATATAACTGACATGAAGTGCTTTGGGAAACTGACACAAGCAAATTTAAGGATAAGGATATTCCTGTAGAGAAGTATTTAAGTCTAGTATGAAACCAGATTTGCCAATTAATTAACTTTGCAATTACTACAACTAGAAACACACTGCTGAGGAAATTCTATCCTATTACTATAACGTGCAAAGATTTCTTTCCAAAGTTTCAAAAAAATTGCCTTCCATCTATATATTTTAACTCTTTTCTTCAGAAAAACTCCCAACATACTGTTATTATAAAATACATAGTTTTGTGCATTGAGGTATAATGAACATAGAAGCAAATTACTTCTGAAATCCAGTTCTCTAAATTCTTCATATAGTAATCAAGTATGGTAAACTTAATTCTCTGTAAAAGAGCAATGAACTTACAGTCTCTGTTTTTCAGAGAACTAAAGAAATTATTTACCTCCAGTATATGCTCTCCTTGCTGCTCTCGATCTAGTTTTCTAGAAGTGGTTGTAATTAGGCCTGTAAATATAAAAGAATAATTAATCAGATCCTTCAAGAAAATAATCTAAATGACAGTTAGGTTAAACCAGTAGCTACTGATATGACCAACTTAAATTTCTTCTTAGGTGGTCTCTTCTATTATTGCAGAACTTATGCTTTCATTAAGAGAAGGGGTGAGGGGTTTCCAGTCCTTAAAGGCCATGAAATTATTCTTTGCAATCTGAAAGCTAAGATGTTGTACACTTTAAGACAGACACAGTTCAATATTCCAACACATCTGTGCATGTCATACTTCTGACAGGAGCAGTATATGTCATTCTCTTACATGTTGTCTTGCTTTCAGAGGGTGTTCATATGCCTTTATTCAGTGGGCTTACACACATTATTTGACTAATTACCAAACTCTTAAGGAGAAACATCTGTTTGTATTTTTAGTGATAACAACAGAAATTACCTGAAGAGATGCATTGTACTGGTTTTGGCTGGGATAGAGTTTATTTTCTTCACACTAGCCAGTATGGGGCTACGCTTTGGATTTGTGCTGACAACAGTATAGATAACACAGAGATGTTTTACTTATTGCTGAGCAGTGCTTACATGGAGTCAAGGCCTTTTCTGCTTCTCACACCACCCCATCAGCAAGAAGGCTGGGGGTGCACAAGAAGCTGGGAGGGGACACAGCTGGACAGCTGACTCCAACCAATCAAAGGGATATTCTGTATCATATGGCATCATGCTCAACATATAAAGCTGAGGAAAGGAGGAAGGAGGGCAGGGGGGATGCACAGAGTGATGGGGTCCCAACCATTACATGTGCTGGAGCCCTGCTGTCCTGAAGATGGCTGAACACGCACCTGTTGATGGGAAGTAGTGAATAAATGTCTTGTTTTGCTTCACTTGCTCATGTGGCTTTTGCTTTACCCATTAAACTGTCTTTATGTCAACCCATGAGTTTTCTCACTTTTACACTTCCCGATTCTCTCCCCATCCCACTAAGTATGGTGCTTAGTCATTGGCTGGGGTTAAACTACAATGAGCATCAATGGTGCATCCGATAGCAATTTGTGCGTGTGTTGGCCTGATCTGGCAATGACAAGGAGTCACACAGTTGCTGTTGGCAATAGCAGAGAATGAGGACAAGTTTTTGATCCATGATGTTAGATTTTGTTGCAAGTGTTTGATACACCTTTGATGCAAGATTAGGAAGGCATGGCTTTGCTTTAAGTGAAGAAAGTCAAAGATTAAGAGGTGACAAAAAGACAGTGGAATCTAAATACAAAAGGATCTTATTTAAATTAGTTCACCCTAACAGTAGGTTCAAAATTGTAACCACTATGTTTCATGAATTTAGTTAACTCTCAATTATAGTTGAATGGCTTGCTATGGTGTGTGTTAACCACGCCATGGATGCAGACACAAGAGATGACTCAGTTTCTCTGCTGCACAAAAGCCATTAACCTGTTTGCAGGTACAAGCTGGCCCCATAAACACCACTGCTGTGTTCACAAGGCACTGAGCCTGTGCTAGTCAATCCTGCTAGATCCAACTTCACTTTCCACAGAGCAAACACTGAGACTTGGATTTGGTCACCTTAATTCACTACTGGCCAAAGCATCCCATATTCTTTGTAGCAGGAAACTAGAATAGGCTAGATATAGAAGACATTGGAATGTCATGAGACCTTTTTACCCAGTATCTCAGCTTTTTACTTGGACATGAAAACACTGCTATCTTGATCCTTAATTATCAAACTGAAAAACAGGGCAACAATTACCCAGTTAAGGACAAAAGTGATCTCAAAAGACAGGCAGCATGCTCCACGCTCCTTTTTCTAAATACAGTGTAAGATTTTTTTTTTTATAAGACCTCTCATAAGCAAAATTAAAATCCATTTATAAAGTTTTCAAGGTTGATCTGCCACAGCAAAAGTTCTTCAGTGTTGTCTCACAGCTGATGAAAAATACAGCATGAAGTAAAGAAGAGCAGTAAAGATTTCCACTTTGCTTAAAAAAGAAAGGCCAATAGTAACAGAATTATCTACCACCAGTACATAGCTACTCAATGCTTCTGTCCAGAGTTGTAGTCTACGTATATCAACAAAACAGCTAGCCTGTACAAAATAATATTAACAAAAGCTATAAAAGGCAATATTACTGCTGTCAAATGGTCAAACAATTATTCTTCAAGAAACACATACTGCAATAATGGCTGTTTCGATTATGGTCAAATCTGCCCTTGTTTTTCCACCAGTTTTTTTTGCCATTGTATCAAATCCATTATATACCTACTATTCTAAACATTAAGATCTATTATCTTCTCCTACTTTACCTTTTTATGCTTTTACAACACATAGAAGATATGTTAATGTTAGGATACATCTTTTGGTACTATGTAGTAATAGCCTGTAATTACAAAGAAAGTGGGAATGAAAATGAAAAGCAAACAAGAAAAAAATGGTGCATTAGTACTATGCATTTTGGAAGTGGGTGCGGGGAGAGATATTACCTCCTAGAGGTAGGTATCTCCCCATAGAGATTACGGAGCTGTGAATGATGAGAACTGAAAATATGTATTGCCACATATTCTAAACAAAGCTTTTTCCTAATTTCCTGGCTGGGGCTGGTCAAGCCACATCTTTTCACAGGCTCTACGGGGAACAGCACAGAACTATTACTTAGAAATTCACAAATGGCAGAGCAGATGCCTCATCTGTTTCCCTCAGACAAAGAGACTTGTAGGTGATTTCAAGAAACACAAGCTCTCCTCTTAAGTACCTCTGAAGAAACCAGCACAAGCCCTCCCATTAAGACATTAATCCCCTGAGATTGACCACAGTTGCAAGGGGAAAGGGTAAATTTCAGCATAGCCACTAAAGGAGTTGGCTTTTGAATAGCTGGATTGAGTATAGGGAGGATCTCAAAAAGCACAGGACAAATAAAGTAATTCCAGCAGAAATATCTGATTATGCTTGCACTTCTCTGAATATCCAATATTCAGTCTACACCCTCTGACAATATTAGATTGCATTTCCCACAGCTGCAGCAAGTACAGAATTGCTAACACATAAAAGCAGAAAGAGAGCACCTTTTATCCACTTTTTCCCCATCAAGAGCCATTAAGACTGGAGCCACCACTAATAAATGCCAACTAATACTTTGGGGAAAATAAAACAAAAAAAAAACCCCTAATACCCAACAAAACCAAATGCTTTTGCTGCAAGCACTCCAGACAGAATTCTACCATGTACCACAACTCTACATACTACAGTTTATTAAAGAAAGTCTAATTCCAGATGCAATTTCTGTTAATGAGGCTGGTCAATAGAACTCAAATGGGTTAAGCAGAAAAATATCCAGTAAGCACAAAATATATATGCTTTGATCTGTTAAAACTGTCAGCCTTTTCAAACAAGCATGCAACACTTCTGTTAAAACACTTCAGACCAATAACAGAAGGGTTTAGTCTTCACCATATATATCCTGTACATTCAGCAGAAACTAATGCCAACAAAGGAAATGTAACACTTCTGGATTTAGAATCACATACACATGCATGACATTCTTTTTATTTAACTCTTTACTGCTAGCCACTTTCCTAAGTGAAAATTTAGCAGCAGTGCAGTGTTTCACTACAGCTTAAGACTGTAAAAAGTTTGATTATGGCAATCACCAAGTGTTTCCATTTTTTCTAAGTTTTGTATATTCTAAAATGCTTAATGCTGCAATGACAAATTTGATGAATTGTTGAAGAGTTTTCTGAATTAAGGTCATGAGTGCTCCTATGCAGTGTCACTTTTGTGACTGTCCTTTAAGATGGTGGGGAGAATCTTTGGACCTAATATATGTCAGCTCTCTGCAACAGGAGCCTCTGCTCTGCCCTTTCTACTGAGAACAAAAGTTCTCCAACGTTTTAGATTGAACACCCTCTCTTTCCTGTAGCAGTCTGAGATCTCCTCATCATGCCCTTCCCTCTACACAAATAAATGAATAACCACACCTTTGCATACACCACATCCCCACAGAAGTAAAAGATTATTTCAATTAATCTCAGCAGAAGTCTGTAACATAATCAGTTTTGCAATCCTTATTATGAGGTAGGGAGAATCTGTTCGTTCCTGAATGAGAAAAATAAAAGCATGTGTGAGAAACAGATCACTATGACAAAGCACTAATTTTCAAAGCAAAAGTGAACCACAGAGCATAATTTTGCAGTCATTCTTTCCCGTTTTCCTGAGGTCTTCTCTTACCACTCGCCCCCTCCCCCTCATCCCCCTTACCCCTGCAAAACACAACAGGAACAATGAGCTCCAGTAATCACTGGCTATTATTCCACCCGGCAGTCAATGCACACTATGGCAAGTCAAGTCAAGCATCCTTGGGAAAACACAAATTTACAACAAGTATTTATAAGCTAATGATGAGCAAATGGTACATCTAGCAAATTGGTGCCATTTTTCTATTTAGGAATGTTTCAAAATTCACCTCATCAGAAACATCTTCATAACAGGTTAACAATTTAGAGAATCTTCTGATAGATCACAACTGCTCCACCTCACTAGCTGAAAGGTATTAAATGAAACTAACTGTAAACATGCAAAAAAATCCATACCAGGTAACAAATACAATTGTATTCTCCCTTCCTTCCTCCTTTGAGTTTACATTCAGGGGATATCTGCTGTTTATTTGAGGTCTACTGAAAAATCCAAATAGTTACAACTGTATTAAAGGAAAACTTACTTCAGATTTCTATTTTAAGTAGTATCAAAACAGACAACAACACAACTACAGCATTCAAGTACATAAAGAAAAATAAAACCGCTATATTTGGAACAGAAAATAGCACAAGGGAGCTGACATTAGCAGGGATTTATTTTATCCTATATAAGCTTTCATCTCAGTGTCCAGTTACATCACGTTATCTCTGTATCTGAAAAACAGCACATCAACAACAACTTCAATTCAACGCTGAAATTACAATCTCTCTAAAACAAAACACAGAACATTAGGTGGGTACTGTGTTAATAATGTTAATATTGAGATGCCCCAAGCTTGTCAGTGTTTAAAAGGCAATTGAACAATGCCCCTCACAACATGTTTTAACTTTTGGTCAGCCCTGAACTGATCAGGCAGTTGGACCAGATGATCATAATAGGTCTCTTCCACCCAAAATATTATATTATATTGTTATGCTATTAGCTATCATTATACCATGGATTATCTCAGTGATGAAAGAAGTAGCATCAGAAAAGGTGTCCTTGCAGAGAAGGACGAAGGTTCAAATTTTTTGTCTTGCTGCGTATACATCATGCATTCCCTACTACAGGCACACCTAAACGCTCTTTGTGCTTCCACAAATACGCACAGACTTTCCAACTGCACATTCAGCTGAAGATGATGAAAGTTTTGGAGCTGGGTGGGGAGCCTGGCTGTTAGCCAGGGTTAATCCACCATGATCCAAATGACTAAAGCAGGTGCCAAATCTACTAGCTGCCTCCAATGAGTGTGAACCAATAGGTTTGATCTGCATGTAGTATAACACTATCTGAATTGTACTGTATGAAGAGAAACAGTTTCTCTGCTATTTTAATGCGCTGTTACTGAAGGTCGTAAGGAAATACAGAAAACAGATACAACATTTTTTATCACCAACTTCAACAGATATAAGATACTGGAATTAAATTTGATAAGGGAGGTTACATTTTGTTGATAAGGTTTCTGTCTTCTGTGTTGAACACAAACCATAACCAGTCAGCACACATGGTTTCTTTGGACTGCATAGTGCAACTCAAATCAGTTTAAAGCTTTGGTTCAATTTACTTGTATTATTATTTAATCTCTTGTTCCTCCACTTCAACCCCAAAAATTGCACATTACCAATTAATGTTAAAAAATAATTATCTTGGGATTTTCTTTACAGGGTCCTAAAATGTAAATCAGTGTAAGAGTTGAAATAAGTATGAATATTGAATTCACATGTGTCTGCAATGATAATCTAGTTTGACTACAGTGTAACACAACTCTTAAGCACTAGGCCAACCACAGAATGCATTCTGTAAGTTGAAGACCAATTATGTCTCGGAGTAATACAGATGCTGTTGGACCTCAAGGCAAGATTTCCTACTAACCATCCTCACAGAGGAATGTGTTAGTTTTTTTCTGACACTCAGAAGTCCACTGGAATCAGCAGTTTCTTCCTCATGAAAGTACTTGATGTGATCGAATAATGTCTTTAGAATTCTCTGATAATACAGTGAGCATCAAGTCTCACTGCCAGGAAGACCTCTTATGACAAAATGCTTTGTGATATCTCAACACTTTCTGAAAGAATGGACAAAATGACTGATGAGCACAATAATCCATGATTGTTTTATCACTGCCACAGAAAGACAACTTTTTTGTTTTGTTTTCTTTCAGCTGATTTCCAGTAACTGTAATTTACACCTAACTTGCACTACAATCCGTGACCATCAGAAAAGGCCCATACTTCCTTTCCAAATACATTCCAATACACATTGGCAAGATTGTGTAAGACCTGTCTTCTCTGTAAGCCAATAAAAGGCTTCACAACCAAAGTAAGTCAACAGGTTAACAAAAATAGATCAAGGAAAAGTAATAGCAGAGGAATTTAAGAACAGATTTCAGCTTTCCAGCTGACAAAATATAAACTGCATGTCCTATCAGTGATTCTTATAAACTAGACAGTGTGCCATTGTTATATATCCCCATGCAGGCAGGCTGCTGAATTAAAAACAAAAGCCAAATCCTTACCAACAATCATATTGAAGAAAGCATACCATAAAGAAACTGAACACCTTTGGTTTACACAGACCTAAAGACAGCTCCTTAGGAATCTGACTTGCTTTTCATTGATGATAACTTCTTAATGCAAATGGTGGACGAGCCGACTAGAAGAGGAGCGCTGCTGGATCTTGTACTAACCAACAAGGAGGGCCTTGTTGAAGCAGTGGTGGTCAGTGGCAGCCTTGGCTGCAGTGATCACGAGATGGTGGAGTTCAGGATCCTGTGTGGAAGGAACAGAATAGCCAGTAGGACCAGAACCCTGGACTTCCACAGGGCAAACTTTGGCCTCCTCAATCAACTGTTAAGGGAAATCCCATGGGACAGGGTGCTAGAAGATAAAGGGGCTCAAGATAGCTGGTCAACATTCAAGGACCACTTCTTGCAAGCACAGGATCAGAGCATCCCAATGGTTAGGAAATCTAGTAAGGGAGCTAGGAGACCAGCATGGTTAAAAAAGGAACTGCTGGGCAAACTTAAGTGGAAAAGGAAAATCTACAGATCATGGAAGGAGGGGCTGGTCACTTGGGAGGAATATAGGACTGTTGTCAGAGGATGTAGGGAGGCAATTAGGAAAGCTAAGGCCTCCTTGGAACTTAACCGTGCAAGTCAGGTTAAGGATAATAGAAAGGGCTTTTTCAAATACATAGCTAACAAAACTAACACTAGAGGCAATATTGGCCCACTGTTGAATGAGGGGGGAGCCCTGGTGACAGAGGATATAAAGAAGGCTGAGGTGCTGAACGCCTTCTTTGCCTCTGTCTTTACTCCTGCAGGATTTCCCCACGAGCCCCAGATTCATATAGCCCCAGAAGTAGTCAAGATAGATGAGGAGTTTGACATAGTAGATGAGGATTGGGTTAGGGATCAGTTGAGTAATCTGGACATCCATAAATTGATGGGTCCAGATGGAATGCATCCAAGGGTGCTGAGGGAGCTGGCGGAGGTCATTGCTAGGCCACTCTCCATCATCTTCGGTAAGTCATGGGTAACAGGAGAGGTGCCTGAGGACTGGAGGACAGCAAATGTCACACCAGTCTACAAGAAGGGCAAGAAGGAGGACCCGGGTAACTATAGACCGGTCAGCCTCACCTCCATCCCTGGAAAGGTGATGGAACAACTTGTTCTTATCTCTATCTCTAGGCATATCAAGGACATGGGGGTCATCAAGAGCAGTCAGCATGGTTTTATCAAGGGTAAATCATGTTTGACTAACCTCATAGCCTTCTATGAGGAAATTACTAGGTGGATAGATGATGGTAGAGCAGTAGATGTGGTTTATCTGGATTTCAGTAAGGCATTTGACACCGTCTCCCACAGCATCCTTGTAGATAAGTTGATCAGGTATGGGTTTGGTGATCAGGTAGTGAGGTGGATCAGGAACTGGTTGATGGGAAGGAGTCAGAGAGTTGTAGTCAATGGGGCAGAATCTGGTTGGAAGTGTGTGACTAGTGGAGTCCCTCAGGGGTCGGTACTGGGACCGATGTTGTTCAACATCTTCATCAACGACCTGGATGAGGGTATAGAATGTACCCTCAGCAAGTTTGCTGATGACACTAAGCTGGGAGGAGTGGCTGACACACCAGAAGGCTGTGCTGCCATTCAGAGAGACTTAGACAGGCTGGAGAGTTGGGCGGGGAGAAACATGATGAAATTCAACAAGGGAAAGTGTAGAGTTTTGCATTTGGGGAAGAACAACACGATGTCCCAGTATAGGTTGGGGGCTGACCTGCTGGAGAGTAGTGTAGGTGAAAGAGACCTGGGGGTCCTGGTAGACAGGAGGATGACCATGAGCCAGCAATGTGCCCTTGTGGCCAAGAAGGCCAATGGCATCCTGGGGTGCATTAGAAAGGGTGTGGTTAGTAGGTCAAGAGAGGTTCTCCTCCCCCTCTATTCTGCATTGGTGAGGCCGCATCTGGAGTATTGTGTCCAGTTCTGGGCCCCTCAGTTCAAGAAGGACAGGGATCTGCTTGAAAGAGTCCAGTGCAGAGCTACTAAGATGATTAAGGGAGTGGAACATCCCCCTTATGAGGAAAGGCTGAGGGAGCTGGGTCTCTTTAGCTTGGAAAAAAGGAGGCTGAGGGGTGACCTCATCAATGTTTACAAATATGTAAGGGGTGAGTGTCAGGGAGATGGAGTTAGGCTCTTCTCAGTGATGACCAGTGATAGGACAAGGAGTAATGGGTGTAAATTGGAGCATAGGAGGTTCAAGGTGAATATCCGAAAAAATTTTTTTACTGTAAGAGTGACAGAGCACTGGAACAGGCTGCCCAGGGAGGTTGTGGAGTCTCCTTCACTGGAGGCATTCAAAACCCACCTGGATGCGTTCCTATGTGATGTGCTCTAGGTGACCCTGCTCTGGCAGGGGGGGTTGGACTAGATGATCTTTCGAGGTCCCTTCCAACCCCTAGGATTCTATGATTCTATGATTCATTCCTAATTTCTTCCTTGTCCTTAACACCTTAATATCTCTCAATAACACCAGCAACAGAATTGTCACCAGTGATTTTCAAGTGCTGAAAATATGATTTTAAACATATAGTCCCAAAAGAAACTAGCAATACCATTTACAAAGGCATTAAATGGTTGCAAATGCCTCTTCTGCTCAAGCAAAACACTTAAAGCAATAATTTATGTTCTTTTAATGAAGACTAAAAATGATACCACTTTTCAAGAGAAATAGAAAGGTCAGGTTCTTCTTACCCCTCTCTTAACTAAGTACTCTATCCATGTAGCTGCAGTCACTTTATTGCTTGCTTATTCTCTCTGGTCTATTGAATCTTGGCCCTTTTTCCAATACAGTTGTTTAGGTACAGCAAAGATCACTTTTGCCTAGCACAGCTTACAGCCTGGTGGGTTAGCAGACTTGTCTAGAGAACTTAAATCCACTTTGGGGGATAAAGGAGTAGTTTTCCACTTCATGTAAGAACTTTATGATTAGGGTGTTTGATAAAAATAAGTTACACTCCCCTACAAATAGATCGTTTTAGAAAAACTGAGAAATCTACTATAGTACACTGTGATTAAATCAGTGTACCCTTTCTGTTAAGTACAGCATGACTGCACTCAGCTCATGTAGTCTTTCACACCTTCTGTGCCTTTCCCCCTTCAATTCCGATCTGCAGCACTTCAGGCAAAAGCCAACAGGACATTTCCACAATGTACAGACATCTAGGTAAACTCCATACTGAAAGGTCTAAAATGCTTTGTAGAACTACACACTATTTGCTCTTCAGATCACCTTTTCTTTTTATTTAGGCACTTCCTTATTGCTGTTCCAGATGCTGATGTATATGCTCTGGATTTCATCTACAAAAAAAATCCCAAACATTTTTTCCCACATTATCCCAGCTGAATTAATGGTACTCCATGAAAAGTAAACTAATAATTGAGATCTCAGTCCCACCCCAGTTAGGACTGCATCAAATAAGGGATAACTAGCCTAGTCCATACGGATGTGCTTGTGTGTGTCAGCACATTAGACATTTTTCGAAGTACAACAATATCAGTGTTTATGAGTGCTACTTGTTGCCAAGACAGACTGTAAGCTTTGCATATAGGGTCAAAAAGTAGGTTACTTAATCCAATGGCTGATATTTCATACCATCAATCACTACGTTAATAAGTAACCAGACAATTTAACCACTCAATCCTACTACTATGAAGTTTTAAGTGCAAGGTGCACATCTGAAGTTAAGACTCACTTCCTTGAACTATTTTAACAGCACTCAAAGACCTGGAATTTGCTGATCAGAGTACTCAATCATTTCAGTGATGGCAAACAGAGAGCAAATATAAGCCAACCCACCAAAAACTATTAACGTATGGTATATGGAGGAGAAAAAACATTACATAAACAACTAAGTCATCCAATCCAAGAAACACTGTAGAGCTTCAATTTAAACTAGATTTCAAATTAAGTATAAAAATCTGTGTTTTGTGATCATGTAATTACAGAAAACCGCTTAAATGTATCCTACAAAGTAAACCATATAGTTCTGTATACTCTAATTAGTCTCAGAGTGTATTCTTTTCAGTCTGGATTTGCAAGACAGTGGTATAACTGCTTCTGCAGCAATTCTCCTACTAGTGAAACTATTTGGGGAATGATAAAAAGAAATGCTTAAATAATCACACACCTCCAAACAGCTCTAGTAGAAATACAAACCTAAGTCTATGATCCTGCATTCTGAGCAATTGAAAGCAGTCCAGTTTCATGGTTAACCATATTCTGTTGGTAGTTTGTTTCTCCCATACATAAGCCAATAAAAACCAGAACTTTAAGTCATAAGCAGCATAAGATGAAATTACAAAAAAGGGTACTTAATACATAAAACAATAGCTAAAATAATATTGAAAATAAAACAACAAAACCCAAGCATGACTACTGAAAAGAAATGAGTACATGATGATAAATTTCCTGTAGAATAAACTTTGACCTTACTATCTACAAAACACTTGAAATTTTTGTTATCTCTTTGCTTACCTTGCAAAAATACTCTTGCCTTCAGCACCATCTGGTATACTAAAGCCACACCAATTCAAAGCTCAAATGTCTTCAGTAATTAACTGTTTAAGTAACCCAATCTTCACCACTCAATTATCTTATATTCAGACATACCATCTTCAATAATTAAGTACAGAATTATTGCGATGAAATCTCACATCATCTTGAAAGATATTTTCAAACCTGAATCTTTCTCCATTTATACTGCTTAAACAAAGAAACCTCACACTCCTTTCCAGATTTTTTTTTTTCCACTCAACAAAGAAAATGCATTTTTCAGCTTCTGTAGCCAGCACGGAGTTGTTATTATGTTTTTTTAAAAAATCACCAATCAGTTGAGAGAAGTATTTAAGACCAATTATTGAAGGACTGAGGTTAGTTTTGAGATCAGTTCCTCTGGCACAGAAGTTTTACAACTTCATGATTACTCTCCCATAAAAATGTTGCAACACGTGAATTAAAGAAGATTGACAAATTCATAAAGAAAGAACATGCACAGTCTTTGGAATTTACTCTGCTGGTAAAGCTATTTACAGCTGATCAATATGGTTTGTGAAATGCAAGGTAGCTAAAGAAAATTTAATTTTGAACTTTTGCGTTAACTGAAAATATTCATCAACAAGCAGATTTGTAGTTAAATAGCAACAACCATATGGTGAGGGTCTGCATGCATGGCAACTACACCTCACTATAAACAACCTAAACTTTCAAAAAGAGATTTAAGAAGTTAATACAGCAAGTTGAGCATACACAATTTCAAAGAGAAGTATCAGAGCAGGTTTCCATGTTGTCTATTGCCTTGATGTCAACATTGCTCTTATGCAATTCAACTGTTTCTACAACGACTGTTTTTGAGTCACAAAGGAGTGTTTTGGTTGCGTTTACAGCATATAACTAATGATAACACTGCTTGAGAATGATTATAAGTAACACAATAAAGTACTGAACTCTTCTGGCATTTAATAAAATTCTACAAACTGGAAAATGTATTATAGGGGATTATTAAGTGATTTGTAGAGATGGATATGAAAATAGCTAACTGACTCTATGGACAAAATCCAGTCCCTCCAAATTTTTCAGATACAGCTTATGGAAGGAGGAAATTCACCTTGCAGATGTCCATCACTGGATTTTTTGTGGGTGTGTCAATATGGTTTAGTTATTTCATGAGGATTTCCTTAAGAAAGCACATCAGCTGCAAGAGACTGTTAGTCTCGTTTTGTCAGCCTCAGAACTGGTCATCCAATTTCAAAATATAATCTTCTAAATTTGAAAATGTAGACAAGTTCAAGAATGTGTCTCCTTAAAAAGTCAACAAACAAAACTGCATTTCTATTGCAGAAATACACAAAGTTTTTGAAAGACTTAAAAAAGATGAATTAAAAACATGATTTGGCAGAGGCTTTTTCAACAATTATCACAGCACTGACACTGTGAGGTAGGAACTAATAGTAACATGCCAGAAAAAACATCCTATGATCTAATACTATAACACAGTATAGCAACTCTGTTAGATACTATTGCCACTTTTATCTTCTTCCCTTTGATATTAAGAATGGTTTATAGATTAAATACATATTTACAAAAGTACAGAGAAGGTTGTCAAAGTACCCTATGAATTAGCATATTTCCTTCTGAGGCCCCCTAACTCCTTATATATCTAAACCCCAAAATATTAATTTCTAAAGGAGAATTAGGAGAGTTATATAATGCTACTGCTACCCTTTAGTTTTAATTGCATGTTATTTCCTATATTCGTAAGACACAATACTACTAGAACAAGTCTCAAATGCACTGCAGTCTTTTACCTCCTCATTTAAAGGGAATAGCTTTTGTAACTGAAGCATACGCAGACCTCCATGCAACACTCATGACAGAGATGATCACATAAACTGGTGCCAAAGGTCTTGTTTTAGCTCTCTGAAAAGCTGAAGAAGCGTTCTATAGCTGACTTCTAGCTAGCCTTTGACTGCAACTCCACTGAATTTTTCAGATAGAAAAAACATATTACTTCATGCAGAACTGTATTTTTGCTGATTTTCATCAAGCCAAACTAGATGTGAAACAGGGCACTAATTCCCACTGAGTAATCCTCTCTTAATAGGAAATTAATCAATACTCATGTTATAATGTTGTTATAGACACCAACTCCATTAAGATATACTATTCACAGAGTTTATTAAGAGAAGACTGATCCCTTTGAAAGCCATTATACTGTGTGAAGGTGGTACTGTGCAAGTAGTTCGTAATGATATCCGATCACCATCTCCTCCCTGGCTAGAAGGATAATTTCTCATGTTACATGTTCAACTCTAAAAGAACATACAATATAGAGGGAGTCTGTCTCCATCACCATTTCTGCATCAAAATATGGGAAAACGGAAAGAAAAATCTCACTTTCTTTTAAACTCCTGCTTTACAACATAGATCATGCAGAGTATGATCTTACGTTTTTATGTAGTGCCAGTGACAGAAACAGGAGGAAGAATGGACTCCTGTGCTTCTTGTTTATTCTGCCAGCACCTGCCATTACTCTTTTTCCAAGGAGATATAATAGAATAAATAAAGTTTAAAAAAAAATCCCCAACACCACCTCGTAAAATTTAAAAGATGTAATCTCTATATAAATGCTTGCAAATACTTTTAAAATACCTGCCTATAGCATAGCAAATTTCACTCAATAGCTAAATCACTCAATATTGTAGAGTGAGTGGATATGAGGTTGTTGTTAGAAATTTCACATTAGAACTTGTTTTCCCAGTTCCAAAAAAACACCCTAGGTTGAAAACCACTAGTCCAATAACATTTAAAGTGTTTTAAACAGTATTTTAAAAGGAAAATAAAAGTAGCTTTTTGCAGAATTAAACCCTCTACACAAACTTTTGTCTACTCGTGTAACTCTGGTTGCAGGAGTTCAACAAACATTAGGGTTAATTTTGATCACACTTTCAGTGAAGATAAAGAAAAAAAATAATCTGTTCTAGAGACAGTGTAATCAAATACTTTATTTTCTCTGCATGTGACAGGTAAACAGTTGGGCACATGGAGGCTGCTACACACACTTCAAGCTGTGTGCCATGAATGAACAATAATTAAGCCTGACATTGTTTGCCTGCTACAGAAATAACAAGAACAATTCCAGTGTTTGGATCGTTATTTAACTTTAAATAACATTAGTATGCAATGTAGCAATACTGGTTTTATTCAAGTTCTAAAATATTAGGTCAGTTGGGATTAAAACCCACAAGTAGTTAAACAACAAAGACTTCCTTTGTTAAAATGAAGCCAACACTACTGTGCGGTCACTGGCCCTTCATTTCCTCACTAAGTAATTCTCCAGTGTTATCGGAAACCCATGGAAGTTGTTTGTGGCTGTACCCATTTCCTATTTCACTTCACTCAGCCTCCAAATCAGGCACATAAACAAAGATACTGCTTTAAAGGTTACAAACAGTGTAAAATGATAAAATCATGTAAGGTAGATTATTTGCCCATGAGCCATTAACATTTAATAACTTCACTAAGCCCTAATGTTTACTGGAGGCTAACAAACAAAGTGAGAGCCACAGACTCAATGCTACCGAAATTTAAATCTTGCTGTTCGATAGGACAAAGTTTTTCTATTAAAATAACATTCTTTTTTGGGACTGCATGTATAAAAATGTCTTTAAATCAGCACTTAATTTGAAAGTTGATGTTATGTTTGTAATGCATGTTTCAAAGTATGGTATAATTTATGAAACAAAAACTTCCACAATCTTAAATTGCCATAGGATCAATTTAGTAAAAGTCCTTCCAAAAACTTGAGATAATAAAAAAGGCATAGGGGAAAAAAAAAAAAAAATTAGAGCAAAAGTTATGTCAAATAATATTAAATCCCAGACAAACACTTATTTACCGATTTTGTCACATTAGGAAATTCCAGAGTCGAGACTGCTATATGATATTAACTTGGCTGTTTTGCATGTGTGCATGAAGATGCACACTCCCTCACTGGGAGCACAGGACACAGAATGTTCTGAAATGGGTAATTACTCAATTCCAGCTTCCTATGTAAGAAAAGCCTTATCTAAATGGCCTAACTCCTACATCACAAGACTACTAATTTCCTGAAAGGAATGTCCATGGCATTCTCATGATAATACCCAAGTGCTTCATAAATGTGAATGAATATATCTTCACAGCACTCCCAAGCAATAAGGTCATGCAATTATTCCTATTTTATAGCTGCAAAAATGAAACATGGGGAAATTAACACTCAACATTAATTTTGTCATTCTCCTGTCCAGGCTATGAAACCAAGTCTAGTTTTTGGAGGTATGCATCATTTTCATATCAAGTTGCATTAAAGGCATGGAAAGCTATACTTTTTCAGTCAGCATTTCTGCAAATATGACTCAAATCTGCTCCATATGTTATGTGGAGCAATGCCACGTAACTCCCTGCCTCACTTGCTATTATTCTTTTACATTTCTGAAAGCAAGGCTTCTGTAGAAAGTGTTATTTGATACCCAAACCTGATTCTTTCCCCAGGCCAAATCTAGTTGGTACAATAAATCTAACAGAAGTCCTGGGGGAGTGGAAATAAGCATATCAATTTGGCAAAAAGATCAGAAATTATTTCTGGCCTAAATACAGGGGCAAGGTAATTTAAAAGGAGAGGGGTCTTCCCCTCACCCTATACAGTTATCTGGAGTTAGGATTTCAGTCTCTTGCTCAGTATACTAAGGAAAACTGAACTCCTTTCACCATGCAAATAGTTTTTGCCATTCTAATGCTTATACTGCAAGGAAGTAGTGTAAGCTTCTTTCAGGCAGCTTAACTCAGCAATCCTAGAGATATTAGTTATACAAAGCCTGTACCATCGAAAGCAGCCATATTTTCAAATCATGGCACAGCAAAACTATTCCATCCACATTGAAACAAATAGAGGGACTGAAGGAATTCAGTGAGCTCCTTTTGTTTAGAGAGTTTAGTCTAATGGCTCTAGTTCTGCAGAAACTGTGCTCTCCTTAGCTCTTGTATTTCCATGTTTTACATGACTTCTTAAGCCATTATTTTTGGTAAGTTAAAGCTGAATACCTTTCTCCTAATTTCAGATGAATTTACAGAATCACAGAACTCATAAATGTACATTTATATACAATGGTATTATCAACTGCTAATAGCAGATGCCGTACTAGGTACCTGTTCCACTTAGAATAAATGAATGCAGATAGAGTTTATGTTCACTTGCAATTTGAGCACTACAGTCATTCAGTTCTTTCCACCCAACTCACAGGCAATTTTACTCACATTTGTATCAATATCACTGATTGAGGCTACAAGAAATACCAAAGTAGCAGGCAAACAGTACTTTTCAAAAATAGAAAGGCCAAGGAAGTAGATAGATGAGTGGAAAATTTTTCCTTTTGCATCATGTGTAAGCAGGGAAAGACAAAAAGAAATAAAGAATACACACGAACACAAAGTTTCTGCATTCACTTAGAAGACTTTGGGAAGACTTTGGGGTTGACTTTTTCTGGTTTTACTTCTTTGGCTGCTTTTGTTATAAAACTAAGGCTTCTATAAACATAGAATTTAGATATAGACTATAACCATGCTAAAGATCTTCTGTTACTATAGCTATTTCATATGTCCCTCTTGGCAATGTCTTTGCAAGCAGATGCAGCACATACTGATAAAGAAGATACTGTCAGAAACAAGCCAAACAACATACCTGTGTTTGCACCCAGCTTTGCTGAGGCAGCAGTTACAGCTGATAGAGCACACAAGCCTTTCATACCCTGAGCTGAAACAACTATGAAATAGAATGAAGGTCACAGTGCCAACCCAGCCTACAAAACACATTTTTCACGCAATTTTTGCTTTAAATTCCCTGAAATTCCCTCCAGAAATGAACAAGAGCTAAATGAATAATGCTTCTGTTGCTCACTTCTACTTACTAGGTTTGTTACAGATTAAAGTAACTCTCTACATCTCTACAGCACCTCTAGTCTAAAAATCTCTAGATTCTGAGGAGAAATTTCTGGAGGAGTGATTCAGAAGGATCTCCTGTAATCTGTACTGTGAAACAGTACCTAAATGCATCATTTGAAAAGCTAAGCTGTGCCCAAACTAGCAAAATAGTATTTAACTCTGGACTAGAGGAAATGGGCTCAAGTTGCACCAGGGGAGGTTTATATTAGATATTAGAAGAAACTTCTTCACTGAAAGGGTACACATTGGAATAGGCAGCCCAGGGAGGTTGCTGAATCACTATCCCTGGAGGTGTTTAAAAGATGTGGTGCTTAGGGACATGGTTTAAGCACTGGACTTGGTTAATGCATGGCAGAGTTAGGTTATGGTTGGACTCGATGATCTTAAAGGTCTTTTCCAACCAGAATGAACCAAACCCTTCTTTACCATTAGGAAAGATCTGTGGAAAAAATATCCAGTATAATTTTCTCTATGGCCAATTCAAAAGCGAGGGATAGTAGGCAACCTTTATGTTGCTTTCAAAATAGCGTGTAGCTTCAGTTAAAATGGATCTTACTTGTCTCTGTGTCACAAATTTCACTATTTTTTATTCACAGTTACTAAAAGGTCACTTGTTTCTCGTATTTGTACTTCCCATTAAAACCTGTGTTTTTCTGAAGCTTTCCAAACCACCACTGAACTCAGACTCTTCATTACGTAACACTTACACCTGCAATTATCTTCCAGCTCTAGCATCTCTTACAGCTGCAAGAGCTTCTTACAAAGACAGTCCCTTCTGACTGTGAGACAAGTGAGTTTGCACTTAATAAATGGCTTTCATTGCTTACTCTGACACTAGCAGGAAAAAAAACATGAACAAAAAACAAACCAAACCAACCAACCAAAACCAAAAAACAAATAAGGATAAAAAAAAACTACTTGTGAAAACTGGAATACTGTTAAAACAGTTTGGATGAAACTATGCTAAAATATGTCTTCCAAGAGTATATTTACAGCACCATAAAAGCAAATAGGCATTGATCACTCATAAGTGCATCAACTCCGAAGTAAATCCTCCCGAAATATGCATGATGTGGATGTCAAGTACTCTGAACCAACTGCTTCACTCTCAAATCCTCTTCCACTTGTTTGTATAACTTAGTGATACTGACACAGCCCAAGATACCAGTTTAACGGCTGTGAAAGCATGGTTACAGTGTTAAACCAAGTATCTTGATTTTGCCTGGTTTATGTATTTCCACAAAGATGTTGATTCATTCATATGTAGAATAAAACACTGTATTGTACTTACCAGTTTTGGGGTTTATTGAAAAGAATCCTTGTGGATTGCCACTTGTAATCTTGTAGGTTAATTTTTCACTTGAGCTAGAATCTGGATCAAATGCCTCAATCTGAATGATGGATACATCTTTAGGTGAGTTTTCCATGACTTCTGGGTAATAAACTGGTTCTGTGGTCTGAGGAGCATTATCATTAACATCTCCAACTTCTATGTAGATTTCAATGAAAGATGATAAAGGCACAACTCCTTGGTCTGTTGCATAAACAGTTAACCAGTAATGTGAAGTAGTCTCACGATCCAGGCGCTCTGCAGTCTCAATAATACCTGTTTAACAGGAAGGAAGATAAATAGAAAATGCTCAATAAATATTCAGAACTGTGTAAAAATAGAGTATGCAACATGCTTAAATAAATAAAAATGAACATAAGTTCAAAATAACATTGATTCTACAGGCTACAGAGACAAGCATATTGAGGCTAACCTGAAGCCACAAAAAATAAAATAGCTGTAAGTTTTCAGCAATTACAAATTACAGATATTGAAACATTATATTACTTAATTTCCTTTCCAACAACCTTTGAGATTTATCAGATCAATTAGCACTATTCATATAAGCTATTTTGCCTGAAAGATTAAATATAATGAGTAATTCACAGTCTTCTGGGACTTGAATGACCCTCTTTACTCATCACTGATTGCAGTCAATTTTATACTGTATTAAACTATCTGATTTAGATGCCAAACTCTTTGCCGTTTAGATGCAAAACTGTTTACCATTATTCATATTAATGAGCAGCTACTTAAACACGAAGCATTCTTATCTACGTGCCCAAATTAATTATTTAACTGAATTTTCTTAATGTGCTTATTTGGGTACACACAGAAATTTCACTGAAAAGAAGAAAAAGTTATTCCTGAAGCTAATCTTTGTAGCATTAGGACTAACCAAAGGTTGCAATTACTCTGGCAATGGAAAGCAGCGCTTAGCTCAATTTTACACACAGAAAATGAATTACCATTTAAGGAACTGCTACACAATTCACAAACTTAATAAAAATCTGTCTGCTGAGTCCACAGGAGCTTGTCTGAGCCAGAACTAAATAAGGAATGAGGGACTTAAGTTTTTATCCACTGTGAAGGAAATACAGATCTTATTTTTCTAAGCAGCTTACTCTACAGGTATAGTCATAACATGCACATGTCAAAAGGTGTAACCTATTTCACTGGGGGGAGGTAACATCAAACAGATTCACAGAGCCAGGGCACAATAACATTTTGCAGTTTCCTCTTCCTGATCCAGTCACTCTTCCAGGTTGTCTAATTTGAAATATTTTCTAAATAGAACTTAAAATTAACCTGGGACATTTCAGAGTGAGGGACAAAGCAAGCATTTGCAACCACCTGTGTGGAAATCTTGAAGGACTTTTTTATGGCTCTTACTGTTTGCTATACTGAGACACACCAGGCCTAATTGGGAGTGAAGTCAAAATGAATCAAACTATCACCATGACAGCCAGTTTTGGACTGTGGATACAGCCACATAATGTGACTAATATGGCCCTTGTCCTGAGCTCCTTTACTCCACACAAAATACACATACCATCAGTAAAATAGGACCTTGATAAACTATGCCACCATGCTTTTACAAGAGTTTTACAGGAAAGTAATTAACTTTAACTATAATTTCCCTCACATTCTGCAGATAGTTTTTAAAATGCATTGTACCAGCTGAGCAAAATGAGATAAATACTGAGGAATTACTAATTTCTTTGTTACTTTCTTTGCCTTGTGGGAAGCTGCACAAAGGGTTTGATTATGATAATTTGAAATTTTAAGATGTCAGTAAGATCACTTCAAAAGCGCTAGAGGGGATAGCATTTAATGCTTAGACCTGCAAAATACCCATATACAGCATTCCAAGGGATATATCCTTTTCGAACTACCACCAGATGTCAGTGTGGAAACTGGTTTTATACAGTGTCAAAGGCTTCAGAACTGGGAGAAAAAGGAGGGCCACTGCAATCTGAAAATACACATGCATTATATATAGTCTATAAAAGTTTTCTTGTAATCAAATGAGAGGCTTTAGAAATGTTTTTTTGCAAGGGATCATAATAAAAAAAAAACTAAGCCAAGTTGTTAAAGTATACTGGTATTTTGCATTTCCAGTCCCTTCACCTCAGTATTTACATTTGTTTGACAGCAGTTTCATTATCTAAAAAATATTAATCCTATGTAGCCACTGGATTTGTGCAGAGCTTTTGATTGTTAATGTACATAAAAATGGACACTCAAATCCATTTTAGCAAAGCTTTCAGCAATGCTGTTCGTTGCTTGATCTGGCAGAACACAGTGGGTAGGATTATATCCTGAACTGAGTAACCGTTAACGTCTTGCTTTCTTAACAGTAGCTACATCAGTAGTAGTAAATTAATTTTAAGATAGCCTTGCCTGATTTTTAAGAAACGTAAAAAGAGACAATTGAAATGGAGCTCTCCTCCTGCAATCTGCTCACCTGGCATTTACAAATTCCACCACCTTAGTTATCAAAGACTACCTCAAGGAAAAATATGACAAAACCTACTTCGTTTTTGTGGACTGTCAGTTCTCAACTGTCCATTCTCTTAAGTCATACACTTCACTAGAGAAAAAGGGGAAAAAAGTACCAGACCAAAACCACCTGACAACAGTATTAAAAAAATATGTAAAATATTATGGGGATAGTATGGATAGTCATGCAACACAGATGTTTACCTAACAGGGTAGCTCAGGTTTTCAGAATGTCTCTTGATTTCCTCCAGGGTCATTAACCATGCATTAGCCAAAGTAACACAAAATCTTAATCACTACAATTAGTTTTCCATTTTTCTCATGTTTCTCACCCAACAGATCCTAAACTGCTGGGTGAACAGTTTTTCTGTATGTGCTGTTTATAATTCCAACCTGAACTAGACAGCATCTATGAAAATTACTTTATCATCAGTCAGATATGCGGAAATGCCTACATTAACTGTTTAACACTAATCAGAAGATAAAATCCTGAATGGAAATTTCCTAGAGGCATAAAGGGTACTTAAAAAAGCTTTCATTTATCCCACTTACAGGTCAAAACAGATGGAATAGACAGGTGTGTACACAAGGTAGAAAACTTGTAAGAGATGGGCATCACACATAAGTGGGTTACTTTCACAGTATTAAAAATGAAGACTCAAAATAACATCATTCCAGTATAAAAGCCATGCAAAAAGGGCAGGATGACAGGGTCCACAGCCAGTTCTCCTTCACCACTCAAAGCTGCAGGCACAGTGAGGGAAGGAATCACCTGCCTATTAATGTGACTCAGCTTGCTTTCTGCTTTTTCCGCCCAGCAATAAAATGGAACAGATACTGATCCAGTACACATGCCTGCGGGTGGTGGGAAGCTCTGACTACCAAAACCTGAGTTTCTTCTGTTTCTGCATCAGCACTTACATCACAAAAAACAATCAACACAATGCACACTACACTGAGTACTTGGGAGTTTTTCCCCTTTTAATGTTCCTGTATTGTTACAAAACACCATACTCTTCTCATTACTCTAGTTGAAATTGCTCCTGCTTCTGCAAGTTTAACACTAAATCTTTCCTGATTTTGCTATGAGAACACTAATAGTTTCATCTTTAATTTTTATGGAACAATAATGATCACAAATGCATGTAAACATCAGCAGTCTACTATACTTTCTAAAAAACATAAGGCCAAAGAAGAATTTAACTAAGGGGACTTTTTTTTTCCTTTTTATTTTAAAAACAAAGATAATGATATTTCACCTACCAAATCACAGGTCTAGAACCAGTCTTTATAGTATCATTGGCTGGAGTGCCAATTTTCTGCTTTTGCAAACAATGACTATAGTGGCCTATTTCACATATTAGGGCAGCATAATACTGTATGCTGTCTAAAAGCCAGCACTCACAGAGTTCATAAATTCACTGGCTTCCAGTTCTGGTGGTTCTCAAGAAAGTAGAGAGAAAAATTATGGGAATTCACAGATCAAAGAAAAGCAATAAAACAACCTAAGTAAGAGTTAATTTGTTGTTATCTTGCAATCAGCTACATCCAGTAAGCATCAGTAAGATGTTGATCAGTATCACCAGTTTCATCAGCCTATTTTGGCTCCTAGAAAGTATTTTCACTTTTTTCTTGAAGTGGTGTAAAGCACATTTAAAGAGTACAGCATAAATGCTTCTATTACATCTTCAATGCTCTAAAAGCTTCATCTCTGCTCTAACTCTTCTCCCATTCACAGAAAAATCTTTAATCGATGAATTTCCCATCCATTCTTTACACTGAGGCAATTTTGTAATTTCAACTTTTACAAATCATTTGATTTTTATGTAGCAAGACAAGCAGAGAAATCTTCCACAGGGCACCACTAAAGCATCTTTAGCACGTCTGGTAATCCCAAAGACTTGTAAATATTATTGTTCAAAAATGCCATGCAGTGAGGATTCCAAAAACATTTTTCACTTGGCTGGATATGCAATCTTGAAGCCTTTCAGGTGGTCAGGATAAAAAGAAATTAATACTCAGTCAGTAACCACCAGAGGGGAGTACAAAAGAGCTCTGATGAAAAGTTTCTCATTCATCTGCAAGGGAGCATCAGAGCTGGATTTACAATATTCATATGTCTGAAATTTTATACTAGATATTGTTCCTACTTGATGCAATAGAACTTTTCTATCAATTTCATTAAAAGAAGGCAAAAGTCCTAAGTGAATACAATAGAATAGAATTTGGACAGAATTCAACATGGAAGTAACAAGCTAGTTTCTGAATAGAGTAACTGAAGAAAAATGAGAACATTAACCCCACTCTCGACAAGAGCCAACTTTACTTCCAATTTAAATCCCACAACTCAAGTCACTACAACCAAAGTCATTCTTAAAACAAAAATCAACACATAAATCCACCTCAAATCTGACGATCTTATAAAAGCCAATTCTATCTAATTAACAACTGCTCAAACTATAATACCTCCAATTCCCAGGGATGATCCTCTTTAAGTGTGCTTATCCATGAGAACTCTCATTTAACAATATTAATGACTTTGTAATGGAAATCAAAACCTGCAATAATTTCTCAGCAAGGCATAAAAAGGCAGTTTAGCAGAATTTGCCCGAGGAGTGACTTCTGCAAAATAAGAAATCCCTGGCCTGGAACATGATGCTTGAAATCTGATTACAAACTTAATCTAAATTCTAATAAGCCAGGGAAATAAATAAAGCTTCTTCAGCTGCTTTTAAAGCCACTTCTGGGGGAAAAACAGCAAATACTTGAAGAATCGTATGAACAAAGATTTTGATCAAATATGACCTTCAATGAACAACCAATTCAAACCAAAGTTTTGAAAGTGGATGAAGCCTGATATAAACAGAGGCATGCCATCCCTCAACAGCACTAGTCCGCCAATACAACAACAAAAACTGCAACTTCATCTTGAATTCTTAACAAACTGTAATTCACTGCTGCGTAAACTATCACTAAGGTCCACACAATCTTTTAAATTAAGAATAAAATTGGGGGAAATGCTCAGCACATACTGCAATTTACTACCTGAATCTCTGCTACCTCTAGATAGGCTGCGTATGTTTTCCAAAAAGTTAACATTTATGAATTTAGCTTTTTATGTGGACAACGGTCCAAAGAACCCAACTCCCAGAAGTTTTCTGGCCGAATTTCTGCTTTATATTTTGGGGAACTTTGCTTAGTTGTTGTTATAACAAAGAAAGAAGCACATTGGCTTCGTTGATTAGGGCTTTGTTTTATTGCTTTGTTTTTTAAGTAAAATATTACTAAATATAACACTATCATACTTTGGCTTCTAATGTTAAACAATTCAGAACAGACAGTTTTCAGGTCATTACTAAAATCTCCACACCTGGACAGCTGTAATAGGCCAGAAAACATTTTACAAAGCTAGTATTTTCCACTTTTGATTTCTGCCCAGGCCATCTTATTTAAAACAGTATCTGTTCTAACCCGTACTTTGTCTTTTGGTGCACGTTAGTGACAATGCAGTTTTTCAACAATATCCAGATCCATCACAGATGAATGCAGATTACTTCCTTGGCAGACTTTTTGTTCGTATTCATCTCTTCTTCTATGTTCCATTTTTGCCTTTCCTGCAATACACCTCTCTTTCTTAGACTATTACCTGCCACGACCTAAGAACTTCCCTGAGTTGTATAAATACAGAGGCTATAGCAGAGCTGACAGTATAACAAACAAAACAGTGCTTGTCTGCTTCTCAGCAGTCCCCAGAGGCCTCAAAGAGGAACATATCCATACTCTTTCGTCCTCCTTTTCCCCTTGAGCAACTTCCAGAGGCATCGGCAAATAAGGACAGTCAGCAAGTGTAATCCTGTGTATTATACATGGGGTTTTTTGTTTTCTTCTCCACTTCATGCTCCCTGTCAGACATAGAAAGATAAACCAAGGTGACTTGGAAAAAAAAGCAGATTAATAATTATGGCACCCACCTGCATAAGAAAAAACGAACTACAGCAGACTGGAGTGAACTATTTACAAGTACCACACCCATTTGTAATACTACATGTAAATTGTGACTCTATTAGTAATTGTGACCAATGTCATAGAGCTCAGATTCTTTCCACTTTTAGAGCTATTAAAATAATCTAGCCCATTTATCTGTATTTCTCTTAACTTCTTATTTCTGATAACTTCTGGCCACCACTTTAGTCAGACATCGGGAAATGTCTTGGAAGCAGCAGCCACGTACAGGCACAACTCTACAAGCCATAAAGAGCATTATAAAGTGAAGGTTTAGAAACATGTAACCTATTGAACTCCCAAGAAAAAATTACTTCTTTCACTGAGGCACTGTGCTACTCAGGCCTCTACCAAACACCAGTGTGTACAGGACAACTGAGCCTTAAGCCTATGATTCTTCTCATATAGTATCCAACACTAATGTCAACAATAATTTTTTTGAGGAAAAACTTCTTTACTGTTAGGGTGACAAAGCACTGGAACAGGCTACCCAAAGAGGTTGCAGAGTCCCCTTCTCTGGAGACTTCCAAGACCTGTGACCTGTCTGAACACATTCTTGTGTGATCTGCCCTAGGTGTTCCTGCTGCAGCAGGGGGGTTAGACTTGATGATCGTCAGAGGTCCCTTCCAACTCCTATGATTCTATATGTAATATTATTTGACCAGTCAAGTCATAACCACTTGATAAAATCAAAAGAAAGACAAAATACAAAATCATATTGGTCTTTATTCTATAGAAAACAACTATCTATCCTTAAGCACTTAAGATTCCAAGTATGTCATGCCACAGAGACAAGGAACTATTCAGCACTTAATATGTCAGTTGAAAAGACCAGAATGTCCATCCTGTGAACTCCCTGAAAGAACCTCCTTCTAAAGAAGGAATGGAATGAGATGCTTTTTGCAGAAGTGAAATGTCAGCTCATCCACTCTATAAACAGGGCAGAATGCCAAGAGAGGCACTGTACTCATACTCTTGAAATACTAAAGACCTGTGGCAGGCAGCATGAACTTTTTAAGAAGTATATACAATCTCTCTTTTAAGAGAAGTAATATTTTTGATAAATAAACTGAGCTGGAAAAGTGCTAGCCTTCCTTACTTGTATCACATACACACTTAAAACAGGAAGCATGAAGTGTTTACGCCTCTATGAAACGAAAGGGAAACAGCCAACCAGAGAAATAGATTTGCTCTTCAACTCCATAGCAATGTAAAGCTTATCACTGACAATGCACGCTACTCACATATCAGACTTATTGCAAAGATTCACACAGACTAAACTGTACTGTTTCAGAATATATATAATCCTTGGTTGCAGCCCTGAAGGAGAGCAGAAAGTTTTAGTAACTATTGCTTGCTTTTGAATCATACATGAAGAAGAGATGTTCACTGATCTTCTCCCTCTTCTCCAGGAGCATTAATTAGGCATAGTTAGAAAGACTGCAACTTAGCAACAAACCATTGATACTGCGTTTTGCATAACTCATGAAGAATTCAGATTACCTATTTGTAATTGTGTCTGAGGAATATGAATGTGCAGAACTAATAATTCAATCTAGTTTGAAACAGTTTCATTGTTTATTTTTTACCGCTCAATATTCTTCTCTTTTGCCTGAGTAAAGCTGAATCTTAAAGTAACAAATTCTGATTTACTTTTGAATAATTTGGTGGCTTTAGCTTTTAGGTGAATCCTCATTAATGTTTAAAAACCCCAAACAAAACCATACCCCACAAAAACAGCCACCCTTGAAAAATCCTGCAACAAATTCTGTTTGCAGGCTATAGAGTTAGGATTCTCACATGCACCTCAAAAGTCCTTAGATAATATAATCTAACATCTGTCATCAATATAAACATTCCTAGTTATATATTTAGACTTTATACATTTATTTCTTTAGATAATCAGTAAGTTGCTATACAGTGGTCTTTATCCACTTTGTTTTGCATATAGAACATTTCTTCTTCCTAAGTTCTGAAGAAAGGCAATGAACAAACTTCAACTTTACAATTTCTGCTTCAGAGAACGCCCAGAAAAATTTCTCTTAGAAGCTAGAAAAAAACCTGAAAATAAGTTTAAAGTAACACATTGGAATTACAAGTCCTTTGTCAGCATTTATAATGGCAGATTCCCAGAAAATTGAACAGCATTTTAGTTATAGATCTTTGAAACAGAAAGCTGTATACATTTTGAGATGTCTTGTGTACTAGTAGCTGAGAAATCATGTTTAGACAGGATTGTTGAATGGGAGGCAACTCTTGCTGCTGCTTGAAGGACAAAGCACTGATTTTCTAACAAACCAAAACTTAGAAAAAATTTCCAGTAACTTATCACTAGCAGTATGAGCAAGCTGGGGGAACTGTAGTGAATTCACACAAGTTCTTTAACTGGTAAATGTCATTTCACTGTGCAGCTCCAAGACCTTGAAACATGTCAAGTCCACCACTGTTTGCTCTCTTTCCAGAGACTAGTTATTGAAAGCTCTGGAAGGTGGAAGAGGAAGAATATCCCTGCATGGCCTATGTGGTCTCCAGAGCACAGAAAACCTTTAATAGTATAAAACACATCATAATCTGAACAAGATTGGAGATTTTAACTGAAAAAATCACAAACTGAACAAACTAAAACCTCAATCACAATAGAATTATGATCTGCTTTATACCTCAAATTTAACTTTGCTGAACTGTCTAAATGTAATGAAATACATAGCCAAATCCAGCTTTGTACCAATACCTCCAATAAATCTGATAGGAGTTCAAGTTCTCAAAAAATTCTAAATTTCATTAAACAACCTACTGTGTTTGAAATTAAACAATTTCTGCATGTGACACTAATGTAACAACAGAGTGAGAAGTTGGCCAAACAATCAGACACTATCAGTGTCAAGTCAAACCTGGAAGCCTTACTTTTGTAAATGCATAGAAATTAACAATGTATTCATAGTAAAACACCTTTGGGGGGCAACAACTTAGTATCTGGAGAGCCCCAGCATGTGGTCAAATCCAGACCTTGACATAAAGCTTAAAACACAGAACAGTTTATGTATCACTTCTGTGCTACGAACAGATGGCAGCAATTTGAATTGTGTTCAAGCAGAGGGAGAGAAAGGGTCACTATTGATCTCTGCTACACACAGCTTATAAACAAGGTAGATACAGCGGGATTTAAAGAAATACAGAACATTCAACAGTTAAGAGGAGTTACCACTTAAATAAACCTCTAGAGATAGTATGAAGACCTAGAAGCAATGACATGCACAGTTAAAGCTCTGCACCAGATACAGACTACATTTTAAAACATTGAGAAAACACGTTTTGCACATCTTAGTTAAATGCATAAAGTAGAACAAAACACAGGGCAAAAGAATTGTAAATAGTTAGACCCACTAACAGTTTGACTTTCAGTTCCTGCCACACTGTGCTTTCTGCAAATTTGTACAAAAACAAGCCAAATTAATGAAAAACATCGTGTTTAGACCATTTATAAACAAAAAAAAGTACTGAAAACATGTTCTTAAAATTGTCTACAGAAAAGATTATGCCCAGAAATTATGATTCAGTCCTAGGTCTGGGCTAAAAGTAATAAATCTGCCAAGGTCCACAATGATTGTGAACTTACTTTCAGGAAGTCAGGGGGTGGTGAAGGGGAATTTTCACAATTAGAAGATCTCTGATGGGGTTGCCTTAGCACTCAACTGATTACTTCCAGTTCAGAAAATCTTTTGGGACAATGGCAGAGAGCTCCTATTGTCAGCCTCATTTATGGTTATTTTAATAGCTCCAGCTTATTTCTGTCAGCTAGGCTGCTTATACATCAGGGTTTTGGACAGGCAATATAATTGCTATACAGAGAAACAGTACCATGTTGCTAAAGCTTGACATGGAGAGAAATAAAAACCCCCTGATGAGTACACATTAGGGAAATGAAATGCTAACTCCTATGCCAATAGGAAAAATTATTGCAATACAACCACATATGATCTATGTTTCTTTGAAGAGAGAGCAAGTAAAGCAAGCTTTACTGTTAACATAAGCAATCATTTGTTATTTGAGAGAAAGGAGGCTAAAAAAACATGACCGCACTACTACATCAGTATTACAGAAGGTTTATAAAATATTAGTGAAAACGGAACAAATGGCCAGCAGGTTCTGGGCCAAGCACATGGGCTCTCAGTACCCACAAAAGCAGCTCCTCTTACTGTGTTACATGAGCAGGATCTGATACAAACCATTGCTCCAGTCATTCATTACCTTTTTCAGGACAGATTTTTGTCTTCAGGTAAAGACACAAGTGGTTTCTATGTTCCAATACAATTACATAGTAAAACAAAATTAGAATAAGGAACTATGTTTAAGCAAAAGTAGCTTGGGATAATATTGTTATGCTATTCAGTTCCCTTAAATCCTGCTCTCTTACTACAGTCTCATGACCAGCAGAGAATTTCTACTGCAACACAGGTAACTCAGAAACAAGTGAATGGTTCTACAGGCCTGATGTTTGTTTACTTATGAACATCAAAGGCAAAGAAGAAAATGTATTTAATGTTCAGTATGTATGTGTACTTGCATGTGCATAAGAAATGCAAAGGATGAATTTCTATGTTCTTTGGTAAAGTTTATAAGCATTTCTTATATATATACATATATACAAATAAACACATATGCTCTCTAGAGCTCTGCCTTCACCCTGTAAAATCCCTCAAACTTCACCACCAGTCTTCTTAGTACTAAGGAATTGTTGACAATGTGAGCAGTTACATTACCACTCTAATAATTTAACTGGGAAATGGGGAGCCTCTGAAGGGGAAATTCCTCTGCAAATGGCCCCAGGAATTTCAAAACTAACTGGAGTTGACAGATTAACCTAGGTCCCCCTTAGGCAGAAGAAGAGGCAGCAAGGAAAATAATGAGAGGCATGGGAAGCCAATTATGCACAAGACTAACACATTTAATTGTACAGAAACTAGCTTGTTGATCCAGAAGGATCTAGCTGTTTAGAACTCACAAACTACTAAAATACCTAGACAGTTCTGCAACAAGTATACTCACTTTTTGTATGTAAATCTCAAAGTCTAATGACCATCTTAAATAAGGAAAATTTCTCCTAAGATTCCCTTTTTGGTGGCAGTTTGAACAATTGCAGCCAACCTCGTATCACTTGCACAAAAGTAACTCTGAAATCCCAGCAAGTTCAACAGAGCAGTCCTAGTCCCTAGAAAGAAGTAGTTACAGCTGTGCTCCACAGCAACACTAGCTCATGAATAACCCACATCCAAAAAACTGTCATTTAGCATGTGCATGTCATTTGTACTGATTTGTGTTTTGGACTGCTGCAATTTTGCTTCAAGCTTTTGGTCTTCAGACTATTTTCAGTTGCAGAAACTGCTGTTTAACATCAGTTCCTAGGTAAGTTCTGAGCAAGAAAAGATACTGATAACTACCTATCAAAAGGTAAGTAGCATATTGAGGAATACATTACATCAGGCTGTTACTGCTGTTCATGTTATTGCACCAGGTAGCTATATACACAATGGCACTTAATTACTGTCAACAGAAATTCTGTTCCTAAGCAGATTTACATGTATAAAGAAGAGCTGATGTACCTGTTGGTATGTGAGTGCTAGGAGAACAAAGTAAATCAATGAAATCATGGGATTAAAGCATCTGGGATCCAGTGGCAAAGACATTTTCATCCTTGTTCTGGCAAAGTCAGATTTACTAACCCACAAAGTATCAATTTATTTATTCAGACTTTATTTCTACTCATGTATCCAGAGGGGATTCCACACTGATCAGTACCTCTTATACTATTTTTTTTTATTATTTTCCTTTGCATATGAATAAAAATACATAAAAGGCCATAAAAAGAAATGTTTCTGAACTTGCCTGTTTCTGAGTAAAAACTTCAGGACAAGAGAGCAATGAAGTTAAAGAACTTTGGGATTAAAAAAACCCTTTCATTCTCTTTGGTTAAGATTACACTAATCAAGTAAATGAGAAATCCTCTGTAAGCAAATTCTTACATGCACATTAAAGAATCAATACTTAAGATCTAAAGAGGAGACGTGCAACTAGAAAACTGGAAATAACTTATTAGATGTCAAGCATTTTTTTTTGCAAGTGCCCTGGAGACTTGTTGAGAGATGGATTCAGTCTTTTTCACATCAACAATGGATAACTGCCTGTATGGTTTCAATCAACCCTTTTTGTGAGAAAAAAAAAAAATCAGTAACAGTAATTAGTACAAGTTAACAATTAAAAAAAATAATCTGTAAATTTAATCCACTCTGTATGTATTGCTCAGTAGTAGGTCCTGCAAGCATTTGGATGAACAGACTACAAAGTTTCTCTGCTAGAATATCCATTGGAAACCTATTATTTCCCACGTAAACATTTTTCACTAATGATAACTACACCTTTACTAACACTACCAAAAAGAATGAGTGATGTGAGTAACTCTCCACCAAAAAAGAATTTTGTCACAGAGCCATGATAAAAGTAGTTCAACTCTGTTTACACTAGTATACTCCATGTAAACAAGGAACACGACAGTATTTTAAGTAACTACTAGACTATTTAGGCACAAAATGCATTTTGCTCCTGAAACATTGAAGATTTTTAACTTAAGAAACTTATAGCATCTGGGTGACTAAAGATGGAGTGGTACCAGGTGACCTTCTCATATCTCCGTATGTGTCCATTACTCTTCTCATCAATATACTCTCAAATGCTAGCCATTCTTGTGTTTGACCAGACTGAGTAACTCCATTTTGAAAGGATTTTTTGATCGCCCCTTGAATCACAGATGTAACATGGCATATATTTCTTATTCCATTTCCTCCTTTCATCACATACTGGATCAATACTCACTCCAAATTTAATCCACATAATCTGCAGTAATCTTCTCACTGTAATCGCCACTCCCTTCACTTCTTATTAAACAATGAACATCAAAACTGACACATCACTTAAGTCAATGACAACTGGACAACTCTTCTTTCACTAACAGTTTTTGAGCCTTCTCACACTCCCCACCACTATCTTATCTGTATCTGGAAAGATTCAAGTTACTCCAAAATTTCACTACAAATTTTCATCGATCACCATGAACATTTTTATGCAAGCAAAAAGCTAATTGGAAAGAGCAAGTTCCAAGATTTTTTTTTTAAATATTTGCAAGCACAGCTCTTTATCTCTGAGCTTCTGTACTTAACACTCAAGTTGCTGTTCAGAAATCTGAGTTGGAATGGTGTCAAATAGTGGGGACCATGAACTGCTTAGATTTTTATTTTACCACCTTTTTTTAGCCATATTTTCTCTATATTCATATAGAAAGTACTTCTTAACAAGCTGTCATCTCTTCTTACACACTTTTTACTTTAAAATGGTCTGGATAAACTAGACAACCTGACTTATCTGCTGAAATTGGTACTGTAATATTCAAACTACCTTCAAAGTGAACTGTGATACTAGACTTCTTATGCAAAGGCGTAGTCATCTTTCCCTCCCTCCCTCCCCGAAGTAATTAACATTCCTTGCACAGGCAGCTGGACATTTGTTAATCATTAACTGTTTGTGTAATAAAGACAGAGAGAGAAACTGTTAGCCATTCCTCACAATGGTACACAATTTATTTTTTTTTAATTGTAAAATCATTTACAGTAATGGAAAACCTGTTGAATTATTATTGCCCATTCAGTATTTTGCTGACAATACTTGTTTTGGTGAGAAAGACTTTCTATGTTCAAACCTAAGTAATTAACTCCGGAATTTAATAAATAAAAAACCAGGACTTTTAACTAAAACAGAAAGAAAGGGTGTATTTTAAAAAGATGAACTAAGCTATTTATCTCCTACATAGTAAAATAATACATAGGACCAGAATTGCAACACCAAATATAATAGAAGCATAACCAATGCACACATTCCAATCTTATCTACAATCACTTTGATTCACTCTACCTTGCTTTCATTACAGGAAGGGCACAGCAAGGGCATTCCTCTCAGATCAAACAGAAAATTCCACAGACAGAAGTTTCCACATGTCTGATTCGTTGCAGATTAAACCCTTATCATTAGACAGCAATCTCTAATTTTCATAGAGACAGGATATACCCTGTCATGGTAAATCTACAGGCAAAGGTTGGGGAAGGGGTGGTTATAAAAAAATAAATCTGTAGAATGGAGATGTATTGTCCATGAAAGAGTTATGCATGTCACCCTCACAGCTTTGGAGAAATGGAGGGGACAAGGTACTAGCAATTAAGATCACATACATAATTCCATTAACACATTCTATCATAAGCTTCTTTGTACTGTAAGTCTTTATAGTTGAACTACCAAACTCGCTCTGTGCATAAATACAACCTGAACTATAGGCAACACATACAGGAAGTCTTTACTCATTTTAGCACGTTATGTTACCCAAAACTTCATTTCTTTACCCATATGACTGGAACAGTTCTGTAATGCTCCTGTACATTTGGAATTTTTAATATAATAATCTTTTAATCCTTAAGTCCTGTACAAAACTTCAATAAGCACACTATGATCAGAAACTTAAAAACCAAAACTGAGGATTTTTCATTTTCTAGTGTATTGAGGCAGCTTCAGGCTTTAGGCATCAGCAAAATGCACACAAAGTGATCGACTTCAAGACACAGGTTTTGGAAGCAACCCATGCCAGTGAGGATTATTCTAAGTAGTAGATTGGGCAATAAAATAATGCAACTACAGACTTTTCTGTTTGTAACCTTCCCTGTCATATAGGCAGTTACTCAGCTTTGGTATCAGTGCTGCCACACTGACATCGCTGCACAGTCACAGAACTCTGAGCCGAAAGAACTAGAAATTACCTCTGCTACTGGTAGGTCTAGACAATTTATATCCAATAGCTCAGCAATTCACTCTTTAACCCTAATGCCTACCAAAATTACACAACTCTTTATAAGAACCATGATTTATCCTTGTTCACAAGAATTTAACATTAAACAGAAGCAGCTACTAGAAGCATGGATAGAACACAAGGAGTTTGGGGAAACCTCATTTCTGAATAAGGAAATTATCTGTTGCAGTCTTGTTGCCAGACTCTTTGGACACTTCCGTTTCTCAAAAATAGCACTGGAATGCCAGAGTTTTCTTTTGTTGAGCCACGTGGAGACTGATAAATGAAAATTCATTTTTGGTCACGTTCAGATAACCAGTGTAATCAAGTCACAGACACAATAAGAATTATACACAGATTACTAAATGGATCTGCAAACTGTAGTTTCAGCAAGGCCCAAAGCATTTTAAAACCCAAGTTCTAAAGCTGCAACTAGTGCATGTTATAAGCTGTGGAACTTTGCCAAATACTCATGTAGGTTTGTCCTTTGTTAAATATGTCCAAATGCTGTATGGTTAAAGTTTAAAATCTTCAAAGAAAAGAATAAACATTACACAATCATTTCAAGCTCCCCTCCTTTGACCTTAATATGTACTTCAAAAGCTAAGCAGATGCTTAGTAGGAAATAAATCCCCAACTCAACAGATGTACCAACAGTGATATGGCAAGATGCACCTTCCATAGCTTTTGGCAACCCTTCCCTTTTATTATTCCTCTGCTCAAAAGTGTTTTTCAAGACAAAGAGAGGCCTAAGCAAGTTAACAGGCCCTTAATATATACTCTGCTGCCCGAATGGATTGCTGTTTATAAGGCAATCTTTGGGACCGCATGTGGCTCAGCCTCCGCCTCCGTCCATCTCCTACAGAGAGACAGCCTCCAGGCAGCTCTGTTTTCATCAGGCCAAGTTGTAACCCAATCAACACCTTTCACAACAAAACAATCCTTACTCGCAGCATCCGTGAAGAAGAGAAGGGGAGCCTCAGCTTTTGTATGGGATCTCTATTTGGCAGCTAAGGTGATGTCTTACTCAGCAGGATACCTAAGAAAACTCTCAAACTACTCTGAAAGATGCCCTCACAACAGGAAAACACAAGATGAATATATTTGTCTAAAACTAATTCAGCTTTTTCCAAAGACACACTCTAAAACTACATTAACAACCTAATAGCACTTTGTGAGTTGCCTCCATCACAAATGTAAATTATATAGCTTCCTTCTAGCCTAAGAAAGAAGAAGTAATCAGCTAGCTCCAGGCTGCTCAGGACCTTAGTCCAAACCCAGGCCTCCTTAACTTCTGCCAAACTGAAACTCAACATCAGTTCTGAAGGTCAGACTTGGCTCTAGCAGATTTGATGCACCTGAGAAGAAACGTGAATGCAACAGCACCATCTTACAGGTTAACCCAGCAGCACCAGCAGCTTCAGAACTTAGCCTGAACATAGTCACACCCTGAGTACAGTAGTGCAAAGCTGCAAACTGTAGTCAAGACCAGATGATCCCTGACAGGTTAACCAGGTAAACTCTTCTGAGCTTGTGTACTTATGTGCATATGACTAAATTCAGGCAGCCAGGCTATCAGCACCAGCAATAAGTCAAAAAAATGGATCCCCAAAAGCTAGTTATCTAATAAGAAAAAGATTTCTGGATTGTTTTCTTCAGATAGCAGCAAGGGACCTTGATAGGCTTGAGAGGTGGGCCAATGCCAACCTCATGAGGTTCAACACGGCCAAGTGCAAGGTCCTGCACCTGGGTCGGTGTAACTCCAGCCACAGATACAGGCTGGGGGGAGAATGGCTAGAGAGCAGTCCTGAGGAGAAGAACTTGGGGGTGGTAGTAAATGAGAAGCTCGACATGAGACACCAGTGTGCACTTGCAGCCCAGAGGGCCAACCACATCCTGGGCTGCATTAAGAGAAGTATGGCCAGCAGAGCCAGTGAGGTGATTCTACCCCTCTACTCTGCTCTTGTGAGACTGTACCTGGAATACTGTGTTCAGCTCTGGAGCCCTCAGCACAGGAAAGATATAGACCTGCTGGAAGGTGCCCAGAGAAGGGCCCCAAAGATGATCAAAGGGCTGGAGCAGCTCTGCTATGAAGGCAGGGTGAGAGAGTTGGGGCTGTTCAGCTTGGAGAAGAGAAGACTCCTGGGAGACCTCATAGAGGCCTTCCAGTACTTGAACGGGGCCTACAGGAAAGCTGGGGAGGGGCTTTATTATCAGAGAAGATAGCGATAGGACAAGGGGTAATAGGTTAGATATTTGGAAGAAATTCTTCACAATAAGGGTGGTGAGGTACTGGAATAGGTTGCCCAGGGAGGTTGTTGATGCCCCATCCCTGGAGGTTTTAAGGCCAAGTTGGATAAGGTTTTGTGCAACCTGGTCTAGTGCTAGGGGTCCCTGCTCATAGCAGGGGGGTTGGTACTAGATGATCTTTAAGGTCCCTTCCAACCTTAACAACTCTATGATTCTGTGACTCTAAATTTCAGACTTGACCTCAATCTAGTTGATAGCAGGTCTCTGGCTCTTACTTTTATTTCTTTAAACAGACAGAAATTGTGTTGAACCAGGTCCATACTTCTTAAAAAAAGTTTTTAAATTTCTACTAATACTAGGGGATGATCTAAAGATACAACAGTAATTCTTAGTAAGCTGCTGTTACAGCTATTTGTGCTGTCTCATAAAAGAGAATCTGTGTGCCAAATGCCTCATTTTTAAAACCATAACAAATTGGTGGAAAATACATTTTAGTTGCATGAAATTTTAAGCAAATGTTTTTTAAACTTAAATTAATACTCAATTTAGGCACAGTTAATTTTATTTTAACGTAACTGGTTTTTCTTACACAATGGCCCAAATTTGGCTTAATGCCACTGAAGAAAAATGCCATAAGAACAGAATTAAATCATAAAAATCTTTCTCTGCGTCAACTTCACTCTTATTTTCAACATCATACTGAACACACTCAAACCCACTGCGCATCATTAGCTAGTAATCAAAACTTGATACAATACCCCATTTTAAAAATAGTCTGCACAATAAGTTTTAAAAATATCTGTAATCAACAACCATAAATATGCCTCCTCAATTTAAGTGTCCCATGCAGACACAACTGTCTTTCCCACCTTGCAAGACCAAGCTATGATTTCAGCTCTGCTCCATGTACTGCATGCTTGAATATAACTGAAAATTCTGGTAAGGAAGAGAAGTTACACAAACATGGGATAAAGGCTTTAAAAAACAGGTTATTGTGTTTGGGTGGGCATGGTACTGTAAGCAGCTTCATTAATTTATTGTCACAACAAAACATTTACTCTGGCAGGCACTGAAGAAGTTTGATAAGGACTCTTTTGCAAAGGATTCAAAAGACTGCCAGTCAGAGTTGAAATCCGTAGATCTTGTACCCCAGTCACAGTCACATTGATTTGTTCTCATGCTGCTAGTCTTTCTCAATTGAATACCAAAGACAGGGAATGCCCAAGCACAGCACAAAATAAATATGCCACTAGCAAAAACAATGAACATATATCAGCATTAAAATATCTTTACAGAGCAGTTAACTACCAAATTAATCTTCACTTGCCCTCTCCTTTAAAAAAAAACAAAAAACTGTATTATTTTAATTAAAGTCTTCTCAGAGAAATCGAGATTCTCTCAAGAATCAAGAAATCAAGAAATTTCTGCATATCTGACCTAAACTACTTCCTGTTTCCAGAATAAGACCTGTATTTTTTATTACTCAGCAAGCTCAACTAGTATTTCATGAACAGATACATTCCCAACACGTCTCAAAAAGAAAAAAAACCCAACCAATGCCAAAATACACTTTTATCCTGATACACACACACAAAAAAATGCCTCTTAAACTCAGAATGTGTCACTTTAGTTCCTTTAAGAGCTTTAATTATACACTATTCAAACAAAGGGAAGATGCTTGCCCTTGTATTATTTCCCAAAGAAATAACAAGTTTAACAGTTTGTGCTTGAATTCCAGGTCAAAATCTGGAATGTTCCAGATGCCAGTGTGACAACTGCCTGGCAAATTCCAGAATCCAAGAATAATCTGCAAAAGTCCTTTGATTAAGAAAAAAACTCCTCTCTGCTGACTAGAATTTCATTCAAATCTCCAGCGAATATATTAGAATCCAGTTTTAGCTCACTTAACTGCTAACTGAAGTGCTGAAGCAGTGCCTCATTGAAGAGATTAGCCTTCCGAATTAACATCCACAGGCTTAAAAACTTAACTCTGTATTGGAATTTACAGAACCTAGTAACTGGTTCTACAGGGGAGTTTATTGTTTGGTTTTGGTTGGGGTTTTGGTTGGTTGCCTTTTTTTTTACAAACCACAGCAGAATAACCTTAGAAATTCTTACTCAAGCACATTTATACCTCAGCCACTGAAGTTAGCTGCTATAGCTATACAGGCAAATCATTAACTTCAGTATCATGTAATGTGTCAGTACAGAACTCAGTGTAGGGTGAAAAAAAACTTGTCTGAAAAGCTAATTAGATACCTGGGATATTGGTCTGTGATCTGAGCTTCACTCATGTCTGTACCCAAGCTAGCTAGTGTAAAAATTTCCTGTGCAAAAAGATGCAACCACTTAGTATTCTACAGAAACAGACAGTCCCTTAACTGAGCTCTCTCTTCAAAAATAGTGGGAAGAACTACTGTGTTTTGCAAGAAGAAAACACCATGAGAAGACCCTCAAAGGAGAGGGCCTTCTTTCATTTACTTCTAATTTTTAACTGGTCAAAATGCTCACATGTGGAATTTTAATGGCAAAACCTTTGTGCCAATGAGACTGTATCTGTGGACAGAAGCTATGCAGGGAATGTCATTGTCACTACTTCTGTAAACAACCTTGGACTAAATCTTCGAGCATCTCTTCCTCATAGCCTATCATATCAAACCCGCCAGGAACATTATCTCCTAACCATAAAGACCACCTAATCAATTACCATTTTTAATTTAATGCTTAGCAGCTTTTTTACAAAAAGATTTGCTCGGTATTTTTTCTGTTAACAGTTTTCAGTGACCTATAACCTATCTGTCAAATCTGCAAGGACTCATAACAAACACAGCACACAGTCACCATATGGCTTTGACAGCAGCACGTTTAGAATATCCGTAATAGAAAAATGGAAATTATTAAGAACTTGTTGGTTTATTGGTTGGTTTTTGTGTTTATTTTTTTTTAAATTAAGCTAAAGGAAACTAAGGTCTTGTATATCCTGGTGCTTATAAGTTACACAAAAGGGGTAACGAACTAAAGTACATGGAAGGTGCAATGTCAAAATGAAGCATTTACTTAAAGAGTGAGAAGAAAGCCCCACATTTGTAAGGCAGCTTAACTAGAATTAACTTAAAATCAAATCATACTAGTCTTGGTTTTGAATAAAAGTGTCTCCCCTACCTTCACGTGGTTTATGGCTGTATCAGTACAACAAACAGACAGAAAACATTCCCAGGCTTTGGAATTTGATTCTCTACATTGCTAAACTGCTTTTGGCCTGTGCCAGCTACCACTCTTCCAAGGAGCACCGGAGCATAGGTAGGAGTTGAAATGCAGCAGATGGCATTCCAGACAATCTGGATGTAGTTGTAGTAAGCATTGCCTGAAAGTACAAGAGTTGTTAGGATACATGCAGGCCACCTGGCTTCTGCTGTGGACAATACTGCTGGATTGACAGCTACCCAATAGGTAGTTAAGTGTTCTGCTCCACTGATGATCACAGTATTTACTTTTTGCTACTGCCTGTCTTTATATCAAAACACAACAACAGAGATGGAAAACAACAGCAACAATTTGAAAAGCTCAAAAGCCAAAGATCACTAAATAAACAGAACCTGAAGCTACTCCTTATGTATAAATGTAATCATATCCTGTATGTTGATTAATGCAATTATTAGAACACTACGAAGAAATGTTAGCGTGCATATTATGTGTCAGCAATGCTCTGTAACTTTTAGGAATATAATTCAGTACTTTGCTTTAAGTAGTTAAAATCCTATTCATTCTCCTTAATGAATTACTGCCTTCCCAGCTGGAAGTGTTTCTGGTAATATTAAAAATAGTGTCTCATAGCCATTAAGCTTTATTGATGGTATTTTATGCACACCATGATAGTGTACTGAACCAAAAAACCAAAAAAAGACAACCTTGAAACAAGATCAAAAAACATGTCTCAGTAATAAGCCAGGAGCTCTGATATCTAAAGGAAAGGAGCAGTCTGCTTGGCAAAAATACTTCAGGGAAGTCAAGATACTGCTCAAACTACTAAGAGTTCTCATTTTTATAGCTGAAAATCAGTGTGGGAACTTGCTCACCATGTGCTAGTGTTCCCATCCAGCCCAGTGGGCAAGACTGGATGACATTGTTCACCTATACAGCTGAAGTACTGAGCATATTTCCAATACCATTTTTACATACTAGAGCTTCTGTCTTTCATTCCACCTTTGAGGAGTGTAAACACTTAATGGAAATGCTCTATCCTTATATTTGGCAATCAAAATGTAAACAGGAAGACATTATCCTTTTCCCTGTTTGTCTGCTGGGATGACAACTGGGACAAGGAAGGAAGAGGTAACAGCCTTGGTCCTACATAGTTTCTGCTTTAGGTTCTTCTTTGGCAATTGCTTCTGTCATTCCTTAGAGCTTTTCTAAATGGCAACAGCAGCATGGTATCGACATGATTTATCTCCCTTTTATTCCTCAGTGCTAATGGGATTTAGATGGTGCATGTGGGGGGTTTTTTGTGGCACACTGGGATCTATATCAACACAATGCATTCTATTAAGAATACATCCCAATCTGCTCAACTCCTTATCAAATTATTTGGGAAAATATTTTACAGTTGCTTTAGCAGGCAATTTATACAGCTAGCTGCTCATCTCAATTTGCAGACGTCAGTCTAGCTCACACATAAAAAGCTATCTGTCTTAAATTCCAACTTCTCCTGAACACACACACTCCTAAAGGATAAACCAGTTGCTTTGTTGTATCCATTCACTGCACAGAAAGGCTGTTTTAACATTTTAAACATTTTAACATTTTTCCCCTCATACTGTTAGAATACACTCATTCACCATATATTATGTACTTTTAATTTTGTCTCTGTACAGTAACAGTCACAATGCACTGTTACACTTCTGAATAACTATATATTGTACTATTATCTCTCATCTCCTTCCCTTACCCATTATTTGGCTTCCAGTGAACAATTTATGAGCTGGAGATAACATGAGGACAAACCTCAAAATAATCTCCTAAGTATCAATTGTTTTCCTTAGTCATACTTTCAATCTCTGTAACTTCCTGGAGAAACTAGCTTTATTACTTTATTACACTTCAGATGAAAAATACTTATTTTAGGTTAGTTCCTTGTTAACTGTGTGTGCCCTATTTCTTGCAATGCCAAAAAACAGACAGTGACATGAGGAAGGTGACATGAAGTGGTAATGCAATTTTATAGACCTCCATAATCCTGCTCTCCTCCTTTCTTGGCCACTATTGCCTTTTCAGGCTAAGGAATACTGCAAATTGACCCGATGTACTTTTTTCTGTGTCATCAGAGCAATTAGGCAACAAAGTAATCAATGCAACTCCTGCCTTTGGCAGTATGGTTGCATTAGGGCTCCCTGCTTAAAAGGTTTACTTCTAACAGCTTAGACAGGACTGCAGAAAACTGAATCTATGAAAAACAGCTGACCTAAAACAAAGAAAAGTCTCAGAAAAAAAGTACTCAAGACTTAGTGGCAACAGTATCTTAAATCCTCTTGTGAAAATTCCAGAATTACAGGTACAAATATAAACACTAAGAAAATTTCCTACCTTTTGAAATGTAAAATTAAAAAATTCATCAACTTAGAAAATATAACCTGAAAGCCAGCAAAAATTCCATGCAGTCTTTCTGCAAATGTGATGGTTGTCTTTGATTCCTAAGAAGCAAGGCACAAAAGTATTCCTCTTAGCCACCGAATAGTTAAGTGTTGACTCCAAATAACTTTATTAAATCCCGTTTATCCATCTTTGAACTGAAAGTGTAGAATTATGTTTTCAAAGACAGTGAGAAGATTCATGTACCTCAAGGATAAAGTCCAAAGAGCCTTTTAGCAAGCTGAAAAAGTTACCAAGCTACTTGTCAGATTTCCCCTTCCACAAATTCTTTAATGTTCCTTCTTGGCTAATTATCAGACTGCTGGCTGTATCAAGGCCAGCTCATTTTGCAAAACACGACAAACGTTCATCCACTACAGTATAAAGAGTGCCTTCTGTAACAATTCCAGTGGCTTCTTAGAAAAAAATAAAAGTGTCAGAACAAAATTTAACCTACATTGTCAAGCTTGTAGGTATGTCACGTTCTTTCCCTGATTCCTTTAGATCGACATTTGATGGAAAAAAACACACCTATCAACACAAATAGACACATTCTTTCCCATGCCAGTGTCTTCAGTAGAATTTGTTCACTAAGATTAAAAACCAGCAACCTCTCTTTACAACCACCCCATTCCCACCAAATCCCTCTACTTCAATCCCTGAAAAACTGTAAACACTAGATACCAGATATAGACACTGCCTCTGCCCCACCTTGAAAATACAGGGCCACTGTCCTGGATGAGATTATTAAATAGATGCTGGTTTTGTCTCAAGTTCTGCCAACTCTGTAAACCTGGCAGATAAAAAGGAACTTAAACTCACACCAACTCTTCACTAAAGCAAGTTAGTCCTGTGTCAAAAGAGTGAAGAGGCAACACATGCAGACAGCTAATTCTGCCACTGTAGTAGTGTCACAAAAGTATACATACCTGTCCACATAGACATATATAGGTATACAGGAACATATTGGTGTCAAAATAAAAATATTTCTTCACTCTTTCATTCTCATTACTGTTCTCTATCACTTGGACAACAAATTGGCCAACTCAGACTCATTCTGTAAGACAACTAGACACTTTCCTAAGATATTGTAATGCACAGTAAACTTGAATGTGCTTACGTCAAAAGAAAGGTATAATGATACACAAATGAATAGTCTGCACAATTAGCAAAAACCTAAAAGTGAAACTACTACGTAGTAGAAAGTACTCAATCCTCCATTTTCAGAAAATCTGTTCTACCATCTTAGCTTCATACTTTGTTATAAGCAAAGTTAAGAGAAGCAATGCTACATTTCAAGCCCTAGAGTTGGTTCTTTGACCACAAGCTACATAATTTAATAACTGACTTTGTATAGAAGAAAAAACGTTGCCAGTAAGAGTTTGTTCACCTAAACCTTGAAGAGTGAAGTGTCTTTTTGAGTTTGTATTGCCCACAGTCATAACTGTAGGAAGCATACAGAACACATAGCCTGGCTATTGGATGTACCAGGTATAATTGCTATTTTTTCATCATCAGTTACAAGGTGTTTTTTTTCTGCAAGACATCAACCAGGTATGTCATAATTCACCTATAAGTAACGTTTAGCTAAATTTTGCACAGGATTCCTCCTCAATTTCTTTTAAGGTGCTTAGGTAGTAACACAGTACCAATGCTCTATCTTTATCAGAGACATAAAAGGAATGGATGGCTACACATATGTAAGATCAAAACATCAGAAGTCAGCACGATAATTTTATTGAAACCACAACTATGTTTCTTCTGAATACTGGAATAATAATACTGAAACATTTCTGTCAATGTATGCATTAATGAAATAAGTCAACAATTCAGTCTGCTTCATTTATACAAGTTTTTTTAAAGGCTGCATCTATGCTTTCTTTGGCAGAAGCCTTCTGCTTACTAACTTACAGAGAGGCACCTGTAACAACCCTGAAAGGTAACTATCAAAACCAGCACATATGACAATATCACACCCACATACATCTCCAGTAAATCACAGCATCACAGAATAATCATAGTTGGAAAGGACCTCTGGGATCACTGAGTCCAACCCTCAACACTGAAAAAAACAAAACAGAAAAACCAAAACAAAACCCTACACCCACCAAAAAAAACCAACAACCAAACACAAAAATCCCCAAAAAAACACAGCGATGTCGCTTAAGATTAAAAAGCATGAAAATTCCTGCAGAAAGCCATTTGCTGCCTTAGCTTCACAGTCCCACTGTTCACAAGACAACAGCATTCACACGAGGCAGACCTCTATTTTATACCAATAGTATCCTTATTTTTGCAAGGTGGTATAGATTTTAAGATCTAAGAATGGCTTTAAGTAGGCCAGATAGAAATGAGGACAACAGAGAAAAATTACATTTCAAACATATACATATAATTAAACTAATGCGGTAGACAGAACTATATATGCAATCGGTAACATATTTTTGTCCTGACAAGAAAATCTATGCCATTTGTGACAATTTCACTTCTTTTACCTCTTTGCTGGCATATGATTTCATTTAGGAAATAACAGAAATTCACCTACCTTTTTCTTCATCTATTCGAAAAACTCCTATACCGGATCCATCTCTGATGGAGTATCTAATCTCCCCATCTCGTCCTGCATCTTCATCATAAGCAGATACTGTCATTACTGAGGAGCCAACAGGGGCATCTTCTTTTACAAAGCCTTTATCTGCAAATACAGAAAACCGTGGAGGGTGCAAGTTTTCATTCACATCAACTATCTCAACCTCAACGTAACAGGTGGAGGACAATGAGACGGGTTTTCCTTTGTCCTTGGCCCGTACAGTCAAGTTATAAAGTTGTTTCTTTTCATAATCCAGTCTTTGTACAATACGTATTGCTCCGCTTAGTTTGTCAACATCGAAGGTGCCATCTCCACTGTCCAAGAGACTGTACCGCACTTGACTTGACTGGCCTAAATCAGGATCATAAGCTTCTAGCCATGTAATAATAGTTCCCTCAGGAAGATCTTCTCGAATTTTCACATGATAATTTGAAGGAATAAACTTAGGAGGATTGTCATTAATATCTTCTACGGACACTTTCAAAATAACTGTTGAAAATAATTGAGGTTCTTCAGTAGGCTGGTCCCTAGCCTCTATTTTCAAGAAATAGACAGGCTGCTCCTCACGATCCAGAACGCCTACAATTTTCACAACTCCTGTCACAGCATTAATAGTAAACTTGTCTGTATCTGTAAGGAGAGAGTATTCCACTTCTCCATTAGCCCCCAAATCTTTATCAGTAGCTTCAATTTGAATTATTTCAGTGTTTGGCTCTTTGTTTTCACTCACTTCAACAAAATAGCTGTCTTGCAGAAACTCCGGTGGGTTGTCATTAGCATCCAAAATTTTTATATCTAAAAGGTGCCAGGCAGATTTCTGTGGTATTCCAAGATCATAGACGGTAATATTTAGTGTATATTTATCTTTTACTTCTCTGTCAAGAGGAGATAAAATTTTCAGCATTCCTCTTTCCATATCAACAACGAAACTACTATCTTCATTACCTCCAGAAATAACATACACTAGCTTTCCATTGAAACCAGTATCAAGATCAGTAGCATTCATAAGTATTATGCTGGAGCCCACAGATTGGTCTTCTCTGATCTCAATGCTACTGGGGAGAGTACTTTTAAATTGAGGTGAATGCAGATTCACAGAGTGGGTGTCAAAGAAAACATCCTCAACTTCTCCACGACCGTGCAATTTATTTGCTTGTAGGAGTTTCTCTGCAAGCATTTTGGCAACACCAGTTTCTTCACATTGCAAGTTGACCTGTTTGCGACTGGTAGCTACAGTCATGTTGATATACAAAGGTTTTGCAAAGTTTTCCCCATCTGTAGCTGTAATTTTCAAACTGTGAAAAGACATTTTAGCACCGAGGCTATCTACTAGTGACTGTTTGAGTGAAAGTACTCCAGAATTTGGATTTAAGCTAAATAAATCCAGTTCATTCCCAGATTCAATTTGGTATCTCACCAACTGGAGCTCATCAGCATCAATAGCAGATACAGTTGTTATTTGTTCTCCAACACCAAGATCTCTGGGAATTGTTCCCTCACAATTTATTTTCTCAAACAGAGGTATATTGTCATTCAGGTTATTTAACATAATAGTAACAGGAACTTCAACTTCTCGACGATATGGTATACCCCAATCAGAAGCTCGAATCCTTAAATTGTAAACCCTTGGCATTAATTCATAATCCAAGTCTTCCGAGGTACTAATAATCCCACTAAAATGGTTTATCACAAATGGCAAAGGATTTAGGTTTGCAATGCTGTAGGTCACATAACCATTTTCCCCTTCATCTGGGTCTTTTGCACTTACTCTCATGACACTGGTACCTACTGGAACATTCTCATCAAAGGAGGCTTTATAGGATGTTTGAGTAAATTCAGGAGGATTGCTGTTCATGCCTAGTACTTTAATTGATACTTTTGCAGAAGCTCTTCTGTCACTAGTCACAACTTCAAGTTCAAAATGGGATGCATATTGTGCCTTTATAGGTTCTAAAGTGGTAATAAGACCAGTGTGAGTGTTCAAACTGAATTTTACTTTGCCTGGTGTATTTTTAAATACATATCTTAAACGTGGGTAACTAGGTAGAGCTTTCACCATTATCACAGGTGTGTTTGGAGGGGCAAATTCACTTATTTCAGCTCTGTATATCTCTTTTTCAAATCTGACAGGACCAGACTTAAATTGTGGTGATGTCACATGAACAACTTTGACAGAAGAAAATTGAGGAGGATCTCCTTTATCTTTAGCTTGAAGGGTAAGGTTGTATCCAAAAGGGTGGCTCTCCCAATCAATGTGACCAGTGGCTTTTATTCTGTATTCTTTACCTCCTGGAACAGACCTCACTGTTTTGAACTGCTGAAGTGGATCACCTGCAACAATATTTAATGATGCTATTTCCCCATTTGAACCCTGATCATTGTCCTCTACAGTTACAATTGCATAAGTCGGATCTTTGTCCGATTCTGATGGATTCAATGTAACAGCTGTAATAACAGGGGCATGTTCATTTGCTTGCTCTACATGAACAGTTAGTTTTGCCATACTGCTTATGCCACTGCTACCATACAGCTTCAGCCCACGGTCCACTGCAAGAATTTCCATCTCATAACGCTTAGTCTCTGAGTAGTCAAGTCTACCAGTTAGAACTACCACACCACTAGTTGGATGTATAGCAAACACATCAGTTCTTTCTTTAAAGCTATAGTAGAACTCTCCATTTGTTCCTATATCTGCATCTGTTGCGCTGACTTTTGCGATGCTCGTCCTTACTGCTGTGTTTTCGGGCAAAGAAACACTGTAAGACGTTGGAGAAAACAAAGGCCGCAAGTCATTAGTATCCAGTACCTGTATCCTGACCTTCGTGCGTGTTTCAGCATTTGTATTTTTTTCAACTGCTTTCACAGTCAGCATGTAATGGTCTTTTACCTCTCTGTTAAGGATAGCTGTGTTTCCTCCCTTGGTCCGTATTCTCAAAAAGCAAAAGTTTCCAAGAACATATTCTTCAGCTTTGAATAAGTTCTCATTGTCACCAGAAATTATTTTGTATCTTAGGTCCCATAATGGATTTGTAATATAAATACCCATTTTCACTGGGTGCCCAACATAAGTCTTGGCTGCAGAATTCTCATACACAGTGGCATTATACTGCAGTTCTGTAAATTGTATTGGTGAAACATGATGTGGCCTTTGATTTCCTTCACAGTTTCCAAAATGCTGCATCAGCAGCATCAGCAGCAACAGCATAGTCAAGTATCTTCCCATGGCAGCAATTACAAAGAAACCCTGAAACAAGAGAGAGATGTGTTAAGACTTACAACTGTTCAAATACTACTCAAATAACCTTGATGCTTAGTTTGGAATTCACACTTGAAAGAAAACCAGAAGTTACACATCTAGGTTATACCCTTTTTTGCAGGTTTCAACATGATTTACAGTAGCAAAAAAGCAGATAAATTAGAACTCCTAAAAAACGCCAGGAATCTGCAAGACCAAAAGTCTAGGAATTACTACCACGAAACAAGGGGAACACCCAAAGTTAACTTCAAATGAACAACTCAGTGAAGCAACACGTCAGGGGAAATAGGACTGTCCTGTCTGCTGTAAGTGAGCAAACTAGATCTGAACTAATCTGGAGTTGTGAACATTCACTCCACTCCTCTACTTCATATGTTACATTGTCTTCTAGTAAAAATTCTTCTCCCTCATTTAACTTCGATTGTCAAATGGCTGATGTCCAATAATGTGGAAGCAAACTGCATGAGTTGGCTTGAAATTACCATAAAATCTTCAAAGTATCCTATGAGCACTTGTTCCAAGAATTACAAAAAATATAAACAGAGACTAATTCTGTATGTATTATATTCTCTCCAGCTCTGAGTATCCTTCTAAGAGTAGTGGATAGCAATGCATATAATAAAAAACATTTTTACCAGCATCACTAAGTTGTAAAATCAATAAAGAATGTGACATATTCCTTTATTCCCCTCTCAGAACAGACATGAAGCAAATTAGTATCGAGAGCTATGAGAACAGGAATCTATGAAAACAACTGGAGGAACTACTAAGACATTGTCCTCAAACACATGCCAGAAATTACAGGGAAAGAGCCTGAAACAGCAAGACAGACACAGAGACACATCCTCACTGGTCTTCTCTGTGGAAGACATCAGTGTATCATTTCCAGTACAAAATCCAGGCAAGACTGCAGCAGGAAGAAAAGCAGAAATCTCAGGACAAAGACCTTTGGGACCAGCTTCTTCATCTGGGTTTATGGCAACAGTCTTTACTTGGCAGTCTCACAGGACAACAAATCAAAGCTTCAAAATGCTTCCTCAACAAGCCCAAGCTTTCAAGAAAATCTTGGGGGAAAAATTTATTTCCAGCAAGAAGAAAGCAATCTAGTTTTGACATGACTTCTCTGAGTAAGTAGTACAAGGTCTTTTCGTTCACCATCCCATAGCTATCCTAAATATTTTTCCCTTACCTCTCCTTCAGCATCTCCTCCCTGGCCAGCCTGTTATACAACCTACACAAATTCCTAACGGTACCATTCTGTCATTCTTCCTAAACTTTCTCCCACATTTTAGCCCTAGTTTGTCCTCACTCCATCTTTGGCTGTCAGCTCGTCCTCAGTGCCTTTCCTGACACTAACTGTGTCTCAGCTCAAAAGGTATCACACTACGTTGCTTCCTTCCTCCACTCGATTTCCTCTAACAGTTATTTCTCTCTCCCCTAATTCCTACCTGCCCAGGTGGAAACATGGACTGCCTCTGCCCACTAGAAAGCATTACAGCAAATTCATCTACTTGTGTCAACAGTTCACTCTAAAACCTCAGAAGCAGCTAATTCAGTCATAGCCACTAGTAAGTCAATGGTTTTGAGATGAGAAAAAGTTAAGACTCAGATCCTCAGAAACAACTACAGGAAGTACTGGAGAGGAGTAATGAAAACTTAGCTAGTATCCTTTTCAGGGGGGTGGGGGTAAGTTTGTCTTCCAAAATTACACATAAGCTACATGATTAAAGATATAACCATAGCAAACAATAAAAAGTGAATGAGCAAACAATAAAAAGTGTGTAAGCTGCTAAAAGTATGTCGCTAGCTGGAATCGCTACTTAGAAAGTCTTAACACTAGATGAAGGAAAGGTTGGGAGGGCAAATGAGTGTAAGGTTGGAACAGCCACCAGTTATGAGTTAAGAGTATTATTCCTCTACCTACTCCTCTTCCCCGGCTAGGATTTGTACTGGGAATAAACAGACATTTGGGTCCCTACAGCTTCATCCTCCTAATGACTTACTTGCCAAGTAAGCAAACATTTCCATCCAAAAAAAACACAACAAAAAAACAACCTTCAACCCTGTAATAAATAACTGATAGATACTTTCAAAACTCCAAGCAATTTAAGATGGTATTAGACCGTTTAAAAATACATGTTAAGAAATTATTACATACTCTTGAAGTAATCAACAGAAAAAGGTTATTTTATTCCATCTTGCTGGAATTTTCAAAGCTGTCTATTATGCAAAAATATTTAATGATCAGATCTTACGCTAATCATTAGGATTCCTTCTAATTAAAAAAAAATAAAAATCATTAAGTCCAAAACCCAGCTTCACTTCTGATGCTACGGTATCCTGTAACTCACTGTCTATACTTATGTTTGGCAACAAGCTGTCGGAAGTGGTGTATTTAATATATAAAACATTGTACTTGCCTCTTTTATCATTTGTTCCTCACATCTCAGGCACATTAGAAAACAATGTGTACCAACCACATTAGGATGCATTAGACTGCATTAAGCTATGCAAACTCTTCATTAAAAATCAAAGTTGAACACATGTATAGGTTTTACTATTACCATTAATATTTTTCCATGCCATAATACCCTAAACACTTTTTGCTGCTTCTCTGTAATAAACTTCAAGTGGAGTCTGCTCACAACTAGCAACAGGCAGCCTACTGCCCATGATGACACAACCACCAGTTAAGCGAATCATTCCTCTGCAGCAATTTCTAAGGCTTGCTGAGTCACAATCAAGAGCTTAAGAGCATCTCTCAACTGAACAGTCAACCATGTTCAATAAAAACAAGTTAGTAATTTCTGTTATATGACACTTCTTCCATCTTGTCATAATTTACAGAGCTACTGGAAACTAAGAAATGTTGATCCGGGATTAGCCAAAAGTCAACATAATATAATCTTGATAAATATCTTAAGTATTAAACAATGCCAGTTGTAAAGACAGTTAACTACTAAGGGAAAATACGACAGTGTTAAGATAACGTGATAATGTGTTAGATATAAACTCAGATGGCACATTACAGTGAGCCAGAAAGACTGAATTTCAGAAACATTTCAGCCAAAGGCTACACTTTGAACTCCTAAATTTTTTATTATCTTTGGAATACGACCAGTTAAGGATTTTCTGCACCCGTTTTCAACACGAGGCAACCATTTGTTTAGCAAAACACCACAGCCCAAGGTTTATAAGAAGTACACATGGTATTTTTTCCAAAAAGCTAATTTCAAAGGATAACTTTTATTTATACACATATTCAGAGCTGGGATACATAAGACAGTTTTACTACTTAGCTACAATGTTAACAAAATTACTAACACATCAACACTGTTAAGATAATTTGTATATAGGGAAAAAGTACTAACTCAACTTAGAAATATGAACTGTCTTCACATTAGAGGTATAAGAACGAGCAAAATTTCAGGGGTAGCAGACCTCAAATCGATGACTTACAAATGAAAATTATTTTGATGAGACAGCAGCTAGAAAGACTCTCTAAGCAGTATGTTTATAGTGTCTAGACTTCAAAGTTTATAGTTTGAGATTTTAAAGTTTTAAGCATAAAATACATAATTTAGTAAGTTACAACCTCAATGCCAAGGAAACAAACAAAAAAGGAAACAGACATTACAAGTTTGTCTTCTACATAATGTACCAATGGGGAGCATACATTAAGGTATTTATGCACCCAGAAGCCAAACCAGTCATGGATAGAAAAAAAAAAAAACCAAAAACCCTAACTCTGGTTGCACAGCCCAAGTCATGATGAGTCTTAGTCCCATTCCTATCCCTTTCTACAGGCAAAATTTGCCAGTTAGCCCAGAAGGACCTCCTATAAAACTAAGCTACATCATTTACATTAGCAAAAAGAGACTGTGAGCATGGCTTGTTACAGCACTCTGGAAACACATCATAGAGCATTTTGAGGATTAAAAGTGTTTTTTTAATGCTGTTTCTACAATGCTTGTCTACTGAAATCTTTCAGTAACTTTTAATAAATGTAGTGGCGATTTCCCCCCCTACATGTGCACCAGCTTCTTTGATTCGTAATGTTAAGTTTTATTAACACTAAAATGCCTCTATCAATCAAAGCATCACCTATTTACTTCAAAGGTCAATTTCCATCAGCATATGTAACTGATGCCTTTTGATACAAATGCACTCGGAAAAGTTATTACTGAATTAACTAAACTATAATGACAAGGCTCCTATTGTAGAAGTCTATGAGAGATCGTGTGGCTTTGTGGGCTGTACTAACTGTAGTTACATCCACTCTTTCAATTGTTTAAAAGCAATTATTTATGTAGTCTGTTTGGAAGAAAGTAACTAGGTTTAGCTGTTTCAACATGCTTAAGTTTCCAAACAAAAAAACTTAACAGTGTCTTTTGCTTTTCTGAGAGAGAGGGCCTGTTTTCGTATTCAGAAAGTTAACACATGATGAAAGCATATGGTAACGTTACTTTAGTAAAGCTGCTAAGTTATCCAAAAAATGTACATTGTCGCAGAGATTAACATAATAGTTTCAACTTGTGACTAAAGTCCAGTAAATTTTATGCTTGTATTCTCCACATTATGAGTTAATCTGATGAGATACTTTCATTTATGCTTTCGAGATCTTTCCTGTTAAAAGGAAAATGCAGCTGCTGTATTTGAACAGCAAGCAAAGATTCTAAATCTGGAGTGAAACAGTTTCACACAGATAATTTTTACTATTTATCTGTAGAGCAGTTACTAGTGTTTCTAAAACTGAACTCCACAGTTGTGCAAGGAAAAGCATACCTCCAATCTCTGTGAATGAAAAGAATTTGATCGAAATGGCTCCTTGAAGTTTGTGATGCCAAAAACAGTTTTGCTGAGCTTGAACTCAGTTTTAAACTTAAAAAAAATTTAAAACTTTAAGAGTTTTTTTTGTTTGCTTACTGGCAGTCATAGCAGTGGTAACTTAAGTCATATGAAATTCTTTCACATGCAAAGTCATAAAAATCAGGAGGCTATCCTGCTACTGGGACAACTACTAAAGCTCACCTGACAGTCTCCTAAAAGTGAGATTTTAGGTTTTCTCAGAGATCAAAAACCTTAAAACTAAATAGTTTACAACGTTAAAGTAAAGCATTTTACCCACTAAATAGCTAAATATTTTCACATGGTTAGACAAGGAAATAGGAAATGCACATGTATCACACAGCATTTTCTTTTACAGAGAGACAGCAGACGTAGTGAAAGAATACAGGTAATAGTTCCCATGCAACTACCTAGGGTCAAACTGCGTTCAAGTAGTTTAAACCGCAGTAAAACTTTCAGTTCGAAGGCAGTTTTTCTCATTTATTAGTGCGTTTCCAAAAAAACCAAAAACAACGGTCTGCAATGCGTGGATGTAACCAGAGACACACCGTCACTGCCTCCACGAGATTCAAAAGTACACCTTTCAAATAAAGCTTTGTTTTCTTTCAACTGCCGTAAAGAGAAAGAAAAAAAGCAGCAGAAGCCGCTTCATACGTTCAGCTGGGATTTTCCAGAGAGTCGCTGCTCAACGCTTCGTCTTTGCGGACCCTGTCCTTCATCTTTCGGAGGAATCCGGCGAGAAACCCAAGGAGGGACGCGGTGTTAAAGAAGTACAAACAAAGGAAGAAACTCAGAGGTACTTGCTGGGTGCGAATCGCCCCTGCCGGCTTACCAGGGAATTAAGTTCGCAATGGCCCATCAGAGGCATCCGAAGACACCTTGCCTCCAGGGGGAATATCACCGCCACCCCCTGTCCTCGACACAACTTGCCAGCAACCTGCCGGCGAAGCCGCTACCGGCTCTCAGGGGAGCGCGGTCGCAGCACCAGCCTCGCCAGCCGCCGCGGGGGAGGCAGCGGGGCGCCAAGGCCCGCGACGCCCGGCGGCAGCCCCGGCCCGGCGGGGGACAGGGGGGAGGGGGCCGGCGCCGATCCGCAGATCCGTTCCGCGGGCCCTGGCAGCACGAGGCAGCCGCTCGCCCGGCGCCTCCGGGCGGCCTGGCCGAACTCCCAGCCTCGCCTCAGAACCGCAACTTCCCAAGGGGGCCCTCGCCGCCCGCCCAGCCACCCCCCCTCCCCGCGCCTCCGCTGCCCGCCCTCCCCCGCCACCAAACTTCTTCTAAGTCGCCTGGCTGGCTCGGCCCTGCCACGCCACGCCACGCCGCGCCTCACCTCTCAGCCGCTCACTGCCTGCGGGGCGGGGGCACGGGCCGGGGCCAGCTCCTCATGCTGCCCGTCGCACCGCTCCCCCTTTCTTCCCACACCGTCAGCGATCCTCGCCGGTTCCCCTCCGCCCCCTCAGGGCCGCGGCGCCCCCAGCCACCGTATTCCTCCGCGGCGCTGGACTGCCGCCCCTCCGGAACTCGTTTCTGCGGCGCTCCGCGGACGCGGGAGCGACAGCGGCGGCCCCCGCACCCCGACCCGCCTCTGCGCTCAGGGCCCGGCCCCGCCGGGGAAGGGCGAAAGGCGGAGAGGGAGAGCGGGGGAAGGGCAAACCAGAGCATAAGCCATTCCTCCCGGTAGCCCGGCTCTGCACCGGGATGCCAGCGGGGCTGCTGTTGGGGGGATCCCTCACCTTCGCCGAGCTCGCCCCGCTCCAGCCCGGCCGGGGCAGCAGAGAGGAGGCTGCCGGTCCGGGGACGCGGGCGGCTTCGCGTGTGGCGAAGTCCTCCCTCGGAGAGGCTACTCAGAAACTTCAGAAAGCTGCTTACGGGGATGGCGAGGGAGACCCTCAGAGCTCAGGGGAACAGGCGGTACTCGCTGGTGAGGCTTTGCCGCCCGGGGAGTAGCGGATACCCGGGACAAGCCCCACGGTCCCCACTGGCGCCGGTGGCAGCGAGAATCGCCCTGCGGCGACCGCAGCGCCTCGGCGGCCGCCCCCTCTCCCCCCGGTCGGCGAGCGGGGCGGGGGGCAGGACTGCCGCCCCCGGGCCACGCCGGCGGACTTGGCGTCTTGCCTCCCAACCTGGGGCGCTGGGCTCGGCGAGCCGCTGCTTAACGGCCGTGCGGAGGGAAGGTCTCCCAGCAAAAGCCAAAAACGACTAATGGCTATCGCGGCTCCCCGCCACCTTTTTAAAGAGCAGCGCCGTGCCTCGGCGCCAGGAAAACCAGCGGCAGGGCAGCATGTGCGGGGCCGGGAACAACTGCGGGAGCGTGGCAGCCGCGACGATCCCCCGGCCCAGGGAGGGGTTACCGGGCACCTCAGGCGGGGAAGCGCCCTGGAGGCGTCATGCTGAAGGAATGTCTGCTAACCAGCCCAACGTTAAAGATTAATACTCCGAGATAGTCCTTCGAGGATTCCCCGCTCATTATTACGTGATCACGCTTAATAACGATCAAACGTTTGCCTGAGGAATCCCGACCCAGCGGGCTCAAGGCGAAGCTGGGCTGCGTGCTGGAGACGCCGGCGGGGGTGCATTTACCGCGTATTAGCCCCACCACGTCTTTTACTAGCCATACAAATAAATAAAGCCAGCTGCGCAGGGGGGCCCTTCTGTAACCAAACCCTCGCGCGCCCGGGGCTGCAGATCAGAAGAAACCGACCCCTTCAAAACAGCGCCGGCCGTCCGGCCCACAGGCTCCGCCATACAGCGCCCGCACCCCTCCAGGGGCCACCCCAGCAGCCCGCGGCACGGGCACCGGCCGCCCCGCCGCGGCGCGGACGCAATTCCGCGGCGGGCGGACAGGGGGCGCCGCGCCACAGCGCACGGGCGGGCGGGCAAGGAGCCGGCAGCCAACCCGACCGTTCTCAGCCCAACAGGGCAGAGCAGAGCCGGTGGCCAGCGGCGCCGAGCCCTGCTTCGGCTACTGGGGTTGCTGCTCTCTCCATGAAGGTGGTGGTATAGCTGGGGGTGCCCTCAGCCCCAGGTACACATAGCTTTGGATAAAGTCGGTGTGCATATTTACGTATACACTGAAATATACATACACTACACAGTTAAAAACTACGAGTTGAAGAGAAAACCTGAGTACTTTCAATAATGCAACAAACCAGAGCACAAAAACACCCACGGAAATAATCTAAACACGTTGCTGATAATAAACTAATTAAACAAAGAACTCACCAGACCAGCTGGACTCGGCTCTCTTCTCCTAAAGTCCGCTCCAGCTCAGTTCATCTCCGCACGCTTCCCCAACTCCTTTATTTTTGTCCTTTTGAGGAGAAGCAAGCGATGCCCCGGTGCCCACACACCTCTAGAGCGTGAACCCCGCCGCGGCCGCGGCGCTCAGCGCGGCCCCGGCGCGCACCAAGCGCGGCGCCCGACCCCATCGCCACAGCGGAGCATGTCGGTTCCGACCCATCCGCTGCTTGAAACTTGAACGAGGGTGGGAAGAAAAAATAGACGGGGAGCGGGGAGAAGGAAAAAAAAAAAAGAAAATAAAAAACAAAGAAAGAAAGAAAAAAAGAAAAAAAAAAGAATACGAAAGGCAGGGACAGATCCAACTTTTTAAGACATGTCCAGGCAAAGAACAGGCAGAGTTGAGGAGTTGCAGCAGCGGAGAGAGTGAGAGTAGGAAAGCTGCGCCCGACCGCCGATTCCCTCCCTCCCTCCTTCCCCCGCCTCCTTCCCTCCCTCCCTCTTCCTCTGTCTTCTTTCGCACTCCGTCCGTCCCCCTCGGACCCTGCTCCCGACAGCACCACCCCCTCCCTCTCTTCACCGCTGCAGCGGAGCGCGGCGGCGGCCGCAGGAGCAGCGGGCACGGCTCGGCGCGGGTCTGCTGCCGCGCACCTGGGTCGGGGTCGCCTGGCCGTAGGTGAGGCGAGAAGGGGCGAGGAGCTCTGCACAACCCCCCCCCCCCCGCCCCTCGCCACCCCCGGCCCCTTTCCGCTGCCACTCTCCGCTGCTACTGCCGGTGAGGGACCCCGCTCGCTCCGCCGCCGCGCCGCTCGCCTCGGCTTGGTTCGCTGCACGGCTGCGGTCGCCCCGCGGCAGTGCCGCACTGCTCCTCCTCGGCGGGCACAGCCGCCGAAATGGCCGGGTGCCTCCAAGTGGGCTGAGGACGGGATTCTCACACTCTCCCCTAGCCACGTTAAGACTGGAACGGCTCTCCTTTCCTTCCGCCCCCTCCCGCTCCTTTTTTTTTTTTCCCTTTTATTTTTTCCCCCTTTCCTCCCACTTTTTTCTCCCTTTTTCCATTCTTTTTTTTTTCTTTTTCTTTTTTACTTATTTTTCTTGTCCCTTTTCTTCATTTTTCTTCTTTCCCTTTTTCTTTTCCATCCCCCACAAAAAAAGCAAAATGGCAGCTCCTTCCAAAAAATAATAAATCATAACCAAGCAAAGCACATTTATGCTATGGTTCTCCCTCATTCAAAGTAAGTGCCACCCCGTTACTTCTTGACAAAGTCCAGGAGAGATGACAGTGCTAAGTGGCAGGGATCAGCTTTAGAGAGCGGGGGCCTGAGTAGGTCCTGAATGGTGGGGTTTAAAAAACTTGGGGAAAACTACAGAAAGTGCTTTAAAAGTTATTTACTTGAGAGACAAAGTGTAACACTAAATTTGTGAAGCGCTCTGAGATTCTCAGAAGGTAAAATACTATTTTATTACACCATTTATCCTGAAGGACCTTAAAGTTGTGGCCTTCCTCCAAAAGTCAAATTGACTTTTGAAGACATTGGGTCATTATTTCCTGTAAGATACACCACTAAAATCTATCAGCCAAGTGAGTGTGCAGTACGTTCTGTGTTAGGAAGAGCAGATACAAACTGCAGTATATAAATTCTAAGTACATTTCCAAATAGTGCATACAAGCCAATTCAGCCTGGGAATGATCACTTTGAATGAACCTGTCTGGAAAGTTTAATGTCAAAATTCTCTGGCCTTGTAGATTTCCACAATAGCTGATTGATTTACTAAGCACCTCAGAGTTGCTTTTTGAAGACCTAAATGGAATTATACTAAGTCCTTATCCAAGTGCCACTGGCCAAATGATCTTTCCTTCTGTGAAAACTGTTTCAAAGTGATCTTCATAAAGTAAACTGCATTGAAAAGAGCATTCCAGAAACGAGCTAAAAGGGGAACACTTTAAAGGCTGAGGGCTAGAGACAAATACAAACCACACTTCTACTCAGTACAGTTGCAAATATTTCATAACTTTGGAGTATAAATGTTGCTCAGTTTCATGGCCATATTGTGGAAAGGCCAGAGCAGCAGATTGCTTAAACTTTTGTCTAACCTTTAATTCTCAGTTCCTGGAGAAGTGCAGTGGTGGTTAATTGCAATAACCTCCTGTAAGTGGGACAGGAGCATCTCTCAAAAATAGCTGGTAAAAATAAAATATAGGCGTTTCTGGTGTGTCTTTCCTTTCATACACATGCTGACAATAAGTACTTTAGATGAAGAATAAAGGGATATGCCATCACTCTCCAATGGTGGGTAATGGTGCTTAGCGCTTCAGATAAAGTGTTGGAGCCAAGAAGTCCAGGCAAGTGTGTTCGTATGTCTTCTTGATATATATAGTTTTACCTTCTGAAGCAGGTTTCTAACATCATGAATAATATTGACAAAGTCACTCTGATAGTTACTGAATATTTTATTTTTATTTCATGTTTTCTCTGCTCTTTGATTTTTTTTTTCTTGGAAATAGTGTCAATAACACTATTATAATTATTTTTTGGTGTCACATTTAAAGATGAATCTTCCCAGGGTATCTTTTTGATCTGTTATCCTATTCTGTTACATTTTGCTAACCCATAGGAAAGGCAAAGAAGAGAATACTTGAAATCACACTTCAGTGCCTAGGGCATCATGCACTTCTCTGAAAAACTTCCAGTCTTACAAGCACGGTAGCAAGATATGTTCAGTGCTCCCTGTCATCTGTTAAGACATCCTTGTCCTTATGAAACTACCTAAACTGAAACAAGTTTTAGGTCAGCTGTCAATTAAAAAAACAAAAGAAAGGTTGTCTGGATTATACAGTTTTATTTTAAGAAACATGAAAAAAACACTTGGGAATGATTTCCTAAAAACTGAAACAGAAATCTGGTATCAGACTATCAGCAAGGAATTATGTTAGAGAACTCTTGTAATAAAATAATAAGACAATCAGAAATTATATTCCCACATAATCATAATCATCTCTCTGTAAGGCATTATGGTACTAACACTCTTCTTACTAATCTACCTCCAAATCTAGCCTCATAGATCTCAAATCTTGTTTGCTATATATTTAACAAACAGGAGCTGATAGATCAACTGGGTACATCAATAGATTGGAAGTAATACCAAAGTCATGTGTCCTCCAGAAAAATTTTCCTGCTACCAGCCCAAGGTATGTACATGGGGAATGACATCTCAAGTCCTTTGGACTAATCTCTCAGCTCCCATTTTACAAAAGAGAAGTTAATTTCAAATCGTAGGAACTTCAGCTGCATAAAGATCGAAAGATCAAAATCAACACTTTGAATTGCACTGGCTCAGCGGTGGCAAAGGCGAGGATAATTATGGCTTGGTCTCCAAGAGGGCAGAATAGTTGCAATTGCTACACCAAGTGCAGCTTCAAAAAAAACACTTCTGAACACAATAGCAGCCTGTGACTCACGGGCAATCAAGGGCCCATAAACATTGAGTCTCTGTGGCAGAGGGCAAATACATCTTCTCGGTAATGGGGTCAGGTGCAATTTGAAGCAAGTTCTCTGTCAGTTAAGTATGAACTGATCTGACTTTCGTTTTACAGAAATAATAAAATTGTCTACAGTACAAAAAGCTAACAAAAAACCTGACCCTATCTGAATTGCATTTACACAGAGAAAAGGTGGCTGATTAGCAGCTGCTCCAGCCGTTCTCCTGTTCCTCATCTGGCCTCAGTGTCTCAGGACAACACCTCATGAAGAATTCCTCAGCATCTCAATTAGTTTTAGACTTTGGAAAGCAAAACAAAACAACGCAACTCCCAAGTACTCGGTAATCATTCTCTCCCTGGCTTGCAGTCAAGGAGACCCTATTTGGTTTTCTCTCTTGTAAATGCAGACCTGGGGAGTAAAAACCTGTTCTACCTTTCTGTCTGTTCTTGCCTACTCTCTGCAAACCTGGGTTGAACCACAACTGCTCACTTCCACCCCTCTCACCCCCTCTTTTTTGAGGGGAAAAGGGGACAATTTGTATGAGATACACATTTGAGAGATTGGTGGCATTTTTCTACCAAAACCAAACTTTTGCTAAATCCTGACGATTTTTAGGATTGTCTTTGCATGTATCTCTTTATCTGACAGAATTTGAGCAATAATATTTAACTTTTAATAATTTAATTTATTTATTTTTTTACTTTCTGTTACCCTAGATAATTCTTTCTGTTTAAAATATCACTACTTGATTAGGCACCTTTTCACAGTGCTTTTCAAGGCTTTCAAGGCAGCAATGTAAAAATAATAGCTGTATATCAGCATGGGTATAATGAAATGCTAAACGATTTCAGCTACTTGACAACCCATTGTGTGCCCTTTGGACCTAAATAGGAGTTTTACTGAGGCAACTCAATCATTAGACTTACAAGCTGCAACTATTTGTGGATATGCATTAAGTACATACATATGCAATAGCAGAGAAAACCTGGGGTAATTCCATAGAGGGAAAAAACCCAAAACTTAAGAGATTGTTTTATGTTTCTAGGTACAATGAGATCTTCAGGTACTAATGGGAGGAGGACACCCAAATATTTGAACAGTTATTTTCTGAGCCTTTAAACTGGCAGAGACCAGGAAAAGACTATCCTTTCTTTTCAAGCAGCAGGAATGAGAAATACATTCTCTAAACAGAAGTGAACGAGGCAGCCTCATATTTACAACATTTTGATCTTACAAATTACCTCTGTGTACATCAACTTTTGCAAAGCATTTTAGCATCACTTGAGAAACTAGACACTTTTCCACATCACACTTTTCTTCACCAATCTATCTCAGGCTGAGGGCTAGACAAATAGATTACTTTAAGTCTGCATAATAAGTACATTTTTAAAAATCGCATTAGGTAAGTCTGTTTTTATGACATTTATCCTACTCTGTGCTATACTGGCAAACTGGAACAGAACCAGCTGCACTGTTACCGACAGTACTGGTATTTCGATTAAGGGTTTGGACTGAAATTACGGTAATGGTTTGTGCTAGTGCATCCCAAACAAAAGTGAAATATCCTACTTATCTTCAATATTCTCTACAGTGGAATGTTGGCAGTATCTGCAGGGATTTTTGTCTTGTCTGGCTCAGCAAGGTAGGGGGGATTTGCTCCTCCATTAGGTGTTGTCTTCCTACTGAGTGGTGCTTGGGCTGCACTATGGAGTTCAAATCCACAGAGCTCAAGGCAGAAAAGGCATCATTTCATAGTCTCATGCCTATAACATGAGGAACTCTTGAATTTAGATGTAAATAATTAAAGGACATTTAGAGTGTTCAAAAAGATCAGGAAAGGGCTAGGCTATAATGGTGGTTAAATCTTTTGTATATATATATATATATAAATTTTTTTTTTTTAAGCTGAGTTGACTGGTATTTTGGTTTTGTGAAGCACAGTTTCAACACTGAAATTAGGAACAGGATTTCCAGGCTCACCAGTCCAGAGCCAACATGACTTTGGAACTTGATAGGACAAAAGAAGTTAAAGAAAACTGCTACCGCTACATCTTATGCTTCCTGTTTTCTTTAGCTGGTTCTTCAGCAAATTTGACAATTTGAAGCGTAGGGCTTTCAAAACTCAAAAAGCTGTAGTCCAGATGATGTTAATATATCATAATTCTAACAGATAGTGATAAATTGGGAACTAAACTTCCTTGGTTTTGAGTAGTTGGAATTAGTTATCCAAGTTCAATTAATCCTGGAGCTGGTGTGAGTTCACAAAATTAAACTTTTAAGAGTTCAGGTGACATCAGTATTGTGAAGTATTGTGGTATTAAAGTACTGTATTCTATTTTGCAGGAAGGTGCTGGTCCTTCTGGTTGTAGAATTTGTCCTAAAGCTAGAATTAGGGTTTGAAGAACTGCAGAGAAAAGTAGAGTGCTCCAGCAACTCTGGTACTCATAAACATCAGGAATAAGGTTGGTCTCTGTATGGGTTTGCCTAGTATTCATGGATTGGTAGCCCAATTTTAATTTAGTCTAGAATGATTAATGTTGGAATTTAATTCACTGAATGTATTCAAAATTCTTCAGTTCATAAAGAAGAAGGAAAGGCATAGGTCTCTACCGTCATTATGCGCCTTTTATTGTGGTCATTGTTCCTTTTATAAAGCCTGGGTTTAGACTTATAGCTTATAAATCTTACATATAACATAACAGTCTAGAACCCAGTTTACTTCAGTGTACTGTAGGACTCAAAGAGATTTTAATTGAGCTGGCAGCTGCAAAGTCACAAGCCTCACTTTTCTTCAAGAGGTGTCGCTTACTCCTCCAGCTTTAATTAACCTTATGTTATGGCTTGGTTTAGGATTTGTAAATCCAAATAGTTAAAAAACAAGATGACTTCGGATTTTTGAAAAGCTGATAGTTAGAAAGGAAGTTGTTTTCCATTATCACTAAGTCTTGGTATTTTATGCCATTCTATGGAATACTATACCTAGTCCTTCTGGTGCAATTAATCTAGACTTACATCTAAGTTTAGTGTTTTCAAAGATAAAGAATTGAGAACTCAATGCTTGCCTGTATGCTTTAGAGCTCATAAATGTTTAGTCTCCTGTGTGTGTAAAGTATTGCATCCTTTTACTGTGGGCTTGGAACTCTTAGATTTCATCAAGATGAAGATTCCTGGTCTTTGCTAATGATTTTATTCCAATTTACTAGTGTTAGGATTCAATTTTATTAAGTTTTGTGTACATGTATCCAGCTTCTGGAGTTCAATGTATTTGGGAATGTTATAACATCCAATGGAAGAGAGGACTCTTATGACTAGACATTCCCATCCCACATGGTGTCTTACCTACTGTATACTGAATTGCCTGATCTGGAAAGAATACATATATGAAAAGGCCCTTCTTCAGTAATGTTCTTCTCTATATTATTAATCAAAATCCAACTTACATCAATGAAAGGAATCTGAGTTCAATGAATGCCCAATGGATCTTGCAAGTGCCTGAATACCTCAGTAACAAAAAGAAGGTGCTCAGCATGACAAAAAGTCCCCTTTCCTTTTAGCTGTTGAACTCCAGCACAGTGTCATAGCAAGGAAAATAGACTCTATGCTTTAAGGAGAGTTTGCTGGAGTGAACAGAGAGCTGATACACAGCTGTCTGCCAGGGGTGATGGAAGAAAACTGGCTTCATGAGTACTGGGAGGCACTTGTGCACTTCTCAAAATGTTACTCATCTAGCTGAAATGAATCCAGCATGTGAAACAAGAACCTCTCCTGCAAGGACACAGTGGGCAGGGAAAGAATTGTTTATGAACTCTTTTTATTTTATTTCTGTCTTACCTATTCACTGTGATATTTTTCCCTTTTAAGAAGTCAAGTCTTCTACTTTAGAAGTTAATAAAATCTACTTTTGCTGTATTTGAAAGTAATTTACTATCCTTTTTGGAAGTTCAGTGTAGGAGAAACGTCTTGGTCTATCCAATCTACTTGATCTGGGTTTCCATCATAATCCTTCTCATAGAACTGTGACATTTCTTTTCTGGTATGTGCAAACAAATTGTATTACCAAAATAAAATTTCCAAAAAAAAAGGATTAATATATAGGCTGAGCATAAAACTTATATAGTTGTTCCTATTCTCCCATGTATTCTGTATCACTGAATAGGATTTGGCGATTGTTTTTTTCTCTTCCTCTTCCAGCACTTAAAAAAACTCTGTTTTCTCTTTCATTATGAACATTGACAACACATTTTGCTGCCTTCCTTACTCCTTTTTTATTTTCAAAGTTCTGTATTGTAAATAACTAAATCATTAAAATCCTCACAGTACGTCCAAGATCAATGTAACACACCATCCTCCATAACAAAGCTATGTAATATTTAGGCTCTACTGTCTTTACTATCTCTAGTACTCTATAGCATATTTAGTACTGTTATGGCACATCAGATAGGGTTATAACTATGTAAATTAGCCAAATAATGAACACTGTGAAAGTGTTCATTCAAACCAATATTGTATCACTCTGAATGTGTGGAAAAATTCCCTCATAAAAATAGGATCACACAAAGGTCAATGTCTGTAAAATAAAAGCATATATCAAAATAGGATCTAAGTAAGAATCAATATCAATATATCCCATTTTCACATCATAACCATCTATAAATGTGTCAGTCACAAGAAATATATTGTGTCCTTCTCTGTTTATAAGTGCAACATCATTGCTTACCTACAGTAAGTTATGGAGCATGCCTTCAGGCATGAATTGCCCTTAAAATAAAATTCTACTGCATTATTATTTTATATTGACAATCTGTATAAAGCTAGTGTCTCAGAAGCTGAAGCTGTATAATAAAATTTGTATGCCACCTACACTCAACTCCTAACCAGTTTCTATAACTTCAGAAGAGCTTGCTTCAGTTCAAAATAAATAGAAGGACATACTTGCCAAGAAGGTCTTACACAGGGAGCAGAAAGAAGAAAGTAGATTGGTGAGGTAAACTGGATAGAGTTCAACAGATGCATGAGAGACAAGGAAGGAATTGTTTTCACTTTCAGAAAGGGTGCTGTGTGAGCTACAGAGGTGACATTGAGTTAAGATATTCAAACTTACCATTGTACCAGGCATTTTTTGCATGCTTCATGTACATTTTTCTATTAACCAACACAGTTAGATCTATTTGCACCTTGAAAGCAGATTTAGCCAGTAATAAACACTTGCAGTGATTCATGGATACAGGAACAGTTTGGCCAGGGAAGTTCTGGAAGCCCCATCCCTGGAAGTGTTCAATGGCAGGTTAGATGGGGCTCTGAGCAACCTGGTCTAGTGGGAGGTGTCCCTGCCTATGCAGGGGGGTTGGAACTAGATGATCTTTAAGGTCCTTTCCAATCCTAGCCATTCTATGATTCTATGATTCATCTGTACATGTCTTGCACAGATGGAATTTTTCAGACCTATGGACTGAATTTTAGGAATTTTGTTCAAGGCTAGTAAGTTAAAAAACCTACTAGGCTTATTCCAATGTTTTTAATAAATCACAGTTCTACCCAAAAGCTGGAATAAAGAATACTTCAACATGTATTTTATCCAACACAAACTGATGGATTAATACCCACAGGAATTTTTTTTTTCCATTAATCAAGAGCAGCCTAAGAGATAATGAGGAAAATGGTTGCTTTAAAATTTACATTTGGCATTGTCAAGGCATTGTATCAAATGAAATAATTTTGAAGAAAAATCATGCCTAATCTTCCATTTCCTTGGTTGACCCTTAATTTGTATTTTCTGTCTTCCCCTCCTGCCTTTCCCTTTTCAACAGGTTTTAAGGATCTTTCTGCTAATGCTGTCTGTCTCACAACAGTACTTATCATCCCATGACTATAATAGGAATCATGATCTGAGTGCACGGCGGAAGGCTGACTTTGATGATAACTCCTTCTCTGCTCTCAAGTTATTGACTTTTCTCTCTGGTCAGTTTTCTCTCCTATTACTGTTACCACTGTAAGTGTTCAGGAATGGGGCACTCCATTGAACCTTCATTTGAACTTCTGCTGAAAATCTGCCCAAGATTAGCAGAATATCACAGAATCACAGAATCACCAAGGCTGGAAAAGACCTTTGAGATCATCCAGTCCAGCCTATGACCAACACCACCACACCATCTAGACCATGGCACTAAGTGCCACATCCAGCCTTTCCTTGAACACATCCAGGGACGGTGCCTCCACCACTTCCCTGGGAAGTCTATTCCAATGTCTAATCACCCTCTCCGTGAGGAAGTGCTTCCTAATATCCAACCTAAACCTCCTTATCTAGTGTTTCCTCAACATAAATAAGAGGCCTTTCTGTTTGAGGAGGTCTTGTTTTTGAAACTTTTTTCCCACAAACACAGTGATTCCAGATTATTTTTAACCATTTGTCTACTAAAAAGCCGATCACTTTGTATCCCACATAAAACCAGATAAAATAAATGCAAGGATTTATCACCTGTACTTTCCGGTCAGGATTAAGGTATATCAGGGAATCAAAAGCAATTGAGTGATTGTATCTCTGGAAGCCACTGCCATAACTCTCTCATACTGCTTTGTGAAATGAAAGTGAAATGCAAACTGGAATGTTTGTATATTCAGTAAGTAACTGTGAGCTTGCAGGAGACAAGTTTTTTACTCAACTACTTCAAATATTCTGGCTATCTCCTTAGTCTATTACTGGGGAGTGCAGTAGCTATAATGTGAAACTGTGTAGTGCTGTATGCAAGTCCTCTCATCCTGCTTGATATAAATAGTCAAATATATTGTTAAATTAGGTGCATAGTCTGTATGGTGATAAGGACTGTGCAACTATCTAATTGTGTAAATGAAAGTACCTATTAAAATTATTCTGTTTAGTTCTTCTGGCCTTTTTGATGAAAACAGGTGTTTTCAATCAGGTAGGCTCATCGAAAAAAGATTCTATGTAATTAAAGTGGCTATAACAGAGCACTACTTGCTTGTATTATGCCAACTGTATTTGTGAAATGAGTTATGAAGATTCTGACCTTTTTTTTTTTAAATATTTGGCAACACTGACTGCTGCCTTCGATTCTGATTAAAATATTTTCCCAGAGTATCTTTACACACGGTGAACAGTATTTTTTCTGTTGTATTTTCTCCAGTTATGTTCTAATTGCAAAATCACTGCACAGAAGAATAAAAGTTTTGACCATTAAAGAATTTTCTGCATTTTGATGAAATATCAAATATAAAAGTTAAATTGCCTGTAGCTTACCAAGCATCATAGGGTACTTTTGAGTTTAGTGGAAATAAATAATTACAGAGTAAAAAGGCTATCTGAGATGATGGATGCTCAGGGGAGTGAGAATGGATTTTTCACTGCCAGGTCACTGGCTTGAAGCTGACCCATTTCAGTTGAGATTGAATGTAGTTACCTTCTGATACCTCATCGCTGGCTGTAGGAAATTTGTGAATTTATCTAGTCCTGTGTAGATATGTGTTTAGGATGAAGAAAAAGATGTCATAGACATTTAAATTTTCAGAAGATAAAAAGGGATATGGCTAGACACTTTATAAAAACACTAATACTTTAGTTGAAAATGCAAGTAAGTGGGTAATAGCAATACAGTGATGCCTGTACTGCCGTACCTCCATGTCTGCTCTATACATCGAGGACCTCAGTTGCTCATACTATTACAGATTACCACAGACAGTAATTATTATTTTTAAAAGATACCTCTGGTTAAGATATTGAAGTATTTCTTCAAGCTGGTCTGTGTAATATGGTCTAGTCTAACTGAGACCTCCATCATTTTTTTTATGTGCATTTCATTCTATTAAATAAATATTTTATTTGGCTTCTTAATACCATGATGGCCCTTTCACTAGTTAGTATATATTCTGAAACAGGTACAATAGTAGAAAGACACACATAAGTAGGTTCTCCCTTACAGTAAAAGTGTCAGGAATGATGGTTTTTGTGTTGCCTTTTTTTTTTTTTTAATCTCTTGTTTTCTTTGTTTCTCTCTGTCTCCCCCCAAAACTACAGAAAATTAAGAATTTTCTTTCTTCACCTTTCATTTAAATGCACTCGATTTCTTAGTCAAGTTCACAACATATGTTACTATTGCATGTTCTGTTCAGAATGTATTATTGTTGCCATCATTAAATATTGCTATAAATAGAGCCTAGATTCTCTGCTAATGCTTTCAGGGACAATTGTTCTTGGGATCTGTGTACATAATAAAAAAATACCTACACCAAAGATTTTATAATTCGTGTTTGTATAAGTCAAATAGTCAGATACAAACTGGTGACAGGAAGTATTCAGAGGCAGTGAGACTGTGCCGGTCAGCTGGAGAGGACTAAGTATCACTGCCAGTGAACTAACTGTGTCAGGATTTCTGTAAACAAAGGAGACTTCTGGGGTTGGTTCAGAAGGATTTTAACTAGCTATTTTGGAAACACTTATGGGAGAGGCTGACACTGTGGGCAATGAGTCCAAATAAATCAAGATGCTTACTAGATACTTTCAATAATGGAACAATTTATGTCCTTAAGCTACTTATTTGAAGAATGTCAAGAGATGGTTGTGCTTTGAAATAATTTTTAATATGTTGTGCTGCATTGTGTGTTTCCAGATGCAATATGAAAATGTTTGTAAAAGTAACATGTTAAATAGAATTTGCAAATTACCCACTATCCTAAAGTGATGCTAAAAAAGGATGCCTCCATGATTTCCTCCATGTTTCTATTGTCAAGGTGTAGTAATCACTTTATGAGAGATTAGTAAGAGGAAGGAAACACCAGAGAGCTGGTGAGGAAAGTTCTGCAACTGATTTCAGAACACAGATGTTTTTGTTCATGCTAGGATGCACGTGGGAAACAAGGACAAGGATTTCTTGCCATCCCCGTGACACTCAGTGGCTCCATAAGCAAAGTAGTTATCGGTAAGGATTAACTGATCAGCCTGGACACATCTGCTAGCTTGAGGAGTTTATATTTTACTATGTGTAAACAGTTTTCATTTGATTCTTTTAATTGCGCTTGGAGTGATTTATCTGCTTTGTCAAAATGCCTTTTTGGATATGACCAGTATGAACAGCAAGACTCTCACTTTCTTGAGAAGCCCAGTTCCAGCTGGTTTATTTCATTCTCTTTTATGGCGTTGTTCGTTTTAGATCCATGACCACAAAACACACTTCTTTTTTGCTCTCAGAATCCAGATGAATCGAGTCCCTGAACATGTTACTAGACCCTAGAAAGTTTTTAGGAAACATGTACGATAGAAGAAGGCTACCTGGGCAAGGGAAGCTCACATTTTTGGTATTTCCTTTATCTGAGGGTAAATAGAAAGATTTTAGAGCTGATCTTTTTAATTCACTGGCTAATTATAAAATAAATGCAGTTCAGACACTTTACCTTCATTTCCTTTGCAGAAAAAAACCACAAGTATAGCAAAGCTATCCTTCTAGTATGAGAAAGTCATTTTAGAGTGGAACTGCCACTTATCATTGATCTATCTCAAAATCCAGTGCTAAGAGTCTGTGTAACTAACCATCTTACATTATATAAACATATAACCACTGTTTACTTCATGACTTCAATGTGTTTCTTTTTATAATAACCCTTTGTGGTTAAGAAGGTTTTAGTATATTAATTCCATACCTGAGGAAGAGACACACAAAGGAGAGCTTTCATTAACGTACCTAAGTCCTATTTTTAAATTATTTTAATGCCAAAATCTCACTGCGTACTATTGCTATTCAAGCACCTACAGGTCATATTTAAAACTATTAGTTGTGACATACAGAGGTATCAAAAATAGGTCAATAGCATCAGAACAACAATAATTAGCATTTTAGATGAAGCAACATCAGAACCAACTGCATGTTGCTGTACTTTCTTTAGCTGTTACTGCCGGTGCTATAGCTGATCCTGAACAGTAGAAACTGTGGTGACAGCATCTACTCCTTAAGCTTGTATGTAAAAGTGAACCTGGTGTATGGCTTAAAATAAGTTTTTTTACTCCCAAGCCTTGGAAAAGAGTACGACCATCATTTAAGAAGGTAATGTGCTATCACAGTGTAATCATATACCGACAGTTTATGGTTTGGGGGCTCAAAACTTAATGGGTCACGTAATTTAAAAAGAAGCATAGAATAGAGAGCAAAAAGCAACTCTCAGCCACCTGAGGACCTGTATCTCAAGATATGGCTACTCAAAACTTATTCTGTGTTAATCTCTATGGCATTTTTTATATTCCATGATAATTTTCTTTCAATAAGAACATTTTCATGAAAAAAATCGCAAGCTTACAAGTTGATAAAGTTTAGTTGCACTATTAAAGATCCTGAAGAGATTTAGTAGATTAAGTGCTATTGACACAAATTTAGAGCAATATCAAGTAACACTTCTTATATAACTCTAAAAGGAAATATGCAAAGGTAGCAACTGAACTGGGCTGCCTTAGCAAGCAAAGGCAATTTCCTAGCGTGACCTTCTAGCATGTTATTATCTAAGAGATGAGAAATTTGGTGTCTAAAAGTAATTTGTGTGACAGAAAATGCAGTTAAATGCTTATAGGTGTTTTCAGAAGTGCCATAGTAAGTTAAGTACTTACCTCATTCAAAAAGTTAATGCAAATGGTGAGTTGCCACTGAACTCATCTATCAACATCTGTAAATTATATTAGGCCCAAAACACATTTACAGATCACAGTGATAATATTCAAAACATTAGTCTGAAATAACTCAGTGGTTCTTGCGAATCTGCAGACAGGCTGAGGTTAGTGATGGTGTTAACTGTTTAATCATTAGCTGAATGGTAGTAGAAAAAAAGAAGAGAGAATAATTTTATGAGAAACTCTGAAATTTATGTTTGTTCTGTTAAATAACAAACACCACTTCTGGCTGAAAAGAAATTCCCAAGACAAAGTGTTTGATGAGCATTTGGAAGAAATATCTCTACTTGCTTGCCTTATGTTAACATTCTTCCCTAGGCATTCGTGTTACTCCAGAATTACAGAGTTACTGAGTGGTTGAAGTGAGGTCATCTAGTCTAAGCCCCTGATCAGACAGGGCCAGCCAGACTTGGTTGCCCAGGACTGTGTCCATTTTTTTTTTCAGTATCTCCAAGGATGGAGGCTCTATGCCCTCTCAGGACAAACAACCTGTGCCAGTGTTTGACAATCCTCATGATAAAAAAGTGTTTCTGATGTTCAGAGGGAGCTTCATTTGTTTTAATTTGTGCCCATTGCCTTTTGTCCTGTCACTGGGCACCACTGAGAGGAATCAGGCTCCTGCACCTTCTCTTGCTCTCCTATGTTATTTATACACATTGTTAAGATCCTCCTGAGCCTTCTCTTAACCAGGCAGAACAGTTCCAGCTCTCAGCTGCTCCTCACCTGAGGAGTGCCCAGGTAAATAATGAAAGTGTTAAACAGCATTGGCCCCAGTATCAACCCCTGGGGTACACATTGACTCATCTTATTGGACTCTGTGCTGCTGATCACAACCCTCTGGGCCCAGCTGTTCAGGTTTTACCTGATGTTAATGTTCTCCCTGAGACGTCTCTGTTGTCCACTGTTAGAGCACAAGATACTGGGCTAGATAGACACATTATGACCATTCCTGTATTCTTTTTTCCGTAAGTAAGGTAGAAAAATACTGTTCTTAAATCAGATAACCACGGGATCATCTGCCCTCCCAAAAACACCCCCAGGCCTGCAAACCTAGAACTGCCATGAAGGGATTTTCTGTAATCAAATTCCAGGCATATAATGAGAACCACTTGGACTAATGTGCCCTTTCCTTGATATTAAAAAGATGGGACAGCAATAAAGCTGTGATATTTTAATTCCCTAGCAAAAAAAACCACCCCAAACCACAACAACTCAGAGATTACATGAATATCTAATTGTTTATTTAATTTGCATGCTAAGCACCTTTGTCCTTTAAATGGCCTTGACAATCCTAACCCAAAAACTAAGTCCATAGAAATAAATGTATTTTCTTCTGAATGGTCTTCTTTACCATAATTTTATTTAAATTACATAAGGAATAAATTAGTGTGAAAATTCTTGTTTAGCTTCAACCTCTGTATGTGTTGTATTAACTCAGTGTGAACGTCTATGTTCACATGTCACATGCCATTCTATTATTCTTTGCTGGCATATAAAGAAAAGACAAAACATTTAAAATATATTATAAAAATAATACATCAAAAGGATTAAGGAGCTTTGATCCTCACATCTAATTAGTTGCACATTGGATAGATTTAGCTCATACAAATGTGGGATAGTTACTTCACTGTAAACAATTAATAACAATGCATGAACAGTTGCCTGTTTTTTCTTCATTCGTTCCAAATACAACAGCACAGACACCTACAGTTCAAGCATCAGGAAAGAGGTTAAAGCATGCTATGTCTGACCTCTTCATAGTTATTTATGCTATGCAGGGTCTGAGAAACACTCATCTTTCAAGGGCTTTTCAGTAATTCAGCTCATAAGCAGGTAGAACATGTATGCACTTCCCTGAGTATCATTTTTAAGTGAATACAGATGGTGTCATACCAATCAGTAAAACATGAACAGCTATAATTTATAATAGCTAGTATACCAAGACCTATTTATTACACTTCACACCTATACAGGAATTTATGTATATTGTCAGTTGCCTTGGGATATATGAAGACCTTGGGGAGAGACGTAGTACTGTTTATAATCGCAAGGCACATCACAAGCTTCTTTGATCTAGTTATAAAAGGAAGCATAAAATAAACCTACTTTTCTAATGAAAATTTTCATGTAACCATCAAATGCTTTGACTTCTTTCACTGTGCTCAAAATGATGTCGTTCAAACCTAAAATTCTAAAGATATCTCTCTTATTATACTCTGTTATGTTTGCAATACTATCCATGCATAATATACAATCATTTTTTTCAATTACTCGTTGACAAAATCCTGCCAAGCACAATAGATATGAATCGTCCATGATGAGTGAAATTTACCTTCAGTTACACAGCAGCAACTCATTGATTTGGCAGAGTATGATTTCACGGTGAATGGATCACTGTAAGTGTCTGCTGATTTATGGTCTCAGTATGTTTGGGTGTGTTTGTGTGCATGTACATATAGATCACATAATTCTTTTGTAGCTCCGGATACGCTGCAATTTCTCAGGGATGGCAGACATTGAGAAAGTGAAAGGTGCATATTTTCCCAACAGGGATCAAAGCAGAAAAATAGAACAACTTAGATAACCTTTCCACCAGGCTCCCTGCATGGTGGAATTCCCATTTAAACACCTTTCCCAGAGCTTCATCTCCTCCCTCTCTGTGCTTTACTGTTTCTGCACCAATGGCTGCAAGTAGGAGGTGCAGTGAAAGGTGAAACCAAAATGTTCTGATGCTGTGGGCTTTGATCCTTCCTGCTCTTTTAGGATCCCTTGTATCTGAAGTCCTCAATCAAATTCTGAGAAACTTCTGGGAGGCAGCACGGTCTTGAAAGAGTTTTTTATTCCTTTTTTGGTTTCTGCAGTTTTTCCCACAGAAGGGCGTATTCAGATTCCTAAAGAAGGCTTTGAAAGGGATCCAAAGAGGCAATCACATGCATGTGCAACTATTTTTTCACCAGGCAAGAATATATGGAATGTGAATGGAGTAGCAGCATAGCTCTGTGAATGTGAGTATCAGTCGAAACTGGGTAGGCAAATTCCATTAAGTTCTAGGTAAATTAATGTGCATATAGCCATTGGATTACTAACTTCAAATAACTGAAAGCAGGAAAACCTGTCTGCATTCAGTTGTTAATATAGTTTAATTAGAAGGAAGATCTTTAAGGGTGAAGAGTGTCACTGAACAGCACAGACTTCACAGTATCTCGAGAACATGAGTTTACCAAGTATAGGATTTCTGAAGGGAAAAATGAATGTTAGTCATGCTTCTGTTGTACAAATAATAATATCTAGACCTTCTATCTATAGAAATAGGCGTAATATATTCTATCCTAAGTAGGAATAAATATTTTCCAAAGACTAGGCAGTATGTTCTTTCTCCTTGGGTGAAAAGATAGTCTTGAAATCCATGTGACTTATTAAGTCTTCAAAACGTAAATTAGTTGAAACATATCTGATTTTCACATTCAAAATAGCTAGTAGATACAACAGCATTTGCTCTTAATTATTGCCTGTCATTTTTATTATCCTCCTGTTTAAAAAAATCCGAGCCAAGACAACAAAAAAAAACCACAGCGTGATCTAAGTGACTACTGTGAGTAATATGAGGAGACTGACCAAGCAGATTTGCAGACAGCATTCTGCTTAAGTTGATGGTTTTCAGGCTACAGAACCACACCTCATACCTAAGATTAAGGGATACAATTGCAGTAGTTAGAATTGATTATTGGATAACACAGAAGAAAAACCGTGATACATTGGTAGGATACATCCTTTGCTATGAAAAAACAACCATTTTTAGCGATTATTTACTGCTTGTACAGTTGTTTTAAGGTAAGAACTCCCTAAAATTACCTTCTATTATTTGCAGTTTTAAAATTCTATTTCCATCTTTACTTTCTAGGAGTACTCCGTATGTCTGTATTTGAGGATCTATGTGGAATGGCATATTCCTTCTAGAAATTTGATTAATTACTCCTCCTTAAGTTTAATTTTAACTTTGTTTAATTTTAACTTTAATTTTAACTTTAATTTTAACTTTGAAACTGAGCTTCCAAACTATAGAGATAGATAGAAAAGACAAGCAAATCACTCAAGAGCAAAAGCATGCCCTTTGTTTTTATGCATCTGTCTAAAGAAAAGACATACGCTGAGTATTTAGAAAAGTAGATTAAAGTTGTTGTTTACAGGGTGTTTACTGGATGTAGTTTGCAGGACTGCAGGTGAAGCATGACCCTTTCATGTTTGCTTGACTTTTCACAGTTTACTGTGACCCTGCGTTTTTGGGTTTGTTGTGTCTTTATTTAAACTTTGTTCCTCTGTGAGGAGCTGTGTCTTCTGTATTTCTCAGCATCACTGTATCCCATGGGTGACATTTCCCTCTGATCCTTAAAATGCTGAATTTCAGGTGTTACATCACACCTCTGAAGAGTAACTTGTTAACAAAAATATAGCTATATTTTCCCGAAGGAACTGAAGATACGTCAGGTTGAATTTTACCCTGTAGGTTATTTAACTACAGTATGATGTTATACAAACTGAAAACTGAGGACAAACTCCTGTCTGCTACTGAAAAGATCCATTGCCTTCCACTGATGTCTTAAAGGCAAATTTTTAATTGTGCTGAACTGGTGAATAAAATTAATTTTGAAGAGGGGTTACCTACCAATAATTTGGCCCTTGCTTTGTAGCTCAGGTATATAAAATTAACAGTTGACAGCCTCACAGTCTGATCTTGTTTGCAGAAGGTTGGATGAGGGATTTTCTGTTTGCTTATTTATTTGGGGTTGTTTTTTTTCCAGTTACAGCTGATTTTAGGTGCCCTTTCTCTACTTTTTCATTAGGTTCAGGTGTCTAAAGTGTGTGGGAAAATCTGCTTTTACATTAGGGATGTTTTAAATATTTTTTTTTATTTAATGGAAATTTTGTAAAGTCTGCATCATCTGAGTCCATCTTCCATGCTTCTTATCTGCACTCTTTCCAGTGCTCCAGATCTCCCCCATTTGTAAGAGCGATCGAATTGCAGTGAGTGAGCAAAGGATCAGTGTGTAATAACAGCACTTCAGAGACAATATCTTTATGCAATGAGTTTGGATGGGAACCTGCTTCCCCATGTCAAAAAATGGCTGTGGAGATCAGAAGAGAAAAAACATAGAACCATAAAAATATTGGAGAACATATTAATGCTATTTCATGTTTTTCAGCATCCAAAAAACATTTTTTAAGCATCTTGCTTAAAAAGCCATAGAGATCTTGAAGGGGTACATTTTCCAACACTGAGACCTGTGGGAAGCTGCATGAGTCAGGTCCTTCAAAAACTGGATGAATGCTCATTCATTTGCACATGATCTTTGTCCCTCTTTGAAACACCCAGCTCAATTTATAGTTTTTGTTTTCCAGAATAGTTCCAACATCTCTCTGATGTAATCGAACCATGCTATTCCTCAGAGTGAGAAGTGCAGTGACTGACTTGCTTTGTTACATTCAGATGTTTGCCCTCCTCTTCTAGTTGATATTCGATTGCCAGAAATGCTTTATGCATATCTTGTACTATACAAATATATCTCTATGTATATGTATACTTAAGGTATACATATATATATATCTATATCTTTGTATATTTCTTTATGTTCATCAAGTGAACACTAATGAAATTCCTTACAGTAAATAAAGTGCATAATGAGGGAAAGAGATAAGGCATGTTCTTTTTAACTCCATAGAGACTGTGGGGAACGGACCATTTTCCCTTCCCCCCACATAAGACAGAGACCATTCTTTAAAAATTGAATTCAAGTATAGTGAAATAAAAGAAGAAATTCAAGAATCTGAGTCTGTGCTTTGTAGCAACATTGATTACTGAAGAAGTTAGCAAAAAGCAAGAAGTCCAGGACTTCTTGTAAATCTGATTAACCTGTAAGTATGGCTGTAGGGACTAGGAGCTGGTTAATTGCTAGTCAGGTGTAAAATGACAGATATCTCCTTTTTCATCTGCTGCTTTCTGTGGGGTAGAACATAGAGAAATTATTTTATCCATCCTTTTCTTAGCTAATTTTTAAGTTTTAAAGTTTATTCCCCTTTCTAAGAGGTAGGTTGTACAAATACACACTCTCATCTGCATCTTAGTCTTTCAAAGCTGCTATACTGCTAAAAAAATCCACTACAAAGCACTGTAATATACTGAAGAAAAATGCATTAAAATTTTTTGTCTCTGTTTTTTATAGGTACCTTTGTTCACCAAAATGCAATCTTCCATTTGTCCCTGTCAGAACGATGCCCTGAGCATGTACCACGACAGAATGAAAGAATGTCCTAACAAATGCTTTAAGACATTATGCTGGATCATTGTTTCACAGTAGCTTTTTAATGCAGTTATAAAGTTGCATCTTCCAGTTAGCAAGAAAATAAATGATTTGTCTGATGGTGATAATACTGTTAACAGCCTTTTAGAGACTGCAGAAAAGGTCTGAAAGGTTTCTTTTGTTTTGAGTAGCAACACCACATACTGTGGTGCTGAAATTTTAATAGATGAATGGTTTGTACTGGGTTTGTCCTTCCTATCTCTCAGCATTTTCCTATTTAATGTAAGGAGGAATTGATACAATACAGTGATTTTACATGTTGACAATATGAATAATAAGTGTTGTATGCAAAGTTTTAAGTTCCAAGTTGATGTTGCTCCACTGATACCCACTTTTAACAGCTGAGGATCTGGGCCTGTGACTATCAACCCTATGTACAGAGATATCTCATTACATCACCTGTATTGAGTGGAACCCATTGCGTATTTAGTCAGTTTAGCTTGCTGTGATCCTTCAGAGTGAAACGATATATTGTGCAGCATGATCACAAACACCAGGAGTGGCATCCCCAGCAGTTGGTCACTTCCCTTCTGCTGATTTACAACAGGGTATTTTTACACCACATTATGTTGTGCTGTATCAAAGATGTCTCAGTTAACTTCACGCAAGCAGCAGGGCTCTTAGCCAGGTTAAGATGAGGCTTGGAGATGTATAGCTTTGCTCCAGGTTATCAGAAGTGGAAATTGATAGAATGCAGCATTATATTTTCTCTCCTTTTCACCTGCTTACAGGCCTAAGAATCTCAGGTGCAACATCACACCAATGGAGCTACACTGCTTCCAGCATTGGAGCTTATGTAGTTGGCACTGACTAGATATCTCTGAGCAACATGGTGTGGATAAATGTAGATGTTATATACAGTTGTTGGTCTTTCCTCAGTGTCTAGGAGTCATTAAAATCTGGTTAAAAACCAGCTGGATGTTTTCTTAAAGGGGTTCTTTGGTCTTCAATCAAAATTTATTTCAGTCCTTCAGTCCTTTGTACCTGTCCACAAACTATTGTATTATCATAGGTGAAAGAAGAGTGATTGGTGGTGTGGATTTGTGAATGTCTAATTTCATCACTGAAGAAAAATGTGTTTGGTCTACCAAAGTCCTGTATTCACTGGTTTCCTGAGTGTCCCAGATAATCTTATCCATTCTGAATGAAACAGTTGAACTTCTGTATTGCCCAGCATTATATGGACAGAGTGGAATGGCAGCTGAAATTAATTTACTGCCCAAAGGATAAAGCATTAACACAGACCTTCTGAGAATCAAATGCAACCAAATTCAAGACCATTTACCAAACTGATTGACTAATTGAGGAGGAAAATTTGAATCACACAAATTACCTATATTGTAACATCCCTCTCTCCTTTTCCCTCCCCTACCCCCTCAGTGAAACAGCTACAAAAAGATAAGAAGATTTTCTCCCCTTTCACTTGGAAAATTGAGCTTGGGGTTTGAGCACTTTTCCAGGACAGCTAGGGTTTAATCTTCAGGGAGAAAGGCCTTGAGTGAGCAACTCCAAGCTGTTAGATAAGCACTTTGACTCATGTGCCAGCAAAATCAGTGTTACTTGGGGGTGAAAGAGGTCCTGATTTCATACACATGTAGTAGGAAATCTTGGAGTAAGCCAATGGAGTGAGCATCTGAAGTTATATGGTGCCTAGAAGATGGATCCTTGTTGCATTTAATGTCTATTAAGTGTGGGGTAGTGAAGCATCAGGAATGGAACTCTTCTGTGTACTGAGAAACAGAACTTCAGGTGTTTGGCAAATACTAGTGTTCAGACTTCTGTGCCTGTGGAGCTTAAATGTTTTTGGCCTAGGGAGATCTGAGCAGGAATCACAGCTGTATTTCTGGAGATGCACAGTCTTTTTTGGGCAAGCTGCCATTTCATAAGAAACCTATGCACCTAGCTCAGAGCTTTGGATTCCAATAGCAAGCATCTAAGAAAAAAAAAAATTGCCTAACTAAGATCCAGTCACTTGTATGGAGCCAGCACTGATTGCTATTGATTTCAATGAGAATGGGACAATTAATTTAGGAACTTTTGTTCCTAAATGTAACCTACTTAATGGAAATCCTAAATCTTCAGATGAGTCTTGAGAGATATTTGAGTAATTCTAAAGAGTGGAATCAGAGTTTTGCCTTAGGAATGTGCTTTCTAGAAATTCTGTTCATGCATTATTTCTACTTTAGTGCAATATCAAATACAGTTAAAATTGGAAAAGAACTTTGTTTGTATAAAGTATTTGGATTTGTGCATGCACTGTTTGTAAATATGGCTATTGGTAATGATTTGCAAAATTGCATTTAATTGTATACCTGTTCATATTGTTTGCACGAGTGACTGTTTCTGCCACATCACACTGTATTACATGGCTTTTTAAAATGTATTTTTGAAATTTAGCCCTGATTATCCTTCTTAAGACATAAGAAGAGATTAAACTTCATATATCAGCTTCTTTCTCTTTAAAGCTTATTAGCATCTAATCAAGATTAGATACATGGTCAGACTTCTGGAGGAGGTGTGTCAGCATGCAATAACATGTAGAATCCAGTGCAAAGTGTTCCGTTTTTGTTCATTCTAGTTAAAGTGGCAGAAAAGCTATATGACTGCTGCAAAGTGAAATATTTTGATGAATACCCCAAAGGAGGTTCTTTCCATGGTTTTCGTATTCATTCAATGTTTCTGATGTTTGTTGTTTTTTTTTCTTCAGGAAGTTGATACATCAAATAAAGGAGGAGAACAGTTTTCTCTGAAATAGTATGATTTACTTGAGACAGTAGTGATCACTATTCTATAATTTTAAATAACTATATGTTTCTGATTTGTCTTCTATCACAGAATAATTTGTTAAGCTGTTAGCGAAAAGTAAGCCCCAGCAGTATTATAATAGTCAAAAGTCTAGTATTTACCAAAATACCTTTCTGACCTAGAGAAGTTGCTGTAATATATTTTGAATCAATGGGATTTAATTTTTAAAGAATATTCTTCACTTCCTGCTATAGAAACATGATTTGAGTTGTATATAAGATTACAAAATGGTTTCTACCTTTGGCATAAAACTTCCTGAGCTAGATTTTCCTCCATTAATTTAGAGAGTTGTGTCATCTGCTGATTTCAGGAGGTGCAAGAACAAATCCTTGCTTCGCTATTACTCTCCCCAAACATTTTATTTCATAACCATGTAGTCAATACTTTAAAAATAAAACTTTCCTACAAATTGCGGTAGCATATAATTCTGTCTCCTATGAGAATCCATACATTCCCATTGACAGGGGTTTACCACAAAGCCTCTCTTAAATGACTGTCATCTGTAAGGAATGCGCACATAAACATTGCATTCTTCTCCGGGAGCTTTCTTTACAAACTATAATATCCTTAAACAAAAATAACAGCTGCCCAGCCTTCCTTTCTCTCTTTCTCTCTTTCTCTCTCTCTCTTCTCTCTCTCTTTCTCTCTTTTCCCACCCACCCCCCCCCCCCCCAAATTCTTGGAATTGTGTGTATTGACAGAATTGAAATGTTGGCTCTAAAAGGAAAATGTGAAGTTTTGTAAATCTGCAGTTACATCTACCAGGGAGAAAAAAAAAATTAAATCGTGCTTTCTTTTTATCTCCTAACCTGCTAGTCAGGCATTAAAATAAAAAGAAACACGGGTTCCTTTTGCCTTGCCTTGCCTTTTCCTTTCCTTTTCCTTCCCTTCCCTTTCCCTTTCCCTTTCCCTTTCCCTTTCCCTTTCCCTTTCCCTTTCCCTTTCCCTTTCCCTTTCCCTTTCCCTTTCCCTTTCCCTTTCCCTTTCCCTTTCCCTTTCCCTTTCCCTTTCCTTCCTTTTCTTTTTTTTTTTCTTTTTTTTTTTTTTAATTTTCTTTTTCCCATTTTTCAAGACAGCTACTTCTGTCATCAGGAGAATTTTTAGATCCAAAATCTCATGCTATTATTGAGCCAAGACTCCCCTTAAAATTCCCTTTAACATACTGAAAATAGCTAAAAATTTTTATTGATTCCTCGTGTGTACACGTATGCCTGTAAAAATAATTGAAAAGCTATCAGAAACTGTTACATCTGCACTTTTTGTGCAAAACAGAAACTCCGGTTGTTCCTCAGAGTTTTAAAATTTTAAGCTATCATTAAGAAGGGTGAGTCACAACATTTATATGATTGATATGATCTTGTTGTCTACTACCAATCTATATTTTATCAAACACAATTTTAACCTGGACAGCTGAATGAACCATGTCAAGAGTAACTACAGATGCCTTGTCGAGTAAACCCTCATACAGCTTGGATTCATGTTATTATATATGAATATAAACAGACTAAATGATATTTCAGTTATGCAAAAAAAAACAACTAAAGTAAGCTCAGGCATTATTTTTGGTGAGCCATACGGCCTATAGATTTTTTTAACTGCCCTTGACAAATCTTTTAATGAACTCAGTTTAAGAAGAATAATGTTTCCAATTTGCTTTGTATAATCTGTGTTGAAAATGGAGTAAAATAATTTTCATGTCACATATCATTTTCTGCTCCACATAAACATACACATAATCTGATATTTCTTGAAATAGTAGGGTAGATTTCTGTATAATTTAGGAAATTAAATTGAGTTTTAAGACATGAGTTTTATTTAACGGAGTCCTATTAATTCCTTTAACATTGGCAGAAAACAAGTTTAGTACAGGTAAAAACATTCTGAGGCAGACAGATGTGTTTGAACTGTACCACAATTCAAAACATCTATGCATTTTCTGCATTTTGGTTTTCTCCTCACTTGGAGGCTGAAGGTGCCAGTGCAGGTTTAAAACTGATTTGAAATAGATTCCAATAAAACTTAGAAAACACATGAGTCTAAATAGGTTCATAGAATAGTGGAATAAAGTGTTTACCTTAAATAAAGTAATTTAATAAGGATTTATTCTATAATTTTTCTCTGAGTAGCAGAAAAGTGTTAAGTAAAATTAGATCTGTTGCTGTAATCTTGTGGTCTTGTTTGTTGTTTTTTTTAAATAATGTTTTTTAAATTAAAGAAGCGTTGGAACACACCTATAAAGATAAAGGTTTGATTTCCACCAGTTTCTCCAAATGAATGTTGTGGACCAAGCCTAATAGCAAAATCCATACTCTGGATAATAAATTATCCATGCACTGTATATTAGCTAGGGCAGTCAGATTCCAGGTCTATTACCAAACAGTGAAGTTAGCCTTGTAATGAAAATAGTTTTTATTCTCAGCTTCTTTTTTGTGTATGTTCATCTTAATGTCAAACAACATCAACAGGGAATTTGCCAGTAACCTTGGTTTAGACTCAGACTTAGAGTTTTATAATTTATCATTAGCTCCTTCGAACTTTTCCAGATTATAGGAGGAAAGAAAGCAAAACCCAGCTGGACTATGGTCCAGCAACTGTGGCATACAAATGTCTTAGTTTTAAAAAGATACTCTATAAAAGATTTCCCATATGCTTTTTTATAACTCAAGACCATACAGCACGGCAATTTAATTTCCACCAAAAAAGAATAAAAGGCAGTGTTACCTGAAACACCCAGAATCTGAGGCATGTTATAGTGCCTCTCTATATATCCTTCAGCATAATATAGTGCCTCTCACTCTCCTTCAACCCTCATCTCTAAGAAATCCTAAGAAAGAGGGCTCTTTGGAAATGAAGCGACGATCAGATATTGATTACAGAAATAGATATGCGATTTTAAGATACTACCAGTGGTGCTGCTCTTTGTTATTGCCAGTCTGCTGAAAAGCTGAAAATCTCACATTATCTTCCGTGTAAAGACAGCTGAGTTAGTTTAAATACTGTTCCCCATGTAGAAAAACTAATCAGTCTGACTTTGAAAAGAAACAGAAGAGCAAATAATATTGTTACAGATGGAGCATTTCTGATGTCTTTTTCTTCTTCCATTCAAGTTGTTCTATTATTTAAGGGACTCCAGCCATTTTTCAACCTGAATAACAGACATATGGATATTATTTAATGAAATTGTAGATAATAATTTCATTAATTGAAATGGCACGAAGAAGACCAAAATATAACCTAGAAGAGCTTAGAACTGTAACTGTCAAGCGATTCCTGCAATTTTCAAATTTGCAATTCTATTGATCCAATTAATACTTCTGATCAGTTTCACCATCACGATTCAGTGAGCATCAGAATATTCATTAAATTGTTCACATTCGTACTTACAGAACTGCAATGCATTAAATGACAGAGGTGATAATTCCTTTCTGAAAATTGTGGACAACTGAAGTAAGAAACAATAGCAAGTACCTGGCACAATGCCAGATCAAATAATTAGGAGAAAACAATCCTCAAATCATTTGTTTCATTTGACATGTACTTTTTGTCAACCAGAGAGAGTATTTCAGCCAGTCTCAGAAGTTAACCTGAGTCTATTTTATATTATATTTAAAACTATATGGTAGCTGGGTTATTTGTAACAGAAGCAGTAAGCCTCAAATAAAAGGTTAACAAATGCAATATCAAAATAATATACTATATTGATCTGTTTTGTTTTATTTAAAAACAGGAGTATATGCCTTTAGTGGGCTCTCTGTTTTTCTAGGAGGCATTTATTTATTATTATCTTAGCGTTGGTGGAATATTATTTATAAAAATTACTGCCTAAGTATATCCTAAAATATCACTGTATAGAATGCTTTTTTTTCTATATTGTCATCAGTCTCTAATTTATCATAATTTCAAATATGTGCTTTCTCCATAATTTTCCCAATGAACCAGGGAAATACAGTAATGATCAGTTTTTATATTCAACTGCCCTAATCAATAATAGTTTGAAGAAGCAAACATTTAGTTTAATAAGATTCTGAAATAGAAATGGCTAGCAATTAATTTCACTTCTAGGAACCTTGATTAAAATTTCTTAAGAAGTGTACATGGAAGCTGAACAGCTTGCTTTGAACAATTATTTTGCTTTGATTGTTGGTTTGAGGTTGCAGGATTTGAAGGGGGATTATAAATGTAGGACCAGATTATGGTGCTTTTTCTACAGGGACCACTTTTTACTTTGCTTTTTACTACAGAACCACTGAAAATGTTCATTATTCTCCATGAATATGAGGTTCCCAGCAAATATGAAATATAAGCAAGAATGTACATAAGCACAGGAAGTGTGATCTGCAAACTTTCTTTGTGGGAACAAATTAAACCCACAAGACTGCCCACACATGAAATATTTAGCCTTGAAAAGGTGAAGATTAATTAACCATGCACTTTCACCCATTTGTTTAACTTACTACCTAGGCATTTGTTCACTAATTTTAGAAAATAAAGATGTTTAGTTATTACTAGCTAAACAACTGAATGAATTTTTAGCTATCAAAGTAGTCTTTATCATAATCTCCTTTACCCTGTAATATTAAACAATGCAAGATGTGATTGCATCCCTTTATCATAGATTTATTTCTAACTTTCAGGTATATTGCATTTATGTATTATCTTTAAACTCTATAAAGTGAAAAATTGTTCAAGCAGATTTATTGAATGTTCATGTTTTTTTAGCAGATAATAAGAAGATGTCACTTTGAAGAGGTTAACAGTAAAAATTAATATATTTTGCATAAAAATAATTTTGAATTATCCTATTGCATACTCTCATACTTTATCAGAATTATACCCCCTGTATCAGTAAATAATGTAACAAAGGAACTTCTTTATGCCTGATATAAATCAATGATTGCTGCCTTAATTTAAAAGTTGAGTGATGATAAGATGCTGCGACTCAATAAATTTGAGCTGCTAATATTATGCAGGAGAACATAAAACCTCTTTATGCATTATTATGTAGTAATAATGTATCCCTTCCCAATCACTGGCATACCTATCTTTCCTAGCTTGCCGATAGCATGCATAATAAAAAGTTTGCAGAATGTGGAGAAATTCTAGTTTTCATATCCCTGCATTATGAATCCCTGTAGCTATTATAAAAATACTAAAACCCTTAAACTATGAGGATAAAATACAATTTACCGAGTACATTTTCTTTTTATTGCCTTTGAAGATAGTTTCAGTTGTCTACATAGACATATACAATGTTTTAAGGGTTGAAATGCGCTTATCTTTCCTTTCTTAATAAAAGATACAACACCACCACCACCACTTCGAATGATAAACAAACAAAAGCAAGCAATAACTTACTGCTTGCCTAAGTTGACCTCAGGTATCAGAATCAAGGATTGCTTTTGTTGGCTCTGGCATTAGCTAAACTAAATCCTAAAGTGTATTCTTAGATGGTGTGAAGTTGGTCTAATTGCATTCAAGTGAAGTGACACTGCTGCAGATCGGGGCCCTTACAGGACCAACCACGGGCCCACGTTTCAGAATTAACCGGGGATAAGACTGATCGTTTTGTAACTGTTTAATAGTGGATTTGCAGCCGATTAGTTCTTTTCGACCTTGTCTCTTTAACCTTGTGCAAATATCTCAGTGAAAGAAGAAACAGAATGGAGAGGGTGCAACAGGATGATAAGGAAGATGTAATATTTTTAGTGCAAGAAATTAACCATTTAATATACATTCAGTGTGAACTTTGTGATTTGTGGTTGATGTATGGGTGTTTCTTTTCACTTTTTAAAAAATATAGTCCCCTCAACCTTATAGATCAGCTGGAAAAAGAAGAGAAAGTATAGTTTATTGTAATGTATCTAAGACAGGAATGAGAAAGAGGGGGGGATATTTTTTCCTATATTGGAATAAGTTCACAAATAATAGTTTTGAGAGGTTTCTTCAACATAAATCATACCATTCTAGTTCAAAGTAACACATTCAAACAATCTTGCAAAATATACAAACTAGTAAATTCAGGGCAGTAATTTAGATATGGTTGTTTATGTTCTCACCCCATTTTGCTAAGTGTGAAAGGTTGAAAGCAAGGGTGGAGATCACAATCATTTTGGTCCTGGCTTTAAGTAAAATAAATTGTAAAAAGGGAGTTATTGCCTAACTTAAGGAAAGCTTTTGCAATACTCACATTTCCTTTTGAACACAAGTTTCATTCACTTTAAAAAACTGTTCACTGGTGGAATACAGGAATAATTTTTTTGTTGTTTTTGTTTCAGCAACAGAAGTGAATAAATATGCTTATGGCCAGTGTTTACAAAATTTGCTAATGATCTCACTAATGGAAGTTAGATTATGGAGTGTGTTTTGCATCAGGTTTATGCCCAGAGCAGCCATTTTACAAGGACTCCCTGATACATGTTAATTTTTACTTTTGGATCTGCAGTTCTTCAATTAGAAGAACATATATTATGAGGAACTTTCAGTGAGTACATTTACATGTACTTGCTTTTTTTGTTTGTTTATTTGATTTGTTTTGTTTTTAAATCCTGTGAATCTTCTTTACACATGAACATTTCAATTAGAAAAAACATGTCCTGATTATTTGAAGCTTAAATACATGAATTTCTTAAATTAATCCACCATACCTAGCTTCCATTGGTTTATGATTCTAAAAAGTGTATTTGTATGATAAGGTATGATAAGATTTTCCACCTTGTTTGTCATCTAGAGCAAGTCAAGTTTTAGATTGACAGCATAGATAAGTAATTCCTATTTTTTAGAGCAGGACCAGAGCTGAGCAAAATGATTCAGGTGAAATTTCAGATCTGGTATTTGTTTCAGATCTGATAAAGAGATTATAGAAAGTATTTTACAGAAGTTTTGATTAGAGACTGCAGGGCCAAGTCCTGGTAGTGTTCAAGACAATGAAAAAATATCCAATTAATTACAGTTAAGAGAAAAACAGGAACAGAACAGGTAACCTCTATTAGATTTTATTGCTCTCCTCTTGGACTGTTTCAGATCCACACTAACTTTCCATTTTCCCTGACCTCCAGGGCATACTATTTGCAGTAGTCACCCTTGATGCAATCAAGGACTGTGTTCTGTGAACCTCCCCCACTGAAGTTCTGCTGTGAAAGGATCACACCCTTGCACACTGGGTTACAAGGCTGTCATTTTGAGGCCTTCATCAATGGCCAAGTGGAGAAAGCAAGTTCCCAAGCAGAGAGAGGGATACCTTGCATTCTGACTTTGCTCCCATATCAATATTATCCTTCAGTTTAGTAAGAACACAAACAAATCTTGAGGATCTTATTCTGATTTAATATAATTTAACACTGAACTCTAGAGTTCAATTTAAGAAAAGATTTTAATATTTCACGTTGCAGAGACTTAACCTCAGTAGGAAGAGTGAGATGACTAAATATTGATGTCTAATAGTAATTGTATTAACTAGTAAACAAAATTTATTCATTAAAATATAAAAACCTCAATATTAGACTCATAGGTTGGAAGAGAGTCAAAGCCTGAAATTTAAGGAAAAGAGAGAAACAGCAAGTTTTCAAGCTTCCCTCCATTATTCCAATAATCTTGATTATTTAAATTTTGATTGTTTTATGTTACAGTCAAAAAAATGGCATCTCTAATACAGGTAAACTCGTAAAGCTACTAAACCCATCAATTAACTTTGCACCAGTGACAAGCTAGCCATCTCTTGAAAAAGTTTTGTGGTTTGACAATTTAGAAAAAAATAAATAATTAATCTGAAGATTTCAGTTTTTTTTTAAACTCTGAACCCCTTCCTTTGCTTACCATTGATTTTCATCCATGGAATTAAACAAGTACTAGCCATTAGTTTACTTTTACAGTTGCTCATTACCCATACCTCATATACTTTTTCACAGAATCACAGAATTGCCTTAGTTGGAAAAGACCTTAAAGATCACCAAGTTCAACTTTTTACTAATTATAAAGTAAGTATATCTTTTTAGAACAGATTTCCCATTCACCAGGTTATCATCCTTCAGGTGCTAGAATTTTAGAACCATACCGTATTAAAGAGCAAATATTTATTGCATTCTTATGTGCTTCTTTATTTATCAAAATATTGTCAGAAGTTTTTAAACTTCTCTTAACTCCCCTTTACGTTCCTTGGACACTGGACACAAACCAACCTGTTGGTATGGGCAAGTGTATGAGTACTCTTAACAAACACCTCACATGAGAAAATGAAATGCTATATAATGTGCGCTAAAAGGATGAAGAAGATCAAAGGATATTGGAAGTTAAATGAAAATCTGAAAATTCCAGCAGTAAATATGATTTTATGCACTTTCATAGAATATCTGTAGTGTTAATCCCAACTTCATGACATACCTATAGATCTCCATGTATAATAAAGACAAACACAAACCTACATTTATGCTCAGTCTTAAACTTTAAATACTCCCAACTATTCACTGAGGGATTCCTTTGCCACAGAAAATCTACCAATACATATTTTTACAGGATGACTCATTGACTTATCTTCCTGTATTTAATTTAATTTCTTGGGCAGAATTTGCACAACAAATAGCTGCTGAGGTTTCTGACTGTTTTCTTTTTCAAGTTTTCCTTTTGAGGAATCCTTTCAACCTCGGTTGGATTTAATGTACTTCTTTGTGGAGCTCTTGAGCTGCAGATATGAAGGGGAGACTTAACATTGCCATAGTAGGTCCTGTCTGCCTTCTTCTTTCAGTAAGCGCAATCCAAACATGGATGGGAAAATAAACTCTCAGTTTCATCAGTGATATAACAGACTGGTTAAGACTTATATTTATTTTTTAAAACTCAAGAATTCAAATGTCCACATATATTTATGCATGCCTACGTGCCCATTCACAATCAACAATTAGAGGTCAGACTGCTGAAACCACTGCAATATGTTTTTAGTTATTTCAGTGTGTATTACAGTGGAGATGTGGTTAAATGGTAAGTAGTATTTTTTTCTAAAGGTATTCACTTTGAAGAACTTGTAGTTTTTCAAATCTACTGAATGTTCACAGTTCTCACTGATTTCAGTCTGTATATTCCTTCAGAAAATCATGCCTAATATGCATCACTGCTGAGGTGACAATTCTTAGGCTTTTTTAAAGTGTTCAGTGGAAAAACATTACAGTGGAATCTTTTTACTCTTGATGACGTTGGGTAGACCACATATCCCCTGACATAAGTGTGCCCTTTTGGATGAAAATATGTGATGTAGGATGGAAATTCATAATAATAGTGTGTTATAGCAAATAGCAAAACATCCTAGAGAGAGGATGGATACTCAAGGCAACCAAATGCTATTCCCAAATATGCTGCAACACCACATCCAATTAAATGGTTTGGAAGACTGAAAATATTTCAAGACGGTGTATTAATTTTTTATTAGAAACTGAATTATTTAAATCAAATTAGATTTTTGCATGGTGGTATAAAACATATAAAACTCTTTAAAACTGACAAAACCAATTTCCATTGCCTATTTCTGAGGGGCTTGGAGGTGAGGGGAGATACTTGATTTTTTTACTGTGGTATTGGAGTTTGATGCATATAGGAAAAAAGTAGAGTAACATAGTCTTAAGCTAATTAATATATATATTCAAAGCCATGTTTTATATGAGAAATTGTATAGCATAGGCAGATAAAGCAATAACTCATTATATAAAATCCTCAATAAGAGGCAGAATGTTCAGGAGCCTCAATAAAGCCAGCTTTCAGGTAAATACGGCTGGAACTATGAAGAAGCAGACAAAATGCACCAGATGGAGAAGCAGCTGGTTTATGGGTAGTAGGAGAAAGATGTTTCATTTTTCTCCTTGTTTTAAACTTCATATATTTGCGTGTGTGTAACTAAATATTTAAGAATGTGCACCGAATAATAAATATTACAGAGGACATACTTCTTAATAAAATACTCTTTTTTTTCCTGGTAGACAACAGGAATAAATTTCAATCGTCTACATGCCCTTAAGTGCTTCCTCTGGATCTGTAGCCAACACACACCTGTATTATTTCTTATACCTCCCAGTGTTCAAACAGCACTAGAAGGAGGAAACATTTACAAGGATGGATGTATTTGGCTGCCCTTGTTGGGACTGAGGATATAATCCCATAGAAATGTCCATTTCCTCCCTGATTAGGGAGTCTACAGTGAGATTATATACTCTGCCCCTTTGTACCATCTTTGAAAAAAGATGACATAATCGTTATGAAATACGAAGTTTCACAACTCATATGGATCACAGCAATGTAGATACCCATAGGTCTGAATGTAGCAACCTCTAAACCAGACAGAATGTGCCTACATCATTAAAATCTCTGCTGAGTCAATGCAACATCTGCAACAGGAAGAAAATGAAGAGAGAATGGTTAATAATAAAGGGGTAAAGACTGAAGATGTGCTTGACTCTTTATATAAATGCAGTTGTCATGATCGAATTCTAAGAGGCTGGCAAGACAAAATATTTCAGAATTGCTGCCATAAAGCTTGCAGCTTCCTGTGCCTGACATACATCATTAGTATGAGCAGGTACTACTATGTAACAATTAAGGAAATGTGCCAGAAAATTAGGCATCTGGGTTTGATATTGCCAGGGAAAGAAGACTGTCTGCTTAGCTATATTATACTTAACGTTGCAAGACAAAGTTGTTCATGATCTCACAGATTGGAGGCCATCTGGGTAAGGCCTGTGAGTGAACAGATAATTAATCAAGTAGAGAAATATTTCCACTTTATGGAAGCCATTGCCCTTTGGAATGAAATCCAGTGCCAACACAGGTGGGAACAAATATAAAAATGAAGGTGGAAATGTGGAGCCAAGCACATTTGCTGTGGAATGGAGAACTGAGATATTGGCAACAGAGCCATCAGCTTCAGCAGACATGGGCTGCACAGGCAGGCATCATCTGTCATGGAATTTTAAACAGCGTTGAGTTTATAAGGTGACTGGGTCCTATGCTTGGAAGCAAATAGCTGCTTTATTTTGAGAAATTAATGCTTTTTATCTGTCTAGCTGCCCCTCAGTAACACAATCCCACTTCCTAAGCAGGGGGAGTGTAAATGAACACTAAGCCAACTCTAAAAACCAGGTATGTGGTTTCTGTTGAATGGAGAAGTCTGGCAGCAACAAAATGACTGTTGTCTACATCAGTGTCCTGGAAAGCCCATCTGGCTGCTTATGCTGCTCCTGAGGCAGGTGTTGGTGTGGCATGGTGCCCTGCTTTGGGCAGGTAGGAGACAATAGCAGAAACTATTGCTTCTAGAAGGAATTGTAGAATCACAGAATCATAGAATGCTGGGTTGGAAGGGACCTCAAGAATCCTCTTGATCCAACCTTTCTTGTTAGGAAAATGATTTAGAATAATCAACACCAGCTGCTGCAGTGAGTAGCTGGGCTCTCCTACTATTTTTTACCTTTCTCTTTCAGCTGATTATTCTCCCTTCTCATCTTACAACATAGAAGTGACTTGATGGTAGCCAAGTCCTTGTCACTGGGAAAAAAAAAATAAATCTTTGTCATTTCCGTTCAGAAATCTTTGCACAGTGACACTGAGCAACTTAGGAAGTGCCTTGCAGCCATCAGCGCTTAGATGTTTTAGTGCAATGCTGCTTTCAGTTACACTTTCAATTAAGATTTGAGATGAAGAAATGGGCTGAGCTGTAATATTGCTACCCATTTCATTTTGCAAGAAAGCAGCTGGAGGACCAAAATATCTTAATAGACAATGACACCTTCGTTGAATGTTAGATCACATAACATATGCTGGACAAAAAAGTCTAAATAAATTACACATTTGGCAACTCAAAAGTGCTTGATGTAAGCATTGCCTTTTTATATATAATAAAATGCTTATAAACTAGGTTTTGGCATTTTAAAATTTATATATTTTCATTTTTTCTTTGAATAGCCTTTCTGTTAATTAACTTTTAATCCAAACCCATACTTAAATATAAAAATATGAATGAAATTTGTTGCTTATTTTATAGAAATTTTTTGAATTTTCAATTTAAAATGTTGACATTCTGCATTTGTTCTGGGCCAGTGTTATTTTCAAATTTTGGATTCGTTAATAAAATGGAAAATCAGTTTCTTCCCCTGATAGAGGACACTGTGAGGAACACTAAAGGAATAAAAAGGAAAGACATCTGTTGGGTTTTTAAAATGTCTTCAATCTTGAGATAGAATTTTCTCACAACTGGCAAAGAAGTCATGGATGCAGTTGATTTTAATGCTTCTTTCAACTTTTAACATGATTGTACAGAAGTGAATGTGAGAGCACTAAACTGTACAAACTTCATTGAAAGTTTCCTACTTGAATCTGGTGTTTCAAGGGAAGTTAAAAAGTCATTAGTAATGGGGAATAATGTGAAATACCTGATATCTAATATGTAAAGCGTTTAAGGAATCATCTCTTTTCTAAAATGTCAGAAAGCAGAAAGAGAATATGCTCTGGGATCTTCCCTATTTCACTCTGAATACTGTAATGGAACACATGGTCTCCTTATTTATTATAAGCAGGAAACCCCACAATTCATTTCAGACACAGAGAAATGCCTGTAATTTTTGACATTTTCTGTACCATTTCTCTATGTTTACGATCTTTTCCTGAGGGAATATTTATTTTAGAAACCACCACAGAAAATCACAGGCCTCAAAAATCAAAGGAAAGGACATGGATATGAAAAACTGAAGGCACAGTGGTATATAAAAAAAGGAACTAAAAGTAAGTGAAGTAAAAAGAGCATTTAATTGCTAATTAAAAAACGTCCACATTTAAAGGCCAAGTAATGGAAACTCTACTGATGAGGAAATCTGTATGTATGAACAGATGCAAAGAAAGTAATTATCCATCTTGTTATATTTCCTTTGAATTACGAATTATTATGACTTTAAAGTATGTGTTTAGGAAGAAATATGGCTAAAAAAGCCCCTCAAGTATGTACTCTGACCAACGCATTAGATTCAGGACAAATGGAAGCTTTTCTGTGGCCCTTCAGTAAATGAGCTCACAAATTCAGGACAGACTTGAACTATGTTCTTTCTTTGTGAAAGAATAATTTACAAAAAGAAAGCTGCTGAAATGCATATTAACACACAAAAAACAAGATACAGTATAATGTTTCAATAAAGGAGAAACTATGTTGTAAAAGAGATTATCTCCTGTTATAAAAAAAAAAAATGAGGATGTCCTTCACTGATCTATACAGAGAGATACATGAATACATGAGTAAATATGAGTTTTGGCATTTTTAATAACTGTCTTTCTTTTATTATCGTGATACTTTTTACTCCATTAATTAAATCAATATCCATGGTATAGTGCTAACAGAGAAAGCAGATGGAAAAGGTAATGATTGAGTGGCTGATGGCTATTTTGCACTCACTGTACATTCTCTGCAGGAAGACTCAGGCCATCTGAGCTTAGTCATGTTGCAGAGCCAGGGCAAAATACATGCAGTTTAGGTGATAATCAAGATTAATGACTAAAAATGTAAAAATGCAGGTTTTTTGAGGGTGTTTTGTGATTCTGTGATTCTGTGATTCTTCTTTGTTGACCTGGCACTTTTTCTCCCCATTGTATTTTAAATTGATTTACAAATTATTTTATCTGGGATAGCCAAACATTCCCAAAGAACAAAATTAAAATTCATTGTGCTTAAAGTCTTCCATTTTGGACTGGAGAAAGAGATGACCCTTAAGAGATCCTTTCTCTTACTCATTTATGGTTTCATCATCTTTTTAACAATGATGTTCTATCAGCGATAATAATGCCTCTGACATCTGCTTTATAAATGCATAACAACTTTTCCTAAGAAGTGGCCATCCAGTTGTGAAGTGTGCTATAGAAAGGTTAGAGCAGAATTAAAGGTCTGGTATTTTGCCATTAGCTTGATATAGAGGCAAAGTTATTTGGAAAACTACTTCTTTCCACTGTATCTTGGTGTCATCCCTATGGGAGAGGTCTGATTTTCCCAACAGCCCATCCTTTTCATAAGCTCTCCAGAGACTAGTGACCATTATGATAAAGGACAGATGTGCTTGTGGGGCAGATGCTTTGTGCTCTAAGGTCTTGGTGGTCTGGTTTGGGTTCCAGTGCTTTGGATTCAGTTTGTGTGTCTGGTTACTTCCATGCAACACTAGGTAGATGATCCTTGTTTCTTTAAGAGGGTCAAAGTGCTTTTTTATTATGAAAAATAAAATACTAAAGGAAAGATAAATAGGTGAGCTTGCTTTTTTTACAACCAATAAGAAATTACCAAGAAATCTCTTGCTAAGGAATATAGTATCTTGATAGTGGAAAATGGAAAAATATTTAGGACCTGCTTAATGAAAAAATTAATTGCCTGATAATATTTTTGCATAGTTGCAGTGGAAGAGTACAAAATGTATCATTCCTGTATTTATCAAACTGCCTTCTGACCTGCATTTAATAAAACTTGACCACAGTTATGAATACAAAAACAGATAAAAAATTATGTGAGTTAGTTTATAGGAAAAACCCAATAGATTTCTGATTACTTTTTACTACATCCAGAATCCTTTCCTCTAAGTATGGGGTTTTTTAGTTAATACTGGACTTATGTGAGAGTGTAGACATGTACCTGTCAGTTATGTGCTGCACTGTGAATATGTTTGGGGTATACCACGAAGAGGAAATGCAGTATTCATTGTAATAATCTAATAAAACAGCATTATGTATTTTAAATATGTAAATTATAGCTATGGTGTATAACGCTGTGTTAAGACAGCATTAGGAAAAATGAAGTTCCTATTAGAAACAGCCCTTACTGAATTCTATCACCACATGCTGGTTAGTAACACATGCCAGCAAGAGCTGTGTATCTGAATGAAAAGCTTAATAAGGCCACCGTCTGACAATGAAGTAAAATACAGTTTGGATGGTTATGGAGCTTTACGAAATACTAGATATTAAAAACTGCACATGCACTTCACAACCAGTCAAGGTTCTCCATGACCTATCTCAACTACATAAATTTCTTCAAAATATGTAACTTTGAGGGAAATTTTGCTTATAGGGATTCCCTACATGCTTACAAAATTGAACAAGGTAAAAGCATTGGATACTGGGAATGAATGCTTTGGGTTTTCTAGGAATTTAACATCCAACTTGAAGGAGTACCCGGTTAACTATAGACTGGTCAGCATCACCTCCATCACTGGAAAGGTGGTGGAACAACTTATTCTTGGCGCTATCTCTGGGCATATCAAGGTTGAGGGGGTGATTAAGAGCAGTCAACATGGTTTTACCAATGGGAAGTCATGTTTGACCAACTTTATAGCCTTCTATGAGGATGTAACTAGGTGGATAGATGATGGAAGTGCACTAGGTGTGATTTATCTTGATTTCAGTAAAGCATTTGACATCGTCTCCCACAGCATCTGCACAGCTAAACTGAGGAAGTATGGTCTGGATGATCAGGTAGTGAGGTGGATTGTGAACTGGTTGAAAGGAAGAAGTCAGAGAGTTGTGGTCAGTGGGACAGAATCTAGTTGGAGGCCTGTGACTAGTGGCATCCCTCAGGAGCTGGTACTGGGACCAGCACTATTTCAATATTTTCATCAACAATCTGGATGCTGGATGAGGGAATAGAGTGTGCGCTTAGCAACTTTACTGATGACACTAAACTGGGAGGAGTGGCTGACACACCAGAAGACTGTGCTGCAATTCGGCAAGACCTAGACAGGCTGGAGATTGGGGCAGGGAGAAATTTAATGAAATACAAAGGCAAGTGTAGAGTCTTGCATCTGGGGAAGAACAACCCCATATACCAGTACAGGTTGGGGGCTGACCTGCTGGAAAGCAGTGTAAAGGAAAGGGACCTGGAGGTCCTGGTGGACAGAAGGATGACCATGGGTCAGCAATGTGCCCTTTTGGCCAAGAAGGCCAATGGCATCCTGGGGTGTATTAGAAAAGGTTGTAGGTCAAGAGAGGTTCTCTTCCCCCTCTATTCTGCCCTGATGAGGCTTCATCTGGAATATCGCGTCCAGTTCTGGGCTGCTCAGTTCAAGAAGAACAGGGAACTGCTTGAAAGAGTCCAGCACAGAGCCGCAAAGATGATTAAGGGAGTGGAACATCTCCCTTATGAGGAAAGGCTGAGGGAGCTGAGTCTCTTTAGCTTGGAGAAGAGGAGACTGAGGGGTGACCTCATCAATGTTTATAAATATGTTAAGGGCGAGTGTCAGGAGGACGGAGCCAGGCTCTTCTCAGTGATGTCCATTGATAGGACAAGGGGCAACAGATGCAAACCGAAGCATAGGAGGTTCCACGTAAACGTGAGGAACAACTTCTTTACTTTGAGGGTGACAGAACCCTGGAACAGGCTGCCCAGAGGTTGTGGAGTCTCTTTCTCTGGACACATTCAAAACCCACCTGGGCATATTCCTGCTTGATGTACTCTAGGTGACCCTGCTCTGGCAAGGGGGTTGGACTAGATGATCTTTTGAGGTCCCTTCCAACCCCTAAGATTCTGTGATTCTGTGATTCTGTGAAAATATACACAAAAGCATGTTGTAAGGGCAGTTACTCCTATGGCAAAGTATGTCACTCTGGTAAGTCTGACCTCAGTGCTGGGGAAAGTTATGGAACAGATAATCTTGAGTGCCATTGCATAGTACATGCAGGACAACCAGGCTCAGTCAGCATGGGTTTATGAAAGGCAGGTTCTGCTTGACTAATGTTGGCCTAACTGACCACAAAGAACAGGCCATGTGGCCACCCACTCCTCCCCCTGCACTGGTCACAGGCAAAACAGACTCAACTTGGGGAAAAAAGAATAATTTAATTTATCACTAATCAGATGTACACAGGGCAAGAACAAAACAAAGAACAGGGCTTAAATACATTACTCCACCCTTTCCTTCTTGCCGGGCCCGATTTCTCTACCTCCTTCCCCCAGTGGCACAGGGGGACTCCAGGGGGACCTTCCAATACCTCAAAGAAGCCTATAAGAAGGCTGGGGAAGACCTATTCACAAGGGCATGTAACGATAGGACAAGGGGTAATGGTTTCAAGCTAGAGAAGGGTAGATTTAGGTTGGACATTAGGAAAAAGTTCTTTACTATGAGGGTGGTGCATCACTGGAACAGGTTGCCTAAAGAGGTGGTGGGGGCCCCATCTCTGGAGACACTCAAGATCTACTGGACTAGATGACCTTTATAGGTCCTTTTCAACCCAAAACATTATGTGATTCTATAATTCTATGACAGGTAGAAGGATTCCTCACAGTCCTCCTCTGCTTCCCCAAGGGGTCCTTACCATGGGAGAGAGTCCTACATGAACCTCTCCAACATGAGTCCTTCCCACTACTCCAGCGCGGGCTTTGGGAATGGTCACCTGCTGTCACAGTTTGGCACCGAGTTGGAACACTCTTGATTACCCCCCCCCTCCCTCTCCTCCCCCAAGGTAGGGAAAGAGGGAGAAAAATGAGAGAGGCTTTCTGGGTTGAAAAGTGAAACAGATTGATTTTAATTATTAGTGATAAGGGAATATATATATATTTACAAAGGGATGTGCAACACCCGATCCCCTCCCTCCTCCCCCAGCGACTCTCACAGCAACTCTTCTCCCTGGTGACTCCCAGCTGAAGGGGGGAGTGTCCGGGCACACGGACGGGCTCCTCGGGTGTCGGCTGGGAAGAAAAATGGGAAAAAAAGAGAGAGCCAAAGAGAGGGCGATAGAAGCGACAGTAAGCAGAAAAGTGAGTGGAAAAAGGAAAACGAGAGGCTTGACTTCTGTGATGTCTTAACCTATACTGAAAGCCAAATAGAGAAAATATTATGAGAAGGGAATATTCTGATTTGCTGATCCTGCCTTCGGTCTAATCTGCTCCCCCGTAGGGGCAGAGGCTGCAGACAGTCAGAAGTGACCTTGGTTATTATCAGTCCACTGACGCTGCTAAAAAGTTCATGTAAGAAAAAAAAATCATCAAAGAGCTTCACCCTGCCTCAAACCAAAACACCTGCCCTGGCACAAGCTCCTCCGTGGCTGTAGATCCAAGTCCATGGGCTGCAGATCCACATTCGCCCTTCCAGGCACTTTCAGGGGATGCTGCGCTGTATTCCTCCATGAGTGCAGGGAGACAGCCTGTTATCTCCCCATGGGCTGCAGGGGAACTTCTGCTCTGTCACCTGCTTCCCCTTCTTCCTCACCAACTTCAGGATCTTCCCTCTGGCACTGCTCTCACCTTTACGCTCCGCTTCAGCTCCTCTCCCCTCCCTCTAGTCTCAGGTCTTGTATCAGTTCTTTCATATGTCAGTCTCAGAGGTGTATCCATTGTCTCTCTAATGGGTCAGGCTTGGTCAGCTGTTTTGGAGCTGGGGGAGGTTTTCAGCTTACAGGAGCTGGCCCTGGGGCCCTGCTACCAAAAAACCCACTAAACCAAATTAACACAACTAACCTGATCTCCCTCTATGCTAAGGTGACCTGCTTAGTAGATGAGGGAAAGACTGTGGGTGTTGTCTACCTAGACTTCAGTGAAGCCTTTGACACAGTTTCCTACAGAATTCTCCTGGAGAAACTGGCTGCTCATGGCTTAGACCAGTGTAATCTTCACTGCATAAAAAACTGGGTGGATGGCTGGGCCCAAAGGGTTGTGGTGAAAATCCAGCTGGCATCTGGTCATCGGTGTTGTTCCCCAGGGCCCAGTATTGGGGCCAGTTCTGTTTAGTATATTTATCAATGACCTGGATGAGGGGTTCGAGTGCACCCTCAGTAAGTTTGCAGATGACACTAAATTGAGTGGGTAGGAAAGCTCTGCAGAAGGATCTGGACAGGCTGGGTCAATGGGCCAAGGGTTCTGTACTTTGGTCTCAACAACCCCATGCAACATTACAGGCTTGGGGAAGAGTGGCTGGAAAGCTGCCCAGAGGAAAAGGACCTGGGCATGTTAATTATCAGCCGGCTGAATATGAGCCAGCAGTGTGCCCAGGTGGCCCAGAAAGCCAATAGCATCCTGGCTTGTATCAGAAATAGTGTCACCAGCAGGAGAAGGGAAGTGATTGTCCCCCTGTATTCGGGACTGGTGAGGCCTCATTGCAAATACTGTGTCCAGTTTTGGGCCCCTCACAACAAGAAAGATATCGAGGTGCTGAATGAGTCCAAAGAACAGCAACAAAGATGGTGAAGGGTCTAGAGCAGAAGTCTGAGGGAACTGGGGTTGTTTAGTCTGGAGAAAAGGATGCTGAGGGGAGACCTTATCACTCCCTTCAACTACCTGAAAGGAGGTTGCAGTGAGGTGGGGTTTATCACAGAATCACAGAATCATAGAATGGTTTGGGTTGGAAGGAACCTTAAAGATCATCAGGTGCCAAACTCCCTGCTGTAAGCAGGGACACCTCCTACTAGACCAGGTTGCACAAGGCTGTCCAACCTGGCCTTAAACACCTCCAGGGAGGGGGCTTCCACGATCTCCCTAGGCAACCTATGCCAGTGCCTTACTACCCTCACAGTGAAGAATTTCTTCCTGATGTCTAACCAAATCTCCCCTCTTTCAGTTTAAAACTGTTACCCCTTGTCCTATCACTGCCCTCTCTGGTGAAAAGCCCCTCCCCAGCTTTCCTGTAGGCCCTCTTCAGATACTGGAAGGCTGCTATAAAGTCTCCCCAGAGCCTTCTCTTCTCCAGGCTGAATAGCCCCGTCTCTCTCAGCCTGTCTTCATAGAAGAGGTGCTCCAGCCCTTTTATCATCTTAATGGCCCTTCTCTGGACCCTCTCCAAAAGCTCCATGTCTTTCCTGTGTTTAGTCCTCCAGATCTGTATGCAGTACTCTAGGTGTGGCCTCATCAGAGCAGAGTAGAGTGGGAGAATCACCTCCATCAACCTGTTGGCCATACTTCTTTTGATGCAGCCCAAGATGCGGTTGGGCCATCTGTTTGGTCTCTTCTCCCAGGTAACAAGAGGAAATGACCTCAAGTTGTGCCAAGGGAGACTTAGATTGACTACTAAGAAAAATGTCTTCACTGAAAGAGTAGTCTGGCACTGGAACAGGCTGGGCAGGGAAGTGATGGAGTCAGTATCCCTGAAGATACTTAAAAGACTTTTAGATATACTACTTAGGGACATGGTTTAGTGGTAGAGTTGGCACTGTGCTAGGTTAATTGTTGGACTTGATGATCTCAAAAGTCTTTTCCAACCAAAATTATTCTATGGGAAGAGTTAAGTTACAGATAGGGGTGGGTAATAAAACATTAAAGGTGTCGGTCCACGACAGTCATGCTACAGCACTGGCTCCTGAATTCCTTAAGTATTATACCCATGTGCTATTGAAGCTCTCTTGAGCGAGCAGTAACTAAGGACATAGATTCCCTGTCTGCAACAAATCACTTCTCACCTAATTCCCTGGACTACTGATGACACCTGTGCTTCACAATAGTTCATGAATATACTCTCCCAGGGTGTTTAGGTGTGCTGGATTTACAATGCCCTCTCCAGAACTCCTGTTAGTTGAAAGAAGACATCCAGATTTTGTAAGAGACTTTAACCACCATTTCCCTTTACTTTAAATAGCACACCAAATAGTTGTAGCCAAAATAATAAACATGTCATTCTGCATGGTTTTGTCTGTCAGGAAATTGGTCGGCTTTTAGGAAGTGAGTCAAAGTCCTCTAAGAGTCTTTTATGCCTGCTTCACCATTTCTCCCCTAAATCATAGAACCAGAGATTCTAATCTATGCATTGATTGCTCTTTTATTTTTCTGTTCAAACACCCAGAGGGTAAAAGACAAATTATTTTATAACTGTTACATATACCATTGTATTATGTTCCTCCAGACAGCCTATTCAGGTAATTAAATTCCTTCCTCACATGCTGGCTACCAGCCCACAAGGCAGAATAAGATTGATTTATCTACAGAACTTCACAGTGAAATCTATTCAAATGACATTGAGCCCAGATAGTTCACCTTTCCAACCTAGACCTGGTAGTGTGCTACACATTAGTCCATTGGCTTCTGTTTCCTCAATCCCAGAGAGTATCCCTGAACAGAAGTTAATCCCTTGAAGTCAGTTAAGCAACCAAGATCACACAGTTACACAAAGTGACACTTAATATTTCATTAAAAATACTGCAAAAAAAAATCCCCTATGGTCTCCAAGAGCTGACATTTGTTGGAATAATTTATGCCTAGGCTTCTAAAGGTGTTCAGTGGGGATAGGTCTGCCCACATGAGGTTTTAAACATATTTTGTCTAGTTCAGACATCTTTAAACAATCCTCAAAGGCTCCAGGTTTGCCTGTGAGCCCACAGTTTCTGCAGGATTTGAAGTCCAGTGGCAAGTAATGAGTTATTATAGTATATTCAGCAGTGAGAAGAGCAGCCTTAACTCTATTATTTCAGCAGTCTTGTACTGGCTTTGTTGTAAGGAACTGTGAACTAATTTACATTTCCAGTTTTTCCTGGGCTTGTGTTTTCTGTGAAGTTCCAGTTCACTTTAAAGTCTTAATATTCCTTCTCTCCTGCAACATCCTTTTACCCAGTGCTCATTTTATCTCTTAATGAAAGAGATAAAAAACTGACTTTGATTTTGTAATCTCTAAATTTGAGGCACCAAATATTTGCAGTCAAAATCAGCTTTGTTCCATACCGGGAGCAAAATTACAGGGAATAATGTTAAATAATTCTGGCTCTTTGTATGAAGAAAGTTTAAAAAAAAGCTGAATAATGGGAGAAAGGCTTTATTATTTTCAAGGTTTTATTTAATGAGGGACTTATCACAGAGAAGAATTACTGAACTGGGAATACCACTATTTTGGTCTACGAACCAAAGGAGGAGATGAATGGCAAAGTTTAGCTCTAGTTTTCTGATGCAATTATATCTGAAAATCCAAATTTTTTCTTGTATTTCTCTCACCCACTTTCTTCCTCTTACAGTGGTCAGGCTGTTTTATCTCATCTTCAGTAGATCTTGGAGAAAATCCAGGGCCACCCACAGGTTATTTTGAGTTCAAGAGAGCAACTTCTTTTCCTCCAAAAGAAACAACATTTTCTAAAACATAAATTGATTGCTTAATTATTTAGGAATCAAGAACTCTAAATGGGAAATTCTGAAACGATAAAGCAAAGACAAGAAAAAGGATTTCAAAAAGGGAAAACAGAAGCAGACAATGTTTAGGACAATTGCTTAGGACTCCTAGCCCTAGCAGAAATTATCTTCCTGGGTTTATAGCAGGTAGAAGTGTAATTAAGAAGCGGAGGAAGAAACTAATATTTTAACCCCTCTCTGCAAGGCTCCCAGGGGATAAATAGTCTTCAAACTTGTGAAAAAAAAGGCGCCATATAGATATGATTCACCAGCTTATAGAATATCTTCCATGAATTACCATGTGGCAGTTTTCTTTCTTGTCCACTACACTTGGCATTTAGTCTGAAATGGTGAGGGAAATGTGTTGGAACAAAAAGACAGTCTCACCATGAAGCCCTAGCAGTGTGCAACACCATTGCCCAAGTATGGATTGCTCGCTTCTGTGGGCAGACGTCTTTGTAGAAGCTTTTTGATGTTGTTCCTTAAACAGTCAAGCTCCATCTCTCACATTTTTTTTTGCATTTGTGACAGCTTCTAACATTTTTGGTGCACTGAGTAGAGAACCAGGGGCTTTCATGGGTGAGGGTCCCAGCAGCTCGAAAAAATATCTGGATCTACTCACAGTCATTCTGTGATCTAAGCAACAAACTCACATGTATTATATACAGCCAGGTTATACACCTGCCCATGGCTGGGAAGGTTTGTCACTAACATCTGAGAATGAGTTTCACTGTGTTGCAGCAGGGTGCATGTGTTAGTTTATGTCTGAGACAAAAGCTGATCCTGGGCCCCCCTAGGATGATTGTGGGGACATGATGCCATGTGAGACAAACCCAGCATGGCACACAGGTCACAAATGCTGAGAACCATCTATCCTATTTACAGAGGACCAGGCTATTAGCTGATGTAAGTTGATGTGCCTCCATCAGCTTCAATGGTGCTCTGTGGGTTTATGAGTTGGGAGTTCAGTTTTAAATCCTTCTGTACCCCAAAGAGTAAAACAAGGGATGGAAAGAAGTACAATACGTGGGTCATTGGACCTAAGACTAAACTTCCAAGAATAGATGTAGTTGAAGGAGTCTTATGGTAGCAAGACCAGAAAATGAAAATCTTCTTGCTCAGAGACAGTGAGAAAACAGGTGATTTAGATTCAAATCTTTGTGTTTAATTAAAATATTTAAATTCAAAGCTGAGCCAGGCTAACAGAAAGGTATGAGTTACAAGTTGGAAGTTGTGATGTTAGATCCGTTTTAATCCACAGTAGTACATCTGCTAGATGAATAATGCTTCAGATACTCTAAGTAAATTTGATTAATTAAGCCACCTAGTGACATTCTATTGTTTCTTGTAAGTCTGATTTTGTTTCAGCCCTAATAGGAGAAGAACAGAGAACTGAGACTCCATTCTCATCTTGGCTACATTACAAACCAGTTACAAGTGCAACATGCAACTGACAACCACACAGCTGATTTGCAATTATGCAAGCTAACACTTTAGCTAATTGTATAATGATGGCCAAATTACTGAGGCACTGTGACATTCACTTGTTATGCTCAAGGATACAAGTAGCAAAAAAAGCGTGTCAAAAATGTGTAATTGTAGTACACAACTGGACACAGAGTGAAAGAGAGATAATAAGTCCTTAATTAGTATCAAACTGAGCTGAGTTATCTTTTCTGGCCATTACAAATTGAACACTCACAAACACTTATCAGCCATTACATTTCTTTCTGCACACTTCAAAGCTGGTAGCCTGCAGAGGTCTTTGAATGCAACTGTTACTACTTAGCCGAAGTCAAACACCTACTAATCTTGTTTTTATTTTTTATTTTTTTTTATTTTTAACCATGTGCTTCATCTAGCCTTCTGCATGTGTGCACAGTTCTGTATGTGCTTTCAAACAATCATTTATCAAGTAGCATCTATACTTAGTGTTATTGGTCTCTACCCATGACAACAGCAACTGTCCCGGTACAAAAAAAACATACAGCTTTAAGACAGTGATGGAAATGCCCCAAACATTGCGTATTTCTTTGTCACATATATTTTTTTCTTAAGGAAAACGATAGCACCTTTTCTCCTATGACTTTGTTGTAAGGCAAAAAAAAAAAGTTTCTCACTGACAAATCTTGGGGGTCCAAAGCCCATGAATCTGTGGGCAAATGTGTCTGTGATTATAGAGTATCAGAAAAAAAGAAAGAAGCATATTATCATTACAGCAAACCATGTATTTTGGAAAATAAATGCTGGGGATGGAGAGTGTGAACAGTACCAGAAAAATAATCCAAAACTAAAATATTTTGACTACTGTGAAACCCCCTGTGGAAGAAAGCCTGAATGTGGTCTTTTAAGTTTTTCACACTAGCTTTTTACTTCTGATCTGTGAACAAACCTAATTTTTTCAATATTCTCTTGCAGATTACCCCACTAGGAAAGGTCCTGTGTCCTGACTAGAAGGAAATAATTGTCAACCACACAGCACAAAACAACTTTTCCATTGCAATTGTTCTAATTAGAAGTGATCAGGTAATGAACTAGATGCAGAAGCAAACAAGCTGTGGAGAATTCAAATGAGCTGTTTTCTCAACTGGATTCAAAGTCATAAACAACTGAATGAAATTGTATCCCAGACCATGTGCATAGGCATGGAGCCCTCAGCATATAAAAAATATACGAGGGGTAGTTGCATAGTGATTCAAGGCATCTGTGTCCCCTTCTGAGCCAGAAGGCCTGCAGTCACTGGTGCAGGTGGATGGTGCTGGTTTAGTGGCTATAAGTCTATGGAGGGAGGGAATGACAGACAGACAAAGAAATAAAGGGCTGTGTTGAATAAGAATATCTTATCTTCATCTATATCTGCCAGTTCTGTCATAAATCCCTAGCAGATGGTGAAGTTTGCCTGGCCAGTGTATAACTGAAAATCATCTAGCAGGATAAATAGGATTTATCCTACGATAGAGATAAACTGTGTCCTATCTTCTATCATGATTCAATAGTACTTAACTGGTGCCAAGTGACAGTGTTGTAACCTAAAAGGGTGTTTGATGGCTAGGGAGAAATAGCAGAACAAGAGAATGTAAAAAGTAATTTTCCTGTGGTGTCATGCATAGGCTTGTTGTTCTTTATTAAAAACATGGGGCTTGTATCAGTGGGATCCCTCAAAGAGTAAGTTGCTTTGAGAAAGGGTTCAGCATCTGGCTCTGTTCTGACTAACGTAACCCGCAAAGAAACAGCCGTCATGAAACAAACAGATGTGCTTAGAAAACTGAAGTCTAATTCTCATCAGACCTATGCAACTCTATTAGCTTCAGGAGAGCTATATGGGAATGAGTAAAAATTAAGAGTCTGCTGCAAACAGTTCAGGCAGTTGGGTGGAATTCTGGATAAGTTTAGCTCTGTCTTAAATAATATACAATTCCGTTACGTAAAGCAGAGTTAAGCCATTTGTTAGGAAATAACTGCACATGAACTGCCGTCTGTTGCTACCACATTCTAAACACAACTGTGTTTTGTTGATGTTTTAATTCATGTGTACTGCTGTAATGTGCAACAGTGATCTCCTCCAAATTGTTACTATAATTAATGAGAGCGCTATGGTTTTAGGTTTGAATCAGGAAGCTGCTATTTTAATAATAGTACCAACTGATTTGGAGGCTATAGCGTCATCTGATGCTGTGCATGAGGAACATATCCAGCTGGAGAAGCTTTGAAGCAGTCTGAGTAGGAAAGTGAAGTTTTGTAGTATAATTAGCCTGGAAAATAAAGACAGTCTGAGTCAAAGATGCTATCATATTTAATAGTTTCTGTTGTATTTTTATAATGAATCATTGAAATCTAGAGGAAAAACAAAGACAAGCGTTCCCTTAGGGAAAAATGCTTCTGCCATTCTTGATACAAAGCCTCTGTAGACTTTTGTAGGCATTTCCAATCAGAAGAGATGACAGGACAGGGAATTAATCTGTCTGTGATCCGTGCATGGTGATAGGCGACAGAAGAGTTAACACCAGAAACCTCTTACAGTGGACATAATGCTGATTCAGCCACACCACTTCTGAATTATCAATAAACAACTTAACAGTGTTGAAATCACACATGATGTTTTGCTCTTGCCTCTACCACAAAGTGGTAGGGACCACCCAACTCAACATTTAAGAATGTATGCATATTTCAGAGAAGTAATGAACCAATTTAACATGAAATGCATTTCAGAACACATGTTTCTATAATAATGACACTTAGGAACTGTGTAATGGAGTGAGCAGTAGATGGTATGAGTGAGTGGGAAGCTGCTTTCAGCAATATGCTTTGTTAAAAATAGGTAAGTCTGAAATGTTGGCCTATGAAATCAGGAAAATAACCATAACTTTGGGACTATATACTGAAACAGTCTGGAGTGAATAGAAGCTGATGATGATGATATGGACTGAGGAGATCACAGCAATAGAAGATGAAGAGCGCAAGTTCTTAAGAAAAAAACTTCGCTGTATTAAAAGCAATGATAGATACTACAAGCTTAATAAATTAAAAGTCTAAACAAAGGCATAAATAACACTTTCCACTTATACAATTCATGTGTACAATTTAAGTGTCTCTCAATAACAAAAGCCAATATTCTTCAGTGTTAGAAACTATAATAAAAATACAAATAAAAATAAAAGTAATATGAAATTGCAGAAGAATCACGGCATGAGAAATAGTAGCTAATCAAAGCACCACTACACAATTAAAAAATGGTAAAAACATAGGACATTTAGGGCTTCTTCTTTGGACTGCAAATGTGAAAGTGAGACTAGGACTACAGAAAAAAACCAAACAGTTCAGACTGAAAAGTTGTCAGAAAAAGATTTATTACGCTTTAAAATCTTATAGAAAAGATAGGGAGACATTTTCCTTAAGGTGACTCAGAATTGTGGTAGGAAGTAGCCCGTGTCATTTCGAGAGGCTACTGCTATTGCAGCAATGAGGATGAGCTACCATTGGAATTTGCCTGGGACAATATTAAGAACCACACATCATTCTGTGCTAAAGGATGAGATTCTCAGATGAAAGGAGGATCTTATTTATATGAGCAATGTTGTAATACTGTAGTTGTAGCTACTACAGACAGGCTATAAGTTAGCCTACCAACTGGTCTCCCATTGCTACAGCTATATCAGATTTGTCTAAGAAATGTACTACCAAAATCTCAGAAGCCATTTGAAGAGTATCACACTATACAGTGATTTTTCTTGTTCTGGAGCGTATTGTTAATATGAAATTCAAATGTCAGGTCTAAGAATTTGGAGAGGCAGTCCATTACAAAAGCCATTATTCTCCACCTTACAATCTGAACGGGGGAAAAAAATGCAGGTGACTTCCAAGGAAACTGAATTTGCTCCATACATACACTTTTCCACAATCCTGGAATATCTTATAATATAAAGAGTATCTTTATCCTTCAGTTCACTTTCATAAAACCAGCAGCTCATAATTTATAGCCTGTATTCAGCCTCGTAGCTGCTGGCGTTAATAGTAAAAGTGTGAAGCCTACAGGAAAGCTGGGGAGGGACTTTTTATAAGGGCACGTAGCGATAGGATGAGAAGGTAGTGGTTTCAAACTGGAAGAGGAGAGATGGAGATGAGATATGAGGAAGAAATTCTTCACTGTGAGGGTGGTGAGATGCTGGTCCAGGTTGCCCAGAGAAATTGTGGATGCCCCATCCCTGGAAGTGCTCAAGGCCAGACTGGATGGGGCTTGGAGCAACCTGATCTAGTGGGAGATGTCCCTGTCCATGGTAGAGAGGTTGGAACTAGATTATCTTTAAGGTCCCTTCTAACCCTAACCATTCTGTGATTCTGTGATAGTTTTCTTGACAAACTTTGCATGATCTACATCAGCCATGCAGTAATTTCCTCATTAAGAAATTAGGAAATACTAGCTGTATTTAATAATGCAAGAAAGACCAATTCTCTGCTACTCTGGATTAGTTTTATACATCTCAACTTTTGAGATTAATTATGTGCTTACTGGAACTTTTTTTCATATCCCTTTTCTGAATCAGTTTGTACTTTAATGGCCACACAGACAAGGCATTTATGGAGAGGCTTTGTAGATCCACATCTGGTTTTATAAATTTTTCTCTTTCTGTTTCTTTTTCATACCAAAAAACCCTACACATTAAAAAAAAATTAAAAAAAATCCCTTTATGTCTCTTTCTCCCTCTGTCTTCTAACTCCTCCTCCTCTGTTTCATTAAGATTCAGAATTATTACCATCCAGATGATCCAACTCTGTCAATAGCAAGTAGTTATGCATGTCTCCTCAGATCAACATACTCATATCTGTGGATCTCATTCTTTGGAGAATCCTGCGGAAATAATGAAACTCTGTTCATGGATACACACTTAATTTTCTGTTAAACAGAATATGTCTAAAAGCCAAGCTGCCATGCTTGGTTTCCTAGAATTTAGCTAGAAAGAATGTAATATCTTTATACAAATCAGGGCAATGTTAGAACAAAACCCAGTAGAAGCCCTGATAGCCTTTATTTTGTTGTTTTTTGTAATTTCTGCTCTGTTACAATGTGCTTTCCATAACCACAGTCTTTCAGTCTTATGGTAAGCATTTATAATAAGACTATTTTTCCTACTTCTTGCTTTTTCACAAGTCATTTAATGATGTATTTGTGTCTGTTTATCTGTATAGTATCAAGGAATGTTCCTTGATGATGAAAAGTTCTTGAATTGGTAAAGCCAAGACAAAAACGGTGAATCTTGACGGAAGCGCCATTGTGGGAAATATGCTAATATAAGTAATTTTACCCTTGAATAATGGAGAGAAAAGTGTTTAGATGAGAAGGAAAGAAAGAACTTTTTTCCATATTGATACAAAAAGGGAAATGAATAGGTGAATATAAACTGTATGTTACCACTTATCTTTACTTGACATGATAATTTAGTCAAAACAGAGTTGTTGTTTGTGTAATTTCAATAGTGGAATCTGAAAGAATGAAAGTAAATAATTGAAATGCAAGTTGAAAGAAACTGTGTGCTTCCTTGTCCACAGAACTTTTGCGTTAATAGATTTCTGCTGACTGAAACAGCTTTCCTGTGAAATTGTGTGCCAAGCAGAAAAGAGAATAACTAGAATTACTATTTCTTAGAGACACCTTTTCTTGTTCTTGTTTACAGGAATGTTCTTAAAATAATTTTGTCACTTTCACTAAAGAACAAGAAGAGATAACAATTTTTTATTCATATAAATTGTGCAGCTCTTAAAAACATAATCCCCATTTTACATTGGCCCCTTCAATGAGAACAATATAAATTGCCTTTTTGCTATCAAACTCACCTGTGCTCTGTGGATTTAGATTAACAGCATGCTGAAAGTCAGTGAAGAGGTATGAATATTTTGCTTTATAGTTATCTTTCTAACAGCAAGATTTCAGGCCAACTTTTTTTCTTTTTTAAGTGATATTGGTACAACTTAGTATTTTTATCTAAACATTATTACCTGGGATTTCTGTGAGCAACCTGTTATTGTTCTGAGTCAACAATCAGATCTAAAGTAATATGCGTATTAAAGTGGCTAATTTGTAAACCTTAAAAGAGGAAGGCTTGTGAATGGAGCATATGTGACTTGCAGGATGTCCAGATATAGTTGTATGGCTGTGGCTTACATTAACTATGGGTTGTTGGCTAGTGCAGATTTTAACTACCTCCACTCACAGCCCCCAAACTTCATCTAACTTAATCTAGGGAAATACAAGACCTACATGAGCAGAAGAAGGACAGGGTAAGAAGTCAGCTATTTCCAGAGGAAATTGGCATTCTATATACATTTATTAGCTACATTTAAAAACATTTCTCCTTTTTCTACAGAATCCTACACTCCCTACATTGCCTGTGGAAATGGTTCAAGCCCATTAGAAGCAGACTTAACCAATGGTCAAGAGTGGTTTCTTCACTGATCTCTGACATTTTTGATTCAGTCCTTAGATTTGATCTGGCAACAGTTTGCATGAGTTTCTTACAGCTCTCCACCATGCATATCTACAGGTTTGAAAACAGAGGAAATTTTATTAGGATATGAGGTACAGAAGTCTGTGGGGAGAAAGTACAGAAAGAATTTTCAATTTTGGAGAATAATTTTTAATCTATTGATTATATAACCTAGGACATGTAGAAGATGTATCTCAGGGTTCATGTACCATTGCACTCCAAGTGTCTATAAATTTTCGCACCCTTTCTATTGAAATACATCTGTAAATAAGCAAGTATTGATTTTATTTTGAAAAAAGTACACGATAAGACTAACAATTGAAATCGCAATGTAGGAACTAGTGGTGATGATCTCCTGAAATTAACATGAAAAGAATGAAGAGAGAAATAAAGTCTTGGGGGGGAGGGGGATGGTGGTGGTGGAAGGAAAATAAATAAAAAAGAAAAAGCAAAAAGAGAAAAAAAGATTTAAGATGGAGAAAAAGAGAAGACTCCCCTCTGCCATCACTGGGAATGAACGCTATGCAGAATAGAGCGCAGCAGCATGACACAAAGCACCCACAGCCCGTTTAGGTGACTTATAAGCAGCAGGGTAACAGGGCTGGTTGGTGGCTGTGCCTGAGATAAGGCTGTGCCTGGATAGATACAAAATCTGAGGTATGAGATAGTATGGCCTAAGTGTCACAGAGGTCACACATTGAACCTGTTTCCAAAAATTAACACACTACTGTGTATCCCTTCAATCATGACAACTTACACCCTCCTCCATATTATTCATAGTTTAGAGCAAGTTTGAATTGAACACATATCCTAGCCTAAACCTTAATTCATAGTAAGTATCTGTTTTTCCATGGAAACTTGTCTATATATCCAACTATATTCTTCTTCTTGAAGCCATGTTCTTCGTGTTCATATTCATTAGATACATCATTAGGGGATTCAGAAGAATAAACATGAAGCAGGTGAATCTCATATACTTACAGTGTTAACTCTATTTCTTACACTCAGAAGATGTGTTCCTGTTTGCTTAAACAAAGTTCTGCCATCACAGGCTTGGATTTAGTTGCAAAATTATATTTATCCATTCCCAAGAGTGCTATACTGTTTCCTTAAAGCCTGGAAAACCTTTTCCGTTGGGAAAGTATGACTATTGTGACTGGACTGGAAAACAGCCATGAGAAAAGAGATTTTACCAAAGGACGTCACAATGCCTTACCAAATTCCAGTAGCCAGTTGGTTTTTTGCAGGCAATATAATGGCTAGCTGTTCCAAACAGCAGTAAAGAGTCAACTCTATGTAGAATGGTTCATAAAAGGTAGCATGTAATGAAGTTTTTTCTTTGTCGTCTTAAGTTAAAATAGTTGAAATTTGGTGTGTAATGCAGGATATGGCCAGCTTCTATCAGTAAGACCATAATGTTTGATATCAGTATACCCACTCATAGTGTAAAATCTATTCTTCGTGTTGGCGTGCCAGATAATCAAAAGAGATAAAATCCAGAAAAAAAAATGGCAGCAGTAATGAGTTAGAAATACAAAATGATTTTTGCCACTGGGAATACCAATGTGTTAAGTATGATGTAACATATCTATTAAAAATAAATTACAAATACAAATCTGCTTAGAAAAGGAGGAGCATCATTGAATATGTTTTTAAACATCTAAGTGTGATTTATTTTAGAAGTAAAAATTTATTTTTTAATTGGCAAAAGTGGAACTTAGCTTCTTGTTTTAAGTTTTCACTAAAGATTTTACTCCCTGAGGGAGTTTATAAATTAACCTATAACTGGGACAACTTTATTTCCATCATTCTTACTGCAGTTTTCCTGAAGACACTCTGGATTAATGACTTAAAAAACACATTAGTGTAAACAATGCTAAAATTATAAACTACTAATGAATAGACATCTGTTCAAAAGAAGTTTAACAAATGAGCCTAGTAAGTTTACTAATATTCCCACTGAATCTGTTGATCTCTGAACTTCAAGTTGAGGTGATCCAAGCAACCTCAGCAGGTAGCCAGTTGCCTCATCGGGCTGGAAACATCAACAGAACAAAAGCTTGGTTGAAGTGAAGGATTTGACAAAGCAGAAGCTGTACTCAAGTTTTTACAAATATGCAAGTGGATGGCAGTGGAGAATCGAGACTTCCATTTTAACATGTATAAATATTGTCTCATCCGGTGCTTCCAAGAGTTTGGGAGAGTTTTTTGAACTGGTTAAACAATCACACTGTACTTCAGTCTTTAGCAGACAAGGACTTTTGGCTTTCATTGAAGTCAATAGCAGTTTTACATTGGCTTCCAGTGTAAAACTCATCAAGAGAGTTGGGTTGTAAACAGCCTAAAGTGCTTGTTCCACAATGTCATGACATAATGTTTGTCACAACCTTCCCTTTAAACTGGCATTGCTGATCCAGAGCTTTGTGATTTCTCAAGTAAACTGCTGGGTAATGCAAAAAAAGACCATGCATTCCTTCAAGGCACTTAACAGCTGTCATTTTATTTCGTAAGAGTTATGAATGAAGGTATCACTGAAACCAGCTGTGCCATGAAGACTTTTAAGATAGATATTACTGTCTGAGGTGTTTGTGCTCAAAAGACTTTGAACATTGAAAATACTTTTTATAGAGGTAAAAAATGCAGGCTACATTTGGTCTACTAGCACATTAATTCAGCTTATCATTTGCTCAGTATTTTCTACATACCATCATTATTCTCAGCCATGCATTCATTTATTTCTTAACCCTAATCTATTTGTAAGAAAAGTATCTATATTTTTTCTATAAATATAATATGCCCTGAAAATTTTACACTGCATTTAAAGAGAATAATAGGAATAATAATATGTTTTCAGGGCATTAGTAGTGGTTTAGTTTCTTATTGTCTTTTTTCTCCTAGAAGAAAAATTAACTGTGCTACTTAAAACAGATTTTGAGAAATCCAAACTAAAAACAGCACAGTAAAAACCGTTAAAAAACTTGAAATGACTGATGATGAATATCACAAGCCTTGGTTAAATTGCATCTGTATCTTCTATCTGTAACAGTAGTGGAAATATGGAAAAATTAACTCTGAGGTCAAATGTTCAGTTTCACAGGAATCGAAAACCTTCTGGTATAATATTCAGCTGCTTGCACCATATCGGTTTTCAAGACAGAGGTGCACGAGCTATGACAGTAGTATGAAATAAGAAAGGAATCCTCTCCCCCCACCCCTTTCCATAAATCATGTTTTTACAGTTCAAAAGGAATTCTAAATAAACAAATCAGGAAAGAAATGGTGGCAAACTTTTCTGCAGATGACACATTATGTGAGAACAACAGAGAAGTAAACAGGGTTTTAATGCAGAGAATGAGACTTAAAAGGATATTTACATTCATTTTTTTCCTGTTCAACTGTGTTAGATTGCTCAGTACCAGCAGCTTGTTCAATGATGGCTAGAAGAAATAAAAAAAGTCCTTTTAGAAGCATTGTCCTTCACACTTCTTGAATGAGCAGAAGAACCATTTCCCATTAGATTTTCTCCTCTTTCTGGTGATTGTTTGTCAGAAACATCTGGTTGGAATCTCTAATGCTTCCTTGAGCACAGAAGCTCCCAGACTGCACAAAATGGGGGCTCAGTCTGTTCTCATCTCTGAAAAGAATGCCTGTAAGTGGCTGCAGGAGAGGACTGGGAATGGACCACTTGAGGTTTGCTCAGATATCCTGATGTTAAGCACAACTTGGAAATGAATATTCTGGTATAAAGTGCAATTAGTATTTTATGCACTATGTAGTGAATGGCGTTTTTTTTGCCAAGGTTCAGTCTTGCATTCTTTGTATAAATTGCAGTCCTCTTTACCTGAGTGGTAGATCGGTGTGTCCAGGCAAATGAAACTACTGTAAATCATTAAAAAAATATGGAAAAACATTACTAAAAGCAATTATGAATACAATCTTTAAATGGTTATACAGAGATTAATGAAGCAACAGCTCGCAATATTCTGTTTTACTACAAACAGAACTTAGACGTGCTATCCAAAGGCAAAGGCTTTTTAAATAAAAGGACAATATTTATTTCTATTCAATTACATTTATATTTAGATTACTTTAAAAAATAAGACAACATTCTATTAATCTGCTGTCAGTAACAATTGCCATATATAAACATTATTATTTGTTTCCACACTTGCTCAAAATACACTGAAGAAATGGTGTTTATACTTACCTTTGTCATGGTGTTCTTCTGGTTAAATGTCTTTGAGGTTTTACCTTCAAAGATTCACATATATGATACTCAGTGACTTAATTCTGCTGAATGCTTTGCTAATCACTGTCATACAGTCTGTTTACTTTATTGTTTTCAATTTGCTAAAAATCTAATTGGAGATGGCTTGATAGTATTATGTTTCTGAGATTGTAATGTTAATTAAGAACCTTTTTTTCTAAAGATTTTATTCCACTGAGCAGTTCTCTTTCCTGACAAGGAATATTATATGCGAACATCTTTTATTTTGGGAATGAAATTTGAATCCTGTTGTATCTGTTGAGCAACAAGAAGATAATTTAGTCCTTTAAAACATGTTTTGACGAAGCACCTCTTGATACAAGCAATATGCCTTGTGAAATGGCACATAGCAAAGCCAGAGGAACCTGTCTCTCCACGTCTTCCATATCTGTAGTATATGATGTAGACAGAAACAACTACAGAAATAATACTTATTGTGAGCATATCTGGACTGGCTCTTCCAAAATTTAGAAACAAACTGTGAAAAGAAAAATGAAAAGTAACACAAGTCAGAGAACCGAGAAATAACTTCTTTACTAGGAAGTGAAATGCTAGTGAGCTAATGGAAAATTGTTTACTTTCAATTTACATTCTGTTTCTACTCTAAGATTTTTGCTTGTTTTACAAGAGTGTTATACTGGAGTGTTTTTTCTTTGCAATTTTGCATTGAAAAATTGTATTGGCAGAACTATCAACATAGCACATATCCACTTCCACAAGTCACATAAAGAATGTCCAAATGAACAATGAATGTGCCAGTTTCCAGATGAAGAATATAGGTAAGACAGATTCTTTCTTTTCAGAGCAGCCACTGTGACAATATGCAACCTCTTTTGAAAAATAAATTCCTTGAAGACACTATAAGAATTCTGAAAATATTTGTGTACATTGTGGATGACCTATACAATATTCCACTGCTACAGGAAGTTACTAAGAAAATAACACTAAATTCATACTAGCAACAAAAGCGAATTGCAAATTATTTGGAAACAATGGCGCTATTACTTTTGTGGCCTTCTTCCCAGGCAAGGATTCCGTATCAGAAACCTAAGTTCTGGGCCATTCATGGGTAAAGTAAGATTGACATTTAGAATAACAAGCTGTGTGTGTAGCTGTTGAGCGTTAAACAACTGGGTGGGTAACTGAGTTATTAATCCTGTCCCCAGTCAATCTACCTGGCACCTCTCCTGAAGACAAGTGCCTTGTCTTTAAGACAAGAGTCTTAAAGAAATACAGCTGTATGAAGAGCTTGAGTTTTACGGTCAAAACTTTTGTCCTAGAAATACAGAAATCCTGATTTAATATTTCCTTGTTGCTCAAAGAATTCAAACCTACAAGACTTCTTAAAAAATTTTCTGGACATTATGGGTCTGAGACAGAACTTGATTCTGTAACAGTAGTCTGGACACCAGGCTATGAAAGTAAATGATCTGGAGGCAGCAAGGACTGACTGTTTAAAGGACTGGAAAATTTCTAAACCCTGTTCAGTGAGGAAGGCTTCTTCAGAAACTATCCTAGGCACTAAATTAATAGAGCTTAGGTGGTTTTTCCAAAAATTCCTATTCCTTTTCTAGAAATATATATATATTCAAAATATATATAATATATATAATATATATATATTATATAATATATATATATAATATATATAATATTCAAATATATTCAAAAATGAAAAAAAAGGAAACACACCTTGGAAACTGGCTAAGGAAGGGACTGTGTTAGAATTTCACAACTCTTCATGACTAAGAGAGGCCATGTTTTAAAAGATGGTAGCTACTTGCAGCTGCAATTGAGAAGAACTTGAAAGCTCAATTAGAATTCGATATGCACTGATGGTGTCTCTCAAGTCAAGTTCCTTGGAGAACATATATAGGAAATGTCATCATTTTGGATCCCAATCTAGCCATATAAGCAAGATATGAGCTAAGCATTGTGAACTACTCAGCTGTGTCAATTATAGGTATTTCTGGAATTTAGTTTTAAAATGTGAGTCAGCTTAGTAGTTTGGATGTCAGGGCAGTAAGAATTTTTCTGGACTGTTTGGACTTGATCTACAGCCTACATTGCAGTCTAGGGGCCTCATTTCTTTGCTGCTTTTGATCCCTGATCAGTTAATTTTCAGGTAGACTACTGCACAGAATGACAGTGTGTTGGTTTATGTTGTAGAATATGAGTAAATATAGATGTGGATTCAGTTGTGTATGATAGTTTCTCTTTGGTTTTTAAGGTATCTGTGTACCAGGAAGTTTTTTCTTCTAGTTCAGATTAAAAGTTTATTGTGCTTTTGTATACACAGCAGGAAGATATTGTAGGCAGCACAAAAAGAGCATTGTTTCTAGGTTATTTTTAATTGTTTTGTTAGAGCATGCCTCAAGATAATTTTCTTCCTTCCAATTAGGAATCTGGCATGTTTCAGAGGTATGGAATGTACAATAATTACAATGATCAAGTAGTTGAGTCTTTGAATGTGTGCCTAAAATGTATGGGTAGTTGGTATAAAATGTGCAAATATTTGACTAAGTGCCCTGAGACACTCTTCTTTGCATTTTAAATACAATATTATGGTATAGAAACTTCATGCAAATAACACCTTTTGTGATATGCTTTGTTCATACATATTACATACAGTTACATTTACATAATTCACTGACTAAGTTTCCTCAAAGTAGCTGCTTTTCATGTTTTAGGAATATAAACTGACATAGAAACCTCAATTTGTGCTGTACATGTCAACCTATTGCTCAATTTATTTATGCAGATTACCTATCTTGTGCTCTTACTTGGAGCTGGAAGCAATACATCCATGTTTGTGAGGTGCTTATCAAGCAAACCTTCTGGACCTAGCTGACCTTTATTTTCTCCATTACTTACCATATATTCTTTTAGATTAATTTTTACCTACATTGCAGTACTCATGTTTTGAGATTATTCAGTTTACCACATGTAACAACTACTCCATTTGAGAATCTATTGAGTATTCTGAATAACATGGTTGTCCTGGTCCTGCCATTGTAGGCTGCCCTTTGTCAGATGTCACCTTACCTTCGATTCTTTTTCGCTTTCCATTTACAGACTGTACCAGAATTAACAAAGGGAAACGAGAAGAAATGTGTAGTTCCTTGAAGAGAAAGAGTAAGTTGTAACTAATAAACCTGAAATACTCACAGAACCAAATGAATTAGTTTGAGGAAGAGAAGACAGATTAAAATAATTCCCTTAAACCAGAGAGAAGGGTACTTCACTAGTTAAAAACTTCAAGTATCTAATTTTCTGTTTCTGAGTCTTTCCAAGGAGACATCGCTAGAATTACATATTTTAGTACTTTCCAAACCTTTTAAGTTACATCAAGATGGTTGTATAATTCCTGCCAAGTAACTCTGAAAAGTTCTGTTTGCTTTATGTGAATATAATTTTAACTGTATTTCCTCCAAAAATGAAGAATCCTGAGGGAGAATTTCACTGAGGAACACTGCGATAAATGCAGAGAAAATGCCTTGTGTTTTCTGAAGGTGTGCTGCAGTTTTATGTGGAATTATGAGTCACATTTATTTTTTTTTTAAATTACCCTTATTTCTAATCCTAGATCTGTGAAAATGAAATCACTTTTCCCCCAAATGATAACAACCCAAGAAATATTAACTCTTTCTTTGTTCCTTTATACTTGATGGATTTTTGTATGGGAAAAATGTCCAGGTCTCTATTTCCCCATTCTTTACTGGCCATTCTAAACCATTCTTACCATTCACTACATGCTTACTTTTTCTCTCCATGGCATCCTGAGGATTGTAACTGAGAAAAAGGAAGGTTTTGTAATACTGTGCACATAGCATGACTATTCAGGTGGCTGTAGCACAGTCTTATTTTGAACTCTCTATCTAGCAGCATAATTCTATCAGGTTAAATAAAGTCATCTATGACCTGTCAAAGTATACACGACATCAGATTCAGTCTGCCCTGAAAAATCCTTTCTGGAAGGTCTTGATACTGGATCTTTTGTGACAATATAGTCACAAGAGAAGTTACTCGTCTGTCATGAAGCCAGCTATCTCCATGAGATGATAGAAAAACCTGTGAATGAAACCAAATAATAAATTTCAATATATTGGTTATAAGATAAATATCACATTTAAAGTAAAACCTGGAAATGGTACATATGATTACTAATTATTTTCTGCCTTGAGGCTTCTTTCAGTCCACAGAAAGTAAAAATCATTTACTAAAAGTGAAGAGGAAAACACAAGAGATTCGATGTCCTTGTAAAAGTTAAGTGGTTACATTACATTCAGTGGGAGATATAATGCTTTTAGGATAGGATCAAATAAGTGCCAGAAATAAAAAGGTTACAGTGGTTATAGCCAGAAAGTGGGATGTTCAGGACTGTATTGATAAGAGAGAGCAACAGAGACAGGATGGTGATAAAAGTGAATAGATGAAATAGTATTAAGAGAGACATAAATAAATTAAATCAACTGAAACCTTACTTTGCTTCTGCCATGTAATTATATACAGTTATCTTACTGATCACAAAGCTCAAAAAATTGCAGCCATTTTCAACAAGCCATGCCTCTTTGAAAAAGAACCAAACCAAAAACCTACCAAGCAAACAACATACACATGCACAGAGGGAATATATTTTTGCAGTTTTCTTGACCTGTCTTGAAATATTTTCTTCTCTGTTGTAAATTTCCCTGTGTCATCTAGAGGAAGCAGCAGTTCTGGGAAAGACATCACATTGTGCTGCTCAAATAAATTTTATAACGAGAAAATTCCCTGAAGAAAGCTGACTTATTCAAGGAGACGGTCTTGCTAGCTTACAGAAGGGCCTTTTTTTTTTTTCTTTTAAATCAGCTATGGGGAATCAATCCATCAAGTGGGTAAGTTTTTTTTTATATATATGTATATATTCAGGCTCTAGTAGTTAAGAGTAATATCTAGTAGTGGGATCCACCTCAAACAATTTTATTTGATTGAATAAGCATGTAGTCAAACTCAGTGTTATTTTGTTAATCACTGTAGAGAGACTGGTGCCTCCAAAGTACAGTTCATCTACTCATTTCCATAAGGAAGGAATCTAGACAGCTAATTTTTAAATGCCAGAAGTGAAGTGAGAGAAATATTACACAAAGTGCCCCAGAAAGACTAAGAAAAGTAACTTGGATATCTAGTTTCCAGTGGAATTTTTTATCAACACAGACTTTTGGTGGTTTAACTTCAGGGTAACAGACTCACCTTTGTATTTGTGGCCTTTCTTATTTAGGAGTCACAAATTTTCTGGGAAAGATACTAGATAATCTAAATCCTATCCCAGCTGCATGAAAATAGGCTAGGTTAGGAGAAACAGACAGAAAATTAGTAATAAACTCTGTCTATGATGTCTTTTATTAATAACAGGTGTGAGTTGCTGCACCTGTGAGAGAAAATGATTCAGGTGGCCTCAGGAGCTGCCTACTGCGCAGTAGAAGCACTCAGTCTGATTTGTGCTATCACACATCTTTACAGAGGACTGTGGCCAATAAATTCACTTTCTTATAATATTTTCATGAGTCAGACACCATTATGGGCATAGAGTGGCATGCACTGGCCTGCCATGTGGTTCTGGGTCTTACAGAGACCCACTAGCAGGGACTTCAGTATGTTATCACACATTTTCCAAAGCCATCCTCAAGTAGACTCTGATACTACCTCTTCTTATCTCATCCTTCCTAAAAGTCTTCTTTTTCCATACCCCTTTGCAATATACGCCTAATCAGGAAATACCATGAATAAATATGATGGGCAAGAGGTTAAATTATAGTAGTCTTAAAAATAAAAATTGCATAATTCACAAAGTATTTGATATCTCTTCAAAGTATAACTTTGTTCTGATCTGAAGCTCAAATAAATTACTTGGATGTCACTAGGCTTTAAAGAAGGCCTCAATAACTTCCTATAGCCTTGATAGAAGGTTTAGTTTTCCTCTGGAAGTTGGAGATAGTTGCAAATTTTCTCCTGGGTCAGTTGGGGTCATTGCTTTAGAATTTAAATCCAGCTTAACATTGAATATATGGGATTTGATTTACTTATTACGGAAAAAGAGTTAAACCATCCAAAGAAAAGCCTGGATTGCTGTTTCAATCCATGTTGCATCCTCCTAATATAACAACTTCAGCTTTTTATCTGTTTGACTGGAAAGAAAACAAGCCTACAAAGCCAAAGATTTTAAGTCTGAATTAAGGAGACAGATATTACATAGGAACATTGATTTGTTATGAGGAGCAGATAGAAAAAGATTACATTCTAAACTCATATTTTGTGAATTAAGAGGGCAAAATACAACAGGTATTGATCTCTGCAAATAGGTTAACAGCAGTTGCAAACACGAATTGCTATTTCACACCATTCACGCAATGTGTCCCAAGGAGCTTTGCTTGCTATCAATACAAAACCAACAAAACTGCTACTGGACTAGATAAGCCTTAGAAAACAGATGTCTTTTAAGTAGCATTAAAGTCAGAAAGCCAGCTGCTTGGGCCCAGTGAAAGGCTGATGCAGGATTTTAGAAAGGGAAAAGCATCTGTCTTTAAATCACAGTCTTATCTGGGATTGGCAAAGGCCAGGTAATGGCTTGCTGCCAATAAACCTACTCTTCTGAGATGGGAAATGGGACAGATGGAAGAAATCTCTCAGATTCTCCTGTGTTTCTCCAGATTGCTACCAAGGGCAGCATCTTTTTGTTACTTAAACAGCTAGAGTCATTAGGACAGGGGTCTAAGAGTCCAACACTAAAACAAAAGGGGGATGAAACCGAAGCACTGATTCCAGGCCTGAGGATGGAGTGAAACACAGATCACTTGAGATGCTATACCAGGTCCCAAAACTATGCTACATCCCCTTGGCATTGCTTTGCAAGATGTTGTTTGGGCTAGAGAAGAGTTCTAACACCCCTGCTCCCCCAGCTGCTGGTGTTTCAGTATTCTGTCACCAGCTTGTGTGGGTTTTGTCTAATCTATCAAGCCAAGAAGAAAAGTGCGTATGTACATAAAGGATTTTGTTTGACTGAATGGATCAAATGAAGTAGCACTCTGCCTCTGTGGAAATGTATCAGATCACTGAGAATCAATATTAGCTGGTCTTTTTGTTATTTTGGCTGGTCACAGAGTGACTGTTAATTTGTCCTACCCTGCTCCCTACCTCGAATCTGGCATTTCTCTCTCCTCCTTCTCTGTCCACTTCCCTTCATTCACATTTCTTTCTACTTAGGTTATTTTCTCTTAAGGAAACCTCAGTTCTTAAGAAATAATGCATATATACACACAAACCAAGATTAAAATAACAGTGCGTTGACTGGTCTGGTTGTATGTCATACTTCCTTTTTTCATGTTTTTCTTACCAGTCAGATGAAAGCTATTGAGAACAGGAACTACCTGTGACAGTGTTTTTACAGTTCTGTGAGTAACACTTTTCAGTTGGTCCCCAGAACTATATATTACATTTATTATAGGGTCTAATGGTGTGTATGTAATTAATATAAGTAATGATTCTGAGCTTAGAGAAGTACTAGTGTTGCATCAAATATGCAAAGTAGGAAAAAGATAAGAAACAGATAAAGTTATAATATTAAAAAGTAGTAATTTAATAAATAAGTGTCAGGAATATAGTAAATAAATGATTGTCAGGAAGGAAGATACTTTCAGGAGGTCACAGCACATTATGTATTTGGCAAACTACATATTTTAGAAAAAAGTGTGTTTATGAAATATTGCATAGAAGCCAAACATTTAAAAAATTGCTATTTATCTATTATTAAGGATGTTTCAGAAAAGTCCAATTGAATGTAGTTTTTACCAAATATGTCTTATCTCATGTACAAGCTACATGCAGTAGAGAGTTATGATGTTTACAAAACACTAGAGTATGTGAGAACACCACATAGCTTAATGTCTTTATCCACTGAATTCTTACATGAAGGAAAACCATCACCTTTTCTACATACTTTTCATATACAGATTGAAAGAATTTGCATCCTGTCCAAGTCATGTGAGGTGACCAGGTTTGGGCAGTGATGTGAATCTCAGTTTCTTAATTTCTGATTAGTGCCTTGTCAGTTTACGTACTCTACAAATAACCCATAATTTACTCTGCAGGTCTAAACATTATTTGCAATTTTACTATACAAAGGAAACTTTTATTGATGAATGATGCACGTTTGTCTTTCATAACATGCAGAAGCTATCTCTGAACAGGTCACTCATGAGGGACCTGAGACCCCTGGTGCAGGTACCCAAGAACGTTGCATCTTCCTGAACAGAGCACATACAGTTTAGCATATGCAGGTGATATGTGTGCAACATAATACAGACATGGAATAAGATTATACCTAGTTACAAGCCTTCACTCGTTTTGTGAATAAGGTTTTTATCATTATCTCTTTGGTAATTAATTTAGCTGGGAAAACCCATTTTGGAAGTAAATCTCTGTGCACTGGTGAAAAACAGTGACTCCTGAGATTGACAGTATGATCTGGTTCAAATGGTCATTAGTTTTGATAGAATATTAGGGAATTTTTGAGTCAAGCTTCCAAAATTTACCAGTGACATCTGCTTTTTATGAGCCTGTAACACTCAACATCAACATATTACATGCTGTGGAGATTCATAACATTTCTAAGATCCTGATCACTTCCCATATGCCAAAAATTCTCAGCCATCTATGCTGAGTATAAAACTAAAGGAAAAAAAATATCTAATAACATAAAAAAGTGGTAGAAGGAAAAAGTCTAGTATCGTAATAATTGAACAACTCTATGAAATTATATCACAGATAAATTTTCTGCCATCTTGTCTGTTCTTAAGCTTGCTAATGCCATTCCTTATTCTTGGCCTCTTGAATGGCTGATAGCATTCAAAAGTAGTAGAAGTTAAAATTGCTTTTTCTTAAAGGGAAATTTCACACCCATCATACTGTCCTAGTGATTCAACTTAAAGATAAATGCAAATACTACGTGCTTGGCCAAGCTGTGTTTTTTGGATACAGAATATTAAAGCCTCCAAAACTCTGGGATAAAAGAGCTACTGAGAAGATCAGTAATAAATCTATTTGGATGTGCTGTTTGTCCAGCTGTCCAGCAGTTGTGCAACAGGAGCAAGAACCAAGACATGTGTGAGCAGGACTGGAGTCAGAATCGGAAGCAGTGCAGAGAAGAAGGCCAAGCCATAGGCCGAAAAGAGACAAGAGACAAGACAAACCTGTGGGTGATTTGCAGTAGGTTGCATTGCACAACTGTGGCCATGCAGCCTTAAGGACGTTATGTACCCCATAGCTTCCACAGAACAAGCTGTGATCACCAGTTCCAGGAGCCATGTCTGGATTGTTTCCGTTGAGTTGTGATGAATCATCACAGAGCAATATGTGCCAAGTGTCACCAGCAGTTTATTTCATTGTAAACCTGTAAGGGGTTACTGGAGTTAGGAAGTAAAAGACAAACAAATAAAAATTAGTGTCATCATTCTTTGATTTTGGCTGATAAATCAGCACAGTACAACTGCTTAACCTAATGAGAACTGCACCAAAGGCTCATGTAGATTTTGTAAATTTTTGAAGAAAACCATTCTATATTAAAATTACTTGACAAATATTGACCTGGGAGATACATTTTATGCCTTGATATTTTCCAGCTGTAGATGATGATTAAGTTTTACAAATAGAAATATGAAGAGAGAAGCAGCTATCAGAAATCTTGAATTCCAAGGCTATTCTACCCTTTTTTCACAAAAAAGAAAACCTGTAGTATGATTTTATTTTTGGACTCACACACAAAAAAATCAAGTTTTTTGCATGGAATTAAGTTGTATGTGACTTTAAATGAAATTAAAAGAAGAAAGTATTCAGTCACCTACTACCTGGTGTACAATGTATGCAATTCTTTCATTATTGCTACAGATAAAAATTTATTTGCCAGAAGGCAGAAGCATTTCTGAGAAGAGGTGTTTAGGCACTGAGGCTTTTAGGGGATCTTTTGAGATCTCAAGCAGCAGTTTTACATTAGCTATGGTATTATCTTTACTCTTTGCTGTGAAATGCAGGAATAACACAATTTTAATTTGCCTTGAAAATGGTAGCTTTCAAAACGTAATAAACAAGGAGGCTTAAAATCCTAGAAAAAAAATGGAGGCTAGTGTTTTAATTATACTTCTATCTGACTTCAGGAATTAATACAAGCTGAGTTTCTAATTCATGTGATTAAGCAATCACAAAATGGCACATCTTATGGTTTGCATTTTGTGTGGAAATCATGCATATGTAAATAGCCACTGAAAGTGGCTACATAGAAATGAACAAGAATAATATCTCTTTTCTTTGCTTATATCTATAACCCTTTCTGTAATATGATGGACTTCAACAATGATAGCGAACAAATAGAATAATTTCATCACAATTCCTTCTACTTCCAAGATCAACTGGTATGCAACTCAGTTCTGCATCCTGCAAAGGGGGCAAGGATTTTCAGAGATCTGGACAATTTAAACAACAAGAAGTGTGATATCTTTTTTTTTTTCTCTCAATGAAACTACCTACAGAATCACAGAAATGTTTCAGAAATATGTGAAACAAACATAATTTAGAAAAACAATTCACTCCTCAGGTGTAAAATATTACTGAGTTGCAATAATCTAATTGTCCAAACAAAAAAAAAATGTTCTTTTGCCAGGTTGAATGAAAACTTGTGCATTTTTGAGAGCTGAAAAAGTCTCATGGCTTCATATTGCAGCTGACAGAAATGAAAACAGAAAAAAACCATGCTCAGTAAGACTCCAACACAGAGCAGTTTTCACCACACTGGTACTTTTAGTGCCTGTAAATGGATAAATGAACACTCTGAGTGCAATAAGCACTCAGTATTACATTTGTAAATAAATGGGAGATTTTGGGAATTAAATGTGAAATTTATTTGATTCAAATAGCTATCATAAGGATTCATCTATATGTACACACTGCACAATCTCCTCAAAACTAAAACCTCTTAAGATATGTTATTAGGTAGAATTCATTTCAAAAGGACTTACCTTAAATACAAAGTAGGTTGATAATATATACAAAAATGTGTCCACAAACATATATGTAATGCTTATTCTTAAAAGCATTACCATCTGTAGTCTTTAGCAAGGATAACAGCACAAGAAAAAAGCTTGTTTCAGAAATTATGTCCTTTTTTGTGCTTTATTTTTTAAATGTTGTTAGTATTCTTTTTAGCATTTCAAGGGCAAACCTTAACCCAAGCTTATACCTCTTCTTACGTTATAAAAATGAACCTACTTGTTTTAGTTGCATGCTATTCATTTTCTGTGGAAGCTGGCAATTTTCAAGTTATTGATTTAAATAGCAGCATTTAAAGGCAGTGCAATTTGCAAACATTTCCAGTAGCTAAGTTAGGACTTGGAAAGAATGTTGCAAGCTATAATGAAAATTCCAGTTTCTCTCACCTCTTATCATGTTGTCACATTCTGTGTTCTTGAGGCAGACAGAAAATCATTAGGCAGCCTTTACGATACAACTACTATTTTGCCAAGAGGTACAGTGCCATAATTTTAATGGCGGAGCCTTTATACTGCACTATATTAATTTTTTTCAGCAAGGATTTGCAAACATAGTATTAAGTATAAATGTAGCACACAGTTTGCAAACAAAACCCGAATAAAAGACAGGTTGAGCAACAGCTATGAGTGCCTGTCTCATGCAAGGAGAAAAAAATAGACAACACTTGCATCCTGGAAAGTGCTAAGGCATCTCATTTTCTTGTTTAGTTCAGTGGTAGTCAACGGCAGACAGAACAGAAAACTGAAAAGGAAGTCTGTTTCAGGCTGGTGCTTATTCCTACTTGATGCAAGAAGTAAAAGCAAATGAGGATCAAAGCTCATTCAGGTGTGCTCACAGTGAACTTTCTTTACAGACTGCTAATTTCATGATTAGTAAACTCTTGCAAGAGTAGGTAGTCCCATTCACACCCCAAAAATGTGTAATCCATATTATCTGGCAAATAACACAAAACCTAAAATGAACAGCATTTCCTCTTCCTATTCAGTCACTTTTCATTGCTATGCATGTACCTAGGCTGGGTATTTTAAAACTAATGCACCAGACCTGCTGACTTTTGTGTTACTCTTGTATCATTAAGTTACTGAACTTCAGTGATTTAAGGGAAATAGTTGTAGTTGTATCTTCACTGCAGAATCAACCAGGAGGCTCAGCACATGAGTTAGCATCATGGAAGAAAGGAAGTACTGGAGGCTACACTTGAGTTACCCTCTGCTGATGTGAGTGATCCTGTCCCTGTGGGTTGCTGAGGCTTTTGGGGTAGTATTTTTTGTTCTGTATCTTTTGTTCCACATCTTTGGGATCATATCTTCTGTTTTACTGTGTACAGAACAAATGTGAACCTTGCTGGGAGAATGTGACTCACCTTTGAGGACCTGTGACAGTGAAAACACAGCCCATCCTCTCCTCCAGGCTAACTAAAGCACATTCAAAGTTGCTTTCCATTCGAGTGCATGGCCTTGTGCTTCAGACAAGAGAAATAAGCAAAGAAACCTCACAAACAAATAAACTCAATTAACTAAAACTAACTAACTAACTAAATTCCTTAAATCCCAAAAGAAGTAGTGGATTTTGGTCTGAATCCAGAATATAGCCTGCTGTGTCTGTGATCATTACTACTGGTTGCGTTTGGCTGAGGGTGACAGTGGTTCCTGTAAGGAAACACACCCTGCTATAAATTCAGAAGTGGATCCCATCATATGTATGCTTTTTGGACATGGGCTGCAGAGTCTTGATGTCCAAATCAACTTCAAAATGTGAAGTAATATTAAGAAATGCCAGTGAATTAACTTATTAGGGAGCATGATTTGTTAAATTGGGTTTGGTGTAAAGGTCTTGGTGAGGCTGCACCTCTGTGAGTTGTGTATGCAGTTTTGGGCACTGCAATATAAGAAGGACATTGAGGTGCTGGAGAGGGTGCAGAGAAGGGCAACTAGGCTGATTAAGGATCTGGTCAACAGAACTTACAAGGAGAGGCTGAGGGAGCTGGGGTTGTTCAGCCTGGAGAAGCAGAGGCTGAGGGGAGACCTCATTGCTCTCTCCAACTACCTGAGAGGAGGATGTGATGAGGTGGGTGTTGGCCTCGTCTCCCTAGTGACTAGTGAACAAGAGGAAATGGGGTCAAGTTACACCAGGGGAGGTTCAGATTGGATATTAGGAAAAATTTCTTCACAGAAAGAGTGGTGAGGCATTGGAACAGGCTGCCCAGGGAGATGGTGGAGGTACTGTTTCTGGAGGCATTCGAAAAACGGGTGGATGTGGTGTTTCAGGAGATGGGGTTAGGGGTTGTAGGGCAGATGGTTGGACTTGATGATCTTGAAGGCTTTTTCCTAACTTGATGATTCTATGGTTCTATGAAATAAACTAATTTGTTTAAATAATTGTCAGAGAGAAATATCTAACACTGGTTAAGTATTTGAACGAATGTAGACACTCAGGAATATACAGTTCATAAGACAGTGAATAGATAGGTGAATACTGGAAAACTTCTGCAAACTGCTTGCATGTTAATGCTTTTTTTAAACTTTATTTATATTCCTTTTGTAACACATTTTGCAAATTCTTTGCCGGTTCCAATTACTATTACAATACTGCTCTTGGCTATTTTATTTAAGGCAACACTGCAAAACTCTTGTAGAAAATTAATGGTGAATTTGGTATGCAAGTATTCACACTTAAAGATTTCTATTTAGCAGTATGTTCATCTGTCACAGAATAGAAACAAAGCCAGTACAGATGTGCAGAACAACCTTCAGTAAATACTTTAAAAAAAGAAATAATATTAGGTAAACAGTAACTTCTTTAACAGAAAATTCAGTTAGAAAAAACACCTGACTTTTTTTTCACAAACAAATCAGCTAGTGTGAGTGCATAGGTGTATCTAAACCAGCGCAGGTCCTTCTTTCATTGGCTGATGGGCTAACACTAATTTCTCATAGTCCTACTTAAGTAGATACTTAAAACTTGTTATACAAGCACTAGTGGCAGCTAGGCCCAAGATGAGCTCAGTCTTTCATCTGGAATATCGGACCTTCATGAATCTCACTGAATCACAACAGAGTTTTGTTTATGAGCCAATCCTTGGTGAAGGGTTAGGGGAAAAGCAAGCAAGGTCAGGGATAATATTAAGTCTTACTTAAGTAGTTACACTAGGAGTGTCTGTCTCTGTCAGGGTGGTGGTTTTGGAATTCTTTTCTCCTGGAGTCTCAGTATGCACATAACATTGTTAGTCAATAATGCTAATCAGTTTTAGTTAGGCAAAAAATAAAGTAGTTGTAATGACCCATACTAGCCACAATATACCGTGAAAAGCACCATGTATTTGCACCCTGGTCTAGAAGTTACATGGGTCTTGTGCCTGAATTAAATGTTTCATGCACGATTCTTTGAAATACTACGTGACAAATGGCTGACTACATCTGAAAGGTTCAAACACTAGATAGCATCATGGTGGAAACTAGTACCTAGCCTGGCAGCAGTTTGGGAGAAAAGTAGGAGTATAATTTAATTCAGAGAGCAAAGCAAATTTTTTTTTCAATGTACCTGATGAGGGGAAAAAACACCAAAAAAGACTGAACAAAATAAATTGTTGCTTTAATTACTCTGCCCCTACCAGATAGAGAAGAAATTAACAGTGACTCATTAATGCTCTCTATGAAAACTGAAACAGGTACTGGTAGGTACCCCATCAGATAATTCCTCAGGATAGCAGTTCCTCAGATTAGAGGAACCTGTGAATCACAGAAAATGATACGAACCCTTCTGTTCACATATGAGAGAAAAGGGTTTCAGGAAAGAGGATGGGAAACCTTAACAGGCAGGACTGGGGGACTGTGAGATCCTCCGGATCAAGGTTTGCTTGAGCCTAAAACCAATAGCTGGTTGACAATATACATGTAAGACCACTCGGTGACTGGAAGTTACCCTTCAGTGTGGAGACTGACCTTACTTCATACATCTAGTGTCCCTCATTAGGTCTTTGCTACACAGGACATTCACTGTAACTTGTGAAAACAGATAATAATTAATTTTTCAACCAGATATTTTTCTGTTTCTTCAAGCAATATTAAAACCAAAGGCCTGTGTGAAAACAGGAGGAAACCAGTGAGTCTTGCTTCTTCACCTAAAATACAGAGACATGGTTTTAAATTTGGTTAGTAAAACCAGGCATTTTGCTTTCTTTGCACACTCTGGTTACCGAAGAGATGAAGCCAAGGTAATCTTTAGGATTTGGATAATAAGTGTCTGACTTCACTGAAAGACTGCTTGCAATGTGTCATACAGCTTTCTTCTCCTTACCTGGCAGAATAATGCAATCCATGTTGACTATTCCACTGCTGGATAAACTCCCCTTATTGACCCCTCTGCTCTGCCCCCAGATCAGTAAGCTAACCATATCTGTACTGAATGGTTGATTCAAGCCCTTGCAGCAGGGGTGGAATGTGATTACCAACTCCTGAAAGCAGTTTTACTGTAGGGCAAAATTGTTGAATATTTATCGAGCAAAACTTGAGCTGATTGCTCAGAAGCTCCAATATACAAGCCTCTACAAGACTGTAAAAGGAAAATAGCCATTTATAACTGAGAAAGGTTCCCCAGAAACAAAATTTTTTGGTGTTGTCTTTTGTAAGAAAGGCAACTATGCTCCAGTTCCTACAGCTGTAAACAACATCACAAATAGTTCAGGCAGACCACTGCATAGAATGAAATCATAGGCCACAAAAATTTCTTATGTTTTATATCCTGAGGGTAATAGCATAAACACAGTAATGCTTTGCAATTATGCAATACCTTTGAGCTGAGGAACCCAAAAATTTTCACAAAGGTAGGTAAGATCTAAACTTTTGAAAGACTTACAAAGAGCAGTGTGGAATCTTCCATGTAGAGTTATGTGAAAATGTGATTATTTTCTCTATAGTTCTCTGGCTGAAACGAAAACCTGAAACAAAATTTCTGGGTCAAAAGAAGGCTAATTTTTTATTTTCTTGGTGAAGATGAAGGTCACACAATTTTTTTTTTTTTAATCTAAAATAAAATAGTGTCTTACTTTGCAAGTTGAACCCATTCTGTAATATATCCTTTATTCAAAATAAGCTTTAAAAAAACCAGTAATATTCTGGTTTTAGAAATATTTCCATAATTAACTTCCAGTTTTGCTCATTTTTATAACATTTGGAGGTATTTTTTGGATTTGATACAAATTCATTGAGTATTTCTTTTTTTTATGCTTTCTGATTAATGCAGCCCTATTCCAGTGTCCTCCCATTTCTGATAGAATCACAGAATGGTTTGGGTTGGAAGGGACATCATCTAGTTTCAACCTGGCCTTGAACACTTCCAATGTCATTAATACCTCTGCATCCTGAATCTACACCAGTAACTTCTCCCACTGTGTAGTGATTGATGTAACAATTCAATTTGAAAACAGTGTCATGATGCCTGAAATGCATTTAATTGCACTGCAAGCCAAGCCAAGCTTGCAGGGGATGGATGGAGTTTCAAGGCAAACAGTAACTCTAGTTATTAAGAAGCTGTGAGTAACGATGATAGTACAGGTTATCCATATTGGGAATCATTCTTAATATAAAATGAAGTACCTGAAATAATCCATGTTAATCTTCTTAAAGTCTGAGACAATTAAATTAAACAAGATATGAGAGTAAAAAAGCCATTCAAAAATTGACTGAGTGGTTTTATCAGAAACAGTGTGTCCAGCAGGACTAGGGAAGTAATTGTCCCCCTCTACTTGACACTGGTGAGGCCACACCTTGAATACTGTGTTCAGTTTTGGGCCCCTGACTACAAGAATGACATTGAGGTGCTGCAGCATGTCCAGAGAAGGGCAACAAAGCTGGTGAAAGGTCTAGAGCAGAAGTCTGAAGGAACTGAGGTTGTTTAGTCTGGAGAACAGGAGGGTGAGGGGAGACCTTGTCCCTCCCTACAACTACCTGAATGGAGGTTATAGCAAGGTGAGGGCTGGTCTCTTCTCCAAAGTTACAAGTGACAGAACAAGAGGAAATGGCTTCAAGTTGTGCCAGGGGAGGTTTAGATTAGATATCAGGAAAAATTTCTTCACTGAAAGTGCTGTCAAACATTGGAACAGGCTGCACAGGAAAGTGGTTGAGTCACCATCCCTTGAGGTATTTAAAGGACTTGTAGATGTGGTGCTTAAGGACATAGTTTAGTGGTGGACTTGGCACTGTGCTAGGTTAATGGTTGGATTCAATTATCTTAAACATCTTTTCCAATCAAAACAATCCTGTGATCAACATTGTGAAATTTCCAGGTTTTTTTACACTTGCTCTAGAGTGGATAGGAAACTGGGGGGGGGGGGAAAGAAGAAATAAACTCTGATTCTCCAGCTTCCAAGAAAGCGTTGCTGTTGGCCTAGAAAACCCTCAAGCATGTAAGCGTGACCATTATTCTTCTATTGTACTCTGGGAGTACAGCATGTGCCCAGCTGTAGCTGCAGATCTCTCCACTTACAGAAACTTTAATGACAGAAGCTCTGGAAATGAGTTTGGCATCTAACATTTGTGAACTAAAATTCTTAATTTCAGCTAAGTCTCTCCTTATTCTAAAGAAACTGACATCCACTAGGATGTTGCATTTTATGGTGTATGCTCAGAAAAGCGGTGTCATGATGCCTGAAATGCATTTACGCCAAGCTTGCAGGGGATGGATGGAGTTTCAAGGCAAACAGTAACTCCAGTTATCTGTCCTCTAGTTATCCCCTCCAGACTTGAGCTTTGGAACAATTAGACATTACTGTTAGGAAATCAACTGCAGCTTTTACATGAGGCCTAGTGCCAGCCATAAGACACAAGGAGTTTATTCTGGACTGAAGTTATAGCAAAGGACTTGGAAGTAGTGAGTGTTAAATACAGGAAAGAGCATGAAGGACAAAGAAAGGAAAGACACTTAACAAAGGAGTCATCTGAAACAGGGAAAGTGTTCTACTTTGGGTGTAGGCAATTGTAACTATGCACACAGACACACTCTGTATTTGTACCCTGATTGGCTTTTCAAATGTGTACAGAGATTTCCTCAGAAAGCTTTCTCCAAGATGAGCACCTTTTAGTGCACAGAGAGGAAGCAGCAAAAAACACAGGCCTGTAATATAAGGGATCAAACTTACACGTTCTTGCAAACAATTGTCTCGCCATCTGAATGTCATGAAGTCATGACAGGTCTAACTACAAACAGCCACAGCCACTGAATGCTATCAGTTACTATTGTTTCTTCAGAGTCTGATGTGAAGGCAGAAGGTTTTCTGCAGTATTTCTCACTTCCACTGTCTACTCACATCTAAAAATGAAGAGATAGACAAAATTAATTTATTTTTAACTCTAAGAATCCCTGTAAGATTTGGATCTGGGTCAAAGGTATTGCAAGGTTGTTTTCATTGTACAGATTTTTTTTCTCATTATAGAGTTTTGATACAAGAGCAATCTGATTTTTCTTTTTCCTCAGGCTGGTTGGTAAGTCTCTTTTCTGAGCATTCATCTCTGTGAACTGTACTGGAGAATTTATTAGTTGTGACTCCATATATGAATATGAAAGATCAGAATATGTTTTGTTACTAGTATTTATGTTTCAGAGAGCAGATCTTCCAAGATGCACTGCTTCACTATTCTCTTTTGTAGCAAAGTATAATGTGTTTGTGGTTAAATATCCTCAGAAGATTTCTTCTCTTCTTTTTTCATAGCTTTGTTTTGTATTTCCCACAGCCATGAAAGACCACACAAATAAAATATTTCTGTAAAAATGAACAGCACAGTATCACAGACATTATCTTAGTTAATTTGAGCACAGAACAGTTGGCAAACATGGTATTCATTTTTAATGTGAAATATTTATTGTCTTGTTTTCTCTTGTCTTCAAGAAGAAAACGAGATGATGCTTTATTTTAAAAATTAAAGAGGAAATGTCAGTAACAGTTTGTATTGCTCTGTATGGAACAAAAGTTCATCTGTAATCCAGGAGTAGAAATGTAGTTATCTACCTAACAAATAGAATCTTTCGACCAATTTAATACTGCTCAGTGAATTATAATGCAGGATAAATACTGCAAAAAAATCCCCATATATTAATACATTTTTTAAAAAGTACCATAGCTGTGATCACATTCTTTTTTATATCCTGTTTCCAAAAATACTCCAGCCACAGTGTTTTCTGGCAAGAACAAGTATAAAAATAGCCAAATGTTAGCATGACTATTACTGAATGTGTGTGGAAAGAAAATTTAATTTAATATTGCAAGCTTTTATATATAAAATACATTTCCTGAAACCAATGAAGTACTTAGGCAGATGCTGAAGACTCATTATTTTCAAAATGTATGCTAAAATATTCTCTTCTGGAGTTGAAAAATAACATTAAAGTATGATATTACTCTTTAAGTTTCATTAATTTATTAGAAAGATGAACTCTATATCGGTAGATAAAATCAGAACAGGACACAGTACTGTAGTGGAAGAGATAAAACATAGAAACTAGGCATCACATTAATCTTTTGTCTTCCATTCAAAATTATTTTACTTCTGAAAATCTAAGTCTCATAATGGGCTTGTAAATAAGCCAGAAATTAAGATTTCTTAAATAGAATTTACTCAGTAATGAGTTTAAAACATAAATTTTGCTATGTTCAGAGTTTGTGAACAAGCAGAAAAAAAAATGGTAACTGTTATTTATGAAGAATTTTTTCATTTAATAGTTAGCAAATTATCCACTTAAAAGGACCAGAGAATATCTATCCACTAATAAGTATTGGTAATTTTTATGTATTGTGTTTTTCAAATAAAACACACGCTACTGTTGTTTTTTAGAGGTGTGTGCAATTAACTTCAAGTTTGTCTTGTGTGGTAGTGATGAGTCAAATTTCTGTTTAAAGGCAACAGCTGTCCTGTTTAAATTCCTGATTAACCCCATTTAGATTTTTTATATTACTGTGGGTTTTTTTTCTGGTTTAAACAGAATCACTCTGTTTGCAGATTCATTCTGGTGATAGCCAGTGGTGACCAGGGCCAGCTCAGGCAAAGGCTGCAAGTGCATAACAAAACACACTTGGGGCCTTGTCAGTACCTGCTCAAGTCCTTAGTTCCACCAATACCTGTTGAAGTCAACAGAAGATCTTCAAATAGACTTTGGCTTCCTTCCTTCCTTCCTTCCTTCCTTCCTTCCTTCCTTCCTTCCTTCCTTCCTTCCTTCCTTCCTTCCTTCCTTCCTTCCTTCCTTCCTTCCTTCCTTCCTTCCTTCCTTCCTTCCTTCCTTCCTTCCTTCCTTCCTTCCTTCCTTCCTTCCTTCCTTCCTTCCTTCCTTCCTTCCTTCCTTCCTTCCTTCCTTCCACAATCTTTTCCTCATAATTACAATTATTAATTATTGCTTGATATCTTTCCCTTTTGTTTTGGTACTGATTGATATGATATTGCTACTGTGAAAATAATTGGTTCTGCAGGTCTCAAAATGGAAGACTTTTAAAATAATCAGCAATAAATCTCTAGTTAACCATCAAAATAAGGAAAACACAGGGGAGACTTTTTAAAGCAAAGCAAGTACACAAGCCATGGCCTTTGGGATATTTTCCCAGGATTTGCTTGTACTTGAATTTTCAAGTTGAAATTCGAATCTGAGAATATCTATCTTTATTTCCTGCTACTCAGAGGAGAATAAAAGCTTTCCATGTAAGCATTCTCAGTAAGCAAAAATATGTATAACTCCGTACAATTGCTACCACGTTCTAGAGTTCCACAGTGGTATGTTTTTTCAGCCTCTTTTTTTTTTTTTTAATCTTTTAGATTCTGAACAGTTCTAAATGGTTTCAGCCATCATATAATTTAACACTGAGTCATTCTACATTCCTGCAAGAAACCTTCTCTTATGTATGATTATATATTGTGAAAATGGATAAGCTAATTTTGCAACATGAATTTTCTATGGTAGCTGTTCTGCTACTATTTTAGTCTGTTTTTAATGATATACTCACTGCAACGGCCCTCTTATATGCAATTACAATTTTTAAACGTGACTAACTTTGGTTACAATTATATACATCAGTCCAGGCTCTTTGCTGTAGAAGAGTGTGCATGGACATTTTTGTGTGTTTCTAGAGCTAAACAAAGATGTTTGAAAGAATGTGCCACACTACAGGTACCATTAGGTAGAGTTGAAAATGCAAGGGCTCTGACAGCTTCTCAACAGTCAGATGTTTCTTTCAGCTTTGCTTACTTGTTTCAATTTCTAAGCTGATACATAGTCAAATGGAGAGGAGCTGCTTTGGATTTACACAAGAAAGGTTGTGGGCCCAGGAGGTCTATTGTGGTTGTGGGTCCACTGTAGCCAAGAGTCTGCCTGAATTTCTGCAAGCCTAAAGAAAAAATGGATTTTGCTCTTGCTGTCAAATTTAACAATCTTAAAAATGGAATTCAGCTTAAGCCTCTGCCCTGTTTTTTCTTTGTATCGAATCTGAGTAGAGAGAGAATTGACACCGGACAGCTTTCTCTGCAAAATGGAAGGTTAAGTTAACAGTGAGTGCCAAATACTGAAACAGCTATTTGAGATGCTAGAGAAAAGACATATTAGTGGGGCTAGAAAATGCTGCACAAAACCCCACTTAGAGATGCAGTGAGCAGGATAAATGTTCTTAAAGAACAGAGTCCTCTACTCTCAACTTCGCAAATGTCAACAGAAAAACTGCTATACATTGAAAGAGGTTAGGCAGACAAGGGAAGCACAAAAAGTGTCTGTATTGGAACTTCTTTTTCTTTCTACAAAGGAACAGTTTTGGATTGTCCCCCTGTGGATCATGATAGAGATAAGAAGCTCTCTGGTGGTAAGCATCTGGGATGGGAGGGAAGATCATAGGATGTTGTGGGATTCTCTTTGTTTCTTTCTTTAACTGCGTAGGTCTCTGCTGGTTTTTTTGAAGCTTTTCCAAACCCCAAGGCTTCTGAGGTACTTGCATCATTCATTTTTTATTTTTTTATTTTTTTTAATTGTAACAATGTTAGAGCAATGTGTATGTATGTTAACACAAGAAAGTATTAGTGTTAGGCTCCTAATTAGATTCATATCCATACTGAAATTTTAAAAATTCCTTGGCTCAAATGAGTTAAAATAATTATTACTTCCCTCCTGATGGGAAAAGATAGTGATTGTTGCTCTATGTCCTGGGCCAAGAATATCCATAGATTCAAGTTTGATTGAAGCCCAAATAGAGTGTGAAATAATGAATTTGATTCATCAATGCTGCCTTGAAAAAACAAAGGCTGCCCCACTAAGTTTCAGATTTTGTCTTGGGAGATGTTTGGAAGTTTACTCTATGTGTGGTGATGTTGTCTGAAACCCAGTTATAGTTTTCAAATAAAAGTCTTTAGTACCAGAAGATGTTTTACATTACTGGAAAATGACCAAGTAAATATTGGAGTGCTGCCATGTAAGTCAAGGGAGACAGAAACATGTTAACGGAGACAATTTGCTGCAGGGAACTAGTTGGGAATAGTTTAAGGGGTAGGAGGAAAAACTTTAGGGCACAAGGGAACAAACCCAAACATGCCTCATATTTATTCAGCATTCTGTAGACCATTCACCAGTGGCCTTACCTTTAATGTTGAACATTAAATTTTTTTGTAGACAAACAAGAGCTCAGTAAATGCTCTATTTTCAAGGTCTCTGCTCATCCCACTCATTGTGTATTCTTTGATCAGTGGGAAACTGAAGTAAAGGCAATGCTTCAGGGCCTGATCCAGAAAGCTAGATAATTTTATTTGCATTAATAGAAATAGTAACAGGTAAGGGCTCTACATGGACGTTAAGATAACTTAGGAAGTGTTAACTTTTCTGTATGCGATTTGCTAACAAGAAGGTAAAAGAAACAAGTAAAATAGTAAAGTAATTATAAGCATGGATGGGAAAGGAATCATACATCTGCCATCTGATTTATAGGCAATTGATACAGCTATTTATTGAGAAATATGTTGAAGAATATTATTTTATTTTAGTATCTTTACTAGTTTAATGATTTCTATCCAGAGCACTGGATTTGAAAACATAATTTGAAATCCAGTGTTTTTTTAACACTCCCTTCCATAAGAAATCAGGCCTTTCTCAGCTAGTTGGTCTGACTTGCTGTCTGTTAAAATGGCAGTTAATGAAAAATGTGTTTTTTTACCCACTGAGACTTAAAAAGGGCTATAATTTCTCAAAAAGCCTAATTAAGTGTGAAATTTTGAAATACGTTAGAGTATTCCTCTAACTTAATTTTGTATTGAGATGTGCATGTGTAATATAATATATCTTCATAAAGTTTAAGCAAAGGTTGATAGATTAAATACAGAAATAGTTTAGAATGTCTCATCAATCATGAAAAAACCATGGTAAAATCTAGCTAGTTCAGTTTATTAAACCAAAGTTTTGTACAAGACTTCACTTGTATAGACAGTTATGTTCTTAAAAGTTGCTTTTACTTAGATTGTGATAAGCAAAACATTCACAAGGAAAAGGCACGCCAGTGGTCACTGTTGAAGTTGAACGTTTGAGTTCAATTTAGGAACACATTCCTATGGCTGGTGTTTTATATGGCATTGAATCACCAGAACATTATTAGACCCCAGCTGTTCTCCGTCTTCATTTTTCACCTGTTCACCTGGATTTTCAATGACCCTACCATATACCAGGAGGTGCTTTCCTACCTACAGAAGTTGGTTTTACTGTCTAAAGACTATAATTGCTTTGTTTATGTCTGGAGTAGGATAAGTAAGATGCAGTGCTGCAGCTTCTTCAGGGTACAGCTTACTTTTTTTTTTTTTTTTTAAATAACAGTAGCTGCCAGTTATTCTAAGTTATAACTTGCACAAGTTTTCCCACTATAACTCTCTATTTCATCCCCACTGAGGGCAGCTGTAATAAGTGGTCATTTACCACACACAGTGACATGATCTTTCAAGATTTAAGACTGTATGCAATGAAACTATAAATTGTATAATTTCAAGGGTGTTATGTATGCCTGCAAATGAATATGATTTACAAGCACAGAGGTCATAATGGGTGACAGGAAATATCAAAAGATGAAGAAAATGTTGTAAATGAAATGTAAGGTAAAATATAGAAGATCTGACATTTGCCATGCCTGCTTTCCCCCCCCGCTGTTCTACTTTTTTCTGCCCTTCTTGTCGATTACACTCATTTTCATGTTACAGTTTTACATCCTTACTTGCAATTTGGCTGAATTTGGCAACAGACGCAGAACATAGCTGGGCCCTACCTTGGCATTTTGGTTTGGAAATACTGAAACTTGGCCAAAACTGTAGTTATTTGCTTATTCACTACCATCATTATGGTAAGTACATCTCTGTGTGTCTCATGGAAATGTTTTAAACATTTTTTTTTTTTTTTCTATGATAGACAGCACTTTTCCAAATATAATTTGTAAGGAAAACATGGTATATTGAAACCTTTTCTCTCTCTCTTTTTTTTTTTTTTAATCAAACTACTACTGACTATTTTTTTTTTCAGAAAAGTGACCAATATCCCTTGGTCAGCACCTTTTCCAAAATCCCAGTGGAGCCTAGAATGAGGAACATTTTTTTCAACTGGACATAGATATGTTTCAGGATTCCAAAGCCGTATTTTATATTGACAGCTGCCCGGTTTAGTGTTATTGGAAAATGTTTTCAGTTGTGCGAGTGAGGAAGAAGAATGTGGCTCTGGACTATATAAGGGTTTTGGATTTGTGGTTTGTTTTTTTGTTCTGTTTTGTTTTGTTTTTCTTCCATGCTTTTAGGTTTGGGACTTGCTAGGGTGCTTAAGTAAACTACTTTCGTAAAATGACTTGATATTTCTGGATTTTTAAGGAGTATACACAAACAGAGGAAGATGGATACAGCTACCAAAAGAAACTTTTTATTCTATTAATAATATTTATTCTATGAATAATGGAATACCATTCAGTGGGTTGTCAGATTTCACATGATTCTGTATGTAATTACCTTGGTATTATAATTGTCCTCTGTAACTGCCTATGCTGGAAATGATGTAAGTTTCTGACCAGGGGGGATGTTTTTACATTATTGCATTATTCATGTTTAAAGCAAGTTGTTGAGAAGTATGATTGGAAAGAACGAAGACAAAGAATTTAGATTGAAGTCCATTATAGTAAAAGAATTTGGATTCGGAAGATGATTGTTTTGTATGGCAGAATTTTTGTGAGGCAGAGTAATATATACCCTATATCCTATAGAATATTTATTCTTGCAAGAAAATAAATTTTAAAAAAATTTAAAATGAGAGGATTTAGGAAAAAGTCTTGACCTTATGAACACTTCCTGAAAATAATGTGTTTTGGAACAAAACACATTTCATTGTAAGAGCCTGCAAATTGTATTCCATTGCAAAACCAGCAACAATTTCTGAAATGAGATTATAGCACTAATCAGCATGCCAGGTAGTTAAACGTCGTTTCAGTATGCTCGTGGACTGGTTTCTGCTGCTTCTCTGAAGGAGGGGAATCTGCTTCTTCACATTTCAGAGGAAAGGTCATAAAATTTGTAAGATTGGAAGTCTAGCAAATTCTACACATCTGCACTAGCAGGACTCCTTGTTTAAATTACTTTCAAGTAAGCATATACTTTAAATTAACAGTTATTCTAAATTTTCTTCCGCTGTTCTATTAAAATTCACACAGTAAATCAAAAAAAGACTTCTTAATGAGCAACAATAAGCAATAATTATCTGTTGTATAGCCAATTAATAAATTGATTCTCATCTGAAACATTACCATCTTACTGCTGTGCCCTAAACTATCTTTACCACACACAACTTTTTTCAGTGACGTAATTCTAAAATCCTTCACTCGGATTCTGAAATAAATCAACCATTTACAGCAATTTTAAAACACTTAAGGACTGAAAACAGAGTTTGTTTTTTTTATTCTGATTTACTACCTTCCTGGTGTTTCACCTTTCTAAATAAGCAAAAATAGTTGTTAATTCTTTTGATTATTTGAAAGTAAAATGCTGGTGACTGTAAAAAAATGGATATAGTACTCTAACCACAATAAGATACAGATATCTTTCGTGTTAATTAAAGGTAGAACACATTATTGAAGTTTATGCCTCTGTGAAGGATATATTCCATTACCTGCATTAGCAGTTGCAGCAAAGAAATAAAGAACTGAGGGGAAAAGGGAAGATATGTTTCTTTAGAAATTAAGGGTCATATTTTAAGTGCTATATAATCTTTTGTAATGATGATATTCCTCTCATTTATACATCAAATATTTATACTAAAATACAACTACTCATATGATTTCCCCTGTTTGCTGCACGTCCACAAAGAGGTCTCAATTACCTTTTCTAACATAATTTATTCTTACAAAACTTTCTTTTATGACTTGACTATGAACAGCTGCTAGGAGTATCTTATACTGAGTACTTGACCTGTGGGAAGTGTGGAGTAGTTAGGATTGGTCAGAATTATGCTTTGGACATGCACAAAATTATCACAAGATCTCTGAACCTCTCAAGAGGTAGTAGCTTAGTTGAAAAAATATTGTGGAATTTTATAATAGTTTTAATACTTCATGACTTGGCTACACTGGCTTAGCCTACAGCATCATTCCTGAATATATTAAGCTACTGAAAGATTTAATGACTGAGTGAAGATTTCAGATTAAATTGTGTTTTATCATATTCATGTGTGTAATTATGTGAGCATGCACAGCCACGGTTGCAAAGAAGAGCTGAAAACCATGGCTGAGTCATTAAATGCCTTTGTATCAGGAGTCTGGCAAGGGCTTTTGAGAAGAGCAGTGTGCTATTCTACACCAGGTTACCAAAGGAATTTTTGAAATTTATTTTATTCTCTCCAATTTGTATTGCCTCTTGCATTTTGTAAAGTCATTAGCAATGCTGTCTCAAATTGATTATGAGTCAGAAAATGTCTAATTAAAAATGGGAAAATACTTTCTAAGTAAGAACAAGAAAGTTCAACAGCTTTTTTTACAGAGGGCTAGCTTTAACTTGTGCAGAAGCCTTTGTAAGCTGGTTCCATACCTGAATCTCCCAGGCTGAGAACATTGTCCACCACCTGTGCTAACTGTTGACATAAAACAACAACATGCTTCTGCTTGGTCTGAGCTGGAAAATGCATGCTCGAATTCTTGCCTGGCTTATTTAGTTACTTCCATAGATATGATCTCAGGAGGAAAAATTGTCTTTGGTTTTACCTGTGAGCATATACTACCAGTAATGCGAATACTTGAAACATGAACCTAAGCCAAACTTCTTTTTTGGATGAAGAGGGTGGAGCTTTTGGGATCTAGTGGCAAGTCTTTGCTTCTTATGAATGATTGCATTCACTCTCTGTACCCAAAGTAAATACGAATAGCCTCTGAGCCGCTCTGATTTATGCCTGATACCTTCAGTTTGCAATAGATAATACACCACTGCAAAATTCCAGGAAAAGAGCACCCACTGGATGTCTTTATTCCCTGTCTGTGATGCATTATGTATAGCAGTGTAGTTTGGTAGAGGCATTGGAAGGAGTCGCACTTGGTCCACTGCTGCTATTTTCTGTCCCTCCTACACTGCTTAAGAGGTGTAAAAGAGTAAAGCATAGATGAGAATCTTTCCCTCTCTGTCTTTTTTTTTTTTTTTTTTTTTCCTGGTAATTGCTCTTTTGAAAAAAATTCACTTTTGAACACCTGAATGTTCGTCAAGTCAATGTAGAATGAATACGAAAGTAGGCTGAGCATAACTGAAAGCAAACTGAAATAACCAAAGATAACAGTTTTGATGTTATTCTTCTAATTCAACACTTGTTCATATACTTATTGAAAAATTGATGAAGGTAGAATACTCTCAGCTCATTTCTCTGCAGAGATTCCAGCATTCATTTTAGGACTCCAGTTCTACTCCTTAAAAAAAGCAAGACAAGTAAATGTGCTTGGAATTTTTTTCATTGCCCATAAAAAGAAGAAAATAATTATGAAAATATTTATTTGATGTTTTATTCATGAGATATACGTTATAAATTGGTCACTGTAGTAATATAGGCCTATACGTTTCTGTTTGGTTCCAGCAGTTTCTTCTGTTTATAGTCATGAAAGATAAAAAGCAACAACGCAAACAGGGATGAGTGATTAGCATAATGCTGTACTGATCAAACTCTTTCTTCAGAAATTTCCTCTCTTCATTTTCAAGAATTGTTCTCATTTTTTATTCAAAGTAATAAATTGCAGCAGCAGAAAGTACATCCCTTTGGTGGCTTTTGCATTTTGCTTCAAGTGAAATGCCTGGCAATAAACAATATTTCTCCCCTTTGTTCTTCCTTATTAAATACAAGTGAGATTTCACACTGGTAATATTTCATGGTCATTCAAATGATAATCTTTAAGTAGTTTAGAAAACAAAAGATTTTTACTATAATTTTATTTTCATGTATAATACAAAACTGAATTTTAATAATGAAGTCTTATTATTAGTAGGCTAGAGATTTTTCTGTCACCAGAAACATTTTTAGGTTTCAGGAATGGACTAAAAAATCATGAGATTATAAAAATAGAAAGGTAGTTTAAAACTAATTAAAAAAAATAATTTATGAAACAAAAACAGGCTCCAGTAATAAATTTTTTACCAAGCTGAGTGCCTTCTGTTCACTTATATGGTCAAAATTCACTCTCTGCTTAAACTGGTGGAATCTGAATCTCTTCCTATTCATAAATAAAATAAGGAAGCAAGAATGAACCTAGCTTTCCTCCTAAACCATCCTTTAATCCTGACAACTGATAAAATACAATTCAAGAAAAAAAAGTCTGAAAAAAGCTTTTTATTGTGGACTTCACTTCCTGATTGTTGCATAGGGCCACCTCACTGCCTAATTTGTTGCATTCAAAATAATGCTTATGGTATTCAAAAATTAGAGTAACAGAGAGAAAGTGACTTCTGATTTCCACTGTGGTTTAATTAAGAAGAAGAGCTTTTGATTTTCTACAGTTTGCTTTTAATAACTCCCTTGTTGGAACAGTACTGAAAATAAGTAACAATGTAACTTTTCCCTGTATCCAGTCATAAATAAGCTAACCAAAAAAATGTGGGGAGGGGGAGGTAGGGAATCATAACAGCATATAAAAAGGAGGATAAAGTCCTTTTTGAGGCAACCATCCTTATCTTATAAAATTAATTTGAGCGAGTTCCAGATCCTACAGAATCAGATCTATAGGCCCTTAATGTGGGTTCAATATTAATAACTTTATACTAAGTTGTGCCTTACGTTATGTGAATTTCTTTCAAGTGAATGAAATTGCTTTCATGTGAACATACAGTTTGCCAAAAGCAGGAGTTCCAATATCTGGTTTTAAAATCTGGCAGTTTTCCTTTTACCTTAAGGCCTTATGGGTTGGAACAAACTAGCGTCTGGTCCTTGCTAGTCAATCCATGAAGCAGATTATAAAATTTTGCATATAAGATTTCTACAAAATTTTTGTTTTTCAATGATAAAAGGTTCATGATCATCTTTCAGTGTCTGAAACTCGGATGAGGACAAACCTTCTTGGATTAGTTAGTTGGCAACAGACTTCTTCCTGACATAGTTTCTCTTTTGCCCTCAATTTTTGTAATTTAATCTGGCTTAAATTCAAGTATCTTCTCCATTTAGCTACCTGGAGTATCCTGTTTTTGCAGGTTAGGAAAATGGTTTGTGTTCTTCAGCCAAATGATATGAATAATCAGAATGAGGAGGAATGTTGCCATCCTTCTAATGCCTATATTCCAAAAGAGTAGGAAGACTTTCCAGGGTATTAATTGTTCCTACCTGAATTGTGAATGAAATATATAATTAGCTAATCCCTTCGGTTTTCAGAAAATCTTTATTAATACTAATGTAATTTTAACTGAAAAGCATAGTGTAGCAGTATTGACTGGAGTTCCATATGACTGTTTTGTTAAATAATCTTCTTATCAAGAATTCCCAGTTAAACAGATAATTTAAAAATGCCTATGTGATTAAGCATTGCCTACTGTGTCAATATTGTCCAATAGCTAAGGCAAAGAGACACAGAATACCTAGATGTTTTTCTTGGTTTAGGCTTGGGCCCACAGAGTGTCTTTGAGCTATTTATTTTTCCTGTGTGAGTCAACTTTCTCACCTACCGGAATTCATGAAGTGTCCTTCTTTTGTGAAATCGTTATTAATCTGCAAGGGAAAGGTATTATGTAAATTATCTAGTTACAGCATTATCTGATGATTTAAAGTCACAGAACTGCACTTCAGACTTCATATTTGTAGTCCAGCTCCTATCAAACTACCACTCATTTGCCATCACATGTACAAGACAGGTAATCTGGAAGTATTTCTCATAAACCACAAACATGGCTGATGAAATATGCTGCAGTATTTCTCACACTGGCTATGTTTTGAAATGGCATTTGTCAATGGAGAACACACAAAACCATGGTGAGTGAAATAGGAACAAGGCAAATACCCTGATGAATCAGAATCTGTATGGATTCTTCTTCATGGTGGAAAATCTTCAGAACTTCTCTGTGTTTTCTGGTCTACTAATTGAAGGAAAACTTAGTTGCTTTAATGGAGTCTTTATTTTCTTAGTTAAAACTTTGTATCTGTAATTAACTTTGTATAAAAATACACACACACATATATCTAGATGACAGATTGATGCTGAGCAATTTCATTTTTATAGGCATTTCCTTAATATCAGAATAATCTTTCAGAGAGTAAGCACAACAAATGTTGAGTTTTTCCTTCAGACAGTAGAGTGCAAAATCTTAAGGTGGTTCAATCACCAGGCTGTGGTTCTTAAAGCTCCGGGCAGTGCTACCCCTCTGCTTATTCAGTGAGTCACACACATCTGTTTTTTTCTTGTGTTCTTTTAGGGAGAGAGGAGATGAGATTTTTTTGGTTTTTTTGAGGGAGTGGCTTCTTGTATCTCTTGGAGTCATTTAGTAACCAAAGTGCCCTTAGCTCTCTGATTCTGTTAGAGGAAATGCAGAATGTCTTCATATTGCTTACTTACACGCTGAACACTGGACACTATTTACAGCACTGCCAAGCAAGACACATCCTTCTAAATTTTACAGTGGAGGCTTAGCACAGGCATGCAGAAGTCTGCTCATCAGTTCTGTCTGGAATGGCACATGAGAGAAGGTTCGTTTTCTTTGGTTGCCTTTTAAACAGGCTAATAAGCTATTATTAGCTTTTCTTGTGAGAGTTCATAATGGAGCTAAAAAGAAGGGGGGTTATTAAATGCTTTGGCACTGATTTCAATGCAGTGAGAATTACAGGTGGTTAGATCATATTATTGCTGGGAGGGAATTCAAGTGGTTACCCAGTCAGTGTCCATCTACATACTGCAGGGCAGGGTCAATTATATTTAGGTAGAGTCTGAGAGGCAGTTTTGCAGCCTAGTCTTAAATACCTCCAGCATTGGAAATGTCACAACTTCCCAAAAAGGGGTGACTCGGGATTTACCTTACTGCCCTATTTTTAGTATTGTTTTCTTAATGTCTTGTTCATAATAATTTAAGCAGGTTGCTGTTTTTTATATTCACATGAGCATGATTCTACGTTAATTCTTTCCTCTTTCTTGAAGTTTTTATTTACATGAATGTTTACTTTGCTTCTTTTCCACTTGTATCTCAGTTTCTCACCTTCAGACTAAATTTGTCCATGTCTCTATTCAATATTTTGTAATAAGCCATGCTTTAAAAACCTCTCACATTTGTACCTCTCCTCTAGATTCCCTTCCTGACACCTTTCTTGAAACTTATTGTCTCAAGCTGGACACAAAGTACTTCCAATTTGTCCTTACCAGGGCTGTCTAAATCAAAAGATTATTGTATTTGCCTTTTGTTTATATGTGACAATCCAAGGTGTAGTTGCTGATTGCAAAAGCATGACTTCATTGACTTATCTTCTGCTGCTTATTAAGATAACTGCTATATCCATCTCTCAGAGTGATTTCCTACCCAATTATTTCAGACCATGTATTTATGTAGATGATTATCTGTCCTTTAGTAACTTATACTTCTCTCTGTTAAATAACATCCAATTATTTTCCAGGATGTATCTCCAATTTGTCATGTTCAATTCTGTCTTTCAACATATTTGTAATCCTAATTTCTTGAGTTCACCACCAAGTCTCTCAGTGAAAATATGCAAGAAGTATGAGGACACAGATGCATGAGGAACAGACCTCTGCAGAAATCTGTTTGCCATCTATTTCAGAGAGAACCATTAAAAATAATTCCTGGAACATTGTTTCCTCAGTTCTATACCCATGATATTAATCCAAATGATGATTTTACAGTTTGTTAATGAGAATGTTATACATACAAACCCACAAACTCTATGGCATCTGCTGATTTCTCTTTTTCCCCTGTGCCTAGTTTTCTGTTGTAAAGTAAAATAATATATTTTTAAAGTGATTTATTCTTGATAAATTCCTGTTCACTGTTAATGTATTTCTTTTTTTCCCTGTATTTGCTAAATATCCTTTGTGTGTTTTTTGTTGTTTTTTGCTTGTTTGTTTGTTTGTTTGTTTTGTTGTTTGGTTTTTTTTCCCTCCAGATTATTTTCTGCAATTTGATGTTAAGGTAACGACTCACTAACTCCTCATTTCTTTTTTTCTTTCATTTAAACGATAGGATTTTAATTTTTTTTTTTTTTGCCATCGTTCTCAATTTCTCAAAGATCTGCAGTTTGATCAGTCAGTTCCTCATGTTCCCAAGTACATTAGGCTAAAATTATTTGAAATAGTGAAAATTATCTAAGCACTTTCACATTTAATCCTTCCTCGCCCAAGGACAAGATTTTGCTCTTCTGTCCCTGCTATTATTTATTATTGTCATTTTATCAAACCTAATAGTTTCAGTGGAAGACACTGCAAAAAATCTCCTTTTCTGCTCAAACCAACCCTTTCCATATGCTACTGCATGCTACTAATGTTCTTAAAAAATATTTTATTTTGAATCTTCATATCTCTAGCTAGTTACATCTCTACATGCTTTTACTTTTCTGATTTTGTCCATACCTACTTCTGCCTTCATACTTAATGATCTGACTTAGCTTTGACTTTCTACCAACTTTCATCTTATGTCTGAGGACAAAAAAGAGCTCACTGTTTAGTTCATTTCATAGAATCATAGAATCGTTTGGGTTGGAAGGGACCTTTAAGATCATCTAGTTCCAACCCCCCTGCATGGGCAGGGACACCTCCCACTAGATCAGGTTGCTCGAACCCGTGTCCAACCTGGCCCTTAACAATTCCAGGGAGGGGCATCCACAGCTTCCCTGGGCAACCTGTGCCAGTGGCTCACCACCCTCATGGTCAATAATTTCTTCCCCATATCTAATCTAATGTAAATCTACTCTCTTTCAATTTTAAACCATTGCCCCTTGTGCTATTGCTACATGCTCTTATGCCCATTTCCCCACTCCTGCCTTTGGCACAACAACTCTGACTGCTGATCCCAAAAACCCTTTACCTGCTCAAAAACCATAGGCACTTCTTTACCCACATAATATATATGTTCTTTTCCTCCACAGCCACTACTCAGAGATTCTTAATGAGGTCTATTTACAGTGTTAGTGTATTGCCACATGTTACAATTTTTTACCATGTTCTGCTGAAACTGAGAACTGGCTATATTCAAAATTACAGCCCAGTTAGGTAGAGAGAAGGTATTGAAGGAAAGAAAATAATTTGGTCAACGTAATTTAATTCCTTTGTTGTTTTTTTTGTTTGTTTTCTTTCCTTTTTTTTTTTTTAATTGCACGTCTTGTCTTGAATCATACTGTTATATTTCTACTTGTGAACAGTGTGCCTTTTTAAGTGTGTATGCTTTTTATTCCTTCTTAAATATATCTAAATATATTCTAAAAATGTATCTAAAGAAAAATATTTATATATTTATTTGACCTTGAATTCTTAATGGGCTAAATGCATTTGTTAAGTCCTCCACTTAGCTCTTGTTCATTTGAAAATAATTTTGAGTTCTATTTCTTATTGTTGTACTCACAATCTGGTTTGATGTTCTGTCATTTGACAAATTGAATAAAATTTAAAAATCTCAGCTATTTTCATTATTGTGTCATTTAAAATAACCAGGCTAAAACTTACAAATGGCATAATAACTCACATGAAATAAATATTTCAGGCATTCACTTCTAAGAAAAGAGCAAGGGTATTTAATTGTAATGTCTTTTATGCTAATAAAACTAGGAAATAGATACCTTCTATATGTACAAAAAGAAGGTTTCAAGGAGAAGCAAAATCATGATGTGAATTTCATTTGAAGTAAGACCTTACTCTAGAAGTGATCTCAGTATAGAAGTTTGGTTCAAGAGTCATGTATATGGAATAATGTCCTTGATGGAAAAGTTGTGCTACAGAGAATGAGCTCCACAGAAAATCTAAGAAACACTGAAAAAAAAGTGCTAAGGAATTTTTTCATTAAAAACAAAACAAAATTATTCCAAAATGTTTAAACTTCTTTTTCAAAAAGAAGTCCAGTTTGGCTACTAGAAAGAATAGTCTAGGTAAAGAAGAGTTTGGATCACTTGTGAATCAAAATAATGGATGTTCTTTAAACAGATAATTATTGAATTAATCTTACAGTTAATGTTCTCCTACTGACTATCATTTTCTGCCACACATCTATCAGGAAGATGGCTAGTTTTCTCATCTGTATGTTTAGCGATTACACCAGTTCCTGTCTTGGCAGTGGAAATGTTCAGTTTGCTCTACACTACCTTTAAATTCTGTATTTGCATGTCCCTTCATTTATGCATTTTTCTCCTTCAGTCTTGTACTACTCCTGTGATGTCCTGCCTGACAGGCAGCTTGCTGTTCAGTCTAGTGATTTCATTTTTTTGAAATGCAGTGCCTGGCTGCTCACGCAACACCTCACAGAGCAAAGCGGGGATGCTGAAAGGGACCGTGGTTGGCCAGGTCCCCTCTGTTGCTGGGCTTGGACTTGGGATGAGGTGGCCCTGTACCAGCTGGGGAGCAATTGATATTGAAAAAATGCTTCAGCAAAAAAGCCTACAATGGCACTATTTGTTGAAAAAGTTACACTTTTCCTAAATGCTAGGAGGAGAAATATAAGCCAAAATACATCAAAAAACAATGAGAGTTAACTGCATCATTTTTCAAAACAGATACGATAGTGAGATCCATTTAGGAATTAGAATGATAATTATTCTACTGGAGTAAGTGTATATAGTTAATGCAATATGGTTCTATTTTTTTATTTGGTGAAGTACTAAATTGACAGCCATAGAAACAAAAAAAATAATTTACAGAGTAGTTGTGATAGCCTACATTTTCTCACCATTGTTTTAAAAATATGTTCAAATGTTAATAAAGATTCCAATAGTACTAGCAACAAATATTTTCAGTTTCTATACATTATATATGCATTATCCATAAACATCTGTCATTTTTGCCTAAAAACTTTTTAATCTATTGATTATGCACTTCACTGGACCTGTCTGCCTGTCTCTGTGCCTAAATTCACCATGCTTGCAGCTCCTGTTCTTTATGATGATTGTTTTAATTTGTGCCTGAAGCTGGTACCATTTTGCATGGCTATAGCTGGCAGTACTCATAGTGGTGCATAGCTTATATTTTCATTTTTTTGGAGGTGAAGATATTATCATTTCCTAATTGTCTGTGTAGAGAAACAAGGAAGAATTGGGGCCCAGAGATGGCACTGACAAAGTAGCTTTCATCCAATTAAGGGCTGAGATCAAGGAAATAACAGTTGTTTTGTGGTTAGGGAAGTTGCTGAAAAACCTCATTCAGCTCAGTAGGGGCTTGACCTCACTGCACATCTTCCTGTTGTAGCAGCTGATGTGATATGTATGAGACTGTGATGGAGGGAAAGTGGCCAAGAGGTATTTTATCCTGACAGATGCTGCTCTATCAAGGTCAGATTTCCTTGATGCAGCATATGATAAAGGTTTTCACCACTCTTTTTGATATTCAAGAATGACACAATAAGCGGAATTGTCTTTATGGTGTAGTGTGGGAGTGAAAAGGTTTCTTCTGCTTATTTTATCCCTCCTGTGTGTAAACATAAGCGGTTCTATCGCAGAAACTCCAGTGTATATGGAATATGAGAGATGAACTTAACAACACGTTTTTGGAAAATATGAGAACCCTGTAAAACCTATTAGACATACAAATGTGTCTGCACATGCACACAATTTAAATATCCTTTCTTTTACAGAAGTCGATTGTTTGTTATTTCCTTATCTTGAGGTAGGAAAGGAAAATGACCAGTTTGAAATACTTGTGTGTTCATCACAACTTCAATGAAGCAATGGGCTACAAGGTTTACCCTGGATCTTCGACTGCCACCTGTAGAACAGAATCATATAACACGATTCAGAACCAGACCCTTGAATTTAATTCAATGCATAAGGAAGGTTCTGGGGGGCCTTTCTTGTGTTTACATTCTGACATCTTTCAACATCGAAGTAAAAATCTCATTCTTCTCTCAAGTGGCTGAAGAGAGAATCCTCTGACACTATCTTATGATACAATGTTTTTAATTGGACAGGCTAAGTCTTTCTAAGTTCTTGGGCTATTTGATTACTGGCCCAAGAATGACAAAAGAACTTTTCAAATGTAATGATACTTTTGCCCAGTAGCAATAAATTATGAAGATTTAATTATCAAAGCTATCAAGGCGGTTTGTCCTTGTGCCATTTGATGATTAAATTAGAAAGCCTTTATATTTTTTAATTAGCAAATTACAACTCTATCGATGGAAGATGTTGCCTAACTTTTTTTCACTGTTCAGGTCAGATAATTAGTTTTTTAATGCAAATTTAATCACAGAGAGAGTTATTGTACTTCTTGACTTGGTGCTATGAATCAATTCAATATGGCATAGCATGGATTAATTCTTGGGAAGGTAAATAAAATAATATAGGTATTTTTATAATGATTTTTTTTTTTTACAAGAAGTGTGGAATTGAGCTAGCTGCCAAATAAAAAAAAACATTTTAAAAGGCTGAAGAATATATAAAACTGGGAGAAGGCAAATATAGAAAGTTTAAAACAATGTTTTACATTGATTAATATCGATCTACAAGCACGGCCAATATATGCCACGATTTTTATACCATCACACACAATATGATACAACCTTGTTAAACATAATTCCTGTCTGAGAAACTTCCATATTCTAAGTAACAACTTCTCCTCCATTTCTTTATAAAGTTACTACATTCAATTTTACTATTTTTTTATGACACAGGTTTTCTTTAGAGATTATTTTTTCAGTAAAATTCCAATGTCCCCAGAGACAGAACTGGAGGTGGTATAATTGATGTAGCTGATTTCGCTGAGTTAAACTTGAGATTTAGTTAAGACTATGAAGACTATCTTTAAGATTTTGCTTTTACTTTCTTCTCATGATGGCATGTGTTACAGTTATTTGACTCTCTTCTAAAAGCATATGCTCTACTACAACTGCTGTTTCTCATGTTTTTCTTTGATCACCTGAGCTATACGACATGCATAACATAAAACAGCATGACTGTTTTATGTTGCAATCAGTAGGAGATAATCCTGTTCAAGTCAAAATTCACTTTGTATTTCTGATTTACTAATGTCTCGATTTTAGTAAATAAAAAGCAACCTGGTGTAATATTCTTCTACTCTGCCTTTTTTTTCTATCTCCATCTCTACACTTCACCAAGCCAGCCCAATATAATCAGTATGTTGCAGACTTTTTAGCTAATTTTCCTGCTTGCCCCTGGATTAACTTGTAACTCTTTGTCCTCTGTTTTTAACTTTCAGACTTTTTTCAAAAGCACTATAAGCTAGAAATTACCATGTGAAATTTCAACTGAACTGAAAGCCTGGAGCCCTTGCAATGCTTGCCAAGAGTAGTTGAAGTTGACTACAAAAGGCAACCTTTCGATTGCAAGGATTTGCATTCCTGACTTATCTTGTTTTGTGCACATCCTTTTTCCTCAACAATTTTATTCAGCCATACACCATTTTATAGGGCTATATAAGCATGGTGACCTGGCTGTTGACTCCTTGCTGTAAGTTAGTTAAGATGATATTTTCTTCCTGAGCTCATTGCTGTCTCTTGATATCTCGTTGCCATTTAGGTAGGAATTAATTCTGAAGAAAGAAATTAAGTAGGAAAAGGATAGTGAATATCAAGAACGAATTGGACCAGACAGGCTTTATGCAACCAGACTAAACAACCAAGAATGGAAATAGAGGAATAAGACAGATGAAAGCTTGCCAGATAGAAGAGGGGAAAGGGCCTGAGGCTTGGAAATGCTTGGCTTGTCTTACACCTGCCCTGTCCCCCACACTTTCTTCTGCTATTTTTTTATTTTTGCATGCATATCAAATTTTAACTTGTTCTACATGAAAGATGGAAGTGCCAATATTTGGGGGGGAAGAGGGGTGGGGGTGAGAGGAAGGCAGATTTTTTCGCTTTCCAGTTACAGCAGAAGTAAATATATATATATATATGGATGCAAGTAGATTTCTATTAATCTTACACTATAACATATAAGCCCTAAATGTGTATGTTACATACACATAATGTTGGAAAACTCTCTGAGGGAGTATCTTATTTGAAAGATCCCTCTAAGGGAATAGAATTATTTTATTCACAACTTTGTCTCTGCAGTTCTGTTGTATTTTTCCTTATTCTTATTTCCTCATTTCTTTCAATAATACAATGCTGTTCACAGCCATGAGTCAAAGAAAGCCTAATGAGCCCTTTGAGGACATTTTCCCTTCACAAAAATTTTAATGCAGCCCTTCAGTAATTAATTACAATTTCATTGTTATTCTACACTTCAACACAGACCAAGAAAAAGCCATTTAATTGCTCCTGGACCATTGTGATCTCTTGACCTGAATGTCATGATATGGCATGTCATGTCAAAGAAAGGCTTCTTGGACATCTCCACAGAGATTGGCTTGTTTTCGTGGGATGCTCTACTGGTAGTGAGATGGCATGCTGTCCCCCTGCAACCCATGGAGGAGCCAGGTGGAGCAGCCCATGAAGAACCACAGTGGAGCAGATGTGGACCTGCAGCCTATGGAGCATCCCGTGCCAAGGGAGGTGGGTGCTCCCAAAGAAGGCTGTGACTCTGTGGGAAGCCTGCACTGGAGCAGTCTGTTCCTGAGGGACTGCACCTCATGAGAGAGACTGAAGTTGGTAGGAGTTTGTGAAGGACTGTCTCCTGTGAGAGGGACCCCATGCTGGATCAGAGGAAGAATGTGAGAAGTCCTCCCATGTGGAGGAAGGAGCGGCAGAAAACAACGTGTGATGAACTGACAATAAACCTCGTTCCCTGTCCCCCTGTGCCGGGGGGAGAAGGAGGAGGTAGAGAAATTGGGAGCAAGGTAATTTGGGCCTTGGCAGAAGGGAGGGGTTGAGTAAGGTATTTAAGATGTGGTTTCAATTTAGATTTGTCCTGCTCTGATTTGACTGATGATGAAGTATATTGATTTTTCTCCCAAGTTGAGTCTGTTTTGCCAGTGACCATAGTTGGTGAGTGAACTCTTCTTGTCCTTGTCTCAACCCATGAGCTTCTAGTTGGATTTTCTCCTCCCCATCCCACAGTGGGAGAGAGGAGTGAGCAAGTGGATTTGTGGTTCTTTGTTGCTGGCTGGGCCTAAACTACAGCACCTCTCTAAGAACCTTCTGAGGGAAACTGTGCTATAATCCTACAAAATACCTGCCTTTGTGTAGGTGATGACCAAATGCAAGGGAAACTGCTATACCTGTGCTATGTTTACCATTGCCAGAAATGGACAAGAGATGTATGCGGAGAGCTGGAAACCCTGAGCTAAATATTTTACCTTCGAGGCACTCTGGTGTCCCATTAGAGTTAAATGATTTGGGGTTCCCTCCCTAAAGTACAAAGCCATTTGTAGAAGAGCTCAGAAAATGTGTGATGTATGTCAGAGAAATCCTTAACTTCCAAATGTAGTTTTATGTTGATATTAATATAAACATCTGAACTGATACTCCAACATGCTATGTGTACATACATAATGTGTACACCTGCACACAAGCCTAACACTTTGGTGTATCCTGCAGCATACTTAATCTTTTAGTGAATGTTGTCAGGATTTTTACAATTTTTGGCATTTTATGTGTCATCTTCCTGTAGCTATGAAGGTGGCTTCCCCCAGAAAACTCAGCAATCTTTTCACAGAGTGTTCTCTGGTCACATTGGGAGCAGATGGATGACATTTTTCTCAGCAATTCTGCCAGAAAAACTGAAGTGACACTTGTTCTTTGTTGAAGTATGAGCTGAATGCACTGTCATCAGAGGATTCAGTGATGGATCAGAAATCGAAAGTCCAACTTTCAATAAATAAATGTTATTTTTAAATAAGTCGAGATCAGAAAGGTATAGCATTAAAATTACAGTGTAATTAAAAGAAAAAAGAATGAAGAAATTTAGTTGGCTTAAATGTCCTTTGTTGCTCTGTAAAATGTGATGCTAAGTAAAATAACTATACTTAGAAGATGATTTGGTAACTATTTGTATATGAGGACACATACCTCAGTATCTTTACTTTCAACCCTGCTCACTTCCACCATGCACAACTTCTGTAAAATGAAGCCCATGCCATCTACTGCAGCCACCCAGGGAAGGAACCAGCAAAATAAATCAACTAATAGAAGAGGTCTTTAGCTAAAGGTCAGGCAAAGTCATAGTAGAAACCTTTGGGATTGTTTCAAGCAGTTACTAAGAAAAGTTGTCTTCTGAACTTGTGTTTACTACAGGTTTTGTTATGCCTTCCTGCACAACCTATGCAGGATTCAGAGGTCTCGTAGAGTAAATTCCAAATAAAAGGTCTTTCCACTTTGTATATTTGTAACACTTTTATTCAGAAAAATTGTGGACTCTCAAGAGGTGGTGTAGTCACCTGCACCACTGGAGTCAGTTTTTCTTTTACTCAGTAGCATTCCTGCAGACTGATGGGGCACTTGGGCACATAATATTCAGCTTTGTCTTCCTACATTTACTAAGCAAAGCAACTGACATTCCCCAACCCCCTCTAATTCCCCTCCTGCTTCACAAATTAATTCTTTTGCCAATTCAAGCCACAGTTTTCTTGTGTGGGATATTTGCCTAATGCAGTGGGCTCTACATTTGAATTGGAATATATTTTCCTGTCTCAATAAATAAGAGTAGAACAGACGGACTAATAACTGGACTACAAGTAGATACCTGTGAGTCAGATGGTAACAATGTTACTGTAATGACTCTTCTGACTCTCAGCTCTTTTTGACATTTGATCACAATACATTTTAGCTAAAAATGTCACCAGTTTAAAGCAAAGCCTTTTCATTATGTAGTTTTTGTGACAAAAATAAAAAAACAGACTCCAGAAAGGCAGTTGCTGCTGCTCACTTGGGATATGAAATTGCCATCATTATCACTGTTTCCTTCGCCTTTAGGAATTTTTATAATGGGAATATATATTACAGTAGTTTTAAAAGCTAGAAAATATACGGGGTTGTTCTGATCTCCCCTGAGTACTTCCCTGCACTTGGTGCCATGCCAAGTTGACTTGCCTTTATTGTTCTATTTCTCAGACTTTGGTTGTAGACAACTTCTTATACACCCCACCTTTTTGTCCTTTTGTCATGATTCCATAGCAAGACTTTTCATATCTTTTTCATAAATACAAATGAAAGAGGAAGGAAACAATTTCTGGAGCTTTTCACTGAAGCACTATTAATTAGGACAGCCAAAGACACAATCACTGTGTACATCATTTTCACTGAAACAAAAATATGAACTATATTTTTATAGGCACTTGCCTGAGGTTTTTTTGCTTTTAAAAGCATGAATATTCTATTATGTACAATGGGTCATAGCATGTTCTCTGTCCTGATGCTTTTTTCTTTGCTTTCTGGTTATCATGTTTTTGTTGCAGTGGGTATAGGGCATGAGAAAGGTGGGGAAAGACTCTTCAGCAACACACTGTTGTGGGGCTGAGTTTATAATGTGTACCAGCCTGTTTCTTTCATTCTCACTCAGACAAAACAAAAGGTAACATATGTGGGGCTTTTTCTGAATATATGGCACAGAATCAGTCTCCTATGTATGCATATTTGGACTTCAAGCCTTTCCATAATTTATATGCTTATTGAAGCTTGTATTTTTCTTGCAGTGTATCCATACTGGATGATAACATTTGAATTGGGGTTCTTTGCTTCTAGACTAATAATTGGAGAAAAAAATAATGTAAGGCAAGCTCAAAGGCATCTTTGTGGTAAAGTCCCAAAATGGAGGGTAATGCAAATTTTGAAAACCTCTTCAGGTTGATGATTAATTAAGCACTTCAGCTTTTCATGATTTATATATCTGTCCCCAGATGAAACCAAACATAAGAATTCATAAACAATTACTGGACAAGCCTGTGTTTTTTGAATGCTGTGTGGATCTATTAGATTTTTTAGACATGCTTTATAGTAATTTGATCTTTTTTTCTTGGAGTATACAAGGGCCAAAACAGGTGATAGTGCAATACAGGGTCCAAACAGGAATTAAAATAGACTATCCTCTCACAGTATACTTAAGTCACTAGTGAAAAAATGTCTTTGGCATTTGCACATCAGTTGATCACTAATTATGATATTTTTCCCCCATTTGAGTGAGGTGTGATAGCGCTAAGAAGGAAGAAATTTAGCTTTGCTTCTTGCTAATGTGTTGAACATGTTGCTGGAGGATGCTGAAAAAGTTATTAGTATCCGCTGCACTGTTAGACTAATGAATATATTTCTGATGTTCTGTTTGCCACTCTATGACTTTACATTAACAGATGATAGTGTTTGTATTCCAATAAATAAATATTTAAATGTGTGTCTCTAAATACTCATACAAGACTGCTCACAATAGTATCAGAACACCTTACAAAGGCTGTTTCAAGTGAACCTAATTAAGGAGGTAATTATTTTCAGCTTTGTCAAAATAAACTGCAATTTGGAATCTGGGTTAGTTTATTAAAAACTCATAGCATTTTACCTTTGAAGTTCTGTTTATTTGGCATTGTTCCCTTACTCATTGATGTTTGCAGCTAGTGTTGGGCTTGCCTAACCCGATATTCAAGACAAAGCTCCCATTAGAATGAGATTGATGGGCTGTTGAAACCTGCACATTAATTTCCCTACGGGGTAGTTTAGACCAAAGTCTGAAGCTAAGAGCTATGTACTGTATCTGATAGAAATCTGCTCTTCCCACAATGAAACTGTGTTAGCGAGTGCTCATCAAGGTCAGGTTTTTTTAGATTTTCATTTTATTGTAGGCCTTTCAGACATGTCATCATTATATTCAAGTTCTATGTGAGTGTTCTGTTTCACGTAAAAAAACATTTAAGCAGGGATATGCAAATCTGTGATGTTAAAGTGGTGACAGAGAGGGGCACCAGGCCTGTTGTGGAATGCCAGAAAGTATAATTCTGCTGGAAGCAGATAGCAATTACTAATGATTGTCTTCATCTCAATGTTAAAGATGTAGAGGGGCTACATCTTATTGCAATACAGCATTGAAATTTCATGGTGGAAAATCAGACAGTGCAAGTTAAGACTAACTACACACATTGATCTCTTCGCTGATTTGAAAACAAGATTTTGTTACCACAGTAGCTCTCAGTTGATCTAAGCAAAATAGTCCTTAATTAAACTCGTTGTTTTTTTGTTTTCTTTTGTATTGTTTTTTATTCCCCCCCCCCCCCCGTTTATGCTCACTGTTACTATAATGGGCAGGGGAGAGGAGGTGGAAATAAGCCTCAAATTGATAGTCTTAACATTTATCTCCCAAAATGCTGGCTGAAATCAATGATAGTTGCATAATGAATAACTATATATGTTTTTATTTCATTTGGAAGGAGGGAATGCTTGCTTTTCCTATCACTTAAAAGCAGCAATGGCATAAATGGCATCTATTCTTGTGTTCCTCACAATCTCCATCTGTAACAAGTAAAAGCATTATGACAGCTGAAGAAACACATGACATCCTCTACAAACTAAAGGGACCTCTTAAGATATGAAATGGGATACCAAGTCCTTTCCTTGTTCTTTAAAGTAGCAATCCTAAACAGGACTTGATTTGTAAGGATCAGTAAGTTCCATGGGCTTCTGGAAAGGGCACATTCTTATCTGTACATTGTAAGGCAGTTCTCTCCATGATAGAGATAGAATTGTGTGTTTTGTCTACTGGCTCTGAAAAGAAAGGGGATTCTTTGTTTACGACATAGGCTCACTCTTTTTCTCTGCCATTACTTTATGCTCTAAGAAATGTATCAAAGATTCAGCTTAAGCTTCTTCCTATCACCACAAAAGCCAGCTCCAATAAGGAGAGGAAAGGAGAGATCGGGAGACAGGGTAAGAACTTGGTCACTGAGCTAGAGTGGCTCTAAGCTAGGCCAGGAGATGAAAGCAAGTGATAATGACTCTAGATATTGCTTTTGCTCTTTCTTCTCACCTTTTCTGCCTTCTCAGCCTGAGCCAAATGTAACCTAATGTAATGTTGATTGAATTCAATATGTTCAAATTTTCATAAATACCTGTGATTGTATTTAATTCTGAATATGATTTTTACACTTCAAATTACTATTATTAAAAGGCAAGTGCATTTCAACACTTGTCCTCTGATTGGTAGAGTAAGGTATGCCACTTAATGTAGTATGTGTACAGTAACAGTAACAATAAAAAGATAAGACAAGGTGTAGAAGCTGTTAGGTATTCAGAGCTTGTCACGAAGCTTAAAGTACCCAGCGGTTTTCAATGATACAAGAAATGTACTTTATTTATAAGCAGAAATAAAAAAAACATCACTGTAGCGCAAAGGCAACCCTGGATATCTGTTTGCTATGTTATGATAAAAAAATCCCCAACACCCTGGGGGATTTTTAAATTAAAAGCCTGTCTGATGCTAAATGTTACAAGTGCACCCAATTGCTGGGCAGATTTGTAATAATATACCATTGATCGTAACAATAGGTGATGACAATATAGTGGTGCAGTGAGTGGTTAAAAAAAAAGCACCAGCTGTCAATTGCTTTATTTTAATTTTTTGGCTTTTATTATTCTGTTTGAGACTCTTCGAAACACAGTAATTAATTTGTTTTCTTTTGCTTTTTTCTCTTGTCTTATTTGTCAAACTATTTTCTCTCATCTCCTTCTAATTCCCAGTGCAATTGAATTTAACAACATTCTGCTTCTTACATATCCTCATTGGTACAGATAACTCACTGGTATTAGAGAAGCTTTTGCAAAAAAAAAAGACGTCTTTAAAAGGAAGAGTTAAACTCCTATACATTGTTTTCTCAGTTATTCAGAAACAGTTGCTATTTAATAATTAATCTCAGATAATTCAGCAAAAACTTAAAAATTAGCTATTTACATTATACTGCTAAAATCACTAAATGTCAAAGAATGAATTGTAGATTGACTGCAGCTGTAAAACATCAGGTTACTCCAGAGTAAATGTATGTTCAGGGTTCTACATTAAAGACACTGTTTCTTTGAGGTGATGACCTTACCAGAACTGCAGGACTGCAATGAATATAATTGAGGAAACAAATTTCTTTACTGCTCTACAAATGACAGATTTTTCACATTGAATTTCAATAATTCTGGTTGTTGCTATTGTATGAATAATCTAGTCTAGAGAAACAAAACACTCATTGAAGCAATTTATACCGAATGAACATATGACTTCACAAGAAAGGTCATATGGGTCTTGTTTCTATGGAAGGAGCTCATTACTCTTGGAAGTATCCCAACACAGTATTTTCCTCCTTTAACTGTTTGAAAATCCTTTTAAAAAGCTTCGGCTGCCCCCAGTTCTTACTTCTTTTTCTCCATTCTTACGCCACCTATGATCTTAGTTTAACTAAACCTTACTCTTTAGTTCCATCAGTCATCTTGTAGTAGGTCCTAAGATAACTTGTCTCTTCTTGAAAATCTTTTCTCCACATTTGTGGAGTGTTTCCTCATTCTTTCTGACATTTGTAATCAAAATAAAGCCTGATAGATCCAGATGTGGGCCTGCTTTGAGCAGCACATACTTCCCATGTAAGAAAATGAATAATTCAGACTTAGTTTCCTGAATCTATTTCTACAGACCCTTTGACTCCCTTCAGAAATTTAAGGTTTTCAGAATATGGGAGGTATTGAGCCAAAACTTCTGTTTTTACTATGTTAAATTTAACTACCCAAGGAAACACGTGTGTTATTACCGGTTGAAAAGCTTTAAGCATTTTCTACACATCTGTCAAACAGATTGCAATATTTGTTTTCAGGAAAACACAGCTTGGTGGACAGCAGTTTGCAATGTAGGAACCTTGGAGTCAGGTCTCTGATCTATCTTGTTCATGATAACGCTCTGCTTTTCACAAGAGACTTGCACATAGGTCTCTGCCATCTTTCATTCTGACTCCAGGAGACTTTCTGTCAGGGTGCCATGAGGATCAGCTGGCTGCTGCCTCACCAGCTGGGGTGTGCACTCCTGCCCTCACAAGGGAGTAAGGCAGGCCCAGAGGTGGCAGTGGGGGTCAGCCAAGAGTCTCCATCGCCAAGCAGACATACTGAAGATTTATTAAGACCTCACTTGTAACAGAATTTGGTCCATTTAACATCAGGTCTCTTCTACCACAAGATTTGACTAAGAATATGAAAGGCTTCCTCTTCACCGGTGTGAAGGAGTGTTGGGTTTGTGTGGCAGAGTTCTGGTAGTGGCGAGGGGCCACATGGGTGACTCCTGTGAGAAGCTGCTGGAAGCTCCCCCGTCTCCAAAGATAGACCTGCTTCTGGCCAAGGCTGGACCCATCAGCAGCGAGGGAGCAGCCTGTGGAGGACCACAGTGGAGCAGCAGTGGACCTGCAGCCATGAACGACCTCACACCAGGGGAGGTAGCTGTGCCTCAGGAAAGCTGTGACTCTGTGGGATGCCCACGCTGGAGCAGTCTGTTCCTCCCCTCATTGAAGGGATTAATATTGGAGGAGTTAATGAAGGACACTCTCCCGTGGGAGTGTCATGGTTTAAACTACACAGTTTTAATGAGAGTGTAGTGATGAAGAGGAAAAGTAGTGAAATATATACAAATATATAGAAATACACACAAAAGCACTATCGCGCTCTCCCCTCACCCCCCAGTAGTGCCCATGTCACTACTGAGGCTGCAGGACAGGGTTTGGAAAAGTCCTGGACCTGACTCCGGGAGTCAGTGGCAGATGGGAGCTGGGATGCAGGAACACTATGGTGCAGGAACACAGAGACTGGGAACAAAGGCAGATGAATGGATGGAATCCTCCCAGGATTCCAGCCATGGATGAAGAGAACAAGGCCCTCATGATCCCTCAAATTTATACCCAGTATGATGTTTATGGGATGGGATACTTTGTTTGGTTAACTTTGGTCACCAGTCTGGTCTGCTCCTCCCCAAAGGAGGGTCTCAGGTGTGACCCCTTCCTCCCTTCTGGTTCTGAGGCATAAGATGTGTTCTTCGGAACCAAGCAATGGCCTTGATTTTACATACCATTCTCCAGCAGTAAGTATAAACATGGAGTGCTATCAATCCTAGAAGAAGACACTGACTGAAAAACACATTGTTAATTTCAGCAACTCCAGCTACATGAAAGGGTCTTAACTGAAAAGTAAAAAAAAATAATAAAAAAAAAACACAGGAGGCTCAAACCTCCTGTGGAGGAAGGAGCAGCAGAAAAGGTGTGATGAACCACCCAAACTGCCATTCCCTGTCCCCCTCTGCTGCTGAGCAGGAGGTAGAGAAATTGTGAGTGAAGTAATCTGGGCCAAGGAAGAAGGGAGGGGGTGGGGAAGGTCTTTTAAGATCTGGTTTTGGTTCTCTTTGTTCTGCTCTGATTTGATTGGTGACAGTTTAATGATTTTTTCCCCAAGTCGAGTCTGTTTTGCCCATGACCATAATCGGTGAGTGAAACCTTCCTTGTTCTTGTCTCAACTCATGAGGTTTTTGTTGCTTTTTCTCATCCTCATCCCACAGTGGGGAGGGAGGAGCGAACGAGCGAGCGGCCACGAGGTTTTCGTTGCCAGCTTGGCCTAACCATGATGGAAGTATCTCAGATTTTTGTTGAGATCATGGACTCAGTGGCCTTATATGAAAAGTGAAAAGTGGTAAAGCAGATGAGCTAAGCAGCATTTTTTTATTCAAAGGAAGAAGAAGAATTCCTAGCTTTGTGTAATATTTCATTCATTACCAGTGGACAAAATATCTTCAAAAGAAATTGCAGCTGGGAAACAAACTACTCTGAGCACAACTATGTCAGTTTCATCTAATCCAGCCTTGGGACTCGATCACTGAAACACATGAAAGTCCAAGCTCTGAAAATACTTCTGTGAATAAAAGTGATTAAGTTGCTGCTGAAATCTTTTTTTCAATTGCACAAAAGCTTTTACTCACTTATTAACAGCTATAGCAGTCATGTAGCTTACTGATAAACATGCTTGTTAGTCATAACAAGCTTGTCAGGAATCACTGGTTCTGTGAAATTAGTATTTGCCTTATCAAGCAGAACTGTAACTCTGTATTTGGGAAGCAAAGAGTGTATGACAGGACTGAGTGGTCTGTATTTTAGTTGGGATGGAATAGTGCAGATGCAGTCATCCTCCTCTCTGAAAGAAAAGGCTGAATTGATGCAGGAGCAATGGATCCCAGCTCTAAAGTCTAATGAAAGAAACTTCTACACTTATTTTCTGCATCTGTAATGTGTCTGATTTTATAGGAAATGCTAAGTTGCCAGTCTTTATACTCAGGTCTAACAGTACTTCTGAGGACAAGGCAACGAGTTGGCCACACAGGTTGACCACTGGCCTCGAGCAAGAAGTGGCAAATAACGTGAACTGGGGACTTTAAAGACGATGTCTGGGTCTAGGATGGCAGAAAAATGTTGATCTCCAGGCTATTAGTCTTCATCACTTTCTTAATGTCACAGGTACAAATTAATGCCTATCAGGATCTTTCACACCTTTCAGAATACTCCAGAAGTTTGGGTAATTCCAGAAGATAGTAAGCTACATTTTCATACGCACTGGTATTAGTTTTCTTAGGTACCTATAATGACAGGCATTTGATTTATATCAGGAAATACATGTTTACCTACTTCATGTTTCTTTTTTATTCTCAGTATCCTGTGTTCTAAGAGCAAGCTCTAGGAATAAATTATTAATAAATATGTTTGAAAAAATGTGTAGATTTATTTGGATGAAAGTTTCCATTTAATTAAAATATACTTTCTTTTTGGAGATGACTTAAATGCTTTTCTAATTCCTTTTTAATTTTGTCAAAATCTTAAAAAATTTTGTTATTTTCTTCTGCATTTCACAACAATGTTTTCTGCAACAACTTTTTTATTTTATAACAAATTTTTTTTTCTAGAAATTTATTTAAGTTTGAGAGTCAAAGTCAAATGCAATGCTTGGAAATCATGGAGATAAAGTGTTGCATTTGGATAGAGTTATTGTCCACTGTAATGAGATTTCAATTCGGTGTCCTATTCAAGACAGGGGCAGTATTTGAAAAATGAGCTTTGGTGGCATGCGAATACTATTTCTCACTGAATAGTAGTTATGAGGTCAGAGACCATTTAATGTTCTTTTTGTTTACTGTGCAATTTAATAAAACACCCTCATCTGGGATAATACGAATGCCAATTACAAGTCCTACAGACTTATGATTAAGTACTAGTTAGACTAATGAAAAAAAGAATGTCCAGTGGAAATTACTCCTTATTTTCACTGTGTTGTCGAAGTATCTATAATATACACTTACATAAATGTCTGTGCATATGCTCGCAGACGCACACATTAAAAATAAATAAATCTACTTTCAACTTTATATGTAGAGAAGATTTATATCTGGCATGATTGACAGATATTTTGTGTTCTGTTTTCTGCTAAATGGACCCATGGTGTCCACCCTTGAATAATTATTTTGAGGCTATGAGCCAAAAGAGAATTACTAACAAGTAAATTTTTTTAACAAAACAACTAAAAAATACACACATAAAATAAATTGGTACGTGGCTTCCTTAACTCTTATTGAACAGAGTGGGAGAAAAAGTTAGGTGAAGTAAAATATTCTTATATATTCATTTCACAATTTTTACCTTTGCATTATCACCTCTTATATGTGAAAATGTAAAACAGGTATCTTATTAATTATGTATATCATAACAGAAGCCAATTGTCACGTGTATTTTGGTACTGAATAATTCATGGCTAATCTGCTACATCTGCAGAGGGACCGATCGACTTTTTATTGTAAGAGACACTTAGATGATCAAAATTAGTGGAGTTAATTTTGATTTTCCCTTGAGATATTTTATGCATTTGGCCTTCAGAAGTTGCCAGGCAAAGTAGATCTCTTTCGTAAAATGTTCAGGGATTTCTTATGCTAGCCCCTCGCACAGGAAATTTTCATGAGCTTTTCTTCAAAACAGCACATTTTGGAGTGGGGAAACTATGTGGGGAAACTTCGAGGAAACATGTCAAACTCTTGAGTGTAAAGAATAAACACTATATACCAGAATTCCTGGGTGTCATATGCTCAAGGGAAATCAAAACCAGGTTAAAAAAAAATCCACACCACAAATGCCAGGAGGCCATTTTTATCAGCAACTTAGAAGAAAATGTAGTAGAAAACTGGGAAGGGTGCTTGAAATTGTATTTGTCAAGTATAGGATAATTTGAAATTGTCCATACATTCCCTTGGGAATGATAGGGGAAAGCTCCAATGTAACAGAAAAAGTATTTTACAGAAAACAACCTGCTGGAATATTCTTCTTAGTAGAAATTAGATGTTACTAAGTTGATAAATATTTTATACATAATATCATGTGTGCCTAAAAAATTAACAGATGGAATATTATAAACTAAGGGCAGCTTCAGATGATAAAAAATTATGGTCAGCTGAAATCAAGAACTTACTTCAATGATTTTGTGTGCATTTCATTTACCACATTGTCAATCTTGCTCTTCTTGTAAATAAAATGAAACAGTTGAATACACTAGGACATTAGACATGTTTAAATTACTTTTTTTACTTAGCATTGAGGGCAGTTGATGGTGTGCACAGGCATGCAGTTACTCTATTACAAGATATGGAATTAAAAAACCCAAATGACAGGCAGATAAGACTGTTTTTATTCTGTATTTGTCTTCTAATATACTGCAAAGAAGTAGATACACAAAAAAAGCTGAATGCCAGCAATGAAATAAAAAAAAGGAGACATTTTACCACAGAATGTAACTTGCAATGTAAACTGTACAGCAATAAAGGATCAGATTAATTCATTAATTCATCGTATGCCATTAATAACAGAGTTGTATTTTATAATATATAAAAAAAGAATAGAAAACATAGTAAAACAAAGACCAATGTGAATATTAACTTTCAAGATAGCGACCAGCATCAATTTCTTGTAATTGTATAGAGAATTCCATAAAATCCAAGTTTTTGTTTTGAAATAGGACAAAGAATTTGCTTATAGATTTTAGAAACAAACTGTTCAGTTGCCAACACTTCCGTAAAACTGAAATATTCATTAACATGTTGACTTACAATAAAAATAAAAAAAACCTAAAGTTTTGACAGAAAAATGGGATTTAATCTTACAATGGTGAGTATATTAGTTTCATACATTAAAATGTGTTTCTATTGTTTTTTCCTTTCAAACCAACCTTTACTTTCTATCTGATTTTCAACACCAACTATCAAATGCACACTAATGATAACTCCTAAGGCCTTCTTAGATTGAAAAAAAGAATCTTCTGAAGTCTACCAGTTATTTGCCAAGGTAGAAAAGTTAAATAAATGCATTATCTCATTACAGCTTTTAAGACCTAATTGCAAATAATGGTAGAAAACACCTACATAAAACAAAGGATTCTGTTATTTTGAGTCTTGCACAGATTGATTGCTGTTCACAGTCCTCCTGGTTTAGTGGCAAAGACTTGAACCAGGTAGCAGAATGTCTTTAACAAGCTAGTATAAAATAAACTGGTGAGCAACTGCTAGGAAAATGAGACAGTTAAGGTTCAGGGACCACAGCGACTCTTATGTATCCAATATACTTTTCTCCATTCTTCAAATGCAATCCAAAGCTGAGAAAGAAGAGCATGTAAAGAGGATGAATGAAACAAATCCACTTAAGACTACAGAATATTTGTGGGACAATCCTAAATCCTTTAGCATTACTGTGGTGGGATTTATATGATCCCTGACAACTGTAGCTGGATGGAAACCAAATCAAACTAAAATTTAGATGAATGATTCAGAGATAAAAGCAGTCCTTATATACATGATTGCAAGTAGTCGCCAAAACAATAAATATAAGCACAGAACAGATAAGAAATCTGACTAATCAAAGAGTATTAATAAAGTAGTTGGGATGTGTATGACCAAACTTAGTTTTAAAACTGCCAAACGAAAATCTTAAAAACTTCTTAAGGAGAAAACACAAGGCAAAATGAAAATAGTAGGCCAAGTAGTTACTGTTATCTCAGATGGTGACTCAGCATTCAAGTACTCAGAATTCTGTACAAGGACCCAGAAAAAAGCCCTACACTTTTATGTGTCTGAAAAATTGTGAAGGCATGTATTTTACTGAGTAAAAATATTAATGATCATAAGGAACTGCATGACTTCATTATGGCTGGGCCAAAAATTTTTTTATGTCACACTTAAGGCCATCTCTGTTTTTGGCAAGTTTCTATGGTCAACTCCCTATGTTTTTATTAGTCTGATGGTTAAACTATTGACTATTTGAAAAAATGAAAAATTGTACATCTTCTACACCTTTAATGGGTTTTAAATCCTGCTTCTGAGCTTCCTTAACAATGAGCTGTCAGCAAAACAAAAAAAGGGAAAATAGCCTCCTGTTAGATGTATGCAAATCACAGAATCACAGAATCACAGAATCATCAAGGTTAAAAAGGACCTCTGAGATCACTGAGTCCAATCATCAACCCAAAAAAACCCAGACAAACACACACACTCCACCAAAAAACACCTCCACAAAAAAGCCCCCACCTCGGCCACTAGAGCATGCCCTGAAGGACTACATCTACACATTTCTTGAACACCTCCAAGAATGATGACTCAACCACCTCCCTGAGCAGGCTGTTCCAGTGCCTGACCACTTTTTCAGTATAGAAATTCTTCTTCTAAATCTGAACCTCCCCTGCCACAACTTCAGGCCATTTCCCCTGGTCCTATTGTTATTTACTTGGAAGAAGAGGTCAACACCCACCTCCCTACAACCTCCTTTCAGGTAGTTGTAGAGGGCAATGAGGTCTCACCTCAGCCTCCTCGTCTTCAAACTGAACATCCCCAGTTCCCTCAGATGCTCCTCATATGACTTGTTCTCTAGACCTTTCACCAGCTTGGTAGCTCTCCTCTGGGCACACTCCAGCACCTCAATGTCCTTTTTATAGTGAGAGGCCCAGAACTGAACAAAGTACTTGAGGTGCAGCCTCACCAGTCCCAAGTAAAGGGGCACGATCAATTCCCTACTCCTGCTGACCACACTGTTCCTGATGCAGGCCAGGATGCCATTGGCTTTCTTGGCCACCTGTGCACACTGCTGGCTCATGTTCATCTGGCTGTTAACCAGCACCCCCAGGTCCTTTTCTGCTGGGCAGCTTTCCAGCCACTCTTCCCCCCAGCCTGTAGTTTTGCCTGTGGTTGTTATGACCCCAGTGCAGGACCTGGCTCTTGGCCTTATTGAACCTCATACAACTGACCTCGGCCCATCGGTCCAGCCTGTCCAGGTCCCTCTGCAGAGCCTTCCTGCCCTTCCTGCCCTTAGTTTCTGTGGAACTAAGAATCCAAAATTCATTAGGAAAATTTTTTTCTAAATGTATAAGTGAAATTGTGTTCCATTATTTCCTGTTGCTTCTTGTCCTTTCACTGGATACCACTGAGGAGAACCTGACTCTTGTTATCTTTACTGCACCCAGTCAAATATTTATACACATGATTAAGATCCTTCCTGAGTCTTCTGTCCTCCAGGTTGAACAGTCCTAGCTCTCTCAGACTCTCCTCATATGACAGATGTTCCTATGCCTTAACCATCTCCGTGGCCCTTTGCTACACTTGTTATGGAAATTCCATGTCCTTCTTGTACTAGGGAGCCCAGAATGGGACCCAGCACTTCAGATGTGTCTCACCTGTGTTGAGAAGAGGGAAAGATTTAGGTCCCTTAATCCTGAGCTGCTGATGTTCTTCTGTAGGCAACCGAGGGTGCTGGTGGCCTTCTTTGCCTCAAGGGCACATTGCTGGCTTATGTTCATCTTATTGTCTGCTGGGACTTTCAAGGCCGCTTTTTGCAAAATGGAATTTCCCCTTGAATGGGAGATTCAAGTATTTTAGTATTTCCAAACTTGTCTCTCGTACCACTTTTATATACTTGTCTGTTCATTGCTGATCCCTTTTTCTCATCCCTTCCACATATTTTATTAAAACAATACTTATTTTAATGAATAAATGGCTCTACTGACTTATAAAAGTAAATTTCTTCTTCAAGATTTTTAGGAAACGGACTTTTTTCCTCAAAGATACTGTCCTCTGGATTAATCTGTACTCCTAATTAATTAATGGGTTAAAATATTATCCCCTTTTCCATGGTAAGGCTATTCCAGCTTTTCCCTTCTTTCAGGAATAAAAGTCAAATAATATCGAACTAGGCCAGCAACTCAGTCCTTATGAGAAATGATGTTTGGAGTTATACATGAGTATTCTTTGCAGCAATATACAGTTAAGTAAGTTAATAAAATACAAGAAAACATAATAATTTCTGAAACATTAAAATTTAGCATGATCTCCAAAAATATGTTTTTTCTCTTTTAATTTATAATAATTGGTTAGTACTACTAATCCTTTTTTGATTCTGAAGCACTTATAAAGAATGTGAATTGTAATTACATTTCCAGCTGGGAAAATAACACATTATTTTTCTCTTTTTTTGGCAACAACTAGCTGCTCTAAACAGGTATTAAATGAGTGCTTCAGGCATGCTGAGGCTGCAGCTTAATTCTAGCTATCTAGAAATAATTTTGGTTGTAATTATTTTCAGCCATGAGTCAATATATATTATTTTCAGAGGTAACAAAACGCTGTGACATTCTGGTATTCGTATTCAAAAATAAAAAATGAGAATGAATTGTGTCTGCTTAGTGCAGATGTTCTCCTTGTGCAGAACCTGTAGCACAATGTCTGGCAATGCTGCTAAGTCTGGAGTGAAAGGTAAACGCTGCATTTGTAGGGATTGTTGCTGGGAAAAGGAAGTAATATGAAACAGGGACTAGCTTTGCTCTACATTTATTCAAAATAAAAGGAAGCATTGTCAGACTACAACAGGTTTTCCTGCTGTTTTTGGAGCTTTCTGGAAAGAATTCTCATGTTCTGGTTCAGTATGTAGCACATACAGAGAGTTTTTACCCTGATCCAGCCCACGCTACTGCTGCTAAGGCACTTCCTTAAAAGGACTGGAAACAGAACTTGATGATGAGGTAGGAGCACTGGTTTTCAGACTTATGATCTGAACAAGTAGTCCTGGTTAACACTGGAAGAAGAATGCTAGCAGAGAAAGCATATAAAGACAGATAATAGAATCTCCCAACTGAAGTTCCAGGCAGGGCAGAGGAGGGAGAAGAAAAAGAGAAAATGTGTTGCAGTGATTTGGACAGCTGGAAAAAAGAAACAATACTATTCATTTTTAAAAAAAAGTTTTGGGATTTTTAGATTTTATTTTAAAACCAATTTAATCCAGGATTTAGCTTGTATGGAATTCAGATATCCAATTTGTACATGCTATTCACATAGAATATGCATAGAAGTCACAAACTGTGATTTGAATACAAATATATTTGAGGAAATAATGAAGTGTTTTCAGACAATCAGATCAGTCCTCAGAGTGAGAAACAATAAACATTTTTCTTCTTAAACAGACAGAATTGTTGTTTACTGTTAGAGTACGTGTCATAATTTGCTTATGTCTTCAGGAGGTGGATTTTACCTCAGGAGGAATGAGACCACTTAGTAACTTGTGCAGCTGTAAGATAGATCATAGAAAAGTTTTATATTCTCATATAGAATAGAGAGTCTAGTTGAACCTGCAATGTGAATTCTAGTGCAAATGCCATAACAACCCTGTGAATCTTCGGAACAAGATTTTCAAATACATTATAGATTTAAAAATTAACCTATTTTTTCCACTTATTCAATTCCTGTTGTTTCTCTTTGGGTTTCTGATATTTAAAACAGAAAGTTGTACCTGTATTTAATGATAGATGAAATAATACTGAAATGGTAAAATCTAGTAAGAAGTCGCATAATACCTAGTATAGTGTAAAATGGCAAAGTTATTGCCATTATTTGTCACATGGGGAAAGGAATTCCTTTCACAACCAGAACAGGAAAAAGGTCAAAGGAAAGAATAACGACAACAGCTCTTACAGGACTCTGTTGTTTTGTTTGTTTTTTTTTCTAAGTACAACACAGTAATGATACTACTTTCTCAGATGATAACTTTAAAACGCAAATTAATTGTTTTTTTCAAAGGTATTTTCTAAACTTCAAAAGATACAACACTGTCATTTTGCATGTTTCTTAACAGCTGAAATGCAAATAGCTCATCATCTTCTTTGCTCAGTTTTCAGATTAACATTTTCAGGTATTTGGCAATTTACCATGGTAATGAAAATGCTGAAGCTTGGGAATATGCCATGCAATTGCAATAGAATGTATTGTAATTGCTTTTAATGGGAATAATAATGACCAAGAATGGAAATTATATTTTGAATCTACTAAAAGTTGGGACAACTTTAATTTCTTTCTCTCTTTTCTGCCTGTTTTTCCTTCTAGCTCATTTTTCGAATAGGAAACTAATTTGTCTTCTAGACAGAACTGATTTACTAGCAACATACTCCACGCAATGAGGTGAGGCATTAAAATGCCAAAGACTGACTCCAGTTGTATTCTTGCGACACTTGATTTTATTACACTTTCTTCCAACACCTTTACTAAGATCGTTCCCTCCTTAACCTTCAGTGCACCATTCAGAATTTTGCCCATATGCTATAGTATAGGTAAATCAGATGTGGATTCACTGATTTAAGCATTATAATTTTCCGGGACATTTAAAGAGTTTTAAGGACAGTGAAAGCTCCTATCCTACATTAGTACATATTATAGAAGTCCATAGAACTGTTGCCTATGGAAGAGGATCCAGACGATGGCAGCCAGAAAGAAGTAGATACCAAAATAGATAAATATTATACTTAGGTAAAAGTACGTCATTTTTTCAGCTGGTATACCAAAGAATGATTATGAAACAACTTACTTATTTGTGTTTCTTAAATTTTAGACAATCTTTGCCATCTTGACCCACACTCTGGCTACAATGTTTTAAATGGCAGTATGTGTGAAAAACCAAATGATTTTCCAGGAAAAAACATTGCCCAGTGATATCACTGTCAAAAAAACCCTAAGATAAAAATCCCACTGGTCTCAAGGTTTGTCTAGCCTGAAGAGAAGGTCTTGGAGGAAACTCAACAGCAGCCTGCCTATGCCTATGAGGAGGTTATCGAGAAGATAGAGTAAACGTTACATGAGGGAAAGGTAAGGGCCAAAAAACATTGAAAAGAGATCCTCATTGGATATAAGGAACGCATTTTTTTTATGAGAGTCAGAGGGCTGGACAGGTTGCCCAAAGGGGTTATGCAATCTCCCTCCTTGGAGGTTTTCAAGACCTAGCAGGATAAAGCCCTGAGCAATCCATTCTGATCTCATAGCTGACCCCATTTGAAGCAGCAGGCTGGGTTAGAGACCTTCTGAGTTCCCTTTTAAATTGGTTTATCCTGTGATCCTAAGATCCTGTAATAAGTAATTAATAAATCAGAGAACTGTTCACAGAAAGACTGTTCTATAATTAAAAAAAATCAGAAAAAATAAGATTAATCTGAAATTTTATAAATTCTGCAATTTTTTCCCAAGGTTATACTACACTAGCATGGATTTTAATACTATGCCAGGCTGTAATTTTTCTGTATGTGGATGTCTTCCTCCTTCTCTCAACAGGAAGTCTCATAATAGAGTAGCTAATTTAGAAATGCTGAAATTCCAAAAATCCTGTCTTTCTATGCCAATTAAACCTTCAGCAATATATTCCAATTAATTGCTAATGGAAATCTTGTGGGAAAGAAAGCTCATTTTATTTTTCTCCAACTATAGTAGTTCATCTTCTCAAAGGTATTAAGTCTCCCTCCAAACCTTGCCTTGTTAATATCCCCAGACCATCATGGGTATGGATACAACACCACTAGCATCACTTGTTTCCCTTGAGTTCAAAGACTGTTATGATTTTTTGAAATGCAGAGATTGAGTTGCAGGGTTTCTGTTTGATTATTTTAACAAAATATAAGGACGCATTTCATTAATCAGTCATGTACTAGACAAAATGCATAGATTTACATCTGGCATTCACTATTGCGCACCTCAAAAGCAAGTAAGTTCTTTTTTTTTGTTTGTTTTTGGTATTCTTGAAAGTACCTTTCTAACTAAGGGGAATTCCAGTTCTCCAGGAGGGAGGAATTTTGTAATTGAAGTAACAAAACAGAGTTGGCAGGAATGAATAATTAAAAAACCCTCTCTCCTAATTAGATATCATATACTGTCTTCTTAAGTTTGTTAAAGTTTAGAATTCACTTTGTGAAGTGTAGGCTAAACAAGGTTAGGTTGCATAAACAGAGTAGATGTTATAGCCTGCTACATCCAGAACATTGGCTGCAAGCCCTGTGGTAAACTGCCTTAGTTAGAAGTCTGACTGCAAGAAGTAGGGGGAAAAAAAGAGCACAGTTAATTTCATTTTTTTCCAGCATAATATAAGAACATCTGTGCTGGATCAGATCAGTAATTCTGCTTTGAAACTACTGAAGTCAGTAATAGCAACAGACTGTAAGAGTCAGGGTAACTCTAAAACACACTGTCACCTTGTTTACTTTCTGGCAATAAGTGGGGTAGAGCCTTCCTGACTCAAAGATCACTTCGTTTAGTAGCCAAAAATAAACCCTTCTGTACTATTGGACACAAAAAGATACTGTGGCATTAAATTATTCAATAAAAATTTGAAAAAAATATAGCATTCAGATCCAGAGATACTTCCTTTAAATCTGGGCCTGCAAATTGAAATAGGACTTTGGGAATCACAAATTAATTTGCCATCGGAGAACAAAACCATTCTTCTCCAAATAAGTAACCTGTGCAGTGCTGAAACATGTTTAATTAACTCCTTTCCATCAACTCTGATAAGCTGAAGAAATTAAAACCTTAACCTGTTTTTTTTTTCACATCATTAGAAGAAAAAAGTCTCTGCATTAGTGGACACACAAACTTTGTCAGTTTTCTCTGATACATTCAGCTCATTATGAAAGAATTATGTTTCTTTTCCTGCTGCATAAGAACAAGACAACAACATTAATTATGTGGTGTGGTAGTGCATGGAGGACTGTGCAGCACATCTTGCCTTATGCATGAAGGTATAAGTTGGTGGAGACCCACGAGGTTCATGTAGTCCAGTAAACCTCATGCAACTGTACTCACTGAAGTTTAAAAACAGTATTAACACTGGTTAGTTGTCCAGATTTACCTGCATCCAATTCAGTTTCAGAGATACCTTTATATTTTCTTTCTCAGCATCAGCAACAAATTATTGAATGGAAAAGGAAAAGAACAGCCTTCTTGTAAGTCACTTTGAAATCTGGTGACAAAAGGTGATATGTAAGAGCCTGAAATTGCAGCTATTATTCCATTAAGTTATTATCATAACAACCTCTGTATTGGATACACAACATAGGTTTTTGCTTTTCTGCAGCAAACATTTCTTATGCATGTGTAATTACAGAATGCTTATCCCAGTCTAACTCATATCTAATTATGTAAATAAGTATATATGCCCTCCAACTGCTATTTGCATACTGTTCTGACCTAGGAATCTTGCTTTTACTTGCTTATATTAATGGCTTAGAGGTGTTGGCCCAGTGCTTCTTTACACGAATTTACAAATAACAATCTCATAGATGTCTTATTGTTTTTTGAATTTATTTTTTACTTTCTTTCAAATATGAATTACTGGCAAATAGAAAGTGATTAAGCTGGCAAGATTACAAATTCTGCAGTGCTGACATTTCTTCAATTCTGTACTGGAATTCAAACATGCCTTCTGGAATTTTATAAAAATTGATACATAACAAAGAAGAAACAAAAATATTTGTTTTAGTTTGGTGAGTAACAAGCTTGCATGTTGAGACAGAAGTTCTGCTTTTGGGAAAATATTTTTTAATCTAAAAATCACACCAAACCAAGGTGTTCTTGTTGGTCATCTCCTCCACAGACCACTAGCTATGTTATCACTCTTTCCGTGTGTTTCTGTATTTGATTTTTTTTCCTGTTAAAATGCTACAAAGTCTAATTATCTCTCTTGCTTTTTTCACCTTGCTTTCCTTTTTTCTAGTCCTCCTAGATGAAGACTCCTCAGTAAATCCTTTGTCAAATGTTGTGTTTCTGAGGAATGACTAGCCTCAGTCAAATAGAATATTTTAGCAAAATATTTCGAACAGTTCTCATTATTGGGTATTAAACACAGCTACCTGACATGCCTAGGTCATTAAGCCATGTCTAGCATAGTTCTGATGTTTACTGGTTTAATTAAGAATATTAATTAATAAAGCCCATTCCTTGGTATGGAATCGAGTAGTTGCATAAACCTTAACTACAAGACAGCAGAAAGAAATAACACATTATACTGCCAAAAGTCACTCTGATTGTATGATCACAAAGTTGTGGTCAAGGTTGGAAGGCACCTCCTGAGACCATCTGGTTGGACACCCTGAGCAAACAGTGGTCAACTACACCAGATTGCTGGTGGTTGTGTCTCATTGTATTTTAGTACTTCCAAGGATGGAGATTTCACAACTTCTCTGGGGCAACTTGTTCGACTGTTCAACTGTCCCACTGTCCCCAAAGGAAAAAAATGCAAGTCTTATTTCTTTCTTATTTTCACATGAAATTTCCTGTATTCCTCTTTATGCCCATTGCCTCTTGAACTTTCACAGGGTACCTCTGAGAAATGTCTGGCTCTGTCTTCTTTATTGATGCCCATCAGAAAAATAAGGATAAGATCCACTTGAGCTGTTTCTCCTCCAGGCTGACAGTCCCGACTTTCTTAGACTCTCCTCATATGACAGATGTTCCTATGCCTTAACCATGTCTATGGCCCTTTGCTACACTTGTTCTGGAAATTCCATGTCCTTCTTGTACTGGGGAGCCCAGAATGGGACCCAGCACTTCAGATGTGTCTCACCTGTGTTTAGAAGAGGGAAAGATTTAGGTCACTTAACCCTGAGCTGCTGATGTTCTTCCATAGGCAACCGAGGGTGCTGGTGGCCTTCTTTGCCCCAATGGCCCACTGCTGGCTCATGTTCATTTCATTGTCAACCATGACCCCCAGGTCCTTCTTTGTGGGGCTGTTTTCCAGTCTATCAGCCCTCATCCTGTCTTGGTTAGTGTAGTTATTTCTCCCCAGGTACAGGACTTTGCATTTCCTTTAGGAGCATTTCAGGGATATCACTGGATATTGAACTTCCTGAGAACATCAGCCTGTTTCTGCAGCCTGTTAATGATGTATAACAGTTGTAAAAAAATCCCCTTCTAAAATTTCTTTCAGTGGCTGTCTGAAAAAAAAAACAATGGTTAGAAACCTTTACCAAGAACAAAACAAAATGCCAGAAGCAAAGTGTCCTGGTTTGAGCCAGGGTAAAGCAAACTCTCTTTGCTGGCTTTTTTTTTAATTTCAGTGAACTTTTTAGCAGTGCCAGTGGACTGATAATAACCAAGGTCACTTCTGCCTGCCTGCAGCCTCCCCCCCAGCTACGGGGCAGCAGATTAGACCAAAGGCAGGATCAGCAAATCAGAATATTCCCTTCTCATAATATTTTCTGTATTTGGCTTTCAGTATAGGTTAAGACATCACGGAAGTCAAGCTTTTCTTTTTCCTTTTCTCTCACTTTTCTGCTTACTGTCGCTTCTATCACCCTCTCTTTGGCTCTCTCTCTTTGTTTTTTCCATTTTTCTTCCCAGCCGACACCTGAGGCCCCGTCCGTGCACCCGGACACTCCCCCCTCCAGCTGGGAGTCACCAGGGAGAAGAGTTGCTGTGAGAGTCACTGGGGGAGGAGGGAGGGGATAGGGTGTTGCACATCCCTTTGTAAATATATATATTCCCTTATCACTAATAATTAAAATCAATCTGTTTCACTTTTCAACCCAGAAAGCCTCTTTCTCATTTTTCTCTGTCTTTCCCTACCTTGGGGGTGGGGGGGTTGGACTGAGGGCATTATTGTTATTGGTTTGACTGCCAACCCAGAGCCAAACCGTGACACAGAGATATAAGAGTACTAGTGCGCTTGTAATCAGTGAAATTCCAAATCCTCTAAAAGGTTTTGAAGTTATTCATTTGAGAAGGAGGGTGTGTTTTGAATAAGTACAGTTTTTCACAGGGAAGAATGAATTAGAAAACAGAAATTTTACCAGGGAAAACCTGGTAAATGCAGACTGACAAATATGATTTATAATCTCATGAAAAGTTGCATTGAGACTACTGTATTACAGTTCCCAAAATTTTTCTGAACTAGATTCTTCTGCCTGCACTCCATTTATCTAGCATTTGTCCCACAAACTGGCTAGCATATGAGTTCAAAAGAAAGCAATCAAAAAAATTTTTATTATAGATCAGTTAATCTGTTTAGGTATAGAAAAAAAAATAAATGAAGTGCTCATTTAACCATAGTCTGTGGTTCAGATGGAACACAGACTTGTAACAAGCAAATTGTCTCTTCCTTCATTTGACACGTGGAACGATGTCCTGTGTATTGCAACATCTGAATGCTTACACAAAATGAAAGGCTAGACTTCTTGTGCAACTTCATATCCCAGTGCTATTCACATCCAAATAACTGGCAGATATGTCAGAATTTCCTCCTCCTTCTCTATACACATGCTGTGTCTTGATTCATCTAAATATCTTTGGCATTTTATTGAACTTTGTGTGGCCTTGCAGCTTCTGGTGTCATGCTCAAGCTGACAAATAAGAGTAAATTCATTGTCTGAATCACAGAAATTTTTATATGAGTTTTCTATTTGACAGGTGCTTTTCTTTTGGTTCTGATTAAAAAAGTTATCAGGTGTTTAGTTAAGATTAATCATTTGTTTTCATTAGTCACAAAAACCCCACAAAAATATTTGGCAGTGCTGAGCCCTTCCTTCAGAATTCCATGCAGAAGTGGTTTGTAATGAAGGTTATGAAAAGTGACATTCCTGTAGATAGATGGAAGTTTGTTTGTTTCCACAGTCTCAGCTTTTTTCTTCAGTCTGTACAATTTCCAGCTGCCTCAGGGGCTGAATGATAAAGTAGGCCATCCTTCTCAGTTATTTTTAATGTCTGTATGTGACAGATTGTTTATGATGCTTTCATGGTATTTAGAAGGTCATAAACTATCAAAAGCCACAGTGAAACTTCACTGTAAAAATAATTCATGACAGAACAAAGCTTTTAGAAGATACTCAGTTATAAATTAGATAAAAATGGCAAGACTTATATTGACCTATACTTCTTGTAATCATGTTTGGCATTGACTTTATTTTAAATTTTTATTCCCTCACTAAAGGCATACAGCAAGAATAGCTTTCCTTGAGTTTTATGAATGCTAAGGCACAGTCAGGAAGAAACTGTTTTTAATCTGGCTTAGTTTTAACAAAGGGTTATAGCCATTTCAAATCAAATAATTAAAAGAAAGAGAATGTTCTTGTGAAATTGATGGCTTTAATTTAAACAGGAATTGTATCAGATTCTTTTTCATAATTAACAGATATGATATAATTCAGGATTTTAAAGGTTCTTCAGCAAAGGCAGACACCATAGCCCACATTTTGGGCCAGAAATCATGGGGTTGTCTTCATTTTTAAAGATAAATCATATGAAAAGGAAAGGATTTAGGGATTCTAGCCCAGTTCTTTGAAGAAGACTTCTTCATGTCAACTGGCACCATTCAAAATAAAAAAAATAATCAAAATGCATCAAGAATGGATCTCGTTATCACTTACTTGCAGACTAGTTTTTCATTTGTGGTGAATTCCGATTCAGTGAAAACTGTAGTATCGGAACACAGAAATCTTTGGTGCTTTTATATGATTACAGAATGAACTGAGCTTTTTGATAATTTTTTTAATGCACAAATTCTTATGAGACAGCTCATATGCAATTTCTGTGCAGATTGGCTGGTCTCTGTTCTGCTGGGAAACCTTATAGCGGCCTTCTGGTACCTGAAGGGGGACTGCAAGAAAGCTGAGGAGGGACTTTTTATAAGGGCATGTAGTGAGAAGACAAGGGGCAATGGTTTAAAATTGAAAGAGGGCAGATTTAGATTAGATATGAGGAAGAAATTATTGACTATGAGGGTGGTGAGACACTGGCACAGGTTGCACAGGGAAGCTGGAATGCCTCTCCCTGGAAGTGTTCAGGGCCAGGTTGGATGCGGCTCTGAGCAACCTGGTCTAGTGGGAAGTGTCCCTGCCCATGCAGGGGGGTTGAAACTAGATGATCTTTACAGGTCTCTTCCAACTCAAACCATTCTATGATCCTATGGTGATGGATTAATATAGAAACACTTTTCTGTTTATTTCCATGTATAATCATGCAAGCTGATTATGGTTGATAAAAACAGTTGCATCTTTCACTTGTTTAACTCCTAGCCAAGTGTCAAATCTTGACAAGTATAAATGTCATATAACCGCCCCAGTTCCTTTAAAGAATTTGTTGAAAACTTTTACTCTTTCTAGAAATTATAGTGTTCTCTTACCCAATGCCAAGCATAAGTTCTCCCCCAAAGCACAAAAGCAGGCAGGTCAATGAGTGCTGTTAGTTATGTCTGTGTAAAGATTTGACTGTTTGGAAGAAGCAGGACAGAACAGAGAAACTGAGACAAGGTGGCTAACAAGCACAAACTGCAGCCTGAAAAAGGAATGAAAAGGGAGGATGGCCCTGACAAGGGGTCTAATAACAGATGTTTGAAGCAGATGTTTGAGGGCAGATGGAAATGGAAGCTAAAGGAATATCCTTCATGTTTTGATAATGCTATATCCAAAGAAGTAAGACTTTATACATTTTCTGTAAATGAAAAGGATGATCTAAACCTACCATCAGTTCCCCTTTCCATCTGGAATAACATTCGTGTTTCTAACACTACCTAGCTAGATGAGTCCAGAGAGATAACACTAGCTGTGAATGAACTGAAATTCTGAGACATGGCTCAACTCTTCAGCCTGAGATGCTTTTGAAAATGAAGTGTTTTCAAATGAATCACTGGTCAAAATCAGTTTTTCAAACCACAGCTAGTTGGAAGAGCAAATCAACACTGAGCAGCATATTTCAGCTGTGTCCTCACATGTTTCTCCAGGACTGTCACAATGTAAAGATTAATAGCTATATACTTCATTGCTGTTAGTCTGTTCTATTCAACATTTTGTAGGTCAGACCGATTGGCCAGTAAATCACATAGACATACAAATTAAATGTTTTTCTTGGGACATTGTGCTTTTTCATATATTATAGTCTTTCCTTAAACAGCTTTACTTTTAAACATAATATTTAACTTTCCTATGTTGTCATTTAGACAGGTATCAGAAACAATGCCAGTTCTCTTGATTAGCTCCCATTCTCCAATGCTAGATGAGTGAACCATTTGTATGACAGCAGTATCATTTAGCCTAAAAAGAGAGCCTTCAGATCAGTTAATCAGACTCCAGAGATTTTCTTCAGGCTAATTTTATGAGGAGCAGAATGGATTTTCTCTTTGACTTTAATGCCTAATGGGAATTTTTGTTCACTTTCTCTGGATGCAAGGGAAAAACATTTACTGCAAGTGCAAGGTGTAAAAGTGGTTAACTGAATGTCTAGTATATATAGTTTCTAAATAACAACTCAAACAGCTTTTTGAGAAAGGGATCTAGAAGTATATCAACATGACAAAATGCTAGGTGGACAGTTAAAATATTCTAGTATTATATACAGAAGGTTGACCTCCTTTCTCAAGGCTTCAATAAAACAAGTAGAAGACTAGAGGGAAGGAATCCATGTATAGAGATCAACAGAGAGATACATGGCTTCTGACTTATTACTCTATTGTCTTTCATACCTTTGGATATTTTACTAATGATTTTATCTTTCTGACAATCAACCAAGTATTCTTTTGTTCCTTCAGGCATAATTTTAACAAGGTTATTTATAATCAGTAGATTATAATCACTTTTACTGGCTACAGAGAAAGAATAGTAATATCCAAGCTGTAACAACTGAAAATATCACTCCTTCAGGTCATATGGTGGCATCTTGTGATCTGATGCTCAAGGTCCCGTATTCAGCCTCAGCTCACAAATCCTAAATTTTCTAAACAGAAAGTCTAAACAATTTCATGATCTTATTACTGTAAACTTGACTTCCTTTTCTTTCTTATTCTGCTTTTATTTTTTGCAGCATTTTTTCTGTAGTTTTATTGAATTATGATTTTTTTTTTTAGCAAAAGTCATCTGTTATAGCTCTTATTGCCATGGAATATTGGTCTGATTCTGATTGCTGAACTCCTAATATATCAATCTTCTTTCCAATTCTTTGAAAGCTCAGGTTAGAGACAGGTGTAGACTCATCTACAGAGTCACTCATTATTCTCAAGCTATAGTCTTTTGAGGCATTTTCCTCATTATTTTGAGGAAAATAATGATGCTTAGATTTAGAGTTATTTGATTTGGAGCAAGGCTCTAGAGAATGTCTGTGTTTCTCTAATATTCTCTTGAAAGTTAATAGGCAAGAGAAAACTCCTAGCTAAATGTATAGCCACTACCATCACACCTTCTAATGAATTAACTGAAACAGAATGTTAAAGTTCCTGTGCGGGTTCCACTTGCAGTCTTCATTTCCGTATGAAATAATTGACTTACTAAAAAGTATTGTTCATCACAAAACAGTGTGGAATAATCCTGTGCTTTGATTGCATAAAATAATACTTGTCTTGATTCCTTAAAAGGGAAAACCTCAGTCTGAAAAAAGGAGTAACTGACCTACGAGTGAGGGCCATAATAAGTTTAGGCTAATGCCACTGACAGTTGCCTTGAGAAACGCAGTCACATTTGCAGGATTGATGTCTTCATTACTTTCAACCTGTACAGTATAACAGTAATATAAAATATTCTCTTCAAGTTCTTGCAATTATTAGTATGTCAGTTGTGCCTTTTCAGTTTTTAAAATGAAGCTTGTAAGCACTTGTATTCTTCGTAATAAAAATTAAGATATTTTGTGACCAACTAAAATCGTTACATGCTTTTATTAGCTAATGCTATCTTGAGTTGACAAAGGGATAAGTTTTACATTTTCATTTTTAAGAATGTTTCTGCTCAATATTTTCCTTTATCCTCTGTTGGAATATAGGCAATGAGATGTGAGGGCTGAAATGAATAAGAATTAATTTATTAGCTTGAAATTTTTAAATTTTTTTCTTTTTCTTATCATACTCACATTAACTATTTATTTGGCCAGTATTAAAAACAACAGAAACAAAGGTAATTATGTAAAAATAATGAAACTATTATTATAGTTCAATAAAAAAAGGTGATTGATATGCTTTAATACTGAAAAAAGTAGTTAGAAAATGTTTAACTCTATTTATCTATTTCTGTGCTAAAGCTGAAATAATGTGTCCAGAGTGCAAAGAACATTACATTCTGAATGGCATATTGGTAGGTACAAATTATCAATATTTCAACAAAACTTAAAAATCTATTATTAATTTAAATCTTAGAGAGTGGAAGATGACTAATTTCCACACTTTTCCACACAATTAATATACAAAAGAAGTCTTTTCATCGTCATGCATTAACCAAAATATTCTGGTTGGTTACCACATATAAGTGAATGTAAAAGGTATTTTAATAAAAAATTGTAACTTTTATGAATCTCTAACTTTTTTTTTTTTTTAATATAAGTATCGAAAAAGCCATAGAAGTATCTGTGTATAGACACAGAATGCTGGGGGTTGGAAAAGACCTCAAAAGGTCACCTAGGCCAACCCCCAATACAAATTACACTAGATAAAAGTGTAAATAAATTATGACTTTTCGCAGTTATAGAAATACAGGTGTGAGTGTGAGCTGAATCGCTTCTACAGAAAGGCTGGTTCTTCTAATAATGGAGCTTAAAACTATTTGGAAAAGTCAAGATAAAAGAGAAGAAGGAGCCTTGTATAGTTTTTCCTTTACTTTAAAAAAATAGTGCCTGTTAAACAAAACCACCTTCCATGAATACTTACTTATAAGCTAGTAATTACTGTGAAGCCAAAATTTACTCTTGTGAATAAACAGCATAGCTGTAATGTGAGCCAGTCAGGAATTAAAACATGAACTCAGTTGCATTATTTATTCCTAACAGAATGTACACATTTATTCCTAACAGAAAGTAAACATATCCCCAAATTCCTACTGTTGGAACAATGAGTAGTTTACAAGAAGTGGAGTGAGTCCAGGGACAGCGGGAAGAAGAAGCTGTTTTGCTACATTCTGCTTTTGAAACCACTTTACTGCCTGCTTCAGGGAAATAGATATACATATTTGGATAGAGTTTGTCTTCCAAAGTCCTTGGAAGGACTTGCTTGCTGAGGAAGAAAGTGACAAAATGTATGAGATATACATATAAACAAATAAATAAGGCTATACACAACCCCCCCCCCCCACCTCCAGATGTTTAGGACCAGAAAGAAGTTATGGTCTTCTAGCTTGGAAAGAATGGAATTTCACACAGAATTTTTGCTTCTGCAGAATGCTGAATAACTTGTTTTGACTACAACTGTATCATCTATGTTTAATAGGCATGAAAAAGTTGTAAGACTGGGAGGCAGAAAATAAACTATTTGCCTTTAAATGAAGGCACTTCTCATTTTCATATTCTAGAATAGTAATGCACAAATCTATTCTTTTTGTACTCTATTTTGCGTATGCAGACCTGTTAGAAGTATGCATTAAAACTTTTGAGACTTAATCATGCACAGAAGGGAAAACAGATTTTTTTAAAGTAGAACAGAATTGCAATAGAGGAAAAAATATATTTGATAAAATTCATGTATTCTTTTCAAGAAAAAGCAGCAGAGCATAATGAGCAAAGCATTTATGACTCAAATATTTGTTTTGGCAGAATCAACAGTTCATCTTGCCTTATATCAGTATCACAGAGATACATGCATTTGAAGTACAAGGAATTAATATGTTTCCAGACCAGAGAGCATTTTTAAAACATCTGATGTGATAGAAAGTAAAGCATCAGCCAAATAAAAAAAACCCAAAACCTAATAAAAAGATCTAATACACTTCTACAATGACTTCTTACTAAATTATTTCACTACAGCTTCCACAGACGTTCCACATTGTTGCAGAATGTGGTGCAATACCCAAAATGCTTTGAAATTATGAAGATCATCTCAGCCAGATCATTACCAAGTGGATAGGCTAAAACAGAATGGAAGAGGAAAGATCAGAAGAGAATACACTGCAATTTATTTTTGTAGGGCACCTCTTATATTCTAAGTACCTTGAAGTGCTTTACAAAGTAGTGAGTTAACTACTTGTGGCAAATGAACCACTAGGAAAGGAGAAGCTGTTATGTTCCAGCCTTTACAAACAGGTTCCAGCAAGACTCCTGAATTTCAAGCCTAGTTCTTAGGCTATATTATTTGTATCGGAAGTAGTTGTGCTTGGAAAGTTTCAGGTGCAAATAATTAAAAAAAAAAACAAACACCCAACAAACTTGTGTTACTTTTTAGAGCTGTTGACCTAACAAGTTTGCAACAGTGTAAGCTTAGCCTGGAAAATCAGCAGTTTAATTTAACTTGGTCTTTACTTTTTTTTTTCTTTTTTTTTTTTTTCTTTTTTTTTTCTTTTTTTTTTTTTTGCTGTTATTGGTTGATTTTGTTTTTTTTTAGAAAAGGTGGAGGAAAAATGAAATTAGGATACAGAGCCATCATGCATCATGGGGGCTTTCATGAGGTAGAAGGAATGCATCAGAGGGAAAGTTGAGCCTTAAAATTCAATTTGAAATGAGCAAAGGCTGAGGAAGAACTGAAAGAGGGGAAGAAGCTGTAGTACTTCATCTCCTCATGTTTGCATTCCAAACTTATGCTCAAAGGAAGATGAACAAGTTGGAAGAGCCTATATCAGTCACGGAAGGGATACTAAGGATTTTCTCAGTACAGTTCCCATATACATAAAAAACTGCAAACAAACAAATGAAAAGAGTGAAAGAGATGATGAAAAAAGAGGCTGTTACAGTCATTCAAACCTCACACTTGTCTTGGCCTTAGAAAAAAAGTAGCTTTTCAATATTGCTTATGGAAAAGCTTTCTGAACAGAGAATTAAACAAAGTTTGATTTTGAGAGTCATGTAAATGCTGTGACACCGAAAGAATAGGAAGACACATCAAAATCGTGTTTTTAAAATAGGAGAAGCATGAAAGTACAATATCCAGAGTTTAACAGACCTTAAAATACTCAATCAAAATACCTTGCCTAGTGACATTTCACTGTATCTATGCACAGTAAGTTTTGGATATTCACCAGAGAGACTCATCAAAGGGATAAGACAATCTAACAACCAACAACCATGCAGATTCTACTTTAGCATTTAGAATATTACCATTTGACATGACCACTTAAGAATTGTTCAGGGAGGTCTGCACATAATACGCTTTAGATACTGTGTTCCTCACATTGTAAAGGCAAATGATTACAATATATGGCCTAACTTCTAAAATTAAAGATTAAATATAAAATTGTAACAATTGATTAATCTGCTATTAGCCTGAACTACACAAATAGCATATTTTTACTAGACTTTTAAAGCCATTTGTGATTGATCAGCAAGTAACTCCTATACACGATATATTTTTAAAAGCTAATTTGACACCACATGTCAGTTCTTTATCTTAGGTCCTTGTCCCCCCAAATTAATTAGATGCATAGTCTAAATCAGAAATTCCTCTATACTAGACTTCAGTTAGTTTCAGCGTCTTCTGACCGAATACAGACTTAGAAAGATAGACTGAAATGATTTGCAAGTTCTTCGTACTACTTTGAAGTAGATTCCATAGGAAAATTTTGGAACCTCTGGTGTAGCTCAAGTTTTAGCTTTAATGCTTTTAAAATACATACCAATCTTATCTCAATAATTATTTTTTTTAATGGATGATTTCTGTAGGATATATATACTTGACACTGTTGTTTTTGTGACAGATTTGATGTAACTCAAGGTATTGCAGGAACATTTTTAATGAAGTTACCCATCCTTATTCTATTATTGTAAGTTTTATAATATTAAGAAGCTTAGTTAATCATTTTGTATTCTTGTGAGATGCTGTTACTGCCATGTACACTTCTACCATTATTAAATATCAGTTGTGATATTTCACTTTTAGTGAAATGAAGCTATCCAAAATTAAATTTCTCAGCATTTCTCTAGGAGTTCTGCACCTGCAAAGGGAAATTGCAGAGAGCACAATAAATTTAAGGTGACTGAGCAGGAAAAGGTAGAAGAATGGGGAAATATAGTGGAGAAAAGGGAGCACTGTAAGGAGGAGAAAGACCTAGCCATTTACAAGGAGGCATAAGTTATTGTATCATTGCCTTTTTTATTATTATGGTTAATTATTATGGTTTTCTTCTCCAGAGGTAAATGTCATCTCAGATGTACCACAAAATTTGTTAACTCTGGAGGCTAAGGTGTGTAGAGGAAGAAGATGTAAATTCATACGAATACCAGGACAGTATGAACATGGAACTCCAAGCTTTCTGATCCTTCGGGCACTTAGTGAGAAGCCAAAACCTGGTTTATCCGTGTATTCTCACTTGAAGCACTCACTAGAATATCCATTTATGGTTAACTGCTCAATGTTTTAAAACAATTACACATAATATTTTACAGTGAGTGTTTTGGACTTTCTCCAGAAAGCACAGAATTAAGACGGCAATGACACTTGTTAAGGCACAATATAGAGGAACAATTATTAGTTAATATGAAATTATAGTTCAGCACTAGCGTCTGAGATCATCTCTTACACTGCAATTAGGACTTGTCCCACAAAGCGGTGTTAGGAGAAGTCCCGGAGTCTTCTGCTGAGGAATCATGAAAGAAAAACCTCTGATTTTCAGAACAAATGGAGATGAAAGCTGGAAAAAATTCCCACCATCACTTTCCTTTCTGGAAGCAAAAGTAAGCCAAATGAGGTCTTTCCGGGTGATGTCCTGACTGGGTGTGCCTAGCTTCTACCTTCAGTCTGGTGCAGCCAGGCAGAAAAAAACTGGGAGGAATGAACTGCACGAGGGAGGGAATATGGGTTGTGGACCCAGGATTTGACTTTCTTCTGACTCTGGCTGAAGTCATTGCAGCACCACTGGCAGCTCTGCTGACACCTCCAGAGCAAGTGTTTTTCTTCTATGACAGCTGTGAAGAACAAGCTGGAATCAAGTAACTCAGTGATATAGATGAGGGATCTATTGAAATTATTCAGATGCCATTACTGTGATGGTGTGGGACTATTCTTTAAGTAAAAATTCTTATGCTATGCCCAAAGTACAAACTGCTTAAAAATCCTGGGTGATTAAGCTTTATCACTTTTTTCAATTTTTCTCCTTCAAGCAGCATTAATTTTAAGACATTTTATAATGCAGTTCTTACAAAGTCCCTGAGAAGACTGCAAAGATATTTCTGAGCTCTTTTCTCTGAAAAATAGGAAGCATGAATGAAGAAAAGGTGAACACCTCTGCATCAGTTATTGCACAGATATCAGCTCACTTCCAGATTTAGGACTTGATCTTGGTGCTATTGAAGTACACAATTAAATGCAAGTGTTTTCCAATTGTACTTAGAACCTGAAAGTGAGTATTGGAGCGACAAGAACTTTTGCAGAGAAAGTCTTACCTTCATCCATTATCTTTATGGAAGATTCCTAAATACCTTTTATCTGAACCTGTCTCTAGATTTTAATCAAAATTATATGTGGGATGTGGATTTATATAGGGCAAAAAAACTGTAACAGAAAATAAATCATTATTTTAGTAAATGGTGTAATTTTTTGTCTGATTTTTATAGGATCTTATTATATTTCTATAGATTGGTGATATCTGTTACCTTTGTAAGTAATTTCCATGCGATCTGTCTAAAAGGACTTGTGAAAACAGATAAACTTCTCCAAAAATTTTTCTATTACTACTGGCATTTCTACAGTACAGTATTTATGTAATTTTATGTTTTTATTATTTTATTCCTCTTGTTTTTCTAGTTAACCTGCAAATTAATATATTACTTTTCCCATTTTAATTAATTGACATGAGTGTTCAGAAAGGCACATGAATAATTTATTTGGTGTTTTACAAAATAACACAAGGATTTTTATCACTAAATGCAATGTTTCACATTCTTTTTATTTTAACTGCTTTGAATCTCTGACTGCTGAATGATTTTATATTTACAGCTACAGTACAGATGCTAGTCTCCTGCTTAACTAGTACAAAAAGTCTGAACACACCTAACAAATAGACAGTAAAATTGTCCCAACAATTAAAATACAGTAGCTTTCACACCAGCAATATTCCAGAAACTTGATGCTAAGGTATTTCAAGAGCTTGGCAAAGCAACTGCTTCATTATACTGACTAGCAGGATTATTGAGTAAATCACAGAAGAAAGAAGAGTTTTGGAGAATTCTGTGTGGGTTTAGAGCTGTATGTACAAGAGCTTTTAATAATGTAAGAAATTGTATCAGTTAAGCAGTACTGATCACAATTCAGTGCATTTCCTGAAGAATAATAATTGATGGAAAGTATTAATGATCCAAGGTGAATATGAGGCCCATTAATACCAATTGTTCATGAATCCCTTAAGATATGCAGAAAGAGAAAATGCTTGGAAGTTTCAAAACATAAGCACAGTGATGAAAAAGAATGAGAGATATTCTCCCTCCTTTTCTGTTACAGTATCTGCTACATGGATATGAGAGATGTATTTTTGCTTGACTGGGCCTACCTATGTCTTATGACAGAATGGTTGACTTCTCTTTCAGTGTGTTTTTCCAGGAATATCATGCATGCTTTATTATTTTATTTGCATTGTATAAGTGACGAAATCTTGGTCTCATACATTTATGACACTGTATAGAAATAATGTAACATTGATAAATAATATCCTATTGCTAATGTGGTTTAGCACAGCCCTGGTAACTGTGCAGATTGTTTCAGCTAGGGAGATTATTTAATTTGTTTCTCTACAAGTAAACAAGACTATTGTATCTTTCTTGTATCAGTTAAAAATTACCCAAAGTTGAACTTTTTTTTAACAAAAATGACATGGAAAATTAAGTTTTATTAACTGGAAGATCAAAATATAAAATTAATTTTATAGGAATAAAAAGTGAACTAGTTTATGTTATTTCTATTTCTTACAGAGATTGATAGCATTAAATTGATATTTTATTTCTTCTTGGGTAATTAAATAATATTTTAAGGGAAATGTGTCATTATGCACTGTTTTATACATATAGTTCAAGACTGTTGCTGTACTATGTGCCCGTCTTTCATGATGGAGAAAATAAATTCTATAGAGAAATTGGTTCATTCTTAAAAGCAAACAATTATAGCATGTGAGAGAATAAGACAGAATTAAAGAGAAAGTAAATGAAATAAGAAACTCCATATTTTAAAACATTGCTCTATGGCTGCAAAGCAGAAATGAAAAAAGTGAGAAGAAAAAAAAGACATGATGAAAATGGGCTGGTATTCTTAGTGACTTCAGTTAGCCTCAACACAACTATATCTACTTACACATATATTTATAAATTAATTATTCAAAGGAACATAATGAAATTAAAGAGAAAATATTAAACTGTACTGAAAAGGAAATAACCAAGAATTTATGAAAAATTCATTAAAATGAAAAAAGAAATGAAGTCTAATTCTGTTCTGTGTCAGCAGAGGAGGATATAGTCTATTTCATACAGTGTATCTAATAGTGGGTCCTTCCACGTAGTTGAAAGCAGTTTATAAGGCTGAAATCCATACCACACAGAAAGCAAGAGGCTTTCACTGTATCATCAGTGAAAATAGAAGAAATATATACAGAGTTTATGTTTTCTGACTCACACTTATTTTCTGCTTTAGGTATGGATGAGTGTCCACAAATACACTAGTCAGTGTTTTCATCCCCTTCCTAGTTCTCAACATAAAGAATGCAGTGTACAGAGGATATATAAGACACCCACATGTTAATATTCTTTGTTGAAAAAAGGAAAAAACTCCCACCTTTTCCATATAGATGGGCAAGAAGTAAATTGAGAAGAGTTGAAAAATACATCTCTGCATTAAGTGGGCACTTAAGTGTAATCTTCCTCTGGAACTAGGCAATAACAGATCACTTCTATTACTTAGACTGCTCTGGAGGGAGTGGAGGTATATAGTACCCTTTATTTAAGTCTAGAATGAAAGCAACAGTCTACTCTTGTGCAATTTGAATTCTCCTGATATAGTGATCCCTGTTCTTTCATCTTCTTGTCATTGCAGAAGATTTGGAAGAAATAAAGAAATATATTCCCGTATTTTTATCCTTAAGAAAAAATGGAGTCAAGTCAAAATATAAGTGCTGTCAGTTTAGAATGAGATTCTCTCCTTGAAATTTTAAGATTTCTGTTTCCATATTCCATATTTTTTTCCTATCTGGCAGTACACAGATCATGTTAACAGGAAAGTAACATAAAGAAGTAAAAAACTTTTGTCTTTAAGTGGAACAAATGAGGTGCTTTTATTTAGAATTTCTTTCTCATATGGTATAAAATAGAATTAACACTTATAGTGAAATAGCTAAACATTATGCTTGAGTTTATAGAATATCCATTTCATACAGTGCTATATTTTACTATTTGAATGTAAGATATTGAAGGTTAAGGGTCATATACTCTATCTCTGAGATTAGTTGCAGACTTAAGGTGTACCAGTGAAACTGGTCACAGAATGGCAGAATGACAGAATCACAAAATGTTGGGTGTTGGAAGGGATCTCGAAAGATCATCTTGTCCAACACCCCTGCCAGAGCAGGATCCCCTAGAATTGGTCACACAGGAATGCATCCAGGTGGGTCTTGAATGTCTCCAGAGAAGGAGACTCCACAACCTCTCTGGGCAGCCTGTTCCAGTGTTTGGTCACCCTCACAATGAAAAAGTTTTTTCTCATGTTTATGTGGAACTTCCTGTGCTCCAGTTTGCACATGTTGCCCCTTGTTCTGTTACTGGACATCACTGAGAAGAGCCTGGCTCCATCCTCCTGGTACTCGCCCTTCACATATTTGCAAACATTGATGAGGTCACCCCTCAGTCTCCCTTCTCCAAGCTAAAGAGACCCAGCTCCCTCAGCCTTTCCTCATAAGGCAGATGTTCTACTCCCTTAACCATCTTTGTGGTCTGTGCTGGACTCTTTCAAGCAGTTCCCTGTCCTTCTTGAACTGAGGGGCCCAGAACTGGACACAGTGTTCCAGATGCGGCCTCACCAGGGCATAATAGAGGGGGAAGAGAACATCTCTTGACCTACTAACCACACCCTTTCTAATACACCCCAGGATGCCATTGGCCTTCTTGGCCACAAGGGCACATTGCTGACTCATGGTCATCCTTCTGTACACCAAGACATCCAGGTCCTTTTCCCCTACACTGCCCTCCACCAGGTCAGTCCCCAGCCTATACTGATACATGGGGTTGTTCTTTCCCAAATGCAAGACTCTACACTTGCCCTTGCATTTCATTAAATTTCTCCCTGCCCCACTCTCCAGCCTGTCCAGGTTTCTCTGAATGGCAGCACAGTCTTCTGGTGTGTCAGCCACTCCTCCCAGTTTAGTGTCATCAGCAAACTTGCTGACAGTGCCTTCTGTTCCCTCATCCAAGTTGTTGATTAATATATTGAATAGTACCGGTCCCAATACTGACTCCTGAGGGACTCCACTAGATACAGGCCTCCATCTAGACCATGTCCCATTGACCACAACTCTCTGTGTTCTTTCCTTCAACCAGTTCACAATCCACCTCACTACCCAATCATCCAGACCACACTTCCTCAGTTTAGTTGCAAGGATGCTGTGGGAGACGGTGTCAAATGCTTTACTAAAATAAACGGTCAGAAATGTTCAGAAACTGTTCAATGGGATGATTCTTTCTGATAGAAAATACTGTCTGCTCTATTTGTTTTTAAGAGAGCATGCCCATTTTCCCAGAATTCTGATAGAAAACTATTTACTATTTAGTATAGACTAGTCCACTAACCCTGTCTTTTAGCCTTTTGTCTTCTTGGGAGGTGGGATGTTGAGAATCACCAAGCTGATTATGTTGCACTGTAACACATTTGAAGTAGATACACAGCAGATGTGGTGGAGAGAATTGTTATCAGCCATTTAACCATATCTTGTGATCTAATAATCTGGTACTCTCCTTCTCCTCTTTAACACAGTGCACACAGACTGGATGAACCTCCCAAGACAGACCAAGTATTAGGCTGCTTATACTTAACCAAGTTTCCAGGGCCCATTTTTCTTACCAGTTTGTGAGGTGTTCTACCCTTATCTTTGTAAGCAGCCAGAACACCCAGATTGTTCCCTAGCTTGTCACCAGCTCCCACTATTCTGGGTTCTGAGCAGCAAAAGAATCTCCAGGGAAGTTCTAAACAAGATACAATTTGAAAAAACTTTAGACGTGTCCTTTTCAGTACAAAATATATAAAGGTAATTGTTTTATTGATATTGGACCATTTAAAAGCAAGCAGTAAATTTCTTACAAAGCAGATGTTTACATTTCCTATCAGGCCAGCAGCTGACATTTGATGGTTTGGATATTACCATGAAAAATGTAATTTACTAATGATGCTTTTTGTTACAATAAATATGATTATATAAACAGAAATAGTGCACAATTTTACTTATGCATAAAAATATACCTGCATAAATGTACACACATATATACATGTAAATAGGGTAATAAAAAATGGCCATAAAACTTGGCAGAAGTGCATTAAATTTAACATTAGATTCCTAGGCCTTAATCAACCAATGACTAAATCCTCTGTCTATTATGAGCAGATTTTATTCTTACAGAAATTTGTGGGAAGGAGAAACACTGATCTTCTTTTATAAAATAGGGAACTATAGCAAGTGTCAACTAAAAGAATACTTATTATACTTCTGTGGAACTGAGACCGCAATTTGGCGCCTAATTCCAAAAGTACAGGAGAAAAAAATGAAGTTATCACAGCCTATCAAGTTGCCATATATCATTTGAGTTATAATTACTTTCTTAGAAGCAGATTGTCAACCCTTTGTAAGGGCAAAGGAGTACAATTCAGTGTAACTTATACAGAAAGTGGGTTACACTAATTTTGAATTACTCAACACATGCCATGGGCTAAAAGCACATCGTATGTGAACAGTTACACTGACAGTTATGCAGAGTTATTTCAACTGAAGACTTTTTAACTTGGTAGCATATCTAGTCTCAAGACAAGGATTCACACATGTCCTGCACTCTCATCCAGGCAACAAAAATTTAACCTGCATCTATGCATTTAACAAACAATTTAGTTTTGTTAGTTTCTGTTTTTCGTGTCCAGAATTCTTGTCTTTTTGTCTGAGCTGTGGAATCTTCTCTAAAACAGTTTAGGATTCACAGGTTAAGCAACCTTATACCTGTCTCCTCTCAGGGTCCAGCTGCAGTAGGTGTACTCAAATTATGCCCAAGACACAGTGGGAGCACCTAAGTCATCCCCAAGAGAGAGCAACATGATCACTCAAAAACACATTGCAGGATGCTTGTGTTTTATAATGTTGGACTTGGAATTCCTCCGGAAAAAACTCTGTTTTTCTGATGCACTCTTTATAAAAACATAGTTGGCCTAATAATTTTGCTGATCTCATGCTTATGTATGTGTACCCAAACATCTGAATGCTTTTGGGAGCAGATGTCAGAAAAGCAGATATTATTGGAACCAGTGGCATCCAGTTTATTTAGTACAAACACTTAGAAACCTTTTTATGGCCTATATCACCTCATTAATTTTGGAAGGAAGGAGCAGGATAGAGGATGAAAACAAACGAAATTCCACAGGCTTTTTCCTGAGTTTCACTTTTGCAGTGAACAAATAACCATGTGCATCTGCTTTTGTTACTTCAGCGGTTCTGGTTCATGTGACCTTAGCTTCTTTAATTCTTTAAAGTCAGGAGATTACAGTAACTCACTAAGATTAGTATGTTCATCAGGCTTAACATGGGATGTACTCAAAGTTTACCTAAGATCCTAAATTAACCTTTCTAGACCACTATGACAAAACTCACCATAAAATTCTAGAAGTTAACTGAATGAAAGTTCATAACAAAGTAAAAAATAATATTTAACTCCATTGTATTTCTAACTTTTTTCTTTTTTTAATTAGCATATGACTCCTACTCTACTTAAATAAAACTAATTATCTTTTCTAGTCATCCATTTTTTTCAGTTCTGTTGAAAAAGAGAAAAAAAAAAGGCTCACAAGAAGATATAAATCTCAAAAATACATCCCTTCAGTCATACCTCATCTTGTAATATTGCCATTAGCTTGTTTGCTTGTAATGTTAATCCATATTTTCCCAAAAGTTTTTAATAGATAATTTGTCCTATTCTTGGAAATTTCTGTTGTCATCATGACAAAGGCCCAAAACACCAAGATACATATTTTTTCCCACATATACATGCTATATTGAACAACACTGATTTAAATTATATTGACCAAACCCCAGCCACTAATAGCCCTTTAGTATCAGCTCACTAATAGTATCTTAAATATTGATCTGATCAGAGAAAGACACCTGGGGAACATGTCTATAAATTTAGCCTCCCATCCCTATTTTCTATAAAGTGTTATTATTTATGCACAGAAAACTTGGTGGCATTCACTACTTATTTGGTACATAAGTTTGACTGAGCTAAATGTTGAGCAATCTCCTTCTTGTTAATATAAATGGAGCAAATTACAGCTGTAAATACAAGGGCAGCTACACTAGAGACAGAATTCCAAGTATCTCCAAGTAGTTGCTGCAGTGCACTTGAAGGGCTGATTTTTCTTTTCTTTCTCTGCTAAATAAATACGAAAAATGTACTGCAGCCAGGAACCTTAATGTTCTGAATTAGAAGTGACATTCCTCGGAGCACAGTCAAGATATATCCTTTTATCATAGACTGATATCCAAAATCACTGAGTTTACACGTGCAAGTCATCTAATAGGCTTGCCCTTTTCTTTGAATGTTTTTGTCATCTTCTAGCTCTTCATCTTGTCCTTATGCTATTTTCCTTGCTCTTTAGTTCCTCTGTCTTGTTTCCTTACATTTGGCTTCTTTCCAAAAGAGAGGTTCAGTAGGTTTATTCTGCTTACTGTTCACAGAAAGAACATGAGAGCAAGTAGCCAATAAATATTTCTCAATTTTGGGTTGCATTGATTAAAGTCAGGAGTTTCCCATAGAGCATGATTTCTGAGTAAACAAAAGCATCATCTTGGAAAGAAAGAAAGATTTGCAGAATGAAGGGGGAGTTTTTTTCCTACCAGTGAATAATTACAAACAGTGTTAAAAACTAATTGTCCTAAAAGAAATTTTGAGATGCTCAAAAAGCCCAAATAAATATCTGTCTCAAAATACGTCTCACTTTTTACATCAAAAAAATTAAAGCTCAGGACTTTTATGGTCTGGATGTTTTCTTTGCTGAGGCTGAGTGAATCACATGACGTTAGATTTTTACATATTTGGTTTATGTCAAATAAAATGGATCCACCTGGAAGCTACATCTGGTGTATGTTACAATCAGAATAGGAAACAGTTTGAACTGGAAGTAATTACAACAACCCAGACCTGGGCTAAGGAGGAGAAGGACTTGCTAACTGCTACTTGCCACATGATGAGCTGTAATACATAGAAATGAGAGTGTATCTACACACTTGAACATCCTAGGACAGCTGTCAGGATAAATGTATCTTCAGCATCCAAAGCTTTTCACACCTTGTTTCACAACAAATATATGTGGGCTACTTGCAGGGTGGTCCATTCCCTGCACGTTTGGAAAGACCTGAAGTTCAATTGAGCTAGTAAGCATGTCTCTAGGCTGAATGTAAGATTTAAAGTGCTGTAAAAGAAACATCAGTATGTGCATTCCTTAAGACATTTAATGCAGCAGAAACACTTGGAAAACCTCTCTTCTCTGTCTGCACAGATAAAAGCAAACACACTGTATGTGGCTGATTTGTCACGTTCCTTATGCAGTTGCTATTTCTAAAAGTGTGACAGAGCCCTACACATCGTGAGCCATGTTAAAGCACAAATTCAGCTCCTTTCATTAGCATTTCAGGCTTTCCAAGAGGCTCGGCATGTGTACTGCTTTGTGTATTACTTGGAATAAGTCCTGCCAAGTTTGGGGCTTATAGCATCTAATCCTGATGATCAGGCAGTTTAAGTCTGAACTGAACTAAGAGAAGGAGCTGCCCTAGCTTGGAGAAGGGCAGGAGTTAAGAGCCTGTGACTCTCACTTGCCTTGAGGGTCCTGGGCTGATACGAAGAGCTGGCTGGGACCACATGATTAGAGAGGTCAACTTGAAGAGTATTCCTGGGTGAATTAGCGGTGGGTAGAGACTTAGTGACAGGTTTTCCAAGATAACTGAGACTTTATTATGCAAATAATAAAATCTGATTAGGAGATTCACCTTACATAGTCATAGATGTCTACAAAATCTGAGCTGGTCAATTCAAATTTTCCCATAATCAATAAAAGAAGATACTTCAGCATACAATTTTCCTGACTTATTTTAGACTAGGTGAATAGTATGCTAATTACAGATTTCACTCTTTTTTCCTACATAGGCAGTGAATCAACTGCATAGCAACCCAGGCAGGTGTGTTATCACAAAGCTGTAAGGATTTTTAGACTTAGGTTTTCTATTTCACATGTTCTTACAGGGACAGATATGTGCGGTGCAGATTCTGTCATCAACCTTGTGGAAATTTTTGTTTCTTTAGATAGATGATAGCCAATATCCTGTACATTAGTAGTAAGAAAAGTGTGAAATGCTTCTGAACACAAAATACACCCTCTGGTCATCATTTGGGTCCTTGTTACATTAAAAATTTCTTGTGTGTCTGATATGACATAATTCATAAAACATAGACTTAAGTCAAGTTGCCATATTTAAATGAGATAACACAGTTGCCAAGGTAGTCCTGGTACCAAGTCCCCAGTTTGGAAGTCTGCAGAGAGAGTTTTGAATTCATAAGGCATGGGACATTTCATTGTTTTATTGTCCAGCTAGGGGTGTGGTTATTGCAGGGGGGAGAGATAAACCCAGTGAGTAAAGCCAATGTTAATTCATGAGATATATTATAGCCCAACAACTGCCTGCTGCATGATAAAGAAAAATAAATAAGCAATAAACCATTAATAAATACAGCAAAATGAAATGGCATGGTAAAAGAAAACAAAAGAAATATTACATATAATACAGAAAAATGAAGCTGAGCAACTTGCTCTTTTTACTCATTGCCCAGTTTCTGGAACAGAAGTTGTGAGAAGAAATGGTTGGCTTGCTTCTTTGTGTTTCATGAGAGTCAAATCCATATGTCCTTTTTCCTGTTGAAAGCATAAGTGGTAAGCTCAGAGTATTAGTGTTCCCTCATAGAAAAGTAATGACTTTCAGAGTTTTTAGAAATTGTTGATATCACCGAAATTTAATTATGGAAATTACCTTTCAAATTAGGAACGAGAATCTTAATTGTAGAAAAAAATAAAACTGCTGGGAGAATACTTACTTGTGTAAATATATGAAGTTTCAATGAGTATATATTTTTATGTATATGCGGTTTAGTGGGAGGTGTCCCTGCTCATAGCAGGGAGGTTGGAACCCGATGATCTTTAAGGTCCCTTCCAACCCAAACCATTCTATGATTCTATGATTCTATGATTTTATAGTACTTACCTATAAATTATTAGTAAAATAGAATAGCTAATCTAAAATAGGTGCCTCATGCATTAATATTATAGTCCCTGAATTTCTACAGGCAAAATCTCTTAACCACTTTGTAAAATGTGAAGAAAGATGTTTTCATTTCCCAGAGCTGTGAAAAGGCCCAAAATGAGTTATTTCAGTGTTCATAAAAGTACAAACCCCATGATTTTTTGAAAAAGTTTTTTTGCTATTGAACTAAGATTTTTTTCAGAATTTTTAATATTATATACATAGAAAAATATTTTTCAGCAATTTCTCAGCTAGAACTTTTCTGGAGTATCAGAAAAATTACTTCTTTAGTGGGGAACTCCCTGTACACCCCAAAAATATTTGTCATTTAAGCTTTTCACATGGACATCATATGACCAATTTGTAAAAGCAAACCATTTATAAGCCCATTCCTGCCTCCATTGTCGCACAGGACTCAACAACACTGAGATACTGGTTTCTCCCTGCAGAGAATGAAGAAATGGAGTCAGAAATCTCATGTAATGGTTCAGTCCTTTGCCATCTCACATCATGTTTGCTTTAGTACTATTCAAAGTTGGTGGTACCAGCTTGCATTCCTTTACTTTTCTCTCCATTTTGGCTTCAAACATATTATTGTCTATGTAGAGCAGATAAATCCTGGCCACCTCCACTTTATGGTACCACCAGAGTAAATTAGCCAAAAAATGCAATTTTGTACTTGATATAATATACCAGCTAGACCTCCACATGCTTTATTGTTGTACAAATATCTTTATATGGTTCAATTACACCTGATAAGAAAAACACACACAAAAGAAATAGCTGATGTAGGTGTACTTTAACTACTTTCAGAAAATTATTAAAAAAAAGGACTTGCCATTTGCATTTCTTTTTAATTATCATTGAATAAAAATACATTTTCGGTCTGAATAGCTAATGTACTTATTTTCTATCTTATAAACATTAAAAAAATGCATGAGATTAGCCTATTTTGTCTATGCTCACTGTTAATGTTTAAATAACAATCATAGTAAGAATACTGGCCTCATTCAATACAAGGCACTGCAATTGTTTGCCATTGAAATCTTACACAAGGAGCAGGGATGATACAGAGCAAAACACTGTGATTTGCTAATCAATGTTCTGTGGCTTTCTCCAAATGCAAGGTGTGCATTATGCCCAGGATCTTACAGTCTGATAGACTATTTACAAAGTGGCTAAAATTGGACACCGATAGAAAATCAAATCCATGTACATAATGATGTGTTAAGAGACATTTTTATTTATTTGTATACACATTATGTAAAGAAAATCACAGGCTTAGTTTGATTAAAATTTAGCCTTAAGAAAAGAACAGAGAAATGCCTACTAGAATGCCTTTAAAAACATGAATCACAGCAGGGTCTACTCACAGCATAATTTATTTTAAATTTTGGTAGTTGAAACAACAAGTTTTAGCCGTATTCTTTTTCCTTCTAGAAAATATTTGAAGTAACAAATAGCTCTCTGATTGGGGCTATTTTAAACTTAGCAAGTGAAATACTTCACATTTCTTTTTCTATAGCATGTTCTCCAGTCATCTGGGGAAATAAGTGTTCCTTATAAAAAGAACCACACTGAAACAATTCAGATACTTCAAAGCCTTAGGGTGTCTGCCAGAACTTGCTTTAATGCATGTGTTTTGTGAAATTTAAACAAGGGAAAAAATATATAAGCCTATCCTATCATTAGACAATTTGCCTTTTAAAAAAATTATTCCTGGGGCTAGGCATTTTCAGAGCAATAAAAATGTTTATAAATTAGGTTATAAAGTAATGCTATAGATCTAAGTTTGTTTAAAGCACAGGACTGGGAGTCATAAGAACACAGGCTTGCTCTGACTGCAATAATGATATGATGAGAAGAGCCTTTCTGCAACATTTAAGTTTACACATTAATAGAAAAAAGAAGGCAACATCATCAGGAGGGACACACAATTAGATACTCTCCCTTCAGACAACCATATCCCTCATAAACTGCAATCAGTCCTCCTCTGCATTTCCCTTCACCAAGATCCACATTGTTCCTTATGTGAAGAAACAAGCACTGAAAAGCTCACTTATTGTGGCTAATGTCACCTTTTTTTCCTAATGAGGCAAAAATAGGAAGTTATAATCTGCTATTGAATTAACTAGGATGTTGAATTTCTTTAGGATTCCTGCTTTGCTCCATAGCCTGTGATACCAGCTCTTGGATATGGCAAGGATTTGAGTCATTGCAACTCGGCTGTGTGCTGGGACATGTAAACGTGCCATTCTGCTGCCCACCTGAGACTTCCTTAATTGGGACTGACAACTCGAAGACTAAGCTTATTGAGAATTTAGAAATACTGCTTATCTTACCACCAGGAGCAACCACATGACAGCAGCATTACTGTCTAAAATGAGGTGTGCTACACATCACACAAATCACTGTCTAAGCAAACTGCCTTTTAAAAGGCAGACTGACTGTGCCCAGCTATAGACTTGTTTTTTCTAAGAGCATCAAGCAAAGAAGTGATCAAAAATTTCTCTGTATCAGTCTCCACATTTTCAGTTTGTTAATCACTGAGCTCACCAAAAGCCTCTCCCCTTGGAGACCCTGTCCCATTATAGAACATGCTGTCCTTTCTTGTATGTATTATTTTTGATGCTCACATAAGTGAAGGATTCCTGTATGTACCCAAGAAAACTTGCTTTTACTGGTATCTAAGGTTTGATTGACTTGAATTTACCTGTATCACTAATAAATATTATTATGTTTTATTGGACTGTGAATATTAGTATAAAATAATATGGACTTCTAAGTTGTTAAAATACAAATTGGAATAACAATAAATTCTTATATCCATAGTTATGGTGTATTTCCCTTGGCCACAACAAAATGCAGACGACTGTATCCTGATCTGATTCATCACCATCACTGTACTGGACCTGGCAGCCCCATGAAGTCCTGAGGAATGCCTTTGGGCCCACTGTGAGCATGCCTCTGTACCAGCTCTGGATTATTATTTTATCCTATTATATGAAGTGATTTGGGATAATTGTATTCTGGATAACAAGTCTGGTTAATCAGCCTGAACCAAGCAGTCTGCTTCACTGCGTGAATTCTTAGTAAGTAGTACTTTATAACATGAGCTTCTGCATGATACAACAAACTGCTCAAAAAGTGTCTTTCAGAATCTTCCTCAAGGTACAGTTTTTCTACTGAGGATTTAGCCACTTCAGTATGAGATAAACGTAAGCAGATCAGAGGATAAATCTATTAAACTTCTGTTTTCAGCAGTGGACATACAATGGCAACCCAAAGGCAGTCTCTTGTATTGTGCTAATGCAGAGTGATCTGGAAATCATAAAATTAATATTTTGCTGAAGATTTATTAAAATAGGAGATACTATTTTGTTGCAGACCCACACAGGCAGACTATCACCTCTAAGTGAGTTTACCTATACTGGCTCTGCAGTGCTGTAGAAACAAACTGTTCTGTGTTTCATGTAATGGATATACTGAGACACCTATATGCACATGCAGATGTGTGTATGCACCTACAGACACAAGAACTCTGTGTACACATAAAATACAGGAAGGAAAGAGAATGGCTCAGTGATACCAGTACTGAGGGTTAGATTTGTTAAAAATCTTTAAAATAAAATACTAGAGAAAAAAGAAGACATTATCTATATCATAGACTATGATTCATGCTGAATGCTTACTGATACTTGCTTCTAAAATAAAATACAGTTGCAAAACCCTATCCTATTTTTCCATAAAGATGAGTGTTAATTTTAATTCTTTTTTGTGAGTCTGTCATATATAAGCCATATAACAGAGCAAACTTCTTAAAAAAGTGAAATTTGTGGAAGAGCAATTTAGAACCAAAGTTGTGCATTTCTGATGAAAAATTAAACTTTTTATTTTGCATTATATCAAAGACTACAGCACAATCAAATTTAAAACAAATATTCCCTAGAGGTCTAAGCAAAGATTCACATTTGGTGGATTTTACAGAATGAATTCCCCAGACACTGAAGTTTTATTTCTCCCACAACCTTGAATGGCATTTTGGCATTAACAGCGGAGCTTCTCTTGAAGGTCTTGTATGTACTGCTTCTCTCACAGAACATTTTCATGTACAACTCATTAATGTAGTTTCAAATATATAAAATTCTTCAGTGTTTTGACTTCATTAAAACATATAGCCGTTCGAGGTATTTCAGGCATTAGCTTGAAATATTTTCCATGGTTTCCAAAATATATTTGTTTTTTAAATTTACATTCTGGATTAATACATTTTCCTATATGCCTACACAGCCCTTGAAATTGTCCAAGTGTATTTGAATCAAGACACCAGTTAGAAGAGAATTAGTTACAGCTCAGCAACACAGGTGGCATAATAACAAACTGTCTTGACTCAAGTTAGAGACATTTCACTGATTAAAGCATATATAGTTACATATAAGAAATGGATGAACCATCTACTATAACGTAATTTCTGGAGGGTTATATATATATATATATTATGCTTTCAACATTATGGAGAAGTTACCTGCTTCTGTGCTGGAGGTTGCTGCTCCCATAGCAGAGATGACTGACTTGATACATAGTCATAGAATCATAGAATCATAGAATGGTTTGGGTTGGAAGGGACCTTAAAGATCATCAGGTTCCAACCCCCCTGCATGGGCAGGGACACCTCCCACTAGATCAGGTTGCTCAGGGCTCCATTCAACCTGGTCCTGAACACTTCTAGGGATGGGGCTTCCACAACTTCCCTGGGCAACCTGTTCCAGTGTCTCACCACCCTCACACTAAAGAATTTCCTCCTAATGTCTAACCTAAATCTCCCCTCTTCCAGTTTTGTTCCATTACCCCTTGTCCTCTCACTACAAGCCTTTGTAAGAATTCCCTCCCCAGCTTTCCTGTAGGCCCCCTTCAGGCACTGCAAGACAGCTATAAGGTCTCCCTGGAGCCATCTTTTCTCCAGGCTGAACAGCCCTACTTCTCTCAGCCTGTCCTCATAGGAGAGGTGCTCATTACTGACCTTCCTTTGCCTGTACTCCAGTATATTAACATGAAGTGAAATCAATATGCATTTGACCTTAACATTGCGTTATAAACTGCAGGAATCCAGGAACTGACCCATGAGTTCTTCAATGGTCCCTTCTTCCATAAGCTGTGTTAGTGAATAAAGGGTCTGCAAGGTTTTCTAAATCTAGTATTTGTGGCCCATGGAGACTCAGACTCTGCAACTCAAAATTCTTCCCAGGTATCTACAAAGTTGAATTAATTTTTTTTAAGTTAAATGGCCTTTTGAAACTGTCAAGGGTAACAAAAGAGTAGCTAGCTCAACCACATGATGAGTGAAAACAAATTTGTTTTACCTGGACCAGAGTAGTCAACCTAAACAAATCCCTAATGTAGTCAAATAGACAGCTGGCATCACAACAGTGCAGAGAACTACTCATGTACTTCAGTGCTGATGCATCTAATGCAGTAAAAAACTTATAATAACATAAAACTGAAAAGAAAAAGCTGGATTAAAACCACAACCTGAGCTGCCTCTGAGTCACGGTCTTTTGCTAACTTTGGGCTAAAATATAGCACTTGTCATCCTATCCATACTCATGACAGCCTCGGCAACATTTAAGATGAATAAACAGCTTTCACTTCAAAATGAATTTCAATATGACAGGGATAAGAAATATATAATGCAACTAGAAGGCTGTCTGTGAGTCAGTCAGATCTGTGCCTCTAACATACTAAATTATATTTTTTAGCAAAAGGACTTCTGAAAAAGTTTTAAGCAATCCCTATATACTACAAGCTATAGATTTAGCCCCCTCAGAGTGTTGCTAGAGATTTAGCTTTGAACAATATAAGACATTAGGCTTGCAACATTAAGACATATGTCAGACTTGCACTTTGTAAGGTAGAATTTATATTAGATTCTTATTGTCATAACGATTGAAGGTGGAAGAGTCCTTATCTCCAAGCTATATTATTCTGCTTTTGACAGCTACCAAGAATCTGTGTCCTACAGAGAGCCAAAAAGGAATTCTCTTAACAAAGTTTTCAGATGAAAAAATCTGCTCTCAGCTCTTCCCCACTCCATGAAAATGTACACTCAAATAATTTATTCTCCTTGTGAAAGGAATATTGAGCCCTGGAGGAGGGGATTGCATTGTATGAAGTTGAACAAGACTGAGTGCCAGGTCCTACACTTCGGCCAAAATAACACCATGCAGCAATACAGGCTGGGGGAAGAGTGGCTGGACCGTGGCCCCAGCAGAGAGGGATTGGGGGGTACTGGCTGACAACCAGTTGAACATGAGCCAGCAGTGTGCCAAGGTGGCCCAGAAGGCCAATGGCATCCTGGTTTGTATCAAGAATACCATGGCCAGCAGGAGTAGGCGTCTAATTCTACACCTCAACTCAGCACTGGTGAGGCCTCACCTTGAGTACTGTGTCTGGTTCTGGGCCCCTCACTTCAAGAAGGATACTGAGGTGCTGGAGTGGGTCCAGAGGAGAGCAACGAGGCTGGTGAAGAGACTGGAGGGAAAGTCTTATAGGGATAGGCTGAGGGAGTTGGGGTTGTTTAGCCTGGAGAAGAGGAGACGCAGGGGGGACCTTATCACTCTCTACAACTACCTGAAAGGAGGTTGTAGTCAGGTGGGGGCTGGGCTCTTTTCCCAGGCAACTAGTGACAGGACAAGAGGGCACAGCCTGAAGCTGTGCCAGGGGAGGTTTAGGTTGGATATTAGGAAGCAATTCCTCACGGAGAGGGTGATTAGACATTAGAATAGACTTCCCAGGGAGTGGTAGAGTCACCATCCCTGGAGATGTTTAAGGAAAGATTGGATGTGGCACTTAGTGCCATGGTCTAGCTGACATAGCGGTGTTAGGTCATAGGTTGGACTTGATGATCTCAGAGGTCTTTTCCAGCCTCAATAATTCCGTGATTCTCTGAATAGGGTGCCAGCTACCTGAACAGTATGTGAAAACCACTTGGTAAATACTATGCAGAGACAAGGGTGTCCCAAAAACATTTTCAAACAAAATATGAGGCAAATTAAGTGTGGGAAGGAAAATTATATAAGGGACTGAATTAATTGATGTGTAATCAACATACAGAATTTTCCATGGTTTAAATTACAAAGTATCTCTGCATGTTATAAGAGATGACTGAAATGACTGAAGTTGTGAGAAGGAAGGGAAACAAGGCTAGAATGCAGGAACAAGAACTACTCAGGGAATGGCATAATATATGATAAAAATCCCAAACCAAACCATGGACATGGTTTTAAAATTACATTTATTACATTATTTGACTGAACTGGGTATATTGCAAGTGTGCATCCCTCCTGTTCCAACACCTCTGGACTTCCAGAGGAGATACGATTAAATAATTTTGGATTTAGAACTGTTCTCAAAGTCCTTGAATATCACAGGAACAAAGAGCAGGTGACATTGTTTTGCCTGGAAATCTGAAATGCGCTTGCATACTCTGTGTATTCCACTTAGGTTCAAGATTCTTGCTAATGAGTAGATGCACAGGCTGCAAAGTGGCATCCAGTGTGTTGGGAGTCAGAGACAACTGACAATCTATACATGTTCTCTTTACTTAGGCCTCAAGACACGGCTTTATATTTCAGGCAGTAACTCCATTGCCTCAATGTTTTTTAGTAAGAAAAACTCCTTAGCTAGTCTTTTTGACACATGGCTTGAATAACTTGCTAAATTACTAGTTCACTAGTTTACTGAACTACAAGTCCAAGCTAGTTTGAGGGCAAAATCCATTGCTTTCAGTTTAAAAGGTGATAAGGACAGATTCCTCACTATTAAAATTGCCCCACAGTCTGGATAGAAATTCCCAAGTCAGACAGTATAAAAATATTTGTGTTGTAAACAAAAGTCCGAAGAACAGTCTCGGCATTACAAACATTCAGTCACCAGAGGCATTCCAGTTGTCTAGAACAAAAATGACAACATGACAAAACCCACAGAATTTTAAAAAATAACATTTTTTTCATTAAAGCAGCAGAAAATCCAAGTGAACAGTTTCAAATCGTGGCTTTATCTATTTCTAAAAGATCTAAAAAAAATCTAAAAAGATTTGCAACTTGCAAAACCAGCATGAAACCTAATTATAGAATATCTTTGCTGTAGCTTTTTCTATTTACATCTCTTCAAGCATGGAAGCAAATTAATGCAGGTTTTCCTACAACATCAGCATATTTGTGACCTTTCTTGATGACACTTCTGAATGAATGTACTGCATTTTCAAGACACTGTTGGCATTGAGGTCTATGACAATGCTTCAGCTTACTCCATCGGACAAAAACTATGCACAATGTCAGACATATTATTGATTACATAGGAATCATTTTCCACTCTGCATTTCCCTTCTGTAGTGCTTTTTTTCCTTTCCTTTCAGCCTCTTCACAAAACTGAAGTCCCCTTTTTCAGCAGCAGCAGCAGTAACAGAGACAGCAGCAATGGGAATGATGCAGGTGTATTTACCACCATGGTACCTCCATTTTCCACTTTACTGCTTGTGGCTATCCTCCTAGAAGGTACCCATCACACCCCTTTGCTCACCAGGGCATTTCTTCAGCCATTTGAAATGAAAGTTAGTATTTCTTTTTATTAGTGTCAACTCTTCTCATTAAGCAATGTCAGACCATGAAACACTTGTTAAAAAAATGCGGGATAGTGAATCAGCACTCCATACAGGAGCCTATTTCTAATCAGAAGTCAGTCCTACTGAAGTTGTAGGAGAAAGAACTTTATTGGTAGTAACTGTTACAATGATTTCAACCTGGAGTCTCCGATGTCCATCCTACTGTCATTGCCTGCACATTTCACTCACATATCATACCTATGATTCACACGTATCTATATTGTCAAGATGGTGAGTACAGATTTATGAGTCATATAAAATTGTGGTGCTTTGCAGTGTTTTTTCTTTTTTTGTAAAAACACACAGGGCTGGCATCTCAGACTGCAAAAAACTTGCATACGAATCCACTGTATTTCAAATGTAAGAAAATGACAGTTTGTTCACTTATTTGCTTGTGCTCTTATTGCAAGAAAGATGGATGCTTCAGGAAAAAAATCAGACCTGTGGCAGTAAGACCCCTTAATTTAAATTTGAGTTTCTTCTGTTACTGATCCTGCAAGGTGGGAGAGTAAAAGTGGGTGTAAACTCTCCTCTGTAACAAAATTTTACTCTGAAAAATGAGCTGGCAGTTCACAGGCTACCCCCATCTTCCACAACCTTTTGTCTCTAATGTACATCCCCTTAAATTATCATCATAGTCTAAATTTGCTCAGATATTGAAGAACTTATCTGGAATTTGAGTTGCAATACAGTCATTCAAGGTGCCTCTTCCTAGGGCACTGCCATGCCACTGGTGTGTAAAATAACACCTTCTGGCCAAATTAATTAGCTATGTTAATTGATGCTAATTAGAACAACTGATCTGAGTTTTATTCCTCTCTAGAAGTTTATTTATTTACTTCAAGTCAAGCTGTTCAACACCAATGTCTTAGGGTGTTAACCACTTGAATTCAGGGTCAGGCACATTTTTATGTATCTTGAGTGTTTTGTAATTCCCTCAGCTGGAGATGATTGCCTCTGACCAGTCCAGCCTAAGCTTCTTTCCCAGCATTTCTTAATCTCTCGCTTAGGCAGACAGTGATGGTCACCATGTATTTTATTTGGAGCCTACAAAGGTTTGTTAATGTGACAGATTAACTGAAAGTCAGACTTTTCAATGCTCAGTTTCTGTTTAAAATTTGCCTACTGGGGTTGTTCGTACCCACTTTTTTTGTGTGCTTATTTGGGTTGTTTGCACATAAATTCTACTGTTGCTTTGTAATGTTAAGTAGTTTATTAATTAGCTGGAGTTGTAAACATGCTTTTCTATTTGCTCTTTAAGGAGGGTAGTGTGTGCTTTTACACTACTTCCTTGCAGTCACTGTTTCTCCCCACTCTAGTGGTGTCTGCATTAATCTTTTCAAAATTATACCATTTGTTTCAGGTTTTACAGCTTACTGTGCATCCTTTGGGCTGAATATATAATAATTTATGAAAGGCAATGTTTGTGAGATTTCTTATCTCTGCTTGCTGGATAACATTGATTTTATTTGTCTTATTATGTATAGAATAGTAGTCAAGATGTGTCTGTGTCAATATCCTATGAAAAGACAGTGAACTAGTCAGTTATATTAAGACTGTGCTAGTGACATTGTCTCTCATCTTGTAAATGACACGTTTCTATAGCTCAAAATGAGATTATAAACTTCTGAGAACAATAATAAAAATAGTTTATAGGGATTTAAGGGTTGTTTTTTCAGTCCTAATGCCTTAAGACTGCAGCAAGAAGCTTTCTGGGACTCCATTGATCAGTGTTCAAGATTAAAAATATGGTCAGTTGATGAGTAGATAGAGTCACAGATGAATAAGATGGCCTGTTCAGAATATAAATTGTACCTTTGAGGCACATGATGGAAAATGTGTTCAAAAGAAAAGACAGAAAAAATCAGACTAATTGCCTTGCACAAACTTCTTGAGATTTTCCAACTATCAAGATATTAATGTCATTGGGAGAAAAAACCTTACATTCTGAACATGTTTAGAGTCCATTGTTTAAGTTGTGTTTTCTTGTCAAAAATATAATATTTTATCACATTTTTTCTTTCTTTGGGAATGCTAATTGAAGAACATTATATTTGATGTTTATGAAATCATGATGTTCTATATGGGAGACCTGAACAAATAGCGGTTTATTTCTGTGGAATGGATATACAGAAAGATCAAAGGTATCTGGACAGAATATGCCTGGGTTTTTAAAAATTGGTTCTTTTTCAGGCAAACTTTGAAGTCAGCAAAACAATGACTTTTCAGTACCTATTCATTTATGGAAATTTGAAAATACTTGAAAAAATGCAAATTTTATTTTTTTCTCTCAAAATAAAAACTACATTTCTACATCACGTCTCACAGATTATTACTCACAGACCAGGGTGGGTTGTACATAATCCTTGTACCATCTTATAGCTCACCATTTTGTAAAATTAAAATGTCCTAACAGTTCTGTGGTTTTCACATCAGAAGTTGATATATGATACCTCAAACCCAGGCAAGGAAATGAATTGTGCAAAAGTCATGTTTTCATACATCTGCACTTCAAATGTGCCAGAGAAGAATTCCTACCACAGCACAATTTCCTAGTCACTTTTAACTGAAGTCTTATTCACAAATAGGTCTTTCTAAAGGAGCATGATGAAGAAAGACAAAGGCTCTTTTGAGTACAAGCTATCAGTCAAAATCTGTAGCAGCACCAACAAAATGGTTCGTGATGAGAGTAGCACTGTGAGTTGCTTTCTATGAGTTATATACAGACCTGTGCAGTCAATGATGCGTCCACAAAGCTTGACTCACCTCTGTTATGGTACTATCATCCTCAACTATAAGGAATTCACAATGACAAGAATTTCAAAATTTTCCCACATTTTGAGTACAGTTATACTAAATATGACTTTTTAATTATGTTCACAAGTAACATCTTGGAAAAAATGTCTTCTTTCCTTTCCACTCCACCTATAAAGCTGGTAGAGAGTGGCAGAAGAATTGAAGAGATGTCTACAGTGAGGATAGACTGAAAAGCCTCATAAAATAACATTAAAAGAGATTGTTTTCCTCTATTTGTCATGGGATTTCCAACATAACTCTGAGATATTCCTCTCCATAAGGCTTTTGTTCCCTATTTATGAAACTTATGGTGAACTTCCTTCATTTTTCCTTGGTGCATCTTTGTACTGATAATCTATAGGTTGATAAAGATAAAGTATGTTTATATTCTCTGCTTGCTATGCTCATGGCAACATTTTCAATAGTCTTTCCTGAGAAGAAAAAAATGTGCCTCTAGTTATTATTAAAACTGTACTGAAATCTGTTTTGTTTACTAGTTTCCATACATCATTTACACCAGGCTACACTTCTTAGGCATTAAAGAAAATGTAATAAGCATTTTACTGAATGTCTGCAACAGCTATAATGGGCTAAGAAGGCAAAAATGTTAGGGAAATAATTTTAGCTTTATTTATATGTTCTTCATGCTTAAACTAGTTTCTGTTCTTTGTTACTGAACTCTTCCGGAAAGACTGATGAAATTTCTTAGCAACATGCGTTAATCTGTGATCTTTCAGTACCCTTGCAGTTTTAGCAAGCTCCTACATGCTGAAACTAAACAATGTGATTATTTTTACTGTGTTTTTTCTGAAGATAAAAAGACCACAGCTATATACAGCAAAGTCCACAGACTTACTGCTGCTGCCTCTTTGCTTTTTGCTTTAATGTGAAGAGGAGACTGCACAAGGAGAAGAGCGTGGAAATTATTAATAATAGAAATATTTGTGGAAATTGTTAAATTCTATGTTGTAATTTCTTAGCAATTATAATCGGTTGTGCATAAGATGGCTACTGATTATTTGGCTTACTTAAAGTTATCACAAAGTGTAATATTTTGCCCCTGCATATGTTGAAATTTACCATGCTGATTCCAGGCCAGCTCTTAAATTTATTGGGAACATCTGGCATTTTGATCCTGTTCTCTTGAGTTACTGCACCCCTCTCATTTGCTGTAACCTAAAAATTTTATAAGGAAGCTCACCACTTTATCTTTGAAGTCACTACTGAGACATCAAATGGAGTCCTACTACTGAGAACATAATTAGCTGTGATTAGACACCTCTATTTTTTTCATAGAGTTAAGGTTTGTTCAAGCCTCATTTTAGGAGTTTTGTGGGGTTTCTTTTTATTTCTTTGAAAGGAACACCATACGAGGCAGCATATAATATCTGACAAATATGAAGTTAAAATGTTGATGTCTTTTCCCCTATCTCTTATTCCTTACTATTTCTTCTATTCTCTAAAAGCTGAAAATGAGGTAGATGCCATGATTTTGGTGAATTCATGTGACCTATTTATCACCTCATCTCCTATCTAATTAGATCTTCCTTTTCTTTTTTAAAGACTATTTTAGTTTCAAAGTCATACTGACTAATCTATAATTCCCCAGATTCATTTTTTTAAAAATAGATGGAGCATTTGCTCTTCTTCTGGTCTGTTAGGATTTCACCTGTCATTGAGTTCTCAAAGATAATCACTAATGCTTTTGAAATTGCTTTGACCGGTTTCTTAAAATCTGTAGGGAATTTCAACACAGTCTGTTTATTTGATTTTCAGATCATCTAAATTACTTTTTCCTTTCTCTAGACTACATTCCTGGTCCTGACACTGTACTCCAGTTCCTTGTGCTTAATATAACTGCCATCTTATATTTGCATTTTCTACTGAAAATTCAAGAAAATATATTTTTTTTCCTGATCCATAATTTTTTTGGGGAATACAAATATACAGGATATTGTCAACTAATGTCTGTAGGCATCTACCTATTTTAAGCAATTAAGGATTTTTAAACTTTGAAAATTTCATGAACTGTAAACATTTCAAATTCTGACAAGTATCAATGTGTTTTTAATATCACTAAAAAAAAAAATCAATGTAATGATACTTATTCCCAAGATCAGAAGAAGAAGGTAAAAGTTTAGAAGATAAAAAGAATGTAAAAGGAAAATATGAACAGGAATTGGTCATTGTCCTTTCAAGCTGACAAAAAAGAACAGCACCCAGAATAAGGAGGTTGCCGCTTAGTCAAAATCTGTGGAATGAAACAAGCAATGACTGTCTGTTGCTCTCAGCAGTTAGTTCTGCTTTGGGAACTTCAGTTGAAGTGTGGAAACCTCACACACCACTGAACATTGACATAAACACTACAACAGGAACGGCTGTCCCTACTCAAAACTCATAGCCATTGCCAGTGGCATGATGAAGTCAGCTCTGCTTGCTACTAAGTTGGTAAACCTTCATTGATGTTATCATCAGTTAAACGGTTTGAGACTCTGCCTCACATTAGCTTTCTAAGGTATGTCTTCAAGGACCTTTTTCCCAAAAAGGTGCTTATTTGCAGCTTACAGGATGGAGAAATTTTGATATCCTTTGATTGCAACTCTCTTCAGATATAATACTGTTGACTTTTGAGTTAACTGCCATAACCCAGATTTGGAAGCTGCAGGGTTCTGATTTGTTTCAGGTGGGGTTTTTAGTCTTTGTTTGTTTGTTTTTGTTGCTTTGTTTTGTTTTTTCTGTTTGTTTTGTTGGGGTTTTTTTGTTGTGTTTCTTTGTTTTGTTTTAGCTTTTTTTTTGTTTTTTGTTTGTCTTGTTGTTTGCTTGTAGGTTTGTTTTGTTTTATTTTCATTGTTGTTGTTTTAATTTCTATTTTATTTGAATTGAGAATTTTAATGGAATTCAACAGCTCCAGTGGAGCCCTGTTAGATGATGCAAAACTATATTCTTTGGCCCAATGCTAGGTGCCAATCATCAGCACTGCATGAGTCAAAATTGCAATTTAGTTTCTGAAGTGTCACCCTATGTGTTCTAGGAATTCAGCTATTGTAATTTTGTACATTTTATTTCATCATCTAATTTCAAGGTGTTCCATTGATTCAAATGTAGTAATTTACTGAATTGGATATATCTTCTGATGAAGAAACCATTAAAAAAACCTTCTAACCTCTTTCCTGGCTGGAATTAGTGACTTTGTCTTATTTTGAAATATAGTTCAGTCTTCTATGCAGAGATGTTTTAAGACAGTTACCTTCTCATTAATACTTTTGTTTTAGTTATATCGTTCTATGCAGAGGAAATAACAGTGAGCCAGTGTATTTTTGCACATTTTTTTCTTCTTTAAGATGCCTTTATATGACTGTAAGTTCTGAAGTTGAAGTCAGACTGTCTTCCTAATTATGACATACATACTAATTTATTAAGAACTGTAGAGTTGTTAAAGAAAAATTGTAGTTATTAATGACTTAAGTTTTAGTTTTTTCTTTTTTTTTCTTTTTGTGATATATGTTCATTGTGAAGATGACAATGAAACAAATTTCATGCTTCTGTTCCCATTTGTCTACAAAACAAACACCACACATAAATACATGTATTTATTAGTCTCAGTAAGTTTTCAGTCATGGCCAAAGAGCACAATAATAGTGATAAGGTAGGTCAGTCTATGATGGAGTCAATTGTAGGAGTTCATTGGACAGAACTGCAGCTGGTGGAGATCAGTACTTCACCATCTTTAGCATGAAACCCTTGCCACCTTTAAAGTAGTAAAAAAACCAAATTAGAGAGTTAGCATGTAATTAGTTACGTAGCTATACAGCATGATTGGAATATGTCATTAGTTACATACTCAATCTTTAAAAATTGATCATGCTTAATACATATTACATACACGTTTGTGGTCATTTGAGCTGAACATGGGTTTCTAATCACTTAACACATAGTTGAGCAGAGCTGGGACTAATTTTTGCTAATATTTTTTGTATCTTAAAGGAAGGTACTATTCATCTCTCAGGCACACTGTACCATTCTCATCCACATTCGCACATCACCTTACTGGTGCAGAGATCATTGATCAAAAGCCAGTTTATGAAAAGCCATGTCAGGCTAGGAGGGAAAAGAAAAGGCAAGTGATACTTTTGATAGCTTTTTCAGCCCCCTGGGACTAGTGGGTGAAGGACTTCCTGTGAGAACTCAGTATTTAAAGGTACTAATTGATTATTCTCTCATGGTTTTTTCCTTCCAGTCTTTTTTCCATCTCCTGATGTGATTCCCCACTTTTTGCTTACACTAATTTCTGGTGTATCATCCACAAAAATAAATCAAAAGACTATCCAGTCTTCTTAACACTGTTTAGTTTTCAAAGTCAGTCAAGGAGAATGTCAAGTATTCAGACGTATATAATGTGCTCTGCCAAAAATGAGCTGTTCTGCACTGAATATTGCTGCTTTAGTTATTCATGCCACTTAATGCTTATATTGACACTTCTGAACATCATGTGTCAGATGATGTAGCTGCCTTTCATTGAGTGCACAGGAAGAATGAAGCTTTATGGGAAGAGGTTTTGACTCATTTTCTCGATGTCGAAAACACAAAAAACATAATTTTTTAAAGTTCCAGATCAGAGAAAACCAAAGTTTACATGTGGAAAGACCACTGTTTATTATGGTAGGAAATATGTAATTTATAGGAGATGCTTAATGTTCAAGGTAAAGTTGTACACAAGTAGAGGCAAAAGTTTTCAAACTGCGTCCAAGAACAAGGAGACAAAAAACCCTAGAATATAGCAGTGAGCTCAATAATCATACAAGGAATCTTGTACTTACAACAAATTATTCTTTCAGGCAGCAGGAACAGAACTTGAAGCAGAATGCCAGGAAAACAGATTTGCCAGAGAACATCACTAGCAACATCTGCACCTGTACCAACTTCATAATCTAAGTAGATTATTGATTTTAATATTTAATGCATCCACTCAGTTTATTTACACCAGGGTAGCTAGCGCTCCTGCTGTTGCTTAAGAGCTAGACAGCAAAGATGCTGAATATTTAAAACACACAGTTGGAATCTCAGAACTTTTTTGTGGACGCTGAAGTTTGTTTCTGTCTTAGTGTATGTCTCACCATTCCACTTACAATTCTACATTTCCTATACTATAGGTTAAAGGATGCTAAAGAGAAAAAGCTTTTGTAGTCTAGGTTTACCACCTCATAAGTGGAAGTAACTGTCAATCCACTGTTCAATTATATTAACAATAATTGCTTTAACAATACTTCCTTCTTCTCATCTTCTGAGACATGATAGATACTCGCTGTGTCTGCACAGTTCATCCCACTATCTTATTCATGAGAAAGTCAGCCCTCTTTCTGGCTTCAGAAAACTTAGCAGCACTAGGAATAAACCAAACAATATAGTACATTATATATTTTCTTTATAAAGTCCTGTTTTGGGTTCCATTCTTCTTAATCTTTCAGTCAAATAGCTCTTAATAGTCCCAAAATACTAGTTCAGGGGAACAAGAAGCAAATAAGATGCTTGGATAGATTTTCTCTGACACCATCGTGTAAAGCAGAAGTAGCCTGAGTCATGCTCAACTCGATTTACTGCCTGTACGAACAATTCACTTGCTTCAGCTTCTTTTTTCTCTGGGGTGATCTGCTAAATATATTCAGGTTGGAACTCTGAAGTATAGATTGATGTTCTAGGAACACACAGAATAGTTAGATGTCCAGGCTGAATCGTTTTTTTACTGGTTGCATGACACTGTCAGGAAAGAAGGTTGCATATAGCTTTCCCTGGAAAGACAAGAGTCCAGGCTGCCCTCAAAAGAAATACACATAGGTGGAGCCAGACCTACACAGTGCTCTGGCTGCTGTTCATCTTGCAACCTCTGATACCATCAGTTTTATCATTAAGGCTGTAATTATTTGAACTGAACTCACTGGTCTGACCTTTGTTCCTTTATCACAGCTTCCTAAGGGTTTAAGTTTAAACTTATGTACATAAGTCTGAGACGGAGATTTGGAGGGCTTTTATATTTGCTCCCAGTGCATTTATTTTTTTTTTTTAAATTAGTGTCTGCAATAAATTCAACATGTTAAAAAACTAGTGAGAGTATTTTATGTAATTTAAGTGTTCATCTGACACTGTCAGGAGAAAAAGATGGAGCAGTACAATTTGCTTTATAAACTATATTTCACATACTAATAGTAATCCATTTGGGGTTTTTTTGACAAAGCAAGTTTCATTTTAAAAATGCCAGTTTCATTGAACCTGAAGTGTTTTGTATGGAACAATCTGTGTAAGACAAATTTTGCCTGCAAACGAAAAGGTCTGTTGAAGATCCTGGGAAGACCTGGATCTCTTTTGCCAAGACAGGAAAGCTAGCAATGTCAGCCATCTTTAATCATCACTCTTCATGAGTACTTGTCTTCAACAAGGTAGAGTTATTGTTTTTGAAATAGACCTCTTTTCAGCATTACTCAACATAGATCACTCTTACATGAATAGTGAATGCTCATCAGTCTGTAACTTTATTAGAAACACTCATTCTGTGTATTAAGAATTCTTACTCATAATCAAAATAGTTAATTCTAAAGCAGCCTCTAGCTGAAACACTGACCATTTTTTCTTCTTCCAGTTCCACTGCATGATACAATCTGCCAACATAATTAAACTTATTTCAGCTATTATACCATAGGAAGTAACAAGAAGTGAAATAAGTAATCTTGAACTGTTCCCAGAATACTTTTCCATTTTTAGACACCAGTGAGTTAAATTACTCACTCTCATAGTACTAAACCATAAACTTTCCTACAAATTATTGTTGATTTATAGCTGTGCATCACTTCTTACATAAGTACACTTAAAAGCATATACACTTTCTAGATACCTAGAACCCAAATTCACTGTGGTTTGGCTTTTGTATTATCAAGACTCCTGTACAACTTGATGAGAAAAATCTCTTTTCCATTTTCCGCAGGTTACAGTCTTCTCCTAGCCCAACAGTAATAGCTGTGGCATCATGTCAAGGGAACTGTCAAGTTCAATCTGACTCCTATTTTCCATTGAAGAACTACACTTTTCATTTCACAAAGAAGGGTTTCTGAGTTTTCCCCCCTCTAGAAATAATTCAGCCCAAGAACAAATCAAATTCCTACAGTGCAGGGTAGTTTCACTTTAGGGCTATCAAATCATAACTAAAATATCATTATTTATTTCTCTAGATACACTCTTAACTTTAAGGCAAATACCTTGCAGTAAGGTTTTAAAGATATGTCCCTTAACAGTAGTCAAAATAAAACCTTTTTCTCTTACAATATTTATTGCTGGCAGGTAAAGTAGTGAGCTTCATCTGCTGTATTTCCAGAGTGCTGGAAGAGTCTCTTCTGAATATTCATCTGCTAAAACATTTTCTATCAAGAAGAAAGGAAAAGGTTTGTTCCAGCCAATTATTTCCCCAGCCCTCTTATTTTGATCATCTCCAGAATCATATGGAAGCCATCACTGTTAGAAAGTTAAAATCATATTTGTACCAGACAAACTGACTCCGAATATACATTTTATTTTGGACACCACTACATTTGACATGCTCAGTACAATAAGACATTTCTTATATTTAAATTGCAAGCATTTCTGCAATAATTAGAATACAACATATCCTCTGTTGGTTGTCTGCCTGACTTGGGTAGCTTTCAGGATAACGATTGTCCAAGAAGCTCTGGTGCAGTGTGAAAAAGTCAGACAGAAAGTTTTAGTTTACTTCACTGTATTTGCAAGTTCTGTTTTGCTAAAGCACAGCACAACAGAAAGTTTAATAAAATGAGAAATGACTACTAATAAGGGCATATCATTCATTTGAACCCCCGGTGTGGCAACATGCACAATGTTGCGCTAACATATCAACAGGACAGGAAGGAAATTAATATTGGTCTTCTTAGACTCTTACAGGTCTTTTACTGGTCAGAGCATGAAACAACAAAAGCTCTCAATAGGCTGCTCATTTAACATCTCAGTAAAGAGGGTATCTGAACGTGAAGGTTTAGATAATTTCACAGTTATATCTGTGAATGTTTGATTTTTCCCAAGGAAATTGAATTTATTTAGCAGAAAACCTAGACTAGTAGTAGCATTTCATAGTTCACTTTTGTTTCAAGTGTATTCCAAGATTTTTTTTTTACTCTGCAGAAAGTGATGGAAACCTATGAGAGAGGTAGTCACTAGAAGTATCCTAGGTTTTAACTCAGTATCCGTGACTGATTCATTGTCTGACTTCAGGGAACATGAAGTTAATATTTCAGACAGTTGAAATACTAACAAAATAAAATGCAGGATCTTATTGATCACAAAATCCTCAGCTGCAATGTCATTTTGTGTTAATCAATTAAAGCCAAACAGAGAAATCAGCCGGGCTCAAAGAGCTCAGACCTGAATCAATAAGCAGCTGCAAAATTATGTTTTAACTACTTCAAGTTACTAAAATGGGAATTGTGTTTGAGATAGATTATTCTGGGCAGATCTATTAAAAGTTAATGATTTATAAATATAGCAACAACAAAAATGTGCTAATTGTTTCTTAAATGTTTGAAAAAACTTTTGCTCAATTAAAATCCAGTTACATGACTGATATGGAAGTAATCTGATTAAAAATATGTGATATTGAGATAAGAAGAAAGCAAATGTTGACCAAAAGACACCTAAGTTGGGCGGAGTTTGAAGGACTGGTGTCAAGCAGGACAATAATATTTTCCCGCTTCCCAACTGTGCTACTTGAAAGTAGAAAAAGAAGATGCATAGGACAAGGAAAAGGCTACAACCCCCCCCAGTTCTTAATTCTGAATAATTTTAGTAGTGTTACATACAGATTGATTAAAAATAGGCCTAATTGCTGCACTTTTTAACTAAGTTAAGATAAGGCTAATATGTTGTTTCATTATCCCCGAGCAAGGTCAAAGTTTCGACAGTGTTTATAGTACTTTTCTCAAGCTGAAGGGTACAAATGCAGAAAAGTCTAACATTTCCCCTGAACTGTTGGATGTGAAGCAAGGGACAGAGAAGTGTGTGTAGGGAATTAATCAGGTTGGCAGGCTCTCAGGGGATAACCTTTTTACAGTGTATGATGTATTTTGTGGCCTGAAAGTGTTCTCCATCTGTTTGTTCAATGTACATACACTTTTCTTAGATATATATGTAATTCAGAGTGAGATTTATTTTGCCCATGCTTTACAGCAGATCTTAAGGATAGTTTAGGCACATTAAGAGTCAAGATTTATTTCCTTTGTGATCCTAGTCTCCAGGCAAGAAAAATCAATAAACTTTAGGGTCTTGATAGGATTTTGGAGGAAAGTAGGCTTGCCTACCTTTTCCCATCACAAGCAAACATATTCTGTTTCAAGCTACCCATCATATCCAAGTTTCTCACTTGAGGTCTGTCTGACAGTTTCTTACAGGAAGGAGAAAGTATGGCCACACCAAACTTTACCTTGTTACCATTCAGCAGAAACCCAGCAGCAACTCTTTTAGAAGCAGATGCTTTAGTTCTCTAACTCATTCCAGAGGTCCAGCTGAAAAGTTAAAATGGGGATGGTGTTACTTCTAGATGCTGGAAGAATGTTGACTACATCTTAAAATGTAATATTTAGAACCACAGCTAAGTTATAAAAATGAACTTGTTGAAACTTTTGGATTTCTATTAATTTCACACAGAACAAGATTTAAAGCCAAATACTACACCAAACCAATGAGGGGGGAAAGGAAAGAAATTACCAAAATGAAAAATATTTCATTTATTTCAACATCAGGAATATTATCTATTATTTCATATCCTGACACCAACATATAAGCTAAAGCTTTCCTTCCCACTTCACAGAATAACAACAGACATAGAAAGGAATACATAGAGCAGAAAAGGCAATTCAGAAACATAATTCTGAGTCACATGTTAAAACCACTGCATAAAAAGGAGGATCCATACAAACATTTATACAGAGAAGAACTTCAAACAAATTTTGTTGAGAACAAAAATATAAACAAATTAGAAACAGAAACATTAGGCATTCACATGTGACTATATGGGCCACATTATTCACTCTTGAGACGCTACAGCCTTTGGTTTTAGAACACATTTGCAATAGGTTTTTCTTAAACTTGGGTATCCATGAAAGCTGGCATAGTTTTGAAAGAACCCACAAGCATAAATCAGAATACATTCTACATTATTATCTTCTCATGTTTTGTTTTTCAATTGAGTTCAAATTAACTTTTATTGCAGCTTTTGTTAGTGCTCAGAACTACCAGCCAAATTATGCCTAATGTTTTCCAAAGATAATTTTTCTCCATTATTATATTGTGAACTACATGAACCTAATTGTAACTATTGCAGAGCCCAAATGTTATTTTGATCTCAAACTGCCGAGGTTTTCGTGGTCTTGAAGCGCAAAAACTCCTGGGATACTGCTAGTTGCAACTTCTAATTTCATCTAGAGGAAGAGGTTTGCCATAATACATTGAATTAATAATCTTTTTTTCTCCATTTGTATATTCCACTGATCTAAACTGCTAGAATTTTTTCACTGTTACCTAATTAATATCAAATGCAGAGATAACGTTGTCAAACCATGCTGACTTAATTTCCAACTTGCTTTAAAATACAGAAGTACATGAACCTCAAGCTGTTAAGTATTATGTTTCAGTAACTGTATAAAGACACATTTCAACAAAGAGTATGGACATTTTCTGGTTTATACATATGACAAATAGATCTGCCTCCAACCCGTGTATGGCTTTATTTAAAAGGAGTAGAGATTTTTCTAGAACAGGAAGTATATAAATAGGATTAGTCTTACTGGATATTATCAAAGAAAAAATAAGCATGGTTTAAAAAATGAACTTGAATTTCATCTTCAACTTTTCAATTTTCATGCACATTTAATTATTTTATTTTACAAAATATGACTTTTAATTAATTTTACCCTCTAATTTATTTATAGAAATATTTCCAGGACAGATATTTTTCTGGTATACTATCATTAAAGAATGTTCCAACAATGAGTCTTTTGATGGCATCATTACATCAGGTGTACAGATTATACATGTCAACAATTAATTAAAGTACCCTGGAAAACAGAGGCAGGCCATCATCAAACAAATGCAGTTGTGTGCCAAAGTTTCAAGTATTTATCAGATTCTGAATTAAATATTAAGACTTGGAGTAGTAAAAAACATTTTGTCATTGCAGCTGTACAGCCAGTCCTATAGAATGGTACCAACTTAATTTAAACAGACATTCTTAAATTCTGTAGGAGATATTCAGATCTCAACTACAGCAATGCACAGTCACCATAACTCCATTGTCTTCTGCTGGATTTCTTCCAAAGAAACTGGGTTCAGAGTCTGGTTGGCTGTTTTTTTATGATAGTCTTGACAGTGTTAACCTCCCCTGATGTTTAAAGCTGGCTTCTCAGCACTTCAGAAACTGCTAGTGTCTTTAGGAGGTTAACAAGTATGGAGGCCTCACCAGTTCTGTAGAAGCTGGTACCCTATTGGAAACAGAATGGCCTGGTCTCTTCTTACCCTAGGTTGTAGGTGCATTTCTCAGATAAGTACTGAAGATTTAAGTGTTTATTTTAGTCTATTCTGAAATTTCATTCACTTGTTGATGACAATCTGTGATGAACAGTTGGAGCAATTATGTTAGAGAGACATTTTCCCTTAAGATTCAACTTGATGAAAATAATATGAAATTGTCTTAATTCATGCCTCCTTTTCCATTTCCCTTCAAAATGGAAAACAACATTCATTTGAACAAGATGCACTCTTTCCTACAGAATCTTAATCAATTAATTTAACAGCTCATCTGAATATGTTGTCTGATGTCAGTTGCATAATTTGAAGTACAATCTTTGGCATTTTACAAACAATTCACCAATGCCATTGAAAAGTCTTAATCAATTTGTTTACTCAACTAATTTCTTCATATTGGTTGTCAGATAACCTATCACTAATTGAACACATTTCAAATTTATTAAAGAGTAATAACTTTCACATTTTCTGCCACTTCTCCATTGTTTTTACCATAGATGTCTGTGATCCTGCTTTCTGCATTTAGTTTATGGGCTGAATCAGAAAAAGGCTTCTAGAAATGTTACACTTCAAAATAAGAATTGAGATGTGGGATTGTATACCATGCAATTCATGCATATTAAGAGAAAAGTGTCCCAGACAGATAAATAGAAGAAAAAATATATGAGGAACAAATTTTGCAAGGAAAATAATAGGACACAGTAAGAGCTAATGTTTTACTGAAATACAAGTGAATGTGACACAGGATTGAAAATTGGTATATCTATAGAATCTTCTTAGGACCGTGACTAGAAGTATTATCTAAAACAAACAACAAACAAACGAAACACTGAAACAAAACCTCATTCCTTTAAAACATTTGTCCACTTAGGTTGAGATCAGTAGTATGAATAGGTTGCCCAGTGAGGTTGTGGAAGCCCCATCCCTGGAGGTGTTCAAGGCCAGATTGCATGAGGCCTTGTGCAGCCTCGTCTAGTGTGAGGTGTCCCTGGTCATAGCAGGGAGGTTGGAACCTGATGATCTTTAAGGTCCCTTCCAACCTTAACCATTATATGATTCTGTGAGTCTAAGCCAGCACTCTCTGAAAAGCAGGTTCATAAGCATCTGAGAAGACTCTAGTGAACAGGGAATTATCTGTGGTCATCATTGTACACATCCACAGGTCAGAGCAGGGCTGGGGCTTAAGCTGTTAACAGGGAGTGAGCAGTTTTGAATTGTGATCTTAGAATTATTTTAACAAATTATTCTTTGATGTAAAATATATAAGCAGTCTTTGAAGTCGTCCATCCCAGATGACACTAAACTGTGTTCTTCAGGAGATGAGCTTGAATCTGTACAAAAAGCAGACAAGGATTTCTTACCCCAAAGAATTCTAACCTATATTTTTTTAACATCCAATAAAAGACAATTAGTGTGCTCTAACATATCAGTGACTGGAGTGCAAAACCACTGTAAAAGTATAAATAAAGCCTTTAAAAGAAAAATGCACATTTTTGAAAAGAAGCAAGCAAAAAAATTGCAGTAAGTAGTAAGAGACCACTTCAAATTTCATCTTTGATTGCAAAATGAAAACTGTGGGTTAACAATTGCCATGGCAATACAACATGATCTTGAGATGTCCCTCACAAAAAAAAAAAAAAAAAAAAAATCTAAGTCATCCGGTACAAAAGCTGAAAATCACTGTTTTGACAACTAAGCTACTATATAGAAAGAAATAAGGTTCTCCTCATTTTATTAGCATATAAACACTATTGTACAAATGTGGTTAAACAAATCAGAATCATTTGGCTAACACATGTTTAATGAACAAGTAATTGTCTGTATCCATCCAGGTGGATGTTGAGACACTGAGACATCCTGGGTTCTGTACCCAGAAAGTAACTTTGAAATCTTTTTTTACATTTCTGATCTTGCCAGTATGCTTTATAGTTCTTTGGAGGATGCCTCCTGCATCGAACCTCACAGGGGACTTTTGTGCCTATTTTTGTCATCCCTCTTGCGCTTGGTTGAGACTATTCTGGATATGTACAAATACTGTGCTGGAGCAGCTTGCTGTATTGCTGACACAGAGGATTTCAGTGGCCAGTGAGGGAATTACCTAACTAGCTCAGGCATGCCCTGAAGGTCGTGATTTGTTGTGGTTAAACCTCAAGAAAGAGATATTAAGACTGTCTAAGTCTTCTGGTTCCACACACCATCCTGACATTTCAGTGCGATATGTATTGTTTCCACTTATGGAACAACATACTGCACCTTGGAATCCTAACTTTTTACAGTATTGGAATACGAACATGAATGTCAATCCAAGGATCCCTTTCACTTTTTTTCCTCAACTCTCTGCAGATACAAAGGAAAAAATATGTTAGGAGTCTCATCCAAAAGTTTGTAAATCCTCCTGCTTGCACCAAAGTAATGAAAAACAAGAAGGTACCTTTTTATTTAGGAATGACTCTGAATATCTAGTTTTGAATGGGATTTTTGCTAATGTAATCAGTGTTTTTATTTATAGATACATTTTTCCAAAAGGACCCCTTGTAGTCTTGAATATGGATTTATATAAACAATTTTCAGTATTTATAAGGCTGAATTCTACTTGATTGTATCTGTTCTGTTCTCTTCATTTTTCCTTGTGTGATTGTGCAGTAGTTGCGAGTAGCTGTGAAACAGCCATTTTTATTTATCTGCTAAAAAATATGCTTAAAAAGTAACTTTCTATGCTAAGCAGTTATGCAAAACATAAATACAGAATACTACTGCTCTGCTGCAGAACTTAGATTAACTGCAGGTACTATCGTTTTGGGTCAGTTTCTCAACAGAGAAGTCAGAAAGTGCACAGTAACTGCCCTTTAGGTAAGGATGGCACATACTGTGCTTTGTGTAAGAGTGGAATGACGAAGTGTTAAAAGTAAATTTTAATTTCTTAGTTTTTTGTTTTTCATTTAATGCCACAACCCTACTATATTTCCAGATTAATTTTCTGTCCTGATGGTGATTTTTTCCATGTAGTTTTAATAAGTTTTTATACTGGAGATAGGAGAGTTTATGACAGTAATAAAGCTTTGTTACAGATTTCACCATGTTTTCCTTCATGCTTTTTTTTTTACAGTATCTCTTTAAATCGTCTTCTTCCAAGCACCGTGACTAACAGCTTGTCACGATCTGGGCTTTTGTATGTAAGTGTATGTATGTGGTGCTATGTATGGGCGGAGTGTATGGTAATGTCTCGCGAGTTTGTGTGCTTTGATAGTGTGGTGTTCTAGAACAAGCATGAACACTCACTCAGTCTTTCACACTATTGTCTCAGACACGCTCCTTCCGCGCTGTCCTAGCACGCCTTTTGCTTCCTTTGTCGCTGGCCGTTTCCCTCGCAGGAGAACGAAACCACAGCTCGGGAGTCCACACTCGCTTCGTGACTTTTGTCACGTCTCAGTCTCACACTCACACACACGGTTTGATTAAAGCCCAAAATCACAACGTTCAGGGGACTCGAGCGGTTAGTCCCGTAATGATACCTCTGGTGCACCCCCGCCACTACAGCTATTTTAAGGGCTATTTGCCATAGAAATAGAAAACTCCACACTCGGGGAGTTTAAACTATGTGCTTGCTTTACTTTACAATTAATTCAAAAGCACAGTACAATTAACATAAGAATTAGCAACCACTTTACCAGGTACAAAATGTATGGGGAGGGATACCCTCACCGAATTAGGGAAGGTAAAGGAAGGGATAAAAGGATAGGAAAGTCTCCCAACTCCCCCCTCCCACCTCCCAGGGTAATTTAGAATAAGGGAAGAGCGGATGGGAAAGGCGGTCTTTAGGTAATTGTCTTACGCCTCGTATCCTGGCGGAGTCGGGGACTGGCCCCGGCTCTTGGTGGCCAGCTCTTCCTTGCGGGTCTTCAGGGGGAGAGCACCTAAGGCTTCAGCTCCAAGAGCCTTTAAAAAGGCTTTTATCCTGGGCTCGATCCCCCACGATGTGGTGAGCGGGTGCGGCGGCTGGCGGCGAGATGTGGCTGCAAGCGGCTCCACGTGGCTACAAGCGGCGGCAGGCGGCAGCAGGCGGCTTCTTCTGTAAATGGCGGCTTTCTTCTTTTCTTCACTACCCCGGACCAGCCCCGAAAACCAGCAGCCGCAAGCGGCGAGCAACCCTTCCTTTATAGGAATTTGTCTAGTAAACCTTAGTTCCTGATTGGTTGGTCGCTTTTGAATCCGCTGTCTGATTGGTTTGAAGTCTCTCACAGTTCTGAGGTCTCTTGGAGTTGGCAACATTGTTGCAATATTCCCGCCTTTAGCTGCCCAAGTCTTCATCTCAGTCCGCTTCTGTTTCCTGCTCTATATCCCCAATACCATAAGAATCATATTATCGTCTATGTGGGGGCATGGCTTCAGCGTCCATGGGGTGTGTTCCCCACACAGCTGGACACAAGGACTTTGCAAAACTACAGTACTATTTATTAAAAAGAAGGAGAAACCGTTAGGGACCTGCTACACCACTTAGACACAGACAAGTCTATGGGACAAGATGGGATCGACTCAAGGGTTCTGAGGGAGCTGGCAGAAGTGCTCACCAAAACCACTTTCCATCATCTGTTAGCAGTCCTGGCTAACCAGGGAGGTCTCAGTGGCCTGGAAGTTAGTAAATGTGATGCCCATTGACAAGAAGGTCCAAAAGTAGGATCAGGGGAACTACAGGCCTGTCAGTCTAACCTCATTGCTGGGGAAGGTTATAGAACAGATAATACTGACTGCCATCTGCAACACATTCAGGACAACAAGGTGATCAGGCCCAGTCAGCATGGGTTTAGAGCACTAGTCTTGTGAGGAGCTGCTGAGGGAACTGAGGTTGCTTAGTCTGGAGAAAAGGAGGCATAGGGGAGACCTTATTGCTCTCTACAACTACCTGAAAGGAAGTTGTAACAAAGTGGGGGTTGTTCTCTTCTCCCAAGAAACAGGTGATAGAACAAAAGAAAATGGCCTCAAGTTGTGCAGGGGAGGTTTAGGTTGGATATTAGGAAAAATTTCTTCACTGAAAAGGTTGTCTGGCACTGGAACAGGCTGGCCAGGGCAGTGGTGGAATCACTATCCCTGGAGGCATTTAAAAGATGTGCAAATATGGTACTTAGGGACATGCTTTAATTGTGGACTTGGCATTATATTTGGTTGACTGTTGGACTGGATGATCTTAAAGGTCTTTTTTTCCAACCAAAAAGATTCTATGATTCTTATTCTATGATTCCGTGAGAGATAAGATTCTGAGACACAATGAGGAAGATGGGAAATAATATTTAAATATAATATTACAATAATATGATAATATAATATGATAATATATACAATATAATACAATACAATATAATAAATATAATTAATATAATATAATATAATAATATAAATATTTAAAAGGTCTTGAAAGCCTTTGAACTGAGAGGTTCCCTTTAGTTGTTGATACAACTTGTGCTTCAGCAAAATGCAAGTTTGGTTTTCAACAAGGGAATGCAAACAGGCTTGCAAAATATGAAAGTGTTTTTTGAGGTGGGATTACTCTTCTTTTAACTATTAAAAATTTTATTTACTGCACTAATTTTATAAAAAGAAGAAATGAATGTGCAGGCAAAACCCTAAGTCCCTGCTACTACAAATGCTAGAAGTAATATTACTTCATGAAAATACAGAAAAACAAAATTCAAGTAAGTGTCTTTTCAAATCTCACTTTAATATCTTGAGAGGTCTCTTGCTTCTGTCTAGTGATGTGAGTATAAAGTATTCATTGTGCTGGAAGAAAAGATTCCATCTAAACTTGCTGTTCTGACCTAACATGAAATCCCAATATATAATAGCATGTTACGCAATGCTTTTAGTAATTACTTTTGTGTGTCAGTAAATAGATTCTTAGCAGACAAATACCTTTTATTATTTTTTAATCCTTGAGTTCTGGAGGGAATCCTTTGAAAAGAATGTTGCAGTGTACCAAAAGACATAATGTTGCCCCCAAAATAGTATAACATGGCTTTAAAATATATATACCCTACTGCATTTTTCACCTTTTGTGAGACATCAAAAGGACAATCACAACGGAACTACATTTCTAGAACAGTATTTTATTGTCATCTTTCCATTTAGAAGTAGAAATTAATCATACATACAATTATATTTAAACTGTTTTGTTGATGCTACCTAGAGGGAAAAACTTGATTTAATTCATTGTGTTTATTTTGGATCTTCAGATAGAACCTAAACAAAAGAAACTCAAAAGTAGGCATACATGTATTTATATACTCACATATATGTATATATAAATACTTACATATATTTCTACTACATATTTCACATGTGATGCTACCTTCAAAATGACAGAGTAAAGATATACTGAAGTTAATACATCTCATTTCATTACTTTATTGTTTGGCTTGCATGGATATTCTCAGCTCTGAGTATATAAAGAATTATCTTCTGTGAAATAATTTGTGTTGTCTGCAGCCTTCAGTTTCCTGTACTATTTTCTGATTTTCATGTCTTCTCAATGTTATCTTGTGTGTGTTTCTTTCCAGGTTGCATTCCATCTCTTCAACAATTACTTTTATTTGCCACATCTGTATATTTGGAGCGACAAAGGAGATGCACTTTGTTTCCTTTCCTTTGCACATTTACAGTCGCCTATTCTTTCACATTCTTTCTCCTCAGTCATCAATGGTCTCTTATGTCAAATGAAATATACTTCAGATTTTATTTACATGTATCTGTAATCAGCATTAATCTTGCTCTGCACCACAAAAAAACATATTTATGTTGATTTCTCCAAACACATAAATACACCTAGGGGGTCTTTAAATCTGAGGAAACTGTTTTCAGAAATTAACCAACAAAAAAAATACTGGGGTTTTTTTTCAAGCATTTTGACAGGGAAAAAAGTGGCAGAATTTTTCAAGTACACAATTTAACAAATATTCTCCAAACAGCTCTAATTGTCAGGTCCAGAATGCTACCAACTAAATTTGTCTTTTGACATTCTTCTCTACAAGAACAATGTCCTACAGATACAGGATTTTTTTTTTAAATATAAATTATCTCTAAACTTTATCTATTATTCATAGTAATAACTGTCTCTCTGCCTGACAACTTGAAAAATAACACAATGCTTTATGACACTGAAAGAACATTCATTAAATACCTGCAGCACTAGTTAATCTGGATCCATTTTTCAAGGTTTTCACTTTTAATATGATTCAAAAAAACTGAGCTTGAGTGGTAGACAGGAAGTCAGATGAATCTCTGCCAAGATAGGAAAAATATTTCAAAGAAAGATTGAAAATCAGAGTAACAGTTGAAATACAATTATAAACTAGGCCAGAGGTTTTATGTGCCTCATGCACATAAGGAAGTCAACAGGAAGATAACTCTGTACTTCACTAAGACCTGAATCTTACCAGCTACACAGTGAGTGGACGTAGGGATGTGTGCCTTTTTTATGAATACAATGAGATTTACACATGACTTTCTTTCTCTTCATGGAAATTATGCTGGTTTATTGGAAAAAAGTCATCAAAGTTAGCTCCTCAGATGGCTACACAAAAGAACATATTATTACTTAACTTTTTAATGTGGCAAGATAATGAGTGATCTGCATTCAGCTACAGCTTAGAGAACTCTTAATATGAAACAAAAGTTACAGATTTCGCTTTTGTCTAAATTCATGCATTGACAATAGAGTTTTCAAGTTTCGCAATTTTTTTTACCAGTAAGATACAAAGAGTTATTTTCCCCTCAAAGCTCATCTTCTCTCATAAAAATTAACCACAGAGCACAGTGAAATGTTGGAGCTGAAGGTCAAATGCTCTGCTTTATTTACCACCACTAAATGTTACACGCATGGCCATCAGCATTCAGGCATGCAAAGCTTCACACCTGCAAGCACAGTTTTGTCTTTTTTCCTTTTCTTTTCTTTAGTGTAACCTCAAGGAAAATGACTATCCATACTTTTGCACTATGTGCAAAAACAAAGTCACATTTGATCCCCTTCTTTTTTATTTTGATATACAGGTTGTCATGCAATTTTTGTGTTTGCGGTGCACAATACCACAGTAAGCAGAAATGAATTAAATTGTTTTCCATAAATATGAATTCATAAATGTACATAAATGCATGTAAATACCAGAACTGTAAAGGATTGCTCTAGCATATTGTGGCCCTATAGCCTGCCCTTTGTGATTCCCTTGTGCATACAGCTCTCACTAGCTGTATCGATGGCTGTGGCAGCCATGCCTTTTATAACGGTTGTGGCTCAGTTGCTCAACTGTGAGATAGGGCAATCCAGATTTGCTTTTGGTGGTGTTTTGGGTAAGAATGACTTGAGACAATAGTGTGCCTGCATGCTGATTTCAGCTATAATGAATTTATAGAAATACTGACGTTCCTCATACACTGGAACATGCTGCCCAGGTAAGTTGTTGGTGCTTCATCCTTGGAATTGTTCAAGACCTAGTCTAGTGGGAAGTGTCTCTGCCCATGCAGGGAGTTTGGAATTAAATGATCTTTAAGGTCTCTTCCAACCCAAATCATTCCATGATTCTATGATTTTACAGAGTATTCTTCAACTGATGGTATAGTGTCACATAATATGGTGACTGGAATTCACTATTATTTTTAACAGGATGTACCTCTCAATCTGTTCTGTCCAGCATATAGCACCTTAAATGTCAGCCAATTAGTTCTCCAGTTTCTCCACAATATCATAGATTTAATTAAATCCTGATAAGCAGAGAAGGTAGTCATAGCACCAACTTATTTTAAAAGCTATTTATGCAATGCAAAAATCCCAGCTCATTATACTTAAAGATTCCCTACTATATCTTCATGTAGCTTTATCTTGTCAACCTTTAATTAGTGGCAACAACATGAGAAGACATCAATTTCTGGAAAGTTATCTGTCATTAACTGCTAGCTTAATTTGAATTAATTTGATGCTCAAACAAGATGACTGGAATTTAGAATTTTTACCTATCATTAATTTCTACCCATACACTGTGTCATGTTTAGCTTTTTAATTTGAAAAAAAAAAAGACAAAGGCTTTGGTGACTTTGGTGACTTTTCAATATTGTTAAATCATTATCCAAACTTTTATATTGAAGTAGATGGTGTGATTTATTTTAGCTTAATGGGACCAATAATAATGCAAAGACAGTTGTTTTGAACAGATTTTTCTTGCTGTGTGCCTTGATGTATATTTAGCTTAGTATTATTAACATTAAACATCAGGTGATTTGTTCTTGGATTTATCTGTCTGTTACTTACTCACTCAATGAAGAAAACTGAAATAATATTATTACTTTTGACATGATGTAAATCTAAAAGCATTAAAAAAATGTCATGCAGCATTACTTTTTTTAAATTTGAGTTAAATACCCTGTTGTGTCTAAAAAAATCAGTTAGATAAAAGTCAAAATACTGGACAGGCACACATCTTACCCCACACTCTTCCTCTCACGTCTGCCTCACAGCCCACAGACGTTCAAGCTAAGGCATGGCCTGAACCATATGTGATTTCTATGTATTTCGTAATGCACAATTCAATTCTCTTCTCTGAAAGACATTTGAATGGATTTTTGTTTTGATTTGGTTTGGTATTTTTGTTTGTTTGTTTGGGGTTCTTTTCCTGCCTGTATGCAGATAATGTTTTTCAAAGAAGCTATGATAATCAGTTTTTGTAAAGGGTAGGCTTCTTGCTCCTATTGTACTCGTAGAAGGATTTATTATTAATTTTGATTTATTATGTATTTTTTTCTGAAACATTTAGGAAATTATATTCCTCAGCTTGACATAGCTAGTGAAAAAAATCAATTACAACAAGATGATAATTGGGAAGGAAAAACTGAGCATTTTTGTTATTAGAACTTTTCTTAAGGAGAATTCACCTGTACACAATGCGTTAAAAACATTTTAATATTGTACTTCATCCCAGGGCTGTCATGTAGAAGGTTCAGCTATTTTTTATTTACTTATCTACTTATTTTGATTCTTACTATTTGACTGTTCCTCTTGTCCATTCATCCTCACTGGAAAAAGATGTTCCAGATGCAGCTGAAAGAGACACTTAGAGAAAATACTGCTTCTTTATTCTATTTTCTGATGACAATTCATGTTGCAAATTTCTATCTGGTAAGAAGCTACATGTAGAACTTTTCCAGAATTTCCAGGCTTCTTTTTTTCCATTGCACATGTACTTACATGTACTCACATATAGAGACACATTTTAAATTACTTTTTCCTATCTACATTATTTTCTCTCTTAAAATTCTGCACCATATGGAAACACTGATTAGTCAGTACTGTTATGTCATGTCTGAAAGTTCTGCTTTCTGGAGAAACTAGGAAGAGTTTCAGAATCCATCTATTGACCTATCAATTACTTGCCTGGTTCTTATGGGGCTTATCACAGGCACCCAATGCAGGCCTGGCCTGCAAAAAATATTATTTCAGGTTTGTGGAAATGTAGAATGATCATAATCTCATCTAAAGAATTATCTCTAAGATTAATCTACTCTCAGTGTTATACAGAGAAGACATCTGACAATATGTTTATTTACTTCTCGTCCTACAAGATGTCTGCCTGCAGATTGTTTTTATTATTTTTTTCAAAAGATGGTTTTACACATACATTTAAGAGTATGTGACCTTCACTAGGAGAAAGAGGGAGGAAAACAAACCCAAACTTTAAATAAACTGGTGTAATAAACCTACTGTTGAAGAAATGTTCACCAAAATGGACAAACTGACTTTTCAGCTGTCTCCATATGTCCTCAGAGTATCAGTTTTAGAAACCATGATTGGCAATTTGCTTCAGCTACAGCCACCAATCACCAACATGTGGGAGAAAACCATGATAGAATTGACAAACATATTCTTACGGCATGTCAGATTTTCTAAACAAAACACCCATAACCATATGTTCTCTCTTTGAGTCTTGAAATAGCATTTCTTAGTGACAGGAAAAAAAAGAAAAAACACTGAACTCTGGTGGACCAAAACTGTGTGGCACATCTTGTTTTGTTCTATGCACACGTCTGTCAACTTATGCCACAGTCAAAGCTTGCCATCAATAACAGGAAGTCATGTACACAACCCTTACTTGTTTGTTCAATGCTACTCTTAGACTTATCAGTAGTGGAAGCTTGCGGGGGTGGAAAGAATTCAGTACTTGTTGTTTTGGAGGATTGCTTATATAAAAAAAAAAGCTAATACAGAAATTTTGTTTCTACTTTGTGTGCGTGTGTGCACACACATGTGTATACAGACCCACATAAATGCACATGTATTTGAAAGAGTGGGGAGCAGAGCTCTTCAAAGCCTGCTCTCCCAGACTGTAGGCTAGCATATAGGAAGCAGATTAGATGAGCTATAGGACTTGCTGCACCATAAGCCCAATTAAGAGCATGGACTGTCACTCTGAGAACAGCAGCCTGATAAAGGTGTTTATTTGGGCCTTATTAAATGAATAGTGCCAGGTATAGGATTATGGATTGGAGCTGAGCATAGGGACTTATTTACAGAGTGCCCTGCTATGGTTGGACAACAGGAAGATCTCCTGAATACCAGCCAGTGGGAAAGAAGTGGGAAAAATAGGAGAAGAAACTGCAGGGAAGGAATTACCTGGATTATGGTTGTGCTGATTTGGTTTGGCGGGATTTTTGGTAGTGGGGGAAGGACCCCAGGGGTGGTAAGAAGCTGAGAAGCTCCTCCTGCTCCAAAACCAGCCAACGATCCGCCAGAGAGGTAATAGATGTGCCTCTGCAATTAACATACGAAAGAACTGATATAAGACCTGACCAGAGTGACCACTTAGAGAGAAAGAAGACCTGAGCTGGAGAGGTGAAAGGCAGTGCTGGGGTGAAGATCCCGGGTGGTTGGTGAGGAAGAAGGGGAAGAAGGTGCCCAAGCAGAAGTTTCCCTGCAACCCATGGCGAGATGGCAGGCTGTCCCCCTGCATTCATGGAGGAACGTGGTGGAACATTCCCTGAAGGCACCAGGAGGGTGAACTTGGCCAGTGGACCTGGATTTGCTGCGAGTGGATTATGCAGCTGCAGAAGATCCCGGTGCCAGGGGAGGTGACTGTTCCCAAAGCAGTCCGTGACTCTGTGGGAAGCCCATGCTAGAGCAGCTTGCTCCAGACCTTGTGGGAAGGGCTCATGTTAGAGAGTTTCGTGGAGGACTCTCTCCTATGGGAGGGACACCATGAGGAAGCAGGGGAGGACTGGAAGGAATCTTTCTCCCTTAGGAGGATGGAGTAGCAGGAACCACCAGACTGTGAACTGACTAAACCCCATCCCCTGTCCCCTTGTGCTGCTGGGGGGAAAGAGGGAGAAAAATTGAAAACAAAGTAATTTGGGCCCTGGAAGGAGGGAGGGGTGGGGTAATGTATGTAAGCCCTGCTCTGTGTGTTGGCTGTGTCCTGTGTGCATCTGCTTAGTGTTAAATTAAATTATTATTTTTTCACCAAGTTGAGTCTATTTTGCCTTTGACCTTAATCAGTGAAGAACCTCCTTGCCCTTTGTCTCGACCCACGAGCTGCTAGTTGGCCTTTGTCCTCCCCACCCCACAGTGTGTGTGTTGGGGGGGGCGGGGGGGGCAGGGGGGAAGTTGAGTGAGCAGGCACAGAGCTGTTTCTTTGTTGTTGTATTAGGCCCAAACCATGACAATGGTATCAACCATGTGGCAATCACAAAACATATGCTTGGCATGTGATTTAAAATATGTGGTTATCCATAGCTCTTAATTACATCGCATATAAATCTTTATAAATAATCATGTCAGGGCATACAGTGATTTAAAGAGTGCATTTGCCCCCAAGGAAAGTATTCTTAAATAATCAGCTCTATCTGGGCATACAGAGGATAATATATTTGAGTAACATCTTTCTACATGATTATTTAAGTCCCATAAAAACCATTTTCTACCCCACCTTCATTGTTTTGCTTTCTCTAAATCTTTCTCTTTTAAGTTTCTGCTTTTATTCTGAGAGCCTCAGATAGCCCCTTGCTTCTGCTCAGTTGAAAGAGCAATGAACTGCTACTCTGGGAGTCAGAAACCAATGTTCTATGATGGCTTCGATTCTCAGGAAAATCAAAGTTGTTAGACTCCTCCAGGGAAGTAAAGTGCAATTTGAGGCATGCTCATCCTGTTCCCTGACCCAGGCCTTGGACTTAAAATTAATTTTTAGCTAGATTTTGCCCAGGTAAAAAGAAGGCTTTGACCACATTAGTGGTCAGTTATTAAAGGTCATTTCCACTGATAGCACTAGAACTTACTTTTCTCCATACTGACTTTTTGACCATCTGCTGTTTTTAGAACCTACGACCATTTTTCCTTAACCCAGAATAAGTCCATGGATTTATCAGGATATAAAGCACTCATGTGAAGATCACTGGAGTGTACACATGGAGATAATGATAACTTATAACCAAGTTAATTGCAAACTTTAATTCTCAGAGAAGTCATTTTGTACCATTAAGAGCAAATTTTATACTGTATCCTCAAATATAAGAAATTCAGCAGAAGGTATCCCTAAGAGAATAAGCCTATTCTCTTTCAGAAGATAATTTTTTTAGATTTCATTTCATTGCTACTGACATGAAGAACCTTAATTCCCTTTTGTAATTGTTTTGGGAAGGGGAAGAGGTTTTGTGAAACTCTAGCTTGCAGTGAATCTACCATTTATATTTTCGTACCTGAAATAGGCAGTGTTTTTTTTAGCAGAATAGTGTTCTGATACACAACCTATGGGAAGCTTCAAAAGTGGGAGTGCTGTATCCCTAGAAATAAGCCTCTTTTATTTCTTAAAGGGAACAAATTATTCTCTCTTGACAGGCCAAAATGTTATTGGATCTTTGCAAAGTTCTATCAATTCATTTTTCATTAAAACTTCTTGGCCTCTTTATGTAATGGTACACAATAGACACAAGACAGCTTTTAGCAGCTCTACACCTAATGTACAACATTTGAAATCTAATAAATAAATAAATTTCTTAGACACTTGAAAGTTCTTTGATGTGTTGATTAGTATCTTAAAAATGTCAAAAATGAACTAGAATAAAGGTATCATTGTAACACTTCACAGTGTTCACAAAATAATTATTGAGTTTTTTCCCCGAAATCCTGGGATTGATTTCACTACCCTCCTGCCCTTCCATTTTCATAGCAGTAGTGAATATAAAGGAGTCACAGGAAAATTACTTCTCCACTATTTCACAACGCTTCTCTTATCTAGCAGGCACAGCTGCCGCATACCCGAATGCTTTTATTTACATTGTTTGTGGATGGAAATACTAATACGTAGGCCTTTTAATGGAGAGAATACTTATTATTAAAGTACACAGTGAATTTTAACTAGCCTACTCATTATTTGTCCTGTAACAGGTAAAGACAGATTATTTTATCCAGTCCATCAAAATGTCTTCTTTTTTTTTTCCTCTCACTCTCTCATACTGCTGACTGTCACTCTAAAATGTATGCTTATGTGAAAAGTTCACTTTGTTTTCTGGTCCTTTTGTCACCATTTATGCACTTCTAAGATACCCCAGCATATTTCAGCAGATAGGGAAAAGTGTCTGGAGTTATGCCTTGTAAAAACTAAGCAGTTAAAGGTTCTAAGAAAATAAAATATAATTTTTAAACAAGAAGTTATACAAGAAAAATAAAATTTCGTATATAAATGTACTGGCAAGTTTTGTGTTCATATTTAAGTGAATGGAATCAGTAAAATGAGATTTATTAAATTCACTTTTTAGTCTTTTTATTATTTTAGCTTTACAATACTGTATTTGGGTTTACAGTGCTGTAATATAACATTTAGGAACCTGCTGAATGTGTAATTTAAAAACTGCAAAATCCACTTAAAATTATTGGAATGTTTTTAAAGCTATTATCTGTTCCAAAAGCATATTACCTCCATGTTCTATTCAGAAGTTTTCTTCATCAGTATCTGAAACAGAGAGAAATTTTTTTTCTCAGAATTAAAAACCTTATCTAGCTATGAATTAAAAAATGTGTGGGACCCACTTTTATCAAATAGTTTTAGCAAGATATTGAAGCTTGTTTGAGGGTGTGAGGGGTATCAGATAGACAGGACCAATCTTGTACACTGCAGAAAAAAGGAATTTTTATCACAGGTGCAAATTTTAAGGTTACATTCAGCTCCAGTTAACAAGTCACAGAATCACAGAATCACAGAATGTCAGGGGTTGGAAGGGACCTCAAAAGACCCTCCAGTACAACCTCCCTGCCAGAGCATGGTCCCCTAAGGTGAGTCACACAGGAACACATCCAGGTGGGTTTTAAATGTCTCCAGAGAGGAGACTCCACAACCTCTCTGGGCAGCCTGTTCCAGTGTTCTGTCACTCTCACAGTAAAAAAGTTTTTCCTCATGTTTACCTGGAACCTCCTGTGCTCCAGTTTGCACCCGTTGCCCCTTGTCCTATCACTGGACATCACTGAGAAGAGCCTGGCTCCATCCTCCTGGCACTCGCCTTTTACATATTTGTAAACTTTGATGAGGTCACCCCTCAGTCTCCTCTTCTCAAGCTAAAGAGACCCAGCTCCCTCAGCCTTTCCTCATAAGGGAGATGTTCCACTCCCTTAATCATCTTTGTGGCTCTACGCTGGACTTTTTCAAGTAGTTCCCTGTCCTTGCTGAACTGAGGGTCCTCTGCTATCATCATCACAGAAAAGAATAAAAAAAAAGACAATATTTTAAAATATTGTCTATATACAAAGCTCCATGCAAAGCTATTAGGAGTTTTGTGTCACAGAAATATAATTCTGTGCTTACACAGCTGTAAGTTAGGAAACTCTTTTGTAAATATATTTTGTGGAAGTCTTTGCATATTTTTTTAATAAGGATTTGGAGAAAAAAATCTTGTAGTTAGCTACTTTAGCCCAAAAAAGAGCTGTTCTAGATGAAATAATATACAGTACCTCCTTTATGATTAAAGTTCAAAGGTAGGTTTTTTTCACAGGAGTAGCATACATTGTACAAAATTCCATTAAAATCACTGGCTAGAAGTTTCCATGTGTGTTAAAACTGCATAATTTAAATAGACAATTGATATTATACTTGAAGAAGATGGTCAGTAAAGATCAATAATAGGTAGATTTGTATACTGATCTTATCATTAACATAGCTGAACAATTTCCAGAAGTGCAAAAAACAACACAGCCAACATATGTCAGATGTATTTCATTCATTTTCTGCACCAAAAAAAGAGTGAATTTGTCATTCATTTGGTGATATTTAATTACTTATATTTTGCAGTGCTCTGGTAAATATTTATGTTAGAAAAAAACACAGAAGTTGTGCTTTGCCCTTGGAGCCAGATGTCTGTGATGATCATTACTTCCTATGGGAGTTCATTCCACTTTCTTACACTGGTCACTGGGAAATCATAAGGACTTAAAATATGTTTTAAAAATATGATGTCCTCTGTCATGAGTTTCAAGTTGTTTTATGTTATGGCTTTCAATTAAAATAAATCAAATAAATTATGACCAACATTATGTATGGTGTTATTTATTTTTTTTTACTTTTTATTTTGAAACTAGACCCATAATCTGCAATAAGATAATTAGAAAGCCATATTGTGAGAAGACAGAAGATTTTGATTATATTGAAAGGATGGTCTTATTTTGTCAGAAGGAATGGGCAAAATTTGTTTAAAAAAACTAGCAAAGAACAACATAAAAGTGTTTGCTTCATACAACACAGCCTATCTGTTCTTTCATTGTAGTAGTAGTTTTTAAGTGAAAAGCCTTTTGATGAAGAAGATAACTGATAAAATTACAGCTGCTACAGGACCACATGATAATTCATAAGGTGTGTCAAACCTTCAAAGCATTCTAAAAATACAAAACAGAAATTACACACTATTAGGCTTGTTTTAAAACTAACGTGTTTGTTTCCAAAATGCATATTAAAAAGGAAATTCTCCCACACTCCTGTTGAAAATGTTTCCTTGTTTCCTAATTTGTAACTATAAAGTTAGCCAAAGTAATCATAGTTACCCACGACTCTGTAAAATTCTAAGTAATTCTTTGTAATTTCTTCAATGTACAAATTTCACATCAAGCCATATTTTTTACAGACCCATATGCCACAGATAATTTTACCTTATTCCCATATATCAAAAGAATTGACTTCCAGTTGGATAGGCAAACATTGTTCTGTACACCTGAATACTCCAAGCTTTAGAAGAAAAAGGAAATTGAACTAATATCACGCTGCTTCTCTCAAGATCCCATACGGTCTCTGCACGTTCAGGAGCTCTGTAGTGAGGGCACAGTGCCAGTGCATTCCCAGAATTGCAGGATGTCAAATGTCTGAGCTGGAGCAAGAGATGAGAAAGGTCTGTCCGTGTATTCAGTTCAGCTTATGCACAGTGTACATCTTTTTTTATGATGTGTTTTCTACCTAGTCAATACAGCCCAGTTTATAAAAGCAAAGTGAAGAGGCCTTCAGATCTTGTCTTGGGAAAACAGTTCATCACAAAACATAATTTTTATTGTGTTATTAGATACTATTTTCTTGTTCATAGATTATTGGCTGTTACATGTGAATAAAAATAATGCCTTTTGTTCTGATGGGATTATGTTTGACTCCAGATTATCCATGTTTTTAAAAATTATTTTCTGTTTTAAAGGCAAAACAATTAATAAAACAAGCTCTCTTGTATAAGATAATGCAAAGTACAGGGGAAGTTTTCTCACCATTTCACTGTCTAATATTATGAACATCTTCAAAATTGGATTTGGGATCTTTTAAAAGGTCACAATCAGTGTAATTTTTCTTTAGTAGATATTTATCAATAATACCATCCCTGGCTTTCTTCTGGTTTTCCCAGCAGCCACAAAATGGGTAACTTCTAGTCAGCTTCTACTAATGTAATACAAATATACAGAAACAGCAGTAAATTCAGCTCATTCTTCCCATAAAGAATTTAAGCTGTCTTGTATTGATACTACCTATAGCATGGAGTATTATCCTTTAAACTAAGCTTAAGCTTTATGTGTTTAGCTGTGTTATGCTGAAAAAACAATCACTGCTGTAAAGCTTTAATGGTGATTAAAAAACAGATTTTTCACCCAAGTCGTTTGCCCAATTAATTCTTTAGTTATTTTCTTGGGGTTTGTTTGGTTTTTGGTTTTCTTTGACTATTTTCAGGATTTAATTCTCCATTTTTAAAAAACTAATTATTGTTGAAGCTGAATGAAAAATGTAATTTCTTAGGGGGAGGAGGAAAGAGAAAGCTCCTTTGACTTTTGTTTCTATACAAACTTCCACAAAAAAAAATTATTCCTAGCTGAACCACTTTTTAAACCTTCCTAAGGATCTGTTTCTTTCAACAGAAAGGAAATTAAAGCTTTGGCTTTTTGCATGTCTATTTGAAATGGTCCTTTTAACTTTATCTTCCTGTAGGCAAAAAGAGTAATTGAAAAGAACTGTACAGACAGGAAACCATCATTCTGATTTTTACAAAAAAAAAAAAACAGAAGAAAAAAGAAAAAAAAGCATGTAAAGTCTTAATAATGCTTTTTCCTCTATACGTTTTGTAGTTCTCTGATGTCACACAAAAAGATGAGATGTCACAGATACAAAGTATAAGGCTGGAGTAGACCCCTGAAGCCACCTAGCCAACCTCTTCTTTCAGCAGAGCTGCTCCCCACCTAGTCAGTCCCCAGCTGGCACCATTGTGTTGGGTGTTTGATCCCAGCTCCAAGAATTTACATTTGACTTTGTTGAACTCTCTGAAGTTCCTTGTTGCCAACTGCTTCAGTTTGATGAAGTTCCTCTGAGACCTCGTTGGTAGGGTGGGAGAAGATCATGTCACATCCAAGCCTTTGTTGAAAATGTTCAACAGCATCAGCCCCATTTATGAATGCTGAAGAGCATAATTTGCAGCTGGTCTCCAATTAGACATTAGCTACAGGGTGCTATGGGTGGGAATTATGAAAAGCATACTAAGGTCAAGATAAACAACATCCACTGCTCTTTTGTCCCCAGAGTTATTAATTTCATCATAGAAGGCAATGAGGGCAGTCAAGCACCATTTCCCCTTGGTAAGACCAAGCTGGCTGTTCCCAATCACCTTTCTTTTCTGTATGTGTTCAGAAATGACTTTAAAGAGGATTTGCCTCACAAATTTCCTGTGTACTGATGTTAGGCTGGCCAGTTTGCAGTTATTTAGATCTTTCTCCTTTATTTTTTTTGAAAATGTGTGTAGTTAAGATATGCCTTTTTCCATTCATTGTTTGCATAACACTTTAAAGATATTAGCAAGCAGTCTCTCAACATCACCCAGCTCTATAGGATCCTTGGAGGCTTTTCAGCAGGGTACATTGACTTATGTACACCTCACTTAAGTAACACCTAACTCAGCTCTCCTCTGCTGTGGATTGCACTCCCCCAGAGTCTGCTACTACATGCCTGAGAGCAGACCTTGCCAGATCAAGGGATAAGAGGCATAGAGTTCATCAGCCTTTGCCTCACTTCTTTTACACCTACTACTCTTTCCCAGAACAAGCCAAAATGCATTCTTCTGGATCTTAGGGACTTAACTGTGCTATACATTGTGTTTTCCTCATTCCTCTCAGTATCTTAAACAGTACTGATTCATGGTCAGTCCAGAGTTGGCAATGAGTGTCACATCCTTTTTTTTGGGTCTTCCTGATTTATGTCTAGAAGCAGAGTACGTCCCCTAGTTGTTCTGTCTAGTATCTGTGCCAAGAAAATTGTCCCCGCTGCATTCCAGAAATACGTGGGATTGCTTACACCCCACTGCTCTGCCCATCCAGGAGCAGGTATTAAAGTTCCTTCTTGAACCTGCTAAAGCAAGACAAAAAAAGAACATAACTCACCAATGTTCATCTTAGCATTAGCATAACATTCAAAGCAAAGGCCCAAGGAAATCTGACGAGTGGCCAGTGCATGCTTTCAACATTCTTATCAGTGAAAAGCCCAGTGTATTTAAATTATAACAGCAGGAACCTACTGTATATACCTTCACATTTTCTGCTTCAATATAACTGTTATTAACATCAGGAGGAGAAACTCAGACAGCTGTGTTTAAACTTTTGTGTGACAGAGCCATGCAGAGCACTCTGAGGCCTCAGCTCTCAAAGGCTATAATAGGGAAATTTTTCAAGCAGGCAGTGTCTGCTTTCTTCCCGGCATTCTGTTTTTTTCATTGAAATACTCCATGGATGGCATAGCAGCCTGACCTTCCTCACGATACTGCAATTAAGAGGTGACTGGTGCAGATACAAAGAAAAGGGATCTTTTTCAGTATAGCTGTAGTGTTCTTGGCAGTGTACTAGAAAGGTATGAAAGAAGTGGCCGTTCTGGAAAAGCACTGTGAATTACAGATAAAAAAAAACTTTTGCAGAGATTGAACTATGAAAAACAATGCACTTATTATTGCACTTTCTCTGATGCAAAATCTAAACACAAGATGAAATACCTTCCAGTGTGAGCTTTTTTCTTACAGAAGGTGTGGGTCCAGTAAATGAAAATAAGATTTTGCCAATACTTTTCAATGAAAACTGGTAGATTACACTTGTGTTTTCAGTATTTAAATATTTTTATAGACATGAGAAAAAAAATTAAATTTAGCCCTTTGCAAGTGTAAAAACTTTAGCAAGTTATTTTGTTTTTCCCAAAAGAACTTTCAGTACATCAGCCCCAACAAGGCTGAACTGAGGAAATACTCTTTCTTTTTGAAACTTGTAATAAAAATAAATTCTTCATTGGTTTGAATTGTACTGTCCCAATTTCCTTTTACTTTTCCTCTTAAATGTTTCTCATTCTCACCAGTTGTATATTTCTAACTAGTTTTTTTCTTTTATTGCTTCATTGCTTCCAAATAATTTCTTTTTTCAGTAATTTAATTCTTTTCAAAAGGAATAAAATAAATTTTAAAAGAAAGAATTATTTCCAACAGAAGAAAATAATCAGTAGAAATTCCATGCAGGTATCTGCCAAGATATGAAGTTCAAACTCCATATGGATGTAAAATTACCATATATTCCTATGTCTCCTTTGGAATAGAAGATACTTTCTTTAAATGGAAATTCTTTACTGAAAAAGATTAATAGTTATTTCATTCTTTTGAAGGAAGGGGAAAAAAAAACCCAAAACAATCAAATTAATTGTCCTCTGATCTCCCCTTGGGTCAAGTGACACAAGTCTCAAGGAATGATGAAGGCCATTGTCCATATGTCTGACCTTACTTATATACTGAAAGTAATAAACCAGCCCTGTTGAATAGCTTATCTACTGAGTCTGGTCTGATATAAAACCTCTGAGTAACAAAATTGCCATCACTTACCTCTGAGTAACAAAAATTAACAATTCACTACCATGTAAGCAATTAAGAAATAAAATCTTCTTGGTTTTAGTACATTTTGCAGACAAAAATGTACAACAAATGAAGTGTAAGGCTTTAAGAGAGGAGTACTGATAATGACAATTACTGTTCTCATTTATGTACAATCTCATGATACCTTGAGCTGATATTACCCTTATAATGATCTCATGTATCTTAAATTGTGGAAATTCAAAATTGGAACACCCAAAAAATTGCATCATTACACCCCAGTGATATGCAAGAAGAATATTCTTCCAGTTAGAATAAAAGCAATTGAGCGCCTGTGGTCCAGATCACATTGATTAGATTTTAAAGAAAAATATCTTCCTTTCTTTCCTTGCTATAATATAGTTTCAGAAATTATAAGCTTCAGTTTGGTTTAAAAGGTGAAATTATTTTGTCCAAGAGAAAAGCTGACATAGAAGCTGCACCATCTTGAGTCCACGCTTAAAGACTTGTGATGATCAAATAGATAGCAAATTAGTTTTTCTTATTTTTCTCATTTTTCTCATTTTTCTCATAGCATTTTAAAAATTAGTTTAATGCAGTTTTTCTACCTTGGAGGCAAAAACTCTTCAGTAACACCTGTGTCTCTTGGCAGAGTTTAGCAAAGAAATCTTTCCTAACTGCATAGATGCAGACAGTTAGATTTCTTTAATTTTACATTAAAAAGCTAGTCAGAAGAGAATCACAGAATCACAGAATAGTCAAGTTTGGAAAGGACCTCTGAGATCACGGAGTCCAACCATAAAAAAACCACAACACAACAAACAAACAAACAACCACAAAACACACCCTAAAAAACCTGACAAACACACAACCTACAATCTTGGCCACTAGAGCATGCCCTGAAGTTCCTCATCTACACGTTTATTGAATACCTACAAGGATGGTGACTCCACCACCTCCCTGGGCAGGCTGTTGCAGTGCCTGATCACTCTTTCAGTAAAGAAATTCTTCTTAATATCCAATCTAAACCTCTCCTGCTGCAACTTCAGACCATTTCCTCTGGTCCTGTCATGATTCGCTTGGGAGAAGAGGCCAAAACCCATCTCCCTACAACCTCCTTTTAGGCAGTTATAGAGGGCAATGAGGTCTCCCCTCAGCCTCCTCTTCTCCAGGCTGAACAACCCCGGCTCCCTCAGCCTCTCTTTGTAAGTTCTGTTCACCAAATCCTTAATCAGCCTCAGTGTCCTTACTCTACTGTGGTGCTCAAAACTGCACACAGTACGTAAGTTCATAAGTTCATATGCCAGTTCATAAGTTCATATGCTAGTTCATAAGTTTCTATCTAAAAATTCATTATTCCAGTTTTCTCTAGTGAAATTCAGACTGTATTACGTAACCAGCAGTGTAACATTTTACAACCCTGCAAAATAGCAAAGTGGCTTACAAACCAAGAAACTAAGCAAATCCTTCTGAATCTGTCGGTCAAGAGGAACATGTACTTTCAGTCATTTTCCTGTGACCAGAACAGGTGGATGCTATGACTTGCTTACTTAACAGAAAGCTAGCAGTTTAGATATTGTTGAAAACCTTGTTTATCACTTTTTTTACAATGCTATTTGTTTTTTACAATTACTCACCTTGTTGCATCTCACATGTCACCTTTATACAGTGTTTTTATATTGTTAGGTTAATCTGCTTCCATTGATGTGTACAGAGACATTACCACTGGGGAAGAAGGATGCCTATTTGTGTGGTCACAACACATTCAGAATGTGAGGATTGCAGGGAGAGGTAATAATTGATCAGAACAGGAGGTCCAATTAGGAAAAAAACCCAAAACAAACATGCAGGAAAAGGAACATTTGGTCCCTAGCCCCTCACATGAGTCCTTTTTAGAGTGTTATAGGAACATTTTAAAAATAAAAACAGATACCACCTCTCTTGGCAATTTGAACTTCCTCAACCATGACAGCAGCAACAGTTCTGTAACACTGTTATGCAACTGTAGCAGCATGCTCCATCTCTCAATATGCATGCCTCAGTTTCACTCTACAATTCAACAGCTTTTTGTCTCTCAATTTTGCAGGCCCAGGCCTGGAGTTGAAAGATTCCCATGAGAAAAGAAAGGGCCAAGCGAGCTCTGAAACAACCTAGAAAGGTATAAACAGAGGCCAAGTTGATGTTCATAACACCAGCTGCTCTCCGGTGTTGAAGAACACGGAGCCTAGCCCAACCACAACTAGGCCCAAAACGGAGATAATTAAGAATGGGAAGATAAACAAAAGAGTTTGCTTGGCCTTCATGGGTTTTTCTACTGCTTTCCTTTCATTCTCCAATGAGAGACTTTGGAAGTAAGGCTAATGGTTAAATGACAGCAATCAATCCACTTTAATCTATTAAAGCTTGATCCCATATTTGATCGGCAGACTTCCCGTACACTTTTCCAGGGGGTGTGCTGGACCTTCTCCTCTCAAGTGGGGATGCCTGCCAGAGAGATTGATTCTCAAGAATTAAGACCCACCCAGGGACACCCAGCTGCAGCTGAGCAAGGGTGAGAGATATTAACTCCTTTATTTTCTTTATTAGCAAACTTAATGTTAAGTAATTTTCATCATTAAGTTGTAAGATTACAGAATCCTTTAAAATTCATAGTTGTGTTCTAGGACTAGTGTAAAACTTGGTAAAAATTAAGTCAACATTTTAATGGTTAACCTTTATTGTTTTATCTAACTACTAGTAGTAAATTTTATTGTTAAGATAACCTTTGCATTCTAACCTTAGCTTCTGTTCCAATCTCCCAATTTCCCTACAATTTGACTGTGCTTGTGCCTTCTACTTTAAAGAGTTAAGACCCCAGTGTTACCTGCAGTAAATCTTGATCTGTGCATATACAAGTCGCCTGCTATCTTGCCCTATTTGGGACAACAACACAGAAGAATTTAATTCAAAAAAACCCCACCCTACTTATCCTGCAGTAATTATTCTTTGACTTCACCATATAGATATGCATTTACATCTTGAAGAAATGAACTCCTCAGCCACTACAAGCACCAGATACACCAAGGCTCTTAATGACAACAGTGGAAGAAAGGCTTAGCAATAATTATTGTTCACAAACGTACATGCTCTTTCCTGGCACACGAGTGTACTGTGTAGGAAGCATAAGTTAATTGCCAGACAGCAAATTTGAGGTAATATAAGCTTGAAAGGGGTTTTAAATACAGTAAGTTAAACTCCATTTTACTCAGGCTTAGAATATATCCATGGAAAGATACGCTAGACTATCTAATGAATTACTATGTATTTGTGACTCAGAGCCTTGCAAAAATCAGTAAAAAGTCTTCAAAATGACTATTCAGTTTCACCAAACAAAATTAATCATGAGTTTTTAAAGCAGCAAAACACAGAAATGGTTCTATATAACTTCCTTGTAATCAGTTAGCTTACATTATGACATGTTTCATGTATCAAATAGATGTCACCATAGTTTCTTTCTTCAGATCACAAAGCTGTTTCATAAAGCCCCTCCTTCTTTGCACAGGCTATTAATTCTCCTTTTTTTAATTGTAGTGACCATCTGTCCCTTTACTTTATGACTGCCTAGTATCCCTGTAGCAAGAATTAAGATTGCTTAAGTGGAAAAATAATAACAGAAATGTATTCAAAGTATCCAGCTAAAGTTAGCTGTTGGCCACCATAGTTAAGCAGCTGGGAATAAGCAATAGACTCCATCGTGTTCAGCCTGAGCCAAAGCTTTTGAGTCAACACACATATTCTCATTAACTTTACTTGGCTTTTCAGATCTGTATTCCATATGTATGCCAGTTTGAAAGCTAAAAGTATTCTTACATTAAAAAGTATGCAGTTTCTCAACTTCCATATATAAATGTGTATGAATTATATGCTTTCATTGTAGGTTGAATTAGGAAATGAAAAATTAAATCATTCATGTTACTGGTCATGAAGTTTTCAAGTAGGAAGTTTGTGAAGGCTATAAAACAATGAGAATACTATAGATGAAAACTGAGAGAGATGAGGTATTAATGAAACAGATACTGCATATTATAGGTCCAGATGTATTTTTGTTTCCCCAGTGTTTGCTATTGAAGTGAAAATATAAATAAAATATAAATTTTTATTGTTTAATTTAATCTTCATGTGTAATTAAATTTTCTAGCCAAACTTTTATATATCTAGATAGATAGTGATTGCATATATATCTCTACATATGTGTGTGTATATATACGTATGTGTGTATATATATATAGGGACCATATATGCACACACACACACACACACACACACACATAACTTTGTAATTGTAGTTTGTTGTACAAAACAAAAAGACAATTGTGTATTAAAAACATTGCATAAGTTGTGTATTCAATGTGGATGACTATAGTGCAGGGAAAACTTAGATGACAGCATTGACATAATTTTCTTTGGTAACCATTTTTTATTTGAAAAAATTTGGTCTCCAATCTCTAGAGATATGGTAGAAAGCAAATGAGAAAGAGGAAAGTCATGTAGTAATCCAGCAAGCCACCTAGTCCTCTAGATAAGCATGTATAGACTCACACACACACAAAAAGATATTTCCTTCCTATTGTCAATATAAATCAGATTTTCAAAGTGGATTGAACAGAGTTATTTCTATCTTTTCCATCTTTCCATTTCTACATACAGTGCTCTTATCTTGAAAAAGCAAGATTGAGTAGAAGGATGGGAATAACTCTCTTAAATCAACACTCATTTAAGACAACTGTGGCAAGGATTTTATTTTTTTTATGTCTTGAAATGAAATAGTTTGGCTGTTAAAGGTAGTGTAGCAACATATAAAATCTGTTAAATTACACTGTACTGTGAAATCTCTCAATCACAGCACCAGAGATTAAAGTGATATAAGGAACGTTCTTGACACTGTAGTACTGAATATCCTGATTTCTTTTTGGGTTTCAAAAAGAGTTTAAAAATTCTTCATGTGTGTGTGTGTGCACTTAATAATAATAATATCTAAAATATGCTATAGGTAAAATAATACATATTGGTTCATCAGCAACATTAATATTTATTGCATATTTTTAGCATTTTAACTCTTTTAAAAATAATTTTAAGAGCCCAAACAGAAACTTACACTTGTTGGTGATGACAATTAAAAACTCCATATGGGTAAAGAGAGAGAAGAAAAAACAAGATCACTTCAAAAGGCTTCAGTTCTGTTGCATGATGAAGCTGCCACCTCATATAGGAATTTTGCTTTTGAATTTCTGTATTAATTTCTACAGGGTTTCATGATTTATGTAGTCTGCTTGAACACAGTATAGCTGTAACTGAGTATGGAGAAGTTAATATTCTCAGTGTAACTGAGTTTGCAGATTTATCTGGTACCTTGTTTCATGACCAAACTGGTAGTTTTAGCCAAAGAACTTCACTCCAGTCCTCAGCTATTTGTCATCACCAATTAATTCTCTCTGTGCAGCTGTGGAGAAAATGGCACAGTGACAAACACTCACAGCACTTTACAACTGTGTGGTATCATCAGGGGAACTGTGTAACTGGTAGAATTATACCATCCTGAGTACAAGGTACAGAAATGGAAACAGCAAGAGGCATAAATTCTTTTGGTTGATGTGAGAAATGGGAATCCCTGAAAAGAAGAAATTGGGCAAACCTTTGTACCAGATGATTTTTTTAGTGATTCAAATCACCTAGTAAGCATGACTTCAGTTTTATAGCCTAATCAGCTCCCAGTGTTATTACCAGTCAGTTACCAATCTCCAGTTTGGCAGTTAAGTAGTCTTACTTTATGGCAAAAAACATCAACAAATGGGCTGCCATGGAATAACTTCGTGCTGTTCAGCCTGTCCTACACTGTTAATCAAAGTGATTGGCACCTGAATTTTAGCCTCCAGGTTAATCCAGCTCACTAAGCCACTATGTTATCAATCTTTCTCCACACTTCTGTGTATTTATTGTATTTTTAATACAAGTGCACCACTTTAAACATCTATTGCAGCCTCTAGAATTTAAAGGTAAAGAACAATGTGGTTATTCCTGCATTAGTAATGTTAGATATTCTGTACACATTTGTGTCCAAATAACAGAGCTGACTTCAGGCATAAGCAGAGTAGTTCCCTAGGGTGTCACGCTGATGAGGATGGTGAAATCATGACTTAATGTGAATGGAAAAGAAGAATCCTCTGGGCTTCATGGCAGCAGTCCCTGTTCTGTGCACAGTTTGTGCTGGTTTACTTAAGTAGCAGAACAACTTTCCAGACACTAGTCATAGGGCAATGAGGCCAGGCAAACTCCTTTCTGTCAGGGAGAAAACAGGCTCTGCTGCTGATGTCCACTCACTTCCATTTGGTATCTGCTCTGCTCTTGGACTCCTTCTGCTAAGACAGGCAGTGCAGACAGTGAGCTGCACAAGTACTGGGAAAGGGGTTATAGTGATGGGGAAAGTGTTGTGAAGCTCATGAGTCCCCTTTGTCTTCCCAGACCCTCAGAAAAAAACACTTTCTAGGGAAGGTATGTTTTCCCAGTACGTGGAAAAATACTTCCAGTACAAGGGCATCAATGCAGTAGGTTGCAGAGCCTGATGAGGGGTGCAGTCAGGCAGGCTGTGTGACCATGCTGTCCTAAGAACACCACTATTTGTTTCCTGTTTTTCCAACTCTGTCACAAAATGTATTCCTTGTTAGAGATGTCTAGTCCCATTGTCACAGTTTAACTCAGGATCAGCAATTAATCTGCTCAAACCAGGACACACATCTATATATTGTCGACAAAGCGATCTGAGGTCATTTTTCCAAGTATTATCTTTGAAGTTTGACATTCCATTCCTTTTCAGGTGGATTAGTGAATTGCCTCAAAAATTGTTTCTTCGGTTTTGGCATGCCCAAGTATAAATTCTGGGAAGCTCTTTAGGAAAATTAAGTTCTTAGTCCCTTCAGTGATGTCTAACATACAGGCTATCCACAGCACATAATTTGCTTTGTTAATTTTCATTTTTTATTTTTGGAGGTTAACTTCAAACTGTAAACTCATATAGCTGTTTCTAGTGTCATTTCCTCATCAAATCAATTTTCTGTGTTCATGAAATGGTCTATGTTTTATTTATGAGAAAATAAAGTGTAATATATGTTGCTTTTTACTCATATTGACAAATATGGGCTGTTGCATCTTTGTTAGAGTTTACTCTTTAAAATAAGTATCAAGTAGTATAAATTTCAATAAATTATGCTTGTTTTCTTGGTGAATTAGTATGACTAGATACATGCATGTATTGCTGATGTATATACTATGTTTTAAAGCTGTCCTAAAATACAATTTCTGTTTGTTATTCTCTATGCAAGAACCCCTGAAACTCAGTCAAAATATTCCAATGATAAGAAAATTATGTACTACATGTGGCATATGTTAGGAATACCTCAATTTATATAGAACAGCATTTCCTGAACTAAGGAAAAAACCCACACTTTTGCTGACTTGTTTTGAAACAGTATTTTCATTCCCTTTTGTACTTCTTTCAGAACACAGTTTTAATAAAAATAGGCAGTTGTCCTAGGTCTGTATGAACACTTTGCATCTTTTCTTTCTATCAATTAAAAACATTTTTTAAAAGAAATTTTAACTGATGTAAGAATAGGTTATGTTGCCCTTTTACGTTATTAATTTTTTTTAATAGTATCAGACACAACTGAATCCCACAAAAATAGATGCAACAGGTCTTTGATTAATTAGCTGTCCTTTCAACTGCATGCATTAGCAGTTCCAAAATGTTTGGGTTTTTTTCAGGAACAGCAAGAATTCTTCTACGTAAATTAATCAAAGAAATGATAACATACTAAAATGCAATTCGGACACCAAAGACAGGAGACTTCAGTGGCAATTGTTATACTCCTTACAGATAATATACATTAAGACAACTGATGTTGTAACTTAAAGTTACAGGTAACTTAGCTCTGCTAGGAGCAAGTAATTTATTCTAGAACTGAAGCTTTACCTCTTGGATTCAAATCTGAAGGCTTCAATTAAATGATCATTTCAATACTAACTTTTGTAATCTGCTGAAGACATTTGGAGAACATAGCTACCTAACTCTCATCTCCTTGGTCAATTCATGCTGAATTTCCATAGGTGGATATTTCTTTCATCTATTTGGAGTGAAAATATAAGTATACAAGGAAAAAATATTCTCCTTAGTATTTTGAAATAGCAAAATATTATTTTTTAAAAAATTTTCAAAATAGCTATGAAAGCACTTAAGTTCAAGTGAAAAAAAAAAAAAGTATTGTACTGCAATTGCTGAAATAAATGGCCAGCTTTCCAAGACTGACAACCTTTACTTTGAATTAAAGACATTTTTTGGTATCATTGTGGACTGTGATGAAGTGAAATGAACATTGTCCAATATGACTTGAGAATGAAAAGCTTGCAATCTACAAAAAAACTATCTGTCATCTATTTTACTTATTCGACCTTTCAGCTATCCATTTTTCTTCAAAATGTGACCTTCGTTTTACCCCAGCTCTCTGCAACTGTTTGGAAAATCAATGGCAAGTTTATAATAACCAGTATGAAGCTTTACACACTGTGGAGAAGAAAACATTTTGATAAACAAATGGATTTCAATGTCAGCCTTCTAAGCAGTTGTTACAGACAAATGATTTGAAATATTATTGAAAATATACTGTCTTAAAAAAACCCCTTTTATTCCCATGCAAGACACAGGAAATTGAATCAGCTGCAGTACCAAATTGACTTTGCTGTCACTGCAGTGTGACCCTGTAGTAAAATAAAATCAGTGTCCAACTGTCCAACATGTCTTTCAACCAAATCAATTATATTTCTTCTTTTCTATTTTATTCTTTGTTTTCCAGAATAAAACTTTGCAACTTTTTCTGTCAGAGAAATCCATCGAAAATGGCAGTATGAAAAGCACTTGGCCAATACAGGACCTTCAGGCCAAAGCTATAATAAATCTTCTCCTTTTCTTCTTGTTTTCTAAGTAAAATCTCTTCATTATTATTTTTCACAGAATCACAGAATCATCAGAGTTGGAAGGGACTTCTAGATATCACGTAGTCCAATGCCCCTGCTAATGCAGGATCTTCTAGAGAACATTACACATGACTGCATCCAGGCAGGTTTTGAACGTCTCCAGAGAAAGAGACTCCACAACCCCCCTTGGCAGCCTGTTCAGTGCCTTGTCACCCTCACCATAAAGAAGTTTTCCCTCATGTTCAGATGGAACTTCCTGTGTTCCAGTTTATGCCCATTGCCCCTTGTCCTATTGCTGGGCACTACTGACAAAAGCCTGACTCCATCCTCCTTACAGTTGCCTTTAGATATTTGTAGACATTAATAAGGTCTTCTCTCAGCCTTCTTCTTCTCCAGGCTAAAGTGCCCCATTTCCCTCAACCTTTCCCCATAAGAGACATGCTCAAGTCCCCCAGTTATCTTTGTTGCCCTCTGCTGGACTCTCTCCAGTAGTTCCCTGTCTCTTTTGAACTGGGTAGCCCAAAATTGAACACAGTATTCCAGGAGAGGGCATCCACAACCTCACTGGGCAACCTATTCCAGTGCCTTACTACCCTCACAGTGAAGAATTTCTTCCTGATGTCTAACATAAATCTACCCTTTTTCAGTTTAAAACCATTACCCCTTGTCCCAGCACTGCCCTCTCTGGTGAAAAGTTTCTCCCCATCTTTCCTGTAGGCCCCATTCAGGTACTGGAAGGCCTCTATAAGGTGTCCCAGAAGCCTTCTCTCCTCCAGGCTGAACAGCCTCAACTCTCTCAGCCTGCCTTTACAGCAGAGGTGCTCCAGCCCTCTGATCATCTTCTTGGCCCTCCTCTGGACCCTTTCCAACAGCTTTATGTCTTTCCTATGCTGAGGGCTCCAGAACTGTATGCAGTACTCCAGATGTAGTCTCACCAGAGCAGAGTAGAGGGGCAGAATCACCTCTCGACCTGCTGGCTATGCCTCTTTTGATGCAGCCCAGAATGCAATTTGCTTTCTAGGCTGCAAGCTCACATTGGTGGCTCATATCTACTAACACCCTCAGGTTCTTCTCAGGGCTGCTCTCTATCCATTCTCCCCCCAGTCTGTATTTTTGCCTATATTTTAAACCAAAAGTTTTTCACTGCAATTATTTCAAAAGCTGTAGAGGCTGCTTGAGGTGGGCTTCATAAGAAACGGCAAATAGACAGCTGAAATCACTTTGATCAAGTGGTATAAACTCACTACCAATCGTACAGACACAGATCTGGGAAGACTGGATGCTGCAATGGATGTACATGCAATATGAACAAGTTTCTTCTGTGTCTTCCCACATTCAGTTTACTTACTGGAATACATAATAGGGCATGTGAGAAAGAAGACTGAAGTTCTTGTGAAGTCTGTCTAGCCATTTGTTAAATTTGGGGGATATCAGTCTCACAAATTCATATTGCAAGAGCCTTTTTCTACCAAGACAGTTTTGAAGATCGGCTGTTACATCTGATAACACTATGTTAAATTTCCAGGCTTCTTCTTCTCTTCTCTGAGGCTTGGGCTTCACTGTGAATCTTCTCTAGCCCCTCCAATTGTTTAAATAATACGAATTCTCCCTGTGTCTTGGCAGTTGGGGATTTTTTTTAAGTAATATTCTCATCTCAGGAGAATGTGGGAGGAAAGAACAGAACACAGACTTGGCCAAGAAATGGATTACTCACAGAAACCTCCTTCATGAGTGTGCTGTGTTCTGAAAAGCCCTCTGTGAGTCTAAGTCTTTTCACCCAGAATCCTCAGGAAAGAGCTCTCAAGCATTTCCCTAGATTTTTGTCTTACATGTGCCCCTTTTCACAGAAAAAACCTTCAGTTCATTTGTGAAGGTAAAAGATTGAAAGAGAGTATTGTATTGTTACATCATTGTCTTATGAGTTCTAACATCGAAGAGGACCGCTTTGATTGTTGTCAAAAAGTTTCTGTATTGTTCATATTTACATTTTGTAATTGTCTGATTTGCACACAGGAGGTCAGGAACAATGAGCAATTGGTCTAAAAAGCCATGCTGCACAAAAGTTTGATGGCAGCCTTGTTTTTCTACGTCTTGTTTACTTCTTAGTACAAACATGAACATTGCAAACAAACAGATGCAAAGTTAAATTGAAATCAAAATCACTGCAGGTCAAATTTGACAAGAACTTTTCATCTGAGCTGGAGAACTGAAATTCAGATGCAAGAAGGCATTATCTGTTGTACCAAATAACATATTATTTAAAATCCAGATGAATTTCTAAGTAATTCCTAATTTTTTTAATACAAGTGTCTTCATCAAGTGGGAAACATTCCACAATTAATTTGTTGCTGTTGGATTGGAATTTTATATAATTAAAAAGCTTTTTTCTTATTTTCTTTAACAGAAACAATTATTTTGTTCATGAACTATCAGGTGAATTTTAAAAAACTGCAAATAATTTAAAAAAATTAATAATCTAAAAATGTAGCTTGTCTCATCCTGAAATAGAAATGCAATGTGAATATTCTAGGTATTACATTTAAGTTTTCAGAGATCAGAATGGGTGGAACCATAAAAATATTTTCTCTGACAATGTTTTTCATAAGTCTATGTTTTTGACTTCTGATAAACTTTATGGTGATAATTTTGAATCTACACAATTAAAACTATATTTTTGTATCAGAATTTACAAACTTTTTCAAAAAGGCAGTTCCAAATGGTCATCTCACAATGACTGACAAACTATTTGTGGTGGCTACATTACAATGAATGGTTAAAAGCAATCGAATCAAGTGCATTAATTTTAGCTTTATCTTCTTTTTCCTGTATTAGTGAGTGTTTTGCACATTGTTTTTACATGCAATAATGAAAGTGTTTTCGCAAGGTCACTGGAAAGGCTGAACAATTAGTGAATTATAACAGTCTAAGTAAATTAACTTTTAACTTTTTTTCCTTGGATATTTAGAAGCATAGAGTCATACAATGGTTTGGGTTGGAAGGGACCTCAAAGATAACCTGGAGTGGCTGGATTTTGTTTGTGCTGCACTTCAGGTGCTCTCCTCCTGACCTGTGATCCTTCTCCAGGCTCTGGGCACCTATTGCTGGCACTGGCATCAACCTGGTAGTAGTGGGATAGATTGAGGTTCCCCTCCCTTGGCAACTATAGTTTAAAGCCCACTTACCAGCTTAGCAAGACTATGAAGATTCTCTTCATCATCTCTGACAGATGGACCCCATCAGCCCGCAATAGACTATGTTCCTCAAACCAAGTCTAATGGTCTAAGTAGCCAAACCCTTGGCTGTGGCACCAGTACTGTAACCATTTGTTGACTTGCCAGATTCAACTGGGTCTTTCAAATGCATTCTCTTTGACTGCGAGGATTTATTAAAAAACTACCTGCACTCCAGAGTCCCTTAACACCACTGTCAGGGCTCTATATTCTTGATACTCCTCAGACTGCTCCTGACTGAATCACTGGAGCTCACGTGAAAAAACAGCTGTGGTTAATAGTCAGTGGATTGTACAAGGCTTGGCAGCCTCTCAGTCTCTCACTGACAACCATGATACAAGCCCCTGGTAAGTTGCACACCTCTCCATTGAGTGTGTCGGGTCAGCAAATGAGAGCCTCCATACATCTCAGAAAAGAGTTGCCAACTACCATCACCTGTCATCTTTTCTTAGCTGTGCTGCTTGTTTTAAGGGGAGCAGATCAGGCTGCCTTACCCACCTCCAGCATCTCTCCTGATATGACTAGTCTTTCTTCCTCAGTCTGCAGAAAAAAGGTCTAGGCACTTCCTGCAGTCTGAGGTCTGCACTGCAGCCTCTCCTTTCAGCAGCTTCATCTGGATGGAGGCATCAGCCACTGCTGCGTAGCTGGTGCAGACCTCCCAGACACAGTTGGAGCCTTTCCTCTCACACAAGTGACCATCATTCTGATTTGAGGGTCAATAGGACGAGATATTTTGAATATTTTTCATGTTCTAGAGATTATATTGAGAGTTAGGTTGAGTGTAATCTGATTTTAAATTGGATCACTTTCAGTAAATTAATTTCAACTGCAGTGCCAATTCCTTCCAGGTGAGGTTCTGTTTCAAACTGGATTCTGAGGAATATGGGTTCTGGACAATGGTCCTGCTTCTGACATCTGCTTCAATTGCAATAGCAATATTGCATTTAATTTCAGTGGGGATAATGAGTGAAACCTGTAAGCTAGATATATGAGAATTACAGCATAGTGCCTATTTCCAGAACTGCAATTCACAGGCCAGATATCTCTAGAATACAGGTATGCTCCATCAACAGATTTGGGTATGAGGTTTACAACAACTCAGTCTAAACAGATAATGGGAAACTCTGAAGAGATAGTCAGGAAACTTTCCCCCTCTCTTGGACTTAAGCACCTAAACTCAGGTCTCAATGAGGTGCTTTGTGAAACTGGTATGGACAACCCCTAACTGCTTTCAAAGCAGATGAGAAAGCAAAATAACGACATTTTTCTAATCCATACAGCCCTGGGGCTTATGAACATTCCATGTTAATAGTTTCACATATGCCCAAGAAAGTTAAACAAAGCTGATATCCACTGGAGACATAGCTCTTCAGACCTGTTAAATGCTACCTGAAGAAAAAGAGAGACCATTGGAACAGTCTTTTGCCTAGGGCCTGGAACAATCAACTTACAAGTTTCATTAGTGAAAACATAGATGCTTTCCAAACTGCAGAGTATTGAAGCTCTTTATTCAGCTCATTTTCTTATTCTGAACAACAGAAGGAAAACTTAATTACGTAACAAACAAAAAAAATCCCAAACTATTGACAGCAAATTCAATGGAAAATTTAAATGTTAGTTGTCAAAAAATGTAATGCCTAAAATAGAAAGTTGTTCGTATTTATTTTTGTGACATTACAGAAAATATGTACTAACTTACATTCATGTTTTCTTGTTTAATTATCTGCAGTGATTTTTATTCCTTGCCTATTTTTGGCTTGCCACTTATATAGGAATATTTTCCATCGGTTTTATTTATAGGTTTTGGATGCAAAGTAGATGTAACCAAGATGCAGAGAAATTTGAAAACAAAACCACAAAAAATAAGACGTTATGCCAGTGAGGTTTATGTTATATTGTAAAGCAAAGGGATAAATTGTTTTCTTTTTCTGTACTGATCATTATAGCAGGACTGATAGCCACTTAGAACTAGCTTTATATAAATTCTGTATTTTCTTTTTACAGTCTGAAAAGTAACCTTTATACTGCTGAAAACTGGTCTGGAAAGATGACCTTGCAACCTGAAATTTCAGAAGAGAGTTGTGACATCTGATAAGAAGAGTAGAGATATTGTTAGTCAATCTGGTTCATATTTTTGCTTTCAAAAATTATTGTATTTATACCTTGGGATTATTAATACATATAGGATACACACATATTTAGAACTATTAAAAAATACACTTTTAATAATATAGATGCCAAATGAGAATCATAGCCTATGATTAGTATAGTAATAAATTTATATATAGGCAATTAATATTCTATCATGTCATTACAAGAATCTACTTGACCAATCTATTGATTATACTATCTATCCCATTCACGCATATGGATTTGTACCTTTCTTAATCCAAACAAAATCTGTATAAAACATCTGCACTTTTATGTTATTAAAGGGTATAAGTAGTTACACCACTTTTTTATGTGGATATTTTTTCAAGCTGAAACTTTGACATCTGTACCTTCACAAAATCACCAGGACAGGTGATAATCATTGCTTTTAAATACCTCAGAGAAGCTGTTTGGAAGGTTGCCAAGAAGACAGGCATCATGTGGTGGCCAAATGAGCATTTTGACATCAGTTATTGGCTCACTTTAGAAAAAGCTGAGAAGAAGCCAAAGACTTGGCTACGTTGTGTTCTTTCCAGTATAAGCTAAAGGATGATGCAAAGCAAATGTAGACCTTTCTTTGAAAATAAATTCTGATCTTTTAAAGGAAAATGTTTTTCTGCACCGCTTAATATGGCAGTTCCTTGGTGAATATTTTTGTTCTGTAAAATCTGTTTTTGAAAGATTGGTACATACAGTACACAATATGAAACACTTAAGATTAAGTACAGTAAAAGGAGAGTACAGGGAGAGAAACTTGAAGGACTCCCTGTATGAACTGAAGTTTGTTTTTGCATGATCGAGTCCTGACTGTCAGTTCTTTGTTGAAAGTATTGCTGCTTCCTTTAGTGCAGTATTGCAGTAGTGCTTGACCTAAATACTTCATACCATTCAAGGTACCCTCTACTGGAATTACATGCATTACACTATTAAAATGAAAAAATCACCGCTTGAAAAGTTACCAAATTTAACCATAAAGGATGGAAAAAGTTGTGGATTAAAGACTGAAGGATGGAGTTCAAAACACAAATCTTTATATTTTGAAGGGTCTGATTTTAGTGCTTTTAAAAATAACTAAGAGGAAAAAAGTTTTAATGATTATGGTATTTTAAGAAAATCATGATAAAGAAGAAAATTATGAAGCTGAGGAAAAAGAGACTATTTTTTTTCTTGTTCCCATATGCTCTCTTGCATTCATAGGCCACGTGACAATGTTTCATTTCCCTTTTTGGCTGAATGCACTTTTAAAAATTGATGCTGCAAAAATTCAAAAAGTCTATTTTGAGTGTGCCTTCTCTGGTGGTTCAGGCATGTGACATTGCAATAAATCTTTAGTGAGGACTAATTTTAGGATTTTTTTAATCACACTAATATGCCTCAGAATAAAATGTATAGGGAAATATCAGCAAATAGGAAGTCATACTCATGTTCTAAAAAATACTTGTGGAAAAGGTTTTGTGATATTCACTCATCTCTAAAGAAGAGAAATACAGCACATAAATTCTACATGATGAAAGGAAATATAAAAAGAATAATCCTGTCTTTATTTCCAAAATCCGTATTTTATGCTCTGAACTATTAGTTCCTTAGGGAAATTATATAATTTTAAAATTTGTATAAGATTTTTTGAAAGTACATTGGAGAAAATAATAAAAGAAAAGTCATTATTTACTATGTGTCAGGCCTAAAAAAAAAATCAATGTAATTTTAAATGAAAATCGGTTTTCTAGAATTCTTCCATATGGATCTTTGCTTTCTTATTTATATGGATGATGACACTCAGAGCAAGAACATGGACAAATGGCACTTTCATCCTGATACTTTGCCTTACAACAGTTACATACCCAAACAGAATTCCTTGGACACTAACATCCGGTTTTCAAGATGATTATTGATTATGTATAGAATTCAGCTGTTAAATAAAACTAAACCGTAAGCTTTCACAAAACGTCTTTTAAATATTTATAAAATTTTACATGAATAATTGCATAAGAAGTGTTAGTACAGAGGCATAGGCTAGATGTATGTCCCATAAATTGGAGATTTAAAATTTAACCATAACACCCTTTTTCTTCCTATTGCCTGTTATGGTGAAGACATTTTCATATTGTCAGCTATTGTTCACTGTTTTTTATGAGAATTCATTTAGAGCCGGTTGAATCATACAAAATGGCTTTCATTAAAATTCTTTTGAATTGAAAGTCAAATCCATCACATATTTTGCCACTCCTATTTGTTATCACTGTTTTCTTCTGGTCTGTGTGGTGAAATCTATTTGCTTTTCAGAGCACTTGAGTTAGAAATTTTGCTGGCCAAGTGTCGAACAGAAGAAGAGACAATCTGTTTCAAAAGCCAATAGAAATTGCAGCAGCTAGAGATCAATTGATCTGAGTAAGATAAGAAAATACAGATCTTTTTGAGTTTAAACAATGATCTTCCATCTTCATCTTCCACAAGAGGGTTCAATGTCTTATCTTTGACTTAGACGTGAATGAGATAGGGTGCCATTCAGAACTCTGAGGTCAAAATACTTAACCTTGAGCTCACTGAGAAGATAATCAGGTACTTCTGATGAGGCTGGCAAGGCTGACACCCGGATTGGGCTAAGTAGATAAAAGCTGGGGAGAACTTTATTTCAGAAAGAGTTCTAAAGGAATGGGAGAATAAATGGAGAAATGGAGCTACAAGTGAGATGTTAAAATAACATTGTCAAAGAAAATGTATTCAGATAAGAATGAGGAACAACTTAGTGAGTGGCTTGTGAAGAGGTCATTGCCAGAAAAAAAATACAAACAAAACAACCCAAACAAACCACAGAACAAAACAAAGAGAGATGTATTTATTCTTGGGGGAGAAAAGGTGACAGACATTCCCTGTATGTGAGGCAGGCAATTCATCTTTGGTTACTGTTAGGCACCACTGTTGCTGCAGGCTGTGAACAACAAAAAGAGAAGGTCAGAACCCCCCTTGAGAAGGAGTTCTGCCTAGTTTTAATCATACTGATAGTTGCAGTGCTCCACATGCTTGTCAAAAGTGTATCAGGTGGAGGAAAGGGGAAAAAGGACAAAGTAGTAATTGCAGAAATGCTTGCTCTAGGTTAGGCTATTTCCCTCTCTTTTTTGAACTATTCGTTCTTATTTGTTCGTGTTTGTTATTTTGACTCTTTATGGGACAGTGCATTTAGAAAAGGTCAGAATTCCTCTTAAGAAAAATTCCATGCAACATAAGTAAGAAACTTTTTTATCAGCAGTCGCTAGATTCAACCTTTAAAAAGATGGAGAATGGAAAGAAGCAGGGAATAAAATACAGCATGTCCAGAAAGCAAGTTGTGTTTATCACCAGCTACTGTTTATACCTGGTTAGGACACTGCATAGTTCTCAGGTCTAGAGTCTCCTTTTTTGATCTGTGCCTAGTGGCAAAAAAAAAAAGGGAACCATTTCTCTTTCTTATCCCCATTATTTTCTTTCTCTTTCTTGTCCTGGGTTATTCCTGGCAATGTATAACAGGTAAATATTTCTCATTTGTTTTGGTACAAAGGAAGACCAGTTACAAATCAAAAGGCTGCACTAATGTGACTGACTTTGCATGGAAGGTGATAAAGAAAAACACAATTTTTACTGCATCACTTGAGTTCTGTAGAGTGGACCCTCCAGAAGTGGCTAGTGCTGAGCTTTTTGGGGTTAGTAACATTTCCAATCACTCCAACTAGATCTGAAAGAGGCTCTCTCTCACCACATGTCTAGCTGAAGGAAGTTTAAGCCTCAGAGAAAATCTGACCACAATTCTTTCTTTATACAGAGAGCTTTTTTTTACATCTTAAAAATTCTGACGAATAATGAAATCAGTAAAAAAAAGGTTAGTTCTTAATTCTTCTTTGTGATCCCTTTTACATAGTACTTAGACCAAGAACTAAATTACCATCAGTGACATGGTTCCACATGTCCAGCAAATACTAAATTGCTGAATGTGTTCATAGAACCGCAAAATTGATCAACGCTGCAGATCTGAAGGAGAACTTGTTGATTATGTTGTGTGTGGAGAATATTTTTCATATAACATAAGAAAATCAGAAGGTTTTTTGAGCATGGTTGTTCAAAGTCTCATTAACTTGTAGTTTTCTGCTGAATTGAGTAATAAGTTTGAATATTGAAAACCTATTCATCTCATTAGAAGTTACATTGTGTTTGGGGGAAACAAAGTGTATTCCATTTGGAAGTAAGCTTTCTCATCCAAAGAATAAATCAATTTCAGCTTTTTAGCAGCTGAGAAACTAAAATTTTCCAAGGATACTGGACTGCAGTAATAATTTCAGATATCAGAATACAAAAAAAAAGGTGTTAAATTCAGTTTTGCTTTGAAAAATTAAACTAAACTCTTTTTCATTATCATAACTTGCAAATTTATTAATTCAAAAAGATGTGCCCATTTAAATACAAAATACTCACTGATTTCTTATTTAGAATATCTTTCCTCAATACAAAAGATTCCAAAAAAGAGTGAAGCCAGGTGACTAGCACATAATCTAAAGGGACATTACCTGGTTTTATAAATACATATATGCTTAAATGTTTTTAAAATGTATAGGAAAAGCCATTTCAGTACTACTTATTCTTCTTCATTAAATATATATATTTTTAAAAGATTCATCCCCAATGGTACATTTTCCTTCAGTTCAAATTAGCATACAAATCTTTAACAGGATCACAGAGTCAGTCAATAGCTAATTCAGTCCAAGATACGTGCTGAATTGATTGATACAACTCTATTAGTATCTTTGATTTTTCTTTTAAAAGAAAGAGGCAGACAGGCTTGTGTTACGGAAGATAAGAAAATATAATTACTTGCTGCAAAGTCATTGTCAGTCTTTTAAAAGGGCAGTTTTTAATGATCAGAGACAGTTTTAATGAATACAGAATGCACATATGAAAACATAGTACTTCCTGTAAGTCAAGCTAATAGACTTAGTAAAACTAAACTAAAGATTATACAGAATAGGAAAAACACCGCTTCATATGAGGAAAAAAAAGTATTTCCAGTAAATGGAATTCTGACTACTGTGGAAAATGTTGTAATCCAAGGAAGATGGATCTTTACACAAGGACCAGTCTGGCATAAACACCTTTCACTGACATGAATAAATTTGTATAGAATACATTTAAAACCCAGAAATTTGTTGTAGTGAAGTGAATAGCAAACTGTTTATATGCAAGTGCTATCTTTGTTTTAAAATTAAATGTTGTTCTCCATGTCTATGTCCTTTTTATGATTGCTGTCAACATCCCAGTAGTAGATTTTCTTCCATGAGAATAGTCATAGAAAATGAGTCAGCATTTACATACCCTCCTTCACAAGATAATTCCAAAGCTCTTCATAATTATTTTGGGAGCCAGAACAGTATTTTATTTTTATTTTACGGTAGCACAAATGGGAACTGGAGAGTCAAATTACTTACATGGGGTTACTTAACAAGTTTGTGGTTGCTTCTGTAATACAAGCCAGAGGTTACAGAGGTTTTTCAACTCCACAATAAAAAAGTGTTAGCTTCCTTTCCTTCCATCACACCGAATGAGCAAGATTTGCATGGATATATGATTTATTTTAAAACCCCCACCAACCAAAAAATAAACCAACCCCTTTTCACTGAAAAATAAACAAAATATATGCTAAATGAAAAAGTTCTGTCTAATATTTTGGGGCACTTGCAAAAAAAACCGGGATCCATAGTCTTCCTTCCCATTAACTAAAAATCAAGGCACAAGATGTTCATGTTTACATTCATTTCCAACTCAAATTCTGTTTGAAGGGATTCAAATGTCTTCACCTAGTAAGATGATACCTTAGCCCCTATACTAGGACATTCTCTATGAGAACTTTTCATCATCTTCCTGTGACACTGCTTCATTTGAGATAGATCACTAAGCATTCACTGATGATGTACATGAGCTCTATTATCCAGATTGACACAGAAAATTAATTAAAATTATTATTTTTGATGGGGTGGAAGAATAATAAAAACCCTCTGTTTCACTGCAAATTTGGAAACTTCAGTTGTTATTGTTCAAATTACAATCTCAATGCCCAGGCATTTCTTGGAATAGATACATTACTATCTTATTGTAGATAAATTACCACCATAGATACATTGTAGATTAGATTAGATTGTAGATAAATTACTAACATATTGCAATCTGGACCTTAGCCCAAGTTTGGGATACTTTCTAGACTATTCCTGCTTCAAAGTAAGGTTGCGTACTGCAGCTGTATTGTGTCAATCAAAGTCTACTCAGTGCTATGCTCAGTACATTTTCTCTGAGAGTTCTCAGTCAGCTGGGGGGGGGTGTGCATTTTCTTTTACTTGGTGCAAAGGAGTGCTCTCAACGGAGATTCCAGTCCCAGGCATGCTCCCTGTGCACATACCAAGACTTTTAGCCTTGTCCTTGACTAGGACCTGTGCCCTTATTTACGTTAGAGGAAGGCAACCATGCAAATTAACTTACAGGTGGTTGAAGCTGGACTCTTCTACATGGACCTCCATTAGCTGTTGCAGCACATGTGCTTCTCTGAACTGGTGTCATCCTGCATTAGCAGTTACTAATTTTACAGCTTGTTTGTGACATCTAGTCATGAGTGAAAGTTTCTGTTGGGCCTGGAGCTCAAAATCCCCGTCTCTACATTGATCCAATATTTATTCAGTATGAAGATGCCCATGACCAAACATTACAATCAGCAAACACCAATACTGTATAGTTAACCATTTAATTTATGTAAGCAACTTTCAGTATTTTCAATGGTAAGTAGAACTGGAATATTAAACACCAATAACACATTAAAAATATTAACAACTTGAGAATAAGTGGAAAAAAGGATGAGGTAAAATATTCAGTTGTAGGAGTTCTTATTATTCTTCCTAGCAGTAGTCTTATGAAAGAGAATTCTCCTTTAATACTATATTAAATTAGTTGATCTCCTTTTTTCTCTTCAGTTCAGTGAGTCCAGTATTTGCATGCAAAACAATTGGCCTAATTATACTGTAGTACTGGAGAACAACAGGTTTAAAATAGGAACATAGAAATGAAAACTATGGAAGAGAAAATTTATTCTCTGAATCTTTAGACTCCTTATACAATCTTACAAAATTTTGATTAAAAAGGACATGTAGAACAGTAGCTAGGAAAAGAAAAAAAGGGTTTAGACAAAATCTGTTTTACTCTGAACTCCAGCAATTTACCCACAATATTGTTAAGTAAGGCTGTTATTTAGCAGCAAAAATGATTGGTTTCTGTTCCTTTTCTCATGTATTGGGCTGGTTTTTTTGGTATTATTTCACAAAAGTCTGGATGCTAAGAGTCCCATAAGTTCCATGATTAAAAATAATAGAATACTAAGTCATGTTACTCTGAAAGACATCTAAAGAATTATGTAGATAATTTCCTGTCTATCCTGCAAGTTCTGTGTGTTGCTTGAAAATGTAGATATATTAATCTATCTTAAAAATTGGTTGAACACTAGAATTATAAAAGAACACTACCTAAATAACAAGAAGGATTTCATGATGCTTTGTGCACTTGCAAGGGGCATTTATTCTTCTTTATCGTGATGCAAATATAGAAAACCCTGCATCCTCCCTAAAAAGGTGTGGTTTCAAAATCCTAACTAGAATGTACTGCAACAACTTGTTGAAAGACATTGTGTTTGAATGTTTAAAAACTTGGAACCAATTACAGCTCGGAATGCAAACTGACAGTTTATTTTTAATTAAAAAAAAGAAAAGCCCCCAAACCCTGAGGGTTAGTCAAGAAGTGAGAGCTCAGAGCCCTTACACATACCTACAAGGATGTTGGAAAATTCATTTAATGCAAAATATGATGTCTCCTTAGCTCTGTCAGTGAAGGTGCAGTTGGGTTTGGCCATGGTAAACTCCACTGTTTTCTCATGTCTGCAGGTCTGTAGTACCAGCACAAAGGAAGTAGGATATAAAACAGACTCTGGAATTTTTTTTTGCTGTGTGAAACTTTGTAACTCTAGGCTGTGCAATGAAAGAGGACATGAGAAAAACTGATGGCAATAATCAGGAAGATATTTAGAAAGGCATAATAAACAAGGAAAGAAAATAAGGGCAGAACAGCAGGACTGATCTTATAAAGTGCAGGTGTGGTTTGCATGGTTAGAACTATTAAATCATTGATTTATCCTAAGCTTTAGAGTGTAGATTATATGTGTTATTAACACCTCTGTTCCATTTTATTTCTCTTGCACACCATGCTTCATTTCTGTGGCCAGCTTCATGCCTTGACTGAGATATGCCATCTGTTGAAGGTATCCTTTCCAGCTCGCAAACTATGCTACTATTTGCAAGTCTGACATTTTCTTACACTGTCTCATATCTGGAAATACGTAATGATAGATGTAATTTAATATAGAAGTAATCACAGGCATGATCATACAACTGAACTGGGTATGCTGAAGACTGGAGAATGATCGCATCAACTGATTAAAAAAGAAAAAAATTAAAACATTGCAGAAAGAAAAAAAAAAATTTTAAAAAACCACCTCAGAACAAATGAACTTTAGAAAAGGAGAAAACCCATTTGTCTTAAACAAAATGAAAAGTTAGGGGAGGTGATTTTGCTCAGTTCAGTTCAGTTCATTTAATTTTGAATAATGCTTAATACTCTCAAAACTTTGGCTAATACATTCTCATATATTTGAGTATAGTTTAAAAGGCGTTTATTTTAAAATATTAATATTTATTAATATTTCTTACATTTATAGTCATGCATTTGTGAGCACTGCTTGGGATGCCTTCTGAGCCATTTGTATTAATAACATTTCTCTAGATGAGATCACTAATTGAATTTATTGGCAGATCATGGCATAGGACTCTCCTTTTTAATTTCCCTGTTAGCGATACATTTCTCCTCTCCCATCTGCCTTCATGACTCTTTAAGGTTTTAGGATATGGATAGCTTTTCTTTTCCCTTTGGCAGCTCAGCCCTACAGAATCTCACTCTCTCCAGTTCCCAGTTTTGTCAACATGAGTGTACAGCTGGTGATACATATAGGTAGTTTCATTACTTCAAAAAGACTTTCTAAATGCTAGTCTGTCATTTGTCCAGCATTTTCAATTTGATAAAAGTCCACTGTTTCTTTTTTCCTGGTTTAAGGATCTCAAGCTTCAAGAAGTAAAATGTTACGGTAAGTGTTAGACATGAAAATATATCCCTGAAGAAAATGACTTGAATATCTAACCCAAATTATGTGCTAAGGTCCTTTAAAATTAGGTTTCCTCCATCAGCCTGAAGTAATTATCAGTATCCGATGCATGGACCTGTATGATGTCAGAAGCAAACAGGAGCAAGACGAAAGCTTAACATTCCCTTCCTACACACCATATAGCTTAAATGGGACAGGTAAGGCCTGTAACTTATTCTGTAATCCCAGAGTGAGGATAGGTGGCATTTTGACACATCTGATTTTAAACCTGCTGGTTTTGTTGTCTTTTTAGAAGCTGCTATAACAATTGAATTGCAATACATGTAATTTTCAGGGGATCATTTCATCATCCACTTAATCTTCTTTCCTTTCTTATTTTGTTCATGAAACATGATGCCATCAGTTTGGGAGATGGAATTTCTATATTTATTGCCAAAAATCATGCAAACCAGTCCTCTATTATATTATTTTCCAAGCAAAGGTGCTCCTAGAGGTTTTTACTATGCTTCTTCACACATATTCATTAATATTATCTTTAGCTCAGTATATTTTGGCCAGAATCAACTATTTTTTTTTTGGCCAAGGAACAACAATTTAACTCATCTGACCAATTCAACACATATTATGTCAAATTCAAAGAAGCTGTTACATTTCATTGGTTGTTATGTTTTATGAAACTAATACAAAGATACCTTTACTATCTGTATAAAGAAGTAAACAAGGACACAGTTTAAAAGGATACTTACATGTTTCTTGATCATCAAAGTTAAATTAATCATTACAACGAATGGTTAATACATTACAATTAGTCATATATAAGGAAAGTCCTATAATTTAGGAGAACCTCAACAGTTTGCAAGACTGGCTATAAATGGACAAAATATACAAACTCACAGGACAGAGGGAGAAATAACAACATCAGCAGATATGAATTTTCATGTTTTAAATGAATCCAGAATTATTCCTGAAATGAAGTGCTGCTCAACAAGAGAAAGCATTTCAGACTCCATCTTTAGTGTTTGTGAAAGGAGTGGCATTAATAACTCTGTCTTCAAGGGCTGCCTGTCTTCATTCATAGAGGCCTGTACTGACACCTCAAAGTAAGCAATTAGGAATTGAGTTGGAAGCAGACAGGCTTTTTCTCCTCTGAGGTTTGCTAGAGCATCTGGACAGACATGCAAGACAAGTTAGCTGTTACACAAGAGAAAGTTCAAAGTAACTTATACCTCCCACGGGGGAGGAAAGAACAGCGATGCTCTGAGTCATTCTCTGCTCCTCAGGTGGCACGGCTATGTGCCACTCCTCACAACAGGCAGATCACAAATTTACAGTTTAGCTCATACAAATGTATCATTGCAGAATCCCTCAGGCTGTCTTGTGTGGTCTTCTGCTAAGGGTATCAAACTCTGCAGAAATAGTTCATCTTGCCATGATAACTCTGTCTGGCTTCCCCACTGAGACTGCCAAAATTATTATCAGCTGTGATTTTAGTGGTTTTTATATACCCATTTCTTAACAAGGACTTAGCCAATACTCTCAGCTCCCTTTTCACAAGACATAGTAGACAGAAGAGGATGCATTTCATAACGAAGAGGATGCATTAGTTTTTTAAAATAAATAAATTTATTTAAATCAATAGATCATATTAAATCAATATATTTAAATGGGTTCGGTTGTTAACCTTCTTCTGTATCCCTTAAAATCATACCTGGCACTGGTACCAGATTAAATAATTTTGAAAATAAGTCCTTCACTTGTCTGTAAATAACTCAACTGAGTAAGTTTAAGGGGTTTTTTCAGTTTTTCTTGCAAAGATGTTTCTGCTGTGAAAAGTTTCTTTTTTATACATCTATTTGATATCTGTCCTACTGAAAAAACTATCTACCAGTGAAGACATAGTATTGCACAAGGATAAAAAAGTTAAAAAGTTTGTTTGAGGCAAAGCTTTCTAGGAATTTAAATCAAGCTCTTTGTCTTAACATTTCTGTAATTGTCGCTGGTTATGAAGGATGCATATTAATGTTACAATCATCTGGCACAAAAGCTGAGTAGACAACTGGAGGAAAAACGTAAGGCATATAGAAAAGCACAAAGAACATTTCATTAGGCATTTCATTTTTAACAATAATAAAACAGGAGGATCAAAGAAGTATTATTACTAAAAACAGTTAATGTATATGAAATAATATAATTTTTAATTAAGTGACATTTTAAGTGGCAAATACATCTAATCTACTGGTTCATTAATAACTGAATTTTTTTTTTCATATTTTTAAAATTATATTATTGCACTAAATATTTTCTTAAAACTTTCTGTTGTGTAAGTACACATTATTTTTTCTCCCTTTCTTTTTGGAAGTGCAATGAGATACCACATTAAGAACATAAATATTTAAAATATGTTATTTTTGCTTTTTTTTACTTCTTTACCTACTCTGCACATCTAGCGCTCTTCACACTGTATTTTCACAGAATACCCATTGCAGTGTCTGGAAATCTTTGTAGGCATATTTTTTCCCTTGGACTAAAATCCAAATCTGTGAGAGCCAGTTGAAGAGTTGTGAACAAATTTTCATATTTGGATACTCAAAGCCATAAACAGGGTCTGTTTTTTTTGTGCATAAATATTTTTAAATTAAAGAGCTCCTCTAAAAGTCTGACCTACAATACTTAATGAAATAGCTTTTAAATTCAGTTCAGCAGGAGTGAGGCTGTTTAATGCAAATTCTCTCTTTCATTCATGAGGGAAACATAAAATACAGCTATGTATACCACAAGTGTTTCATGTGAACAGATCTTACATTGTAGCTGTTTTTAAAGCAAAACTTCAGACATCAAGCAGATTTAAGTGAGGATCATATTACTAAGTCAGAAAACAAAATCTAACAATGGATTTTAAACCTTTTAAAATGCATCAACAATCATTTCTGTAATTATAATTTCTGAAGATACAAAACTGAAAGTCTTTATTTTCCACAACCCCAAATTTTTTGCAAAACATGTTTAGGTCAATATTAAGATGGCAAAGTCTGAAGTATGAAGTTCTATTTATGTCTCATATTCTAGTTTTAAATTTTTAATGTAAATAAGACTCTTACAATCTATTAGTTTCGTCTTTAAGAAAATATCCAACCTGAACCACAAATGAACTAATAATCCACTTTGAATATATCTCACTTTCATGACATTTCAAAGGGAAGTTTCTGTCTAGCTATGACATGAGTAGTTTCGTATACATATTGACATATGACATTAAGATAAGAAAGTGTTAATGTCAATCTTAATTTCATTTTTACTGATAGATACTGAAATATACAGTATTATAAACAAAATCTTGGATTGTTATGGTGGATTGCAAAGCTATAATATGTTCATTGTAAGTCTCCATCTAGGACATTCTTGCTTTTACTGTGCTTAACATCTTCAGGAAGTAGATTTTCATTTCTTTCTTGCTTTTGGTTTCCATTACCAGTGAGGGAGGAAAATTAAACACAATTTAGGCTCTGCATTGGAATATCTCACCCTATTTCAGCCTTTTCAATGGTCATAAGAGAGGAATTCATATTCCCCAAAACATATTATTTTAATTATTCTTTTCTGTAGCTGCATACATTGAGTAAGTATATTTTTTTCCTCAGTACTTATGAGATTTAAGTTCCATTAATGAATACTCACACATATATCTTGGCCTGGAAAATGAAGATTAGATTTTCACTCCTTGCAGAGAGAGAGTTAAACTATACCAATAAAACTGGAATCTCGGTTCCCTATTTTAATGTTAACACATATAAAACCTACTCATTTAGCTAGGCTGTCTCGAGCAGCTTTTTAACTGAGACAACAGAAGTAATCTCCTGTTGAGCAACCTATTTTAGGTGCTGCACTTTCTTTTCTCTGCTGTTTGAAATCTCTTGATTATAGAAAATCTCTTTATTATTTCAGATGTTACCACGGAAATAAGCTCATATTAAGCATTTGGGTAGACAATCAGAACATAAAATCATAGAATCATAGATTAACAGAATCATAGAACAGTTTGGTTTGGAAGGGACTTTAAAGATCATCTAGTTCCAATTCCGCTGCCATGGGCAGGGACACTTCTTACTAGACTATGTTGCTCAAAGCCCCATCCAACCTGGTCTTGAACACTCCCAGGCATGAGGCATCCACAACTTCCCTGAGCAACTTGTTCTAGTGTTTCACCACCCTTAAACTAAAGAGTTTTTTCCTAAATCCACCCTCTTCCGGTTAAAAGCCACTACCCCTTGCTCTATCACTACAAGCCCCTGTAAAAATTCCCTGCCCAGTTTTACTGTTGGCCCCATTCAGATACTGGAAGGCTGCTATGAGGTCTTCCTGGAGCCTTCTCTTCTCCAGGCTGAGGAGCCCCAACTCTCTCAGCCTGTCTTCATAGGACAGGTGCTCCAGCCATCTGATCATCTTTGTGGACCTACTCTGGACTTCAACAGCTTCATGTCCTTTTTATGTTAGGGGCACAGTTTGGCAGGTGGGGTCTCATGAGAAAATGGCCTGAAGTTGCACCAGGGGAGGTTTAGATTAGATAAAATAAAGAATTTCTTTACTGAAAGAGTTGTTAGTCACTGGAATGGGCTGCCCAGGGAGGTGGTGGAGTCACCATTCCTGGAGGTATTCAAGAAACATGTAGACCTGGCACTTCAGGGCATGCTGTAGTGGACATGGTGGGTTTTTCATGGCTGTGTGTTGTTCATTTTGTGGGGTGTGTGGTTGGGTTTTGTGGGCTTTTGGGTCATTTTGGTTTTGGTTGGTTTGTTGGTTTTGTTTATCCCTTTTTTTTTTTTTTCACATGGGTGGACAGTCGAACTCAGTGATCTTAGAGGTCTTTTCCAATAGGGGCGATTCTGTGATTCTGTGTGATTCTGAGAATGGCATAGAAGGGCTGAATCACCTCCCTCAACCTGCTGGCCATGTTTCTTTTGATGCAGCCCAGGACATGGCTGGCTTTCTGGGCTGAAAGTGTATATTGCCAGCTTATGTTGGTGACATGCACTCTGAAATAGATCTGTCATTATTGTAATCTACATGATTTTGTTTCAGACATGAAGTTTTGTGGAGTGCTGAACTTCAAAAAAGATAGATAGATAATTTCAGTTTCTTTGTTTTCAGACCATAATGCTCCAATAACCTGACACAGTGAAGTATAGCATGAGTTCTCAAAAACTAGTGGTCCAGGAGAATCAAGAAGAGTTTGCACTGGTCTCAACAAATAGATGTCTTAAAATTAAATGCATAATACATTGCATAGACCTACTGTGCCTGGTCATGCTGATCTACTACTGCCTTTTCGACACCTGCACAGCTAGACAACAAAAATGATAGACAAGGACTAGAAAGGCTCCCTGGATGGACTGTGCTAATGAGTCTGGGATTAATTTAGCAACTGACAAGACTCTCCTAATACATGTAAAAACATTATAAAACCTTATTGTTTTTCCACTATGAATAGCAGGGATATATATAGGGGATGGAGTCAAATGTGGAGGGATTTAGATACATTAATTGATATGTTGCTAGTAATATTCTAAAACTTAATAAGACACAAAAGTTATTCCGCATGACAGTAACGGTTCACGCGTGCTACTACTGGGTCAGCAATTCTATTATGAAGCCCAGTTTCAGTGGTTTATAAATCAGCCTCATCATTTAATTCCAGCTCTACACTGGATCCATATAGTCTCACTTTAAAAGTTAATGTTTTCTTTTATAATTTTGAAAAAGTTCTCCCCCCAGAAGTTTATTCTTTCTCTGATTTCTATGTCTGTGTAAATGGCAAAATGTTCCTTTTGATCCCTTGAATGTAAAAGGCACTTAAATTAATCTATTCCATAATATATTCACATAAAATATTGAAATAATTTAGAAAGGCACCACTATCCTTTATTCTTGGGAGAAGAAACTACACTACAGCCACTGAGGTATCTTCAGTTTATGTAGACTTTTCTGAACTATTTAAAAGTACCCAGAGTAGTTCTCTGCTAGCGGCAACATCAAGTCAGCTCTGAACACAACGTAGGCTCCAAAACTTACTAAAGTCCTAAATAGCTTTCCTGTGAGCTGAATTCTAGTCCCTTGTGTTTATAGTCCCTGATTTGGGAACTTGAAAGTTCCTAGGATATATCTGCAGGCAATGCAGAAGAGATATCCTCTGTGCAACATGTTCAGAAACCCTACTCACATGCCTGAAGCTCATGTGACTTTAAGAGATTTGTTTCCTTCATTAAGGGCTAAAATAAAAGAATAAACGACAACATGAGGAAGCCCTATCAAAAGTGTCCTGAATAGTATGACTAAGTCAAGGCTACTGATACTTTCTTAATGCATGTTTTATTTCTCTAGGGGAAAGAAAGGTATACAGTAGAAACATTGGAACCTGTTTTGTGCCTTGACATGGTTGGACTCTGGACAGGGCTTGAGAACATCCATTGTTTTTTCTGGACAAATTATTCAAAGACTATAAAAAAATAACAAAATTTGTGTGTGGACAGGAGTTAAAACAAAACAACAGAAAAAAACTCTAAACCAGCTAAAAGTATTTATGCTAAATAATGCTGAGTGATGAAACAATTTACTGTGTAAGTATTTGATTATTCAGGAAAAAACACAAATTAATGAAATGAATTTTTTTACAGGAACTTTTTAAGTAGCTTTGTTGAAAAGTTGAGGTACCCACCAGAGTACGATGCAATATGTCAATTTACTTTAAGTTTGTTGACTTGAAAGTAAACATATAAATATCTTTTTTTTTTTTTTTTTTTTTTTTTTTTTTTTTTTTTACCAGGAGCAGCCACTACAGATAAAATCTGGAAGCTAACTTTAAGGCAAACCACTGTTTTTCTGCAGTAAGAATCATTTACACAGATTCTTGCAACAGACCTCAAGCCTCAGAGTGATGAATAAGCCATGAAAAATTTTGGCTAACTTTGTGAGAATGTTGCCTAGTAGAAGCAACAAAAGTAATATTTTGGTTATATTTATAAGAACTCTCTCCCTTTTGAATCTGAAGGGATCATTTTGGCCAATTTTCAGGGATTAGTAAAATTACTGCATTGCACTTCTTAGTGTTGGAAGAACATACTGCTACATATGTAAGCCTGAGCACTGGAAGAAACCTAGCAATGTGGAACTCGGCGTGATCTGCTCTGTCTTACAGAAAAGCCGAAAAGAGAACTAAATCATCCTTCAGGAGTTTTAGCATGAAACACATACAATGTTTGTGGAACCTAAAAACATTTTTCTACAGCCCTATAAAACACGTCAGGTTCAAGATGGGGATATACAATCTTGCTTTACTTCATGCATAGTCAAAGAAGAAAAATTCCATGCCTGTGTTTCCGTTAGTGCTGTATTTGCAGCCAGTCCCATCCACATTCCTTCTGCTTGAGAAATTTATAGTTTGGTATTACCTTGGTCCCTGATGAAGCAGCAATATGAGAGCAAATGAGGTTCTAATACTAATGGGATACCAACAATGCTAGGGTCAGAAATATTGCCTTTTTCTCCCCTTGCTTTTAACCTCAATAGGTGCAGGATTAGCAATTAATCATCGTGGTGATTTGTCTGCATGTTAGGTTGGCACACTGAAACAAAGGATTGCACTACTCTGAAGGGAATGCATAAGCTTTATATAATTAGAGGTGTGAGCATCTTTTGTTATGATATAATCAAAGAGGAAAAGAGATGAAAGGGTTTTTATAAAAATACCATGTCACAAAACTGTTGTCTCAAAAGACAGGCTTGCCTGCTCCCTGGGTTCCTGAGCTATTGATGTGAAAGTGAACTCTTCCACTGCTGCTGGCTTTAGTTGCTTACCCTAAACAAAGGTACTTCCTCAGTAAGTATGGCTCTATATACAAAGATTTGAAAGGCTATAAGACAAAAGCAGTGACCAATTAAATAACATAGTTAGATTCTTACACAAGAGTAGTGGTTCTCCCCGTCAGTAGAGTGAGAGAGCTTGGCATTTTGTGTTGTGAAGTGGTTACCTCCTCTCCCTGTCTACTACTGCCATGCAGTAACTTCACAATAATTTTGCACTCACTGGCAGTTATACTTCACCTTGACCTAAAAGGCCTGGGATGAGCAGTGACTTGGCACCTAAATCACTGCATGATGGAAATTGTGGATTACAGTAAATACTAGTCTGGCAGCATAACCAGGGTAAGGAAGAAAACTTTTATGCTGTCTCCACTGTCTAAAATGAAATTTCAGATTCTCAAAAATAGGTCAGCTGGGGTGGGAATAAGTGTAGTTTAAATGAATTAAAACTTACGTTTGAGAGAGATTAAATTCAGAAACTGTAGAAAATTTGGACATTTTAACTGGCAAGTTCAAGCAGATACCTTTATCTTAGCTAAGCAAGGATTTATATAGATCAAGAGTGTTGATTTTCCATTAATCTTGGAAGACAACAGAGCAGGAGTAAAGCTAATGTTTGACAGTATTAAAAAAATCTGATTCTGTCAGTCACAATCTCTGCAGATTCTCAGCTGCATTCATTACACTTCTAATTAAGCGAAGTTACAAGGATCTGCCATGTATTGTTCATTCCTTCATCTTCTCATTGAGCAAAGTATGCAGTTTGGAATATCTTTATTTGGCTTATTGGAAGAATATTTTTAGTTTATTCTTTTATATTTGTTTTATAAATATCAATGTGGGAGAGCATAATAATAGAAAATTCCCACCTCTTACATCCTGGGCATGTTGCTGTGCAGAGAAAGCTCTGGTTTCTAGAGGAATTCTGGGAAGTTAGTGTTACAGAACATACATCCATTTGTCTGATATCCATTCTAAGCATGTAACAGATTGGTGAGAATGGGCTTGAGGCCACAGAATCCAAGCCAGTTGGCATGAGTTTAGGGAAAACAGAACTTGTTAAAATCAACTTGAAATTACAGGTTTGGTTGATAAAGATAAGAGCGTTTAAAATCGTTGGGATCTTTGTACTTCATATCACATGATATTTTAATTAGGTGCATATTAAGTAGATGAAAAATTGTAAATTAGATCTGAGAACATAAATGGGAAGTTTTCATCAAATGCAGTTAGAGTGCTTCTAGTATGTCTCTAAGAACAGACAGATCTTCAGTATGTCCTATTCAGTGTTTCCATTCAAACAGAGTGAAGAAACAAAAGAAAACCACAAATTGCTAATGCGTACTTCCACAGATGAGAAAAAGAGAAGGTAGAAAATAAGGAAGCAAATAGCTGCTGATAAAGAATGATCAGATTTATTTTTTTTTCTATAAAAGTAGGCAGGCCTGCATCTCCTTAAAGGCAGATAGAACGTTTTGTGCATGGATTGATACTGTACTTTGGAAAGCAGTGACTTTGGAAAAAACTTAGTGACTAAACTGTTCATGATTTTTTATGTTGATATGCCGATAAATTACTCAGTGGATTAATTCACATGATAATATCATATAGCAGACGGTATGTATTTGGCACTGGTTTTTATTGCTGGATCTTGGTGCTCAGTTCAGATTTCTGCAGTTAAGAAGGATATTGAAATAATTTTAGAATTCAAAGTAGAGCCATGAAAGTGATCAAAGGATTGCAAATTATGCCTAATTAAATATGCCTTTAGTGAACAATGAAGGCTTCTCAGAGGAAAAAGGAGGTTGGGTAATTTTGTCACAGATTGGGAGTACTAGTATAGATAACAGAAAAAAGGGTCTTTGTCCGTGTAACAAATTATAACAAGGTTAACAGGCTCAAAAATAGTCTGATTTTAAATAAGACTTTTTTTTTTGCTTTTTCTGTTGGTTGTTTTTTGTTTGTTTGGAGGGGGTTTTTAAAGTTTTTTTTTGTTTGGGTTTTGTTGTTGTTGTTTCATTTTTTTTTTTTATTGGAAAAGGAGAATACTTTATCTCTGAAAAAATTTAGAAAGGGATTTCAGTGCTTCTTCAAATCTCTATCACAAGACAAGATGTTTCTTTTCTGAAAGTTATTTTTTTGTTTCTGACTGGATTTGTTTCAGAAGTGTCCTGATGTTTGTTATCTGTGGGTTCAAACTAGATGATAACAGTGGTCACTCTTTTTCTATAAATTTATGAATACAAGGACTGACCCAACTATGACAGCCAGCTGCAATACTAATATAAATGGAATGTGTTTCAAACCATTTTATCAGCCTCATCTTATGGAAAAAATACGCACTGGATGAAATAAATGAAGGAATTAACATACAAGCAGTGTGTTCTTCTTCATGAGTAGCCTACCACATAAGCCTTGGTTATATCTATGCAAGATAAGCTGTACTTAATTATAATTGCAGTAGAATTATAAAGCCTCTGTGAAAAGTTGAAAGTACCCCTTGTTAAAAAAGTCAAGTACCAGCAAGAACTTAGTAAGAGATGGCTTCAGCTCTGCAGAGTTGAGTGTCTCAGGGTTGAAGGATATGGTATAAAAGAAGGCCTACTAACTTACAGCCATTCTGCAACAAAGCCAAAAAAACAACCAAACAAAAAAGAGCTGCATTCTTCAGAGCAATATTTTACTTTATTGGACCATATTTTCTACCTTTATTGTATTTCCAATATTGAAGATATTTCTGCTCAAATACAAGCAGATTTTTTCGTATGCTATTGATAATTCTTCTAGTGCTTCACTGAGCATCGTCTATCAGCATTTCTACTTTTTGAGTGCTTAGAAGTAATATCCATAAGATATCTCTCTTTGTTCAGATTAGTGGAGAAGAAATGGAGAAAAAGTGTCTAGAGGGTTGTTTCTTCATAATCAGAATCATAGAACACCAAGTTGGAAGGAACTTCAAGGATCATCTGGTCCAAACTTTCTTGGCAATAGCATGGTCAAGGCAAGATGCCCCAGTACTCTGTCCAGCTGAATCTTCCACTTCCCTGGGGAGATTATTCCAATGGCTGACTCTTCTCCCTGTGAAAAATTTTCCTCGTGTCTGATCGGAATCTTCTCATGAGTAACTTGCACCCATTAGCCCTCATCTTTTCCGTGTGACTACTTATAAAAAGGGAGTCTCCATCTTTGTAGTTACCCTTTAAATACTGGAACATGGTGATATGTTGTCCCTTAAGCCTTCTTTTCTTCAGGCTGAACAAACCCATTTCTGTAAGTCTTTTCTCACACAGAAGGCTTCCCCCAGTCTTTGATCATCTTTGTGGCCCTTCTCAAGACCCTCTCCAGAGTCCTCTCCAATGTTTTTCTATGTGGGGGACCAAAATTGAACACAGTATTCCAGGCGTGACTTGACAAGTGTTGAGTAGAGTGGGATGATGACTTCTTTATCTCTGCTGGTGATGCCCTTGTTGGTGCAACCCAGCATCCTGTTTGTTTTCTTTGCCACAGCAGCACACTGTTCATTCACACTGATTGTGTTGTCCACCAGGACCCCCAGGTCCCTTTCCATAGAGATGCTGTCCAGCCAGGTGAATCTCAGTCTGTGCTACACTTATGTTTTCCCAGGTGCAAACCTTTAACTTGTCCACATTGGACTTCATAAGGTTCTTGTTAGCCCACTCTTCCAGCCTTTCCAGGTCTTCCTGCAGGGTGGTTCTCTCTTCCAAAGTGTCTAGTTCCCCTCTCAGTTTGGTATCATCCAAAAGCTTCATGAGGGTGCACTTGATCCCATCAACCAGATCACATATGAAGATTTTAAACAGTGTTGGACTTGAAACCAAACCCTGGGGTGCCCTGCTTGTGACAGATTGCCAGTTTCAAAAGGATCTATTTCCCACCACCCTCTGGGTGTGGCCTATGAGCCAACTCCCCATCCACAGCACAGACCACTTGTCTAGACCATAACACGTCAGTTTCTCCAGGAGGAGGCTGTGGGGAACCGTACCAAAAACCTTGGAGAAATCCAGATAGGCAAATGTCCAACACTCAGCCCACATCGATCAAGCAGGATACTTTGTCATAGAAGGTGATCAGGTTTGTCAAGCAAGATTTGCCCTTGCTGAATACATGCTGGCTCATGTGCTTCATTTGTCTTGAAATAGCCCCCAGGAAGATTAATTCCATGACTTTCCCAGGGACTGAAGTAAGACTGATGGGCCTGTAATTTCCTGGATCCTCCATGAAGCCCTTCCTGTGGATGGAAGTGACATTAACTGTCTTCCAGTTTTTTAGAACATCCTCTGATTTCCATGGCTTCTCAAAGATTATGGAGAGCAGCCTCATGATGTCAGCCAGCTCTCTTAACACCCTCAGGTAGATAGTGTCTGGGAGCATTGATTTGTAGGGGTCAAGCCCCTGTAATAGACCTAGAAATCCATGGAAAGTTTCTGTTAGACCCCAGAGTCTTTTTATTCCAGAGCAAAGTAACTTTCTGTTGTTATCATTAATGCTGTATATCATATATTCTATACCATCTGCCTGTTCAGTTTTTCTTAATGAGAGATAAATCTTGACTATGCAAATTTATCTGTATCTAGAATTATAATAATAATAATAATCTCACACAGCTGCCCTAAAGAAATTTGCATGAATCAGATGAATAAAAAATAATTACAGCAATATTTTATTAGTTAAAGAGAAAAAAATTAAAACTAAAAAGTAAATTATAAGGTTACATTTTAATAAATTTAGTATAATTCTTTTAATTTCCTTTCTGTTTTTTTCACCTTAAAATTCATAGGATCAAGTTCCGTCATAAACTGAAGTTTAGAATTTTGTTCTCACAGAGGAGAAAAATTAAGATTCTGATATAATAGCATGATTCCATACATTAGGTTTTCCTTCAATGTAAGTACTGAAAGGCAAAATATTCTGTTTAAAGAATATTGGGTGCAGACAAGACTGATTCCCACTGTCACTTCATAAGATAACACCCAGATAACCCCTGCAACAATTTAAATAAACAAATTAGAAAGCAGTATAAGAAATAAAATACACTTCTCTGGATTTATAACCCTGTATTCAACCATTTTAGCCCTTACAGCTGCTTTTAATCCTGTCCTGTGATGCACATACTCAAGCTGTGTACAAATATACGTATACAAATACTTTTTCATGCTCTAGTGTCATACGAACTACAATAGATGTCATTAAGAGATTAATTGCAGTGAAGTACAAAACTAAAAAATCCTATTTGATTCTAAAAATCATTTGAAAAAGATTAATTTTTCTGAGTCTTTTTATTTTTCTTTTCAATGTTGTTTCTAATGGCTTCATTTATTGTTACAACTTTTCATGATGTTCTAAAATATTTAAATGTTCTAGCTATATACATTCTTTGTTCATCATCATTTGCAAAGAAAAATATCCAAGAAGTTGAAAAAGTATTTTACTTTACTGTACTCTAGGCTGAAAAGTGTGCTACAAGTAAGGTTATCAACCAAATATTGCCACCATCAATCTAGTTCATCAGTTGATCACATCTTATAGATCTATTTATCACTGAAACTAAGTGACTGAAATAATAGTGATTGTTCTTGGGGTAAATAATTAGCTAGAAATACACATGCAAGAACTTATGTGATTTTTTTCTACTTTAATTGGGTTTTTTTACATGTGTACATACACAGTATATTTAGCTATACGCCAACTCTTTTGAGGAAGTTAGGTTCTAGAGTGTAACTGAAGCATGAAGCAATGAAGACTGAAGCATGAAGCAATGAAGCATCCCATGGGAATTAAATTTGTTCTGTAGTCTCTGTTTTTTAATAGCAGTTCCACAGTTTCTCTTATCTCTTACGGCATTTTATCCAAAAAAAGAGAGTAAGAAACACTAAGACAGCAAGGTTCAAATAAACACTGACTTTCAAAAAAGAATTGGTTTCAAGCACTGCAGGTATGTTCCACAATGTAGATGTTTCATGTGCAGTATCTAACTTGTGAAATTTATGTTAAAATTGATACAAAGGAAAAAAAATATTAGAAGTCAGCTTTGTATATACGTGACTACGAGTTCAATTGAGACCAGGAGTGAGGTGGAATTCCAAATGCTTTATAAATGGACAGCGCTTCTGAGGACCAGGGAGGTACTCTGCAGAATAGTTGGGCCCTGTCAACAGTGTCAGCTATTGGCTTTGATTCTAATGGGAAGTGTTCTCCTGCTCCTCCAGCAGAAAGAAAAAAAAAGCAAGCAAACAGAAGAAATATTATTTCCTAGTCTTTCCAGAATTTTCTTTTATTTAATTTATGCTGACAAATACACCTTTTCATTTTCAGTTTTCAATTGGGGCAGTATCTACCCTGCTCATTCTTTCATCTTTGCATATCTCTAGGTTTTTTCCCTCCCCCTTTTTTTAATGTAGAGAATAGAATTGTATTATTTTTCTTCCTATGAAAGCAAAAGTTGGCAAGCGATTTCCTGTTTGGTCTTGCTTTCAGGATGCAAAGAACTTGACATGACTAAATGACAGAAACAAAATAGCAGTTCTGACACATATTAAAGACTTAAAACGTTTTCAGTTGCAAGAAAAGCTATTAAATCAGACTGCAGCTTTTATAGCTGAAGGGCTTGGAGAGTTATATGGATGAGAACACTTGCAAGAAAAGGATATTTTATCTGTTGCTCACAAGGCAGACACAAACCCCTGCTGAGTCTTATCCTTTATACTTCATTGCACTGTCTTTGGAAATGTCATTTTTGCTGTCCAATAAGGTTCAGCATATGTGCATTTTAAATCATGTTATTAAATGGTAAACCAAAAAGTAGTTCTTCAGGTAAGGATACTTGACTTTAACCTTTTTGTTTAAGACAAAAACAAGAATTAACATGACGGCCATAAGGTTTTTAAGGTCTTTATTTATTTTCTGCTGCTTTCTCTAGTATATAAAACTCCATTATTTGGGTGACAAGTCTTGATACATTCTTTATGTGTCAAAAAGATATTTTTCAGTCAAAGTAGCCCAGATGCTATTCAGATATGTTTTCTCCCACACCATTAGATGCATGTGGGGGAGATAAGAATACAGACCCCATGGAGGACATCTAAACAAGATAGGCTTATTTTAAGAAGTCTTCTGCTGCATGAAGATTTTGATGTAATCATCTTTATCATAGCTTCCAAGCACAGAACTGTACTGACAGATGATGGAAGACTTAGGCACGCAGTAGAAGAAGATCTGGTTCTGCTAAAATGAGTTAGGTGTTTTGGTAGTATTTAAGTAGGATTGAGAACCATATAATTAAAACTCCAAGCTTTAAGACAGCACTAGGTGCTTAGCTCATGTGATACCTAAACTCTGTGTGTATCTCACTTTTGATTATTAAAGCTGCTTCTGAGCAAGCTACAGAAGTCTCAGACTGAACATTGAGGGAAAGCAGACGTACCCAGCTGAAATCCAAAGCCAGGATTTGCCTCAGAAATCATGGAGAAGGGGGAACTTCCAGTCAATTCCCTCATATGGTGAAAATGCATAATCAGACCTTCATCACTGCCATCCAGATAAGAATCACAGCTCTTTGATGTCATGCCTGCTCTTTCTGGGCCTCTTGGAAGAAGCTCTCATTTGTTCGTTTATTTGCTTGCTTGTTTGGTTGGCTGCTTTGTGTAATGGTGGGACAACTTCAAAAGGAACAGTCAGGAGGCCAGTGCACCCAAAATAGATAAAATGACAGCAGTACCTTAGCAAAAGACAACAGTAGACTGAGCTGTCCTGAAACAGTCTTGTCACTTGTGTTGGTAAACTGTTTAGGCTTCTTAGTTTATCTTGCTTGACTGTATTAATAATTTGTTAATCTCTACTGAGTATCAGTAAACTCCCTAAAATTAGTAATTTGCTTGTATCTGTTACTTCAATATCTCATCTGTGATTATCACCTCAATAACGGTGTTGCTTGCACTTTCTAAATGACTGAAATATTAACAATGAAATCAAGTTGGGTATTTTAGCTACATGTTACATTTATGAGTATTCTGAGAGTGTTGATGTTTTCATGAATACCAAAACAAATATGAGGTGTTAATATACTAGTAATTCATATCAGAATTATGAAACCTAATCTGCAATCTCAATTAAATGGTTAGATTTTACATTTCTCCAAATGCTTTATGTGCGTGGTTATTTGATAGGACAGCTCAGTCTTCAAGTACCATGATAGCTATGCATGTAGCTAGAATACTCAGCAGTTTACTGGTATGTAGAGTATTTCTGTTTTGAAAATAAGTATTAAATGATTGTAAAGATAAATATTTCTTTCAACAGCACTGACAGAGAACCCCTGAAGCCAAAATCTTTCATACACATTAGTCACACTTTTCTGACTCTAATCAGCGCTGCCAACAAATACGTGCATCAGTTTAAGTAAAAAAGTAGTTTTGCTGGTTGTAAACTGCATAACGCTCTTGTGTTTAAAGTAATGTATTTAAGTGCCTGATCATAGTGTTAACACTAAACTGATGTTCCCTTTTTAGCCTTCAGACTGGAAGGTCCAAGGATTTGCTATACTTTTTTTCATTGCTGCCTGCTGTCTTACCACTGTCCAAATAAAGTTTGAGAAAATTATGTATTAGCTACTTTTTTGCTTTTGTGAATTGTAATTTAAATGATGTGTGTACTGTAAATAGTATATGTATGTCAACAGACTACATAAACACAACTGGGTTTTGTTCTAGTATCTGGATCAAGTCTCAGAACAACATTAAGTTCTATATTAAATGTGAATTTCTCATCTTTTTGCTCTTCCAGCTGTGCTTGAGAAGTTAAGCACAAAATCAAATACTTTGTCTTTGTTTCTCTTAGTGGAGTTTAGTGCGCAGTCATTTATGTATGGAGAATTTGAGAGCAAGAACAATGACTTCTAATGTACTCTTTTGTCAATGAATTAAGGAACATTTAATGAAAGCCTCTGTACCATTTGTCTACCTGTCATATTAAACCACTACAATATTTTCTCTTGGTGACTACGAAATTGAGAATTATGGACCGTGCTCTTCAGCTCAGTAATTTTAAACCAGAAGAAAATTTTACAACATCTTATTTCATGGATGGAACTTATAAAAGTAATGGACTGGATTATGAATCCCAGAGTACTTGCCTTCTACCATTACTGCAGCAGAGATTTCTAGTGTGTCTTGCCGATAACCTGACTTCATGGAAGCTGCAAATGTGAAAAATTTATGTCACAAATTTTATGGCTTTTTTCCTCTTCCTTAAAGGTGATCTTTGCTAACTAGCCTGAAGCTGCATGGTTAATTCTGTTCTTTTTCTTCTTGTTTGTTTGTTTGGTTTGGTTTGGTTTGGTTTGCTTTGGTTTTTTTTTTTTTGTAGGGTTTTTTTGTTGTTATTGTTGTTGCTTTTAGTTTGGTTGGTTGGTTGGGTTTTTCTCTGAGGAAATCTGTATGTGTCAGTTCCAAACTATTGGTTGATTTTTGTGAAGAAAAAGGCAATAATATTTTACTTCTTCATCTGTTGTCGTTAGGGACAGAGACACATCAGTACATCTCCCCTTTTCTTTAAATGTCTTTGATATACTTTGTCCTCTCAGTTTATTTAGCGCATCAATCAGGATTTCAATGGTTGCTGGATTATTTGGCATTCTAAATAAATAGCGAATGCAACTTTTTTCTGCCTAAGAAACTTTCACATTTCACGTTCACTTATATCAGAAGTGTGGTAGTAATGCTGGCAATAGAGAATTGTTAATTTTAACAACTTTCTTTGCAATATTTCTGATGTGTCACATCTATGTTTATCAAATGACTGTAACCTAATGCACAGGATAAAGACTGTTTCAAAGGTAACAAATGTCCATGTGCAATGTGCATGCATGCAAACAGAGATACTCCTGTGAAGCACAGATGTTCTTTTGATTCTCATGAACAGCAAAATGCTAATAAATGATGTCAGTATAAAAGATCTTGAGTAATAAAGATGCATGCATATGGTTAAACATACATATGATGATTCCTTCATAGGGAAAGTTTCGCTCATTTCTGGTCAACAGATAAACTTTAGGCTATATGTAAAAAACTGTGAAGACTTTACAGGGCCTGAAAAATGAGGCAGAACTAAACTAACTGATTAGGTGCAGCATGATTGAAGTTTGTATTGGAAAAACAGTAAAGATTTAAAATACAGATAGAAAATACAATACTATGAAGATGAAGAGGCACTTTTTAGTATGGCTTGTAAGGAAATGACTGGAACTAATGTGATGGATTAGCCATAGTAAGGGAAGTATTAATGCTCTGGAAAAAGGAAAAGAGCAGTGGAAGAAAGAAAAATTGATAGATCAGCACTGATTATACATTTCACAATTGTTTGGTGACCTTTTTTCTTTCTTTTAGGATTTACGTGAGTCTTCAGTCAGAATGTAGATGAGAAGAGAATAGGGGTCTGAAGTGTCAGTGGTAGAGAAAGGTGTGTATGAAGGAACTGTAAAAGGTATTCATACGGGCATGTGTCAAGAATGAGATATAAGACAACTTCAATTAAATGAAGACCAAAACATTATTAGCAACAGTGAATCAGCAGAACAGAGTTTTAATTGCTGTCAGTTATTAAAAAGAACTAATATAATGTAGATTCACATTATTCGACCTTTATATAGCTTGACAGATCTCATTCATTTTCTGTCTTGGGGAAATGGTATGGATGCATCCTCAAAAATCCTAACAAACAATTAGTCCCTGCAACCTAACCTCTTGCTGCTTTTCCCCTTGCAAATGTCAGAGACATATGTCAGAAACAACTTTTTAAATTTCTGCTATTTCTTAAATAAATACTCCTTAGAATACCATATATTACAGAATTTACAATATCCCAACCAGAAAAAGTGGTATGTGTTTGTAAAGAGAACACAAAGTTTGTCTCTGCTGTCTGCAGTTGAATACCATTGTGCCCATTTACTTACATTATGAAGAGCAATACGCATATCATTGATGCCAGGACCAAAAATGGAAATATCTAGAGAAAAATGGCTGAAGGAGCACACGAACAATGTCTCTCATAGATATACAGGGCACAGGCAGCTGGTCCGGAGCCCCACTTAATCTGGCCACAGATTCAAAGTTTGTTTGCCCATGGTCCTGCCCAAAACTGGGTGTCATGTGAAAGCAGAATTTGTTCATTTCCATTTACGCGGCAGGACTGTATCTAAGGAAGCAGATGTAGAGGAGAGAGAAGGATATCCAGACTGTATCACTACTCAGGAGTGCATCACTATAAGAAGTAACTGCAATGCCAGACAAACAAGCTGTTGGGCAGTATAGCAATTTCATCTCTGAACTAAAATTGAAATTCCTAAGAGCTCATTAAAAATTTCCTATCTTGAGACTTTTAGCAAGAGGCAGACTAGTTTCCTTCTTACCAACTGGTACTGTTTGATTAGTGACAGTCCATGCTTGCCTTTGAGGAGTTCCACACATACCGTGAAAACATTAAGGAACCCTCATGAAAAGAGTGTAGCTTGTTTACCATTTTATTTCTCTCCCTTGATCCCACAGAATCCGAATGTTAAATAAATATCTCCCGGTAACATTTGTTCCTTGAGCATCAAAACGTTGTGTATGCAATCATTATTTGAAGATGTGGGGAAAATAGTCATTATTGCATGAAGAATCTCTGATAATTTTCAGTCTTTTTTTTTCAGTCCATCACAACAAAACCACAAACATTTTCAGATGCAGAACTGTGTTTTTCAGTTCTGAATCAAATAAATCTAATATCCGAACTCCTGGAAAGGGAAAGTCTTAATAACTCAGTAGTACTATTGAAATAGGTAGGGTCGGCACTTTAGCATTGGCGTCACTCAACAGTGTTTCCTAAAAGGCTTCACTTGCACAGCATAATCCTGGGGACATATTAATATAAAAGTTACACTGATATTTGCATTGTTTGTCTGATATTATATTAATACAGTCAGTGAATAGGAAGTTTAGCTAAGAGTGACAAATGCTGTACTTGAGGATTTAAAATAAAGGGTGGAAAATAAAAGCCTGGTACTGAAACCATTGCTGTTTACACATGAAAAACGAGTATTTGAGTTTCAGGTGATCTGAGGCCACATGTACCTCATACTATATGCTTGATGATGGGCCATCAAATCTTTGAGTACCAAAATCCAAGCTGAAGGCTAAAATATCCTGAACAGATATAGTTTTAAAAAAATAAGTGTACTAAGGATGACAGCAGATGTGTCCTGGCCCTCTTTCTCTAGGGCACAGGCCAGGATAGGTCCTAAAACCCTGAGGATCAGCCTTGGTCAAAGATGTCTCTTCCGTCCAGCAGTTCATCTACAAGTCTAAAGTTCATGCAGGAGGCTGTTTCACAATAAGGGAATGCGTCTGTCTGCACCTGACCACACTCAGGTGCCTATGTAACCTGAGATAAGAACTTGGTATTTTGTAAAGAGGAACTCTGTGAGGAACTGGGAAGCAAATTTGACCACAGTCATGGAGGAAATCCTTGAAGAAATATTAACACAGCTCTCCAGTTCCTGGCAAATTGCCATTTTCTCTGTTGTGCTTAAAAAAAGATGGTGTGATTGTTAGCAACCAACTCCTAATTTAACCGTACACTATTAACATAAAATGTAAAAAGGGCAGCTTCCAGAACTAAGAACTCAACTACGAGAAACTGAAAGGTTGCATAAGCATTTAAGGAATAATGATGAAGGTCTTACTATACTTACAAGACATTTTGAGCTACCTAGGGTAGAGTTTTTGCAGAAAAAAGACAAAGGTTTTAGTCTACTGTGAAATCTGAAAATAATATTTATACCAGGAGAACACTGCTTTGTGTTGATTTCTAGCTCTAGTTGCAAACAAAGATATAAAAAAATAATCTTAATTCTTGAAATAAAAAAAAAGGTACTCACCTCCTCCCTGTTGACTTCCACAGAATTGATACATATAACAAAGACAATTGGAAGGAAACCCAGATCAAGAATGGTTTATGGTTGAACAATCAGTTAACTTTTTCCTTCTTTAGTGTATACTGATTAGTCAAAACATTCCCTTAAAAATACTCAGTAAAATAATTTTCATTTTTTCAGTATGTTCAATGCAAAACTGGAGTGCAAAATGTGCAAAAACTGCAGGCCTATTTCTGAAGCCAAATTGCAATGAAAATAAGAGAACCTATGAAAATTAATGAAAAATATACCCAGAAAACAAGTCAAATTTTACATCACAGTTGTGCATCTCACCTTCCCATGCTATTATTTATATCATTCTCACAGAATAGGATCTATATGGTGCACTGAAATGACTTCCACACCTGCTAGTCAGAAAATGAAAGGAAGCATTTTAAGAAGTCTATAGCAGCCTATCTATGCTTCTACAAAATTTAGTGTTAAAAAGGTTATTAATCTCGTTGATAAAGCATGTATTGATTTTGTCTGGGACAGCAGACCAACAGTGAGCTCTTTGGAAAACGTCACGCATTTTCATCACTGCTTACACATTTGGTGATGTATTAGAGTATATTCGTTCAGCAGGAATGAATCTTAAAAAATTTGATTTGCAAACTGCTGAATCACAGAATCATAGAATTACCAAGGCTGGAAAAGACCTTTAAGATCATCAAGTCCAGCCTGAATGCATTGGGTGATAAAAGACGTGTGCAGAAACCTTTTTGTCACCTAAATTAAAACAAAAATAAAAATTCCAATAGTAAATTAATATCCTAATAGTTTGTGTTGTTTAAAATTTATAAACAAGGTATATGCATGCAAGATGATTACACATGTAGATGTATGATCGAAGATGGAAATCTTTCCTAGACTCTAACATAAATCAAAGGGATTAGTGTAACCTGCATCTGCTCTGTAAAATATAACATATTTGCAGCTGTCATGGAAAAATGTAAAGACGAATCTGTGGATAAACAAGAAAAGATAGAATTAGTTATTACAGTTTCAGTCTGAGTTGACAGAAATTGTATCTCCTAAAGATTCCATAAAGCAGATTTTAATAAGTAGTATGGAAAATTACATTTCAGTGTATTCTGTTATGATTTATTATCTCTAATGCTAGTTTATGTAGCACATGCAATGCTCCAGCTTATACTTGATAAAAACTCTAGTCAGGAACCAGCATTAGAGATACATTGCATGTGATACATAAACTAGCACAAGGCCTGCAAATTTTCAGTTTCACACAGATATTAAATAGATTCTTAGATAAATTAAAACAGTGCAAAATTGTAATTTTGCAGGCTTTGTGCATTAAACCTCTGCTTGCCCTTTATAAATACTTTATGTGCTGAAGAAAACGTAGGAAAACAATACAGGAATTTGATTAATGTTCTTGGAATGAGTTAAACTTACAATTAGTCATTGCTTTTACTATCATAGAGTCCCCAGCTCTTTATGCATGATCCTTTCTCTAAGAAAAAAATGTAAAATATATAATGAACTCTGATACCAAACTGGTTGCCTCTATGGTCCATCAAATAAAAAAGAAAGAAAAATGTTGCAATATGTTTATATCCAATTAGTTGTAAAAGGAACATTGATTTGTCTCTGTGATCAAATAGTGAATTTATGTCTTAGGAAATGCATTGATACTCCTGACTATCCATAGCATTCTGTTGCACTAGGTAAAGCCTTTGCTTTGCCTATTACTGGTTTCGACAGGCAAAATGTAAGCCTCAGAAAGAAGTGTAACATGATCAGGAGGAGGAAATTAATAGCTGAATAAACTGAATTTAATGTCACAGTATGGTACTATAAGAACAAATCTATTTTTATTCAAAGGCCCTACCTTCTGAAATTAATCCTGTTGTCTTTACAGTGGCCTTTAAATAGCATAGAAAATAATTCCAGCAACCCTTCCATGGGCAGAGTTAAAAGTCAGTCAGCGTTTCCATTATAAACTTGTATTTTCTGGGGTTTATAACGTAGCTGTAAAACTCACTCCAGACTGGAACTTGGCATGAAAGTTCTTGCCATCAAGTATTGTATTTTTAATATGCTTACATAGGGAATACGCTTTGAAGTGAACTTGAAATATACTAAAAGGATTCTGGGACTACTTCTTTATACATTTAACTCAAGTGAAAAGACCCCATACCAAAACCTGAAAAATACTTGAAAACTGAAACCAATGTTTACAGGAGAGGAGGTATGAAAGCTGAAAACCTTCAATTTATGCAGCAAGTTCATGATAGTACAAGAAGGAGCAAAATTTTTAATGTGTCCTGTCTAACATTCACTCTAGAAAAAAGCAGCTGTTAGGAGTGTGAATCTGAGAAAGAGGATTGAAAATTAAAAGAAGGGAAAGCAGAAAAAAACCCCCACCTCTTTGTGAAAAGGTTCTTTCAGAATTTGTTCAAAGAGTTACTTATTTATTTTTTAAGTGGAATTGTCCTGCTTTGTTTGACAGGGTCACAAGACAAACTGGAACAACTTCTACCTTCACATTAGTGTAAATATACCTTTTTGATTATTACTGTTGTGTATGTGTCAATCTCTTGACTACATTATCTTTCTCTTCCTGAAATACTTGCTTCAAAATTTTTATTCTGTGTTCGATGATTCATATGTTCTCAGTGTAGAAATATTTTCTGATTGAATGTTTAATGAAGAACCAAGAGGTCTGGCATGCCCTTTAACTTTTCAATTTGTGTTGATGAAAGGATATCATTGGACAGCAAATGTTCTTCTGAGCTTGCAGAAAATTCGGTGATTTCAGAAACTGTCTTGTTCCTCACAAATCAATCCCAAGTCCTGTCAACACTTCCCAGCCAGAAGCAATTCAAGAATAGCAAACGGAATATGCCACTTACCCATGTGTATGAGATCGATTTGTTTCCCTGTTACCTAGCTGATGGGAGATACAAAGTATGGGTCAATCGCCCGCTTACAAGACTCTTAGTTAGTCGTAAAATGGATTAGACAAGATTTGTGAAAATGTCTACTAATATTTTAAAAAATTGGCATATAATTACATCTGACTTGTAGATGAAAAACATAATATGATACAGTTCATTATGGTTTAGTTTATACTATAAGGAAACATGGAAAATTTGTTCTCCAAAAAGGAATTTGAAATTAAGATGCTGAACCAAAACCTAAAATCCAAGATCCTTGAAGCTTGCATATTAGTTTAGAAACCCTACTTTAAAACTAAGTTTAAAGAAGAGGATTTTTAATAATTCTAATAATAAAGATTACTATTTCCTTTTTCATGGCTTCTTCTTTTTATGGCCATTCAATGTCTTCGTAAGTGTGAGTCCTCTCTCATAAATAAAAAAATGTCACTGGTTTCCTGACTTATTTTGAGCCAGTTCTCACAACAGGTCATTTGATAATTATATTGTATGGATCCATACTAATCTATGCAAATTAAGGGTTATGATTTTTCTTAATTGAACTTCGTTGCACACATCTTTCATATTTAAGGACACTAAAACCAAAACAACTGTAAGCCCATTAAAACCATTTATTTTAAATAAGGGACATTTGAGTTTTAAGAGAAGTGTTAATTGCTTCTTCTGATAACAAAACGCCTGCTTATTTTTATAATAAAATCTGATAGGTTCATAATTTTCATATCAGGGCACCCAGATGAATGATTTCATAATAAAATTGCACTGATATAATACGTAAATGTCAATCATAGCTTTAAATCAAACACTAATGAAAAAATTATAATATGTTGCACAAATTTATAGTATTTTTCCTATCAAATAATTAGAGGGGTGAGTAGTTAAAGTGTTGCTGCAATTAAAGGAAAAGTAAGACTTCACTATGAAAATATTCTTATCATTTGGAAAAAAGAAGTAAGAACAAAGAGCTTAAATCACCTACATTACTGTCTTTCACAAAAAATTGAGCAGATGTTAGCTCATTCTGGAGTCAAGCTACCATTAACCATTCACAGGACTATTATTCATATTCCACAAATTATGTACAGAAAATTAAATAATTTTTTAACAGCACTACTTACACCACAATTATGTTGCTTTTTAGTAGGTACATCAAAGGTTTATGTTAAAAAAACGTTCAAATTAATGTTTCAATTCAAGGATAAAATAAGTCATGATGTATCTAATCACTGTCATAGAATGTGTATTACAATATGTTCATGCTGTGGAGAAACAGCAAGCTGTAGTTGTCTTGCATGAAGCCAGCAGAAAAAATTTTTGCCATGAATTTTACAGACTGCAGGAATTAAAAAATTTAGCATTAAAAATAAACATCATTGAGTTGAGTTCTATGGAGATGTTACTTATTTGAAAATGGTGATGATCTCTAAAATAATATTTCAAAATTATGAGAAGAGCCAGGGAATACAAAATGATCACCACATTAGTTCTGTTAGAAAAGTATTTATGGTGCTGAAGGAAATAAGAAAGGTAAGATCTTCAATGTCAGCAAAATTGTAAACGAAAATGTATCTTTGCAGTTTTGAATTTTTGAATTTTGATGCCTGCCTTTATCTAAATGTGTTTTAATCTCCTCACCAATGGCTGATATTTGTGAAGGTAAAAGTATTCTGATATGATCACATTTGCAGGCCAAAACAGATACCTATACCTCATAAGACATTCATCTAAATGCTGGAGAATCAGTCTGAAGTGAACTTGAAAATTTTAAGCACTCAAAAGATTTTCCTCCAATACAGAAAAATAAAGTTACTGCAAAAAAATTTTCTTTTCTTGTTTCATTTTCCAGTTCATACAATTCACTAATAATAAAATGGCTACCTAATGATTCCTTGTTAGCCAGGAATTAGCTAAAACATTAACCATAAACCCAATACACAAGATATTAAATGGTAAAGCAAAATAAATTAATATTGTGGTAAATTAAAGATAAAATGTAAATTTCCTACATCATATGACTAAGTTCTACAGTTTCTAAAATACTGTAATAGTGCAAAGAGTAACACAGCTTATTATAATTTGATTTGGGAGTCCATTTAATTCATGCTGGAACAGAACCTGAATGAATCTTGAGTGCACGGTCAGATTTTATTGGCCAGTGGCATTTTGACCGTTCCATATAACTCTGCACTGTATTTTCTGAAACAATTAGCTGTTGCTAGTCATGAAAGTTTTAAATAATGTATTTAAAAAGTTATTGAAATTTTCTTACAACATCAACATTAGAAGATGCCTACATTTTAAAAAAAGAAGAAGAAGAAGAAGAAAGGCAAAAAACCCAAGGCCTTTTAATAAAAAAACAGGAAACTGAAGTTCATGTTAGGATTTTAAGATACCTCTTAACGTAAAAACAGAAATACTGTTATCATGACAACACAGATAAGTTTTCTGCTTTGTAGAAACCAGACTTACTTTTAGGTGGTACCAATCAAGTCTATGCGGTGAGGCCAACTTCATAGAACAACAGAAAAACTGGGAATGGGATTTTGTGACCCATTTGTCTGAAGTGAACCTATCCCATATTTCATCCGAGCAGAGTGCCTAACTGTAAGAAATGTTCAAACTTTAATTCTCCTTGGCTTGCCAAAAGGGGATTATGAGCTGAAGTCAGTGTTGCAAGAAATGTCACCTGCCCTTCTGAAAGACTAACAATAAATCAAAGAAGGCCTTTTGTTCAGCTCAAAATAAAAAAAACCTGTCCCATAGTTGTTATTCTTTATTTAACAAGCTAAGTAAATAATGTATAAAATATTTCACTGTCATTATTTTATTTTAATTTCTGCTCGATTAGCTTGTAAGAAAAGGAAATGTAATGAACTGTTTTTCGGTTTGTGCTCTCAATGAAAAGGGCAGGAAAGCTGGCTAAAGGAAACTAAGTGATAATTGATGAGGTTGTATCTAGTCTATTTTGACAGGTTGTAGCTTAGTGTAGGAGTTTTTCAAAGGGATTAGGTTTTGGTTATATCTTTAGACATTTTGCTCCAAAACAACCACAAAGAAAGAAAAAGTAGCAGAGCAGAACTAGAAAAAATAAACATTATCAGATCCCATATTAATGCACTATGTTTTAAACTAATGGAAGCAAGCCTATGAAACAAGTACAGTGGGGATGGTTTGAGTCTGCTTATTTGCTCCTCTCTTGTTTTAATCATCTCTCAAGAGACATGAGCAATAAATACTGCCTGTGATAAGAACATTTTATCACACCGTTGAAAGAAAGTTATCTTCTCCTGGGACACTCCCTGCCTTGTGGGTCTTTATGAGTATGATGATAATGTCACTTCTTCTAGCAAAATTACAATTAATTTTATATAGTTTTTTGTTATTCCAAAAAGACCAGGGAGACTAAGATTTACATGATAATATATTTGCAAAAACTGTTTTCTCTGCTTCCTCTAACACTAACATTGAGGGAACATTTTGATGTCACAAACTATAGAAGCAATAAAATTCACAGGTCAGAAAAAATACACTTTATAATTTATGCTGTAATACTAATGTACAATGTGTGCCTGAAGGTTTCAATTCAGAAAATCAGTCTTATTTAGAAAAGCCAGTCCAGCAAGTGCTTAAGTTTTTCTGAACACAATCAGGCTAATGTTCATGCTTATAGGCTTGCCTGGGCTGGAGAGAGCAGTCAAGTCTTCAGCATAATAGGCCAGGTGGTGCATTTCACATTGACTTGCCCTTTCTTTTAATAGATTTACTACAAAGCCTAGCAGAATTGGAAAGCAGTTTTTGTTGGAAATTTTCCTCCTTTTTTCTTCCTTTTGATGTTTTAAAGGCTTGATTCAAAGCTTGTTGAAGTCAATGGGAACATACAGTAAGTTATCGGGTAAGTTTTGGAAATGTTAAATGTCTTTGACTCTTGCAGCATTTGGGCATCATCAGTATCTCTGAAAACTATTCAGATCAATGCCGGCATGATCCTTGAATATTAGAGTCGCTGTTTGCAATAATTAATGCAAGCACCTATTAACAACCGTTTATTTATTTAGAAACACTCCAGCATACATCAAATGCACCCCTGGTAACATGCAATGCAGGGGTTCAAGGAATATCTCCTCTACCCGTGAGCTGTAACAGCCCAGGTTGGGGAATGGCCAAGTTGTGAGCCCTCCTTGCAGGCTGTGAGCATTCCCAGCGTGCCTCACAAGCCTCCGCACTCCCCAGCCCTCTTTAATCTTCTTTCACCTCAGGCTCCAGATGTGGGAGGCAGCACCGTGATGGGAGTTCAAAGCGGCAGCCCACAGAACGGGTTCATCCAGGCTCTTCAACAGGGAGGCCCTGGCTGGCAGACCCCCTTCCCCATCTGCAGCACAGCGCAGCCCCGTCTCCTCCACAGGCTGCCTTGATGGGCCAGGTGCAGCTGGCAGGCAGATTTTGAGCCCTACCAACAAGCTGCATCTGGTAGAGGAGACAGTGGAAAGCCTGGGGGATCAAAGGATACAAGGTGTGGCAACAGTTCCTGGCTATGAGCCTTGCCTGCTGCAGCTGCTTGCTGCCAGGAGGCAAACCAGGCTGTGCAGATCCTAGGTGTGTTTGGTTTTGGGGAAACAGGAGTCTTCAGTGCTCTGTGGCCAGGATCCTGTACACACCAGGGGTAAAGACCTAGCAGTAGCAAAAGGAGGCAATGTCAGGACATGGGTTGTGAGCTAGGGAGGTAGATGGCATCTGTCAGAGGAAAAGCTCAGGGACTGCAGCCCTGCCTCTCTGCTTGCATGGTGGGGTAGGAAGTGCATTGCAATGTGGTTGGATTTGGACATTCAGCCAGTATAGACGCTAGAGATAGGAAATACACAAAAGAGGCTTAAAAATCTAAGCCAATGGCCTGCTCACTACTTGAGTTATATTTTATGTTCCTGAGGGGAACATTAATGTATTACTGTTTCCTTGACAGCACATATCACATTACTTTATTTAGTCTTTGTTTTCAGTAAACATAGCTACTCTTGTTTTAAAAGCAAGGTAAATCTCAGAAAGTTGTATCTTTTTCAGGTAAGAAAGTTCAATATGTGCTGGCAACATCATAAGAAATTGATTTTGCCGTCTATTGATGCTCTAATTCCTCCAAAACCCACAGTTTGCAAAGCACAATAATGAATGTACTGGAAATTTTAAAAAGGTGGAATTAAATATTTTTTCTAGCAAACAAAGTTGGCTTGAATGGAAATTTTTTTGCTCTATTTTTTCTTCCTCAGGCTGTCTAAATGTTGAAGAAAGGTAAAAATCATGCCATACAACATTTAAAAGCTCAAAACCACCTCAGCTTTGTAAATAAATACATACATACATACAAGTTTTGTAGTGCTAAAGTACACAGAAGATTCATGTATCAGGATGAAAAGGTGAAGATTTTTTAAATTGGGTCTTTTCCGAGGCAATACATTTCTTTTATTTCCCATTCATTTTTTTTTTTATTTTTTTTTTTAGTAAATGCTATTACTTTGAAGCTCCCTTGGCATTTTGCAAGCTATAAAAAAGGCAAACAATGTTCTTTTCTGTAAATTGCTCCTGTCTAGCCCTCGGTATGGTTGCTTAAAAGGAATATGTAACTACTTCCATTCTGCTTCTTTTCAGTTTGATAATTGTTACATTTGCAGGCAAATAAAGTCACAAATTTCCATAAAGGCACATGCTACAGAAGCATGCTTCAGATGTTTTCCCTTCATTTCATACTTAAACCTTTTGTTTCTAGAAAAACATGAGACACTCTCTCAGACTCAAGACAAAGCTAAAATGAACCTTCCTCTGACTTTGACAAGCTTAGCAACATGTTTTTCTTTGATTAATCACAGTAATCACTTAATATTAAGGCTACTGATTTTTTTTAGGTGGTATCTTAGAAATTGACACCTCTTCTATTGTTAATAATATTTCTGGTTTTTAACATAAAGTAGACTGATCCAAAACTAAGCATATTTATTCTTTTTCAAGGAAGATGTTTCAAAATGTTAAGATTTGAATGAGTCAGGATAAATGCTTGCTTTCTGCAGGCAATGTGGCAAGTACAGTTAGTTTTCCAAAGGAGTCCTTATAAGTTGTAGGACAACTTATCTTATGAGAAACCACTTAACTATCTGGCATCATAGTTTTCTCAGTGAGAAAACTCCAGACTAGCCATCTTTCTCTTCATGTAACAGGCACTTAAGCTTTCTTATTTCAAAAACAAACACCTAGGCTAATCATTTGCCCCTCACTGCAGGTTACATTTTTACTGACTCTGTGTTCCTGGGGGTAAGGCACCTAACCAGCTTTTTTACATCTCTTCCTCCCTTTGTAGAAATGTATACAATTTCCCATTTTATTCCCTTGAAAACAAACTTCATTTAAAAATGTACATCCCATGGAACTGCCTACACTTGCAGCTTTTGTGTTTCTGCAAAAACCAATTACAAGTAAAAGGCAAAATAGAAAATTTTGTGCAGTGTTCTCAGCTTTTGCAGAGTTCTAGTAAATATGTAGCTGTCACCTAGCAACTTCATATTCTCTCTTTTTGGTATTGGAATGTCAATATGTGGAAAATGGTAAACTATCAGCCAGCTCCCCTTGAAATAGTACTTCAGGAAATCCCTCATGAAACTGACTTACTTCTTTCTTCAGGAAAATAACCCCCAAAATAACTTTGCTCTAATAACGTAATGTTTTTCAGCTGGTGTTTCAGGTGAGCTTGCGTGTCTCAGTTCTCTACTCCTGAAGGGCTTTTCCACAGCATAGGGTTCATTGGGACCCAGCTTCAGAAAAGCATTTAAGGAGTGCTGAGGCACAATTATACAATGTGTGTTAACACCAGCATGTCTTGAAATATTTTATAATCTAAAGCACATATATGTATATATGCACTTAAAAATACAATTCAAAGTATAATTTCAGTAATCCTAGCAACTCACTATTCTTCCCAACTGAAGACCTCCAGTCCTGTTCTTCCTGTCTAATCAAGTAGTTATAGTCTGTCAGAATCTGCTTTTGGGTATAAACCTCCATCACTACTGAATGATTATTTGATTATTCTAAATGCTTCATGTCTTTCTAAGTACAATCTATTATTTTAGCAATCTAAGACCCGACTCAAATGACATTGATGTTTACTTCCTGGGAGTGGTTATTTCTGAGCTTGAATTTTAGCTGCTGCAAGATACTTTCTGGGTTTTAGTATTTAAGGTTTGAAACTTTTTATTGTCAGTGCTACTGATAGAGTTTGCCTATAAAATACCAGGATCTTTATAACTTTCTTAGAGAGATGATAATTCTAAGGAATTTCCCTTGTGTTAGAATTCAAACCATCGCCTTTTATTGCCTGGCCCTGTAAGAATAATCATATAGTTTACTGATTCTTCAGCATTTACTAATCCTTATGAGTTCATGACAACCTAAAATGTGCAAGTACAGGGAAATATGCCAGTTCCTGCCTGAATGAGTGTATGGTTTGCACAAAAGATTTGATAAGGACAGACTGGCAAGAACAAGGGAAATAATTAAGAATATTTTTTAGGTTATTAGTAGAAGATACAGAGGTGTTTAATTTTTTTAAATATGTCATGTTTTTAAGAAGGTATTTGAGAGAACAGAAGGAGGTAAGAGGTTGCACTTATTAATGCACTGCACCTCTGTATGAAATTCAGGATAAGAAAGAACAAAATTTCTTTGAAAATCTGTGAAGTGTTTGAGAGTGGTTGAAGTCTTGAGTCAGTCGGAAACAAGATAGCCTTTCCATGTTCAATGAGGGGAAATAGTTAAGATAGCTATGAGAATCATTGAGAGTGAAATTGAGTAGTTTTAAGCTCAACATGATAAAGGAAAGAGAGCCAGTGGGAGATGCTGGCACACTAATAAAATGGTCAGGGTAATAAGTTAGGAAAACAATCTTTGCAGCAGTTTCCTGCAAAACCAAAAGAGCCTTCTAGTTTATGGGGGAGTATCAGCACAGGGTAGAGGGACTATATTATATCATAGCCATTCGAATTAACCTACCCTTAAGAATTAATACATTAGACCTAGGAGAGTGACACTATTTTACAGAGTGCATGATACCTTATTAAGCAATATGGGTTAGAAAGGCAATTCTCAAATCCTACTGTTGGAAGTTAATTTCTGTGCATGTTTCTTCTTTCAGGTGTCATTTAATAAGACATGAGCTGCTTGGCACAATATAGGTATATTTTATGAATATGCAAAGGTGAGGAACTCTTAACCATGCTATCATACAATACTGTACAGAAGGGGTACCTCTACACCTTTTAACTCAATCTGTTTTATCCCTGCCAGAATTGTATGATCAAGAGTTAACTTTAATGGTGAGTTAACATAGAACATAATTCTACCTAGCTGTATTTCTTACTGCCAGATTTTTTAGGAGGATTCACTCTTGGATCATAATTGAAAGTTAACTTCCAATATAGGAAATAAAAATTTTGTCGGATTCCTTTATATAAAAAAATAGTAAGCTTACACAAAATATTTGCTGTTTTTATTTCAGGTTTTTGGAATCTGAAAAATATCCAGGGCACAGAAGGCAATTCATATGGACCTTTTGAATCAGGAATATCTAACCAGCCTCTTCCATCTTGTAGAATCTGGTGGTGAGATAATGTTAGCAAGATGTCTGGCATTGTGTTCTTGCTGTTAAACACCACATTTATATGAAAGAGAGAGTTCACATTGCTCGGGAGTATTACCATGAACTGCTTGAATGCTCAAAGCCTGTTTCTGTCAAGCACATTTGCAATATAGGAATACATACCTGGTAAAATGAGTACAGACTTTTCTAAACTACACAGGAATGGCTTCCTTAATCTGGGCTTCTGAAAACTTTATTAAAGATTTTAGGGAGAGAAGACAACTTTAAAGTGGAAAATGAAGTCCTGAAATATGGTCCTATAGTTTATATTAATTTGGTCTCATGAAATACAGGTCATAAAATTATGTGTTGAATATATCCTTTGGCTGATGGTAAAATATAGATCTGTAATCACATTTCACCTCCACAGTCTCCTTTCTGGGACACCTCACCTATCTATAGACCTGTGACATTGATTTCCAATCTGAACATCAGTATACATTTGGAGCTTTTTTAGTTAATTTACATTTCAGGAAGCATTACAATAATCTCTTGAACATGCTCATTTCAATCAAAAAGTTTCTTTTAAATGTTAATTATGTCAAGAAACTAGTGAGGCTACATTCTTGGTGACTAACAGACTATCTTCCTGTCTCTTAGTGAAAATGATCTATTGCAAATGATCTGTGATTGATGCTAGGCTTTTCTGGGGGTTTTTTAGGTGCTTTTTACATTACTACAGTATTGTGTTCATTTGATATTCTATTTTCTTAGATTATTTTCATCAGACTTCCAGATGCATTTACAGTGTCTGATAAGATCCTGCACATGGTATTTAACTTGGAGATATGTTTAATTCTTTTTCAAGGAGTAATTTGTGCAACTGATGATACCATAGACTGAATTTTTGAAAGCTTTATTGCAGACATTTTAAAAGATATATTTTTGTCTCCTGGGAAAAATGTGGTTCTGCTTCAAGTTTCTTGCTCATTTGTTTTATTTTTTTCACTTTATTTTTGCATAATTTTTGTTTGTTTAGTTTCCAACTTTCAGGTACTGATTATTGCACAGATATTAGTCCATTCTGAAGGGAACGGATTATTCCTCAGGGACTGAAGATAGTGTAAAAATGAGGAAAGGATTTGGGCTGGCTAGAGTTCTCATAAATGGCGAAAGATCACTTTGTTTCAAAGTTCTTTCTAATATGTGGTAGGACAGTTGAGCATCACTGTTTATGTGAGTATGCAATTGTTACTAGCCAAAACCCAGCCATATTAGGAGAGAGAACTGCAAAAGATCTAGGATTTAAGATTTTAGTTAAAAACTCAAGAATTTTACAGTAAGTTCCAGCAAGCAAAGGAGAATCATTATATAAAGAAGAATCAGGTAAGTCTACCAAATGTTCTGAAGAAGTTCTCTGTGCAAGATGATTGTCATAATACTTACACAGCAGGCTGATTTAATATTTGAACTTCAACATTTTAGTCAATGTGTGCAGAAAGAAACTAAATGAGGAAGAAGGATATGCTGGTCTCATAATTTCGTTCTTATCCAGAAGAAATGTCTTTTGCAAGCAAACACTCAAGTCTCTGAGATTGTGTCTAGATCAAGAAGTAGTGTGGAGCTACCGGGGTGGATTTTCAGGGTGAAACAGTTGCTGCTTGATATCCTGATGTCCACATTATCCTATCTCCATTCATTTTTTTGTTCTGTTAAGAAGTCACCCAAACAGTTTTTCCTTCTTGTGAGAATATGCTCAATTTTTCTACTCTCAAAGCTTTACAAAATAGAGAGACTTCATTTTTTTCCCCTGGATTTTTCCCAATAAATTATACATCTGGTAAATAGGTTTAAGTGTAGCACTGTGTCCAGTGTGCAAGGTTATAGAATGGTGAAAAGGATATTGGAACAATTAACCAAACCATTTATGTTCTATAGGAGATAAGAAATATTCAAGTTTTTCAAACACATTGCCTGTGTTTTGTACAGGAATGCCCCAAAAGACCCAGTAGGTCTTTCACTGTAATTAACACAAAGTGTGGAAGCATGTCAGACAGGAATCAAGGGAATTCTGTGACAAGCTAAAGTATCATTCAGGAGGCCAAGATGTCTTAGTAAAATTAAGATATCAAGGATGCATCAGTAAGCATAGTGAGTGATTCTTGCAGCTTCTGTAGTTCTGTATAGTAGGAAATCTTAACATACACTTCAACATAAGCAATTAGAGAAACTGGAATATATGACAAACCTTTAGAGCAGGAATGATATTGTAGGCTACTTCATAACCAAAAGAAAAACAGATAGTTGGATTTATACCTCATATATAGAATCATAGAATCATCAAGGTTGGAAAAGACCTTCAAGATCATTAAGTCCAACTGTCCACCCTACAACCCCTAACCACTAAACCGTCTCCTGAAGCACCACATCTACCCATTTTTTGAACACCTCCAGGGATGATGCCTCCACCACCTCCCTGGGTAGCCTGTTCTAATGCCTCACCACTTTTTCTGTGAAGAAATTTTTCCTAATATCCAACCTGCACCTCCCCTGGTGCAACTTGACCTCATTTCCTCTTGTCCTATTGCTATTCACTAGGGAGAAGAGGCTAAAACTCACCTCACCACAACCTCCTTTCTGGTAGTTGGAGAGAGCAATGAGGTCTCCCCTCAGCCTCCTCTTCTCCAGGCTGAACAACCCCAGCTGCCCTCAGCCTCTCCTTGTAAGTTCTGTTCGCCAGATCCTTAATCAGCCTAGCTGCCCTTCTCTGCACCCTCTCCAGCACCTCAATGTCCTTACTATACTGTAGTGCTCAAAACTGCACACAGTACTTGAGGTGTGGCCTCACCAAGGCCAAGCAGAGGGGCAGGATCACCTCCTTGGTGCTGCTGGTCACACTATTCCTGATGTAGACCAGGATGCTGTCAACCTTCTTGGTCACCTGGGCACACTGCCAGGTCATGTTCAGTTGGCTGTTAATCAACACCCACATCGATCAAGCCTGTCCAGATCCCTCTGCAAAGCCTCCCTACCCTCTATCAGATCGACACTCCCACTCAAAGTAGTGTCATCTGCAAACTTACTGAGGGTGCACTCTATCCCCTCATCCAAGTCATCAATAAAGATGTTAAACATGAGCAGCCCCAGCACTGAAATTTAAAGTGTTCTTTGTGTAGAAGTCTTCTGACTTGTATCATAGCAACTATTAATAAACTTTGTAAACTTAATAAAATCAACCAAACAGTTGTGTATACACCCAGTGAATTGTCAAATGGTGCTGCTGAAATGATTTTGTGGTCTTCAAATGCTGTGAGCACAGTTGGTGTAATTTTTGAAAAATTAAATATAATCAACAACAAATGATCTCTGCCCAAACCAGATCCAGGGCCCTGATTTGTCATTCAAATTACTGATTCGTGGCTTTTAGGCATCTGAATTTTGCATTTCACAATCTTAGTCACTAGACTGGAGGCATGAACAAATCTTATAATAACCATAACACTTTAAAAGCATCAAAGGGTGGTAAGCAAATGGATGACCCTCTGAAAGACAAGCTTCAGAGTGAGTTTCTTTCACTTAACCTGTGTTATAAGTGTGAGGATTTTTAGTTCTCAGTTATTACCTGGACTTAAGTTACCTGGGATCATTTTTCATTTACTATCAGGTAGGAGCATGCACACAAAAATGACAGCAGCTGACATGAGTTAATGTTCACACTGCTGTAGCTAAGGGTAACTTGTTAGTCTACCTATTCATTAATCATAGCAGAAAAATGTACCTGAGTTCCTGAAGGCACTGAACCAAGGCTATCTTTCAATACTCCTCCCAGTTTTGCACTTTAACATTACATACCAAACTGCTGAAGACACAACATTAAAAAAAAATATATATATAGAAAAGATAATTACTTCTGTCTATTGAAACCACTCAGCTTCAACATTGAAGCTCTTTCTCTCAGCACCTTTGTAAATCTACTTAAGAAAGGCACTCAGCTGCCACAGACAACCCAGGATGCTACAGTAGCACAGTGATTGAAGATACAGCATTGCCAGCATCATCATGTAGTTCTTTACTTATTGGCATCTACTAGCATAGCTAGATGAGCTCAGCTTCAGTTGGTGGAATCTTCTTAGGGACATAAATTTTTGGTCAGATAACCTTATATACTTAGATATGCTTGTGAATACGTTGGCAAAAACACATTCAGAATCACAGAAACAGATAACATAGCACAGTGCCATGCTCTTTGGAACAAGGCTGGTTTTGCTCAATAGGATGGTGATGGATGTGTAGAAGACCTTCTCTCCTGCATAAGTTGGCATAAAATTCAAAGCATCTCACAACTATCACTGCTGGTATGGAGATTGTTTTCTCAAAATTAATTTTCACTCAGGTTTGGTACTCAGTGACAGTGAGGAGAGTTGGCTGCCAATAGCCCTTGCCCAGACTCTCGCTCACATAGGGGTATTTAAAGCCCTTCTGACAAAGCATGTACTTTCAGTGTATTTTCACTGTCAGCAGAGGTAGGAAAAAAAAAGCAAAATCGATTCTTTATAATTACGTGGGAGTTAGTCAAGTTTACTTACAGAAATTTTCAGTTCCTAAAACTAGCATAATTTGTTACTCCTTTGTAGACATTTCCTACCTTACAAGGGTGGTTTGTTCCTCTGAAGGCAAAGTGAGCTGTGCGGTGCTGTTCCAGATGTAAAGAATTGACAGCAGAAACAGCAACCACTGCCCTTGTGGAAGAACCAGGCAACCACACAATTAAGCCAAGATAAATGAGGCTATTTTGAAGACCTCTGCTAAAAAGGCATAAAAGAAACATAAATAAGATAACTATAACATAAATATGTTAAAATCACTAACAAACTGAATCAAAATCTGAAGAGTGGCCACATAAACAGATGTATTTTTTTGACTTTTAGACAGAAGTGCACAACAGCCTACAAAAACAGAAGCTAAATTTGATATTTTTTCAAACAAAACTGAAAGAACAAATACTCTCAGACCCATAGATCTTCTCCAATGTATTTGTTTCTCTGTTTTCATGTAATATTACATGTTTTCAGGTCTTTTTCAATGTCACTGATGACGGTATTTTTTAGATATTACCTTTAAGAAAAATAATGTGTGGAGTATTAACAGTGAAGTTTAATTAAAATCCTATGTATTACTTGTGTATTTTTAAGTAACCATTATCCCTTAGTATGTGCAGGAGAAAAAGCTGAGGAGGAAATTTCTTACTATTTCTACTGTATCCCAAAGCGATAAGCTGTGCAGTTATACGAATTTTTATCTAGATTGAAAGGACAGTATCAACCGATAACAAAAAATAAATTCCATGTCCCTCGCCTTCATCCCTTTGTGCACAGTAGTCTGTTCTCAGCCAAATGTGTCAATTTATAGCACATAGGGTCAGTTGTTGTTGGTGCCAGCAGTCTGCTTGCAGTTGGAGAACTGGAAGAACATCAGGGAGCAGATTCGAGCTTAGAGGCTCCTCCAGCCCAACTCGGCATTTTGCCACCCTCAGACTGGTGACAAGCATTTCTAAATCCTGACATTGGCTTCAGTTTACCCCTGCCATAAAATGTGAGCATCACGAAAAGGAGTCCATATGTATTTCACTGTTTCATAAGTCAAAGAGAAAAGAGGAAAAGCAGAAACATTAGCATTGATACAAAAGTTCCAAATGAGAGGATTTTTTAAGGCTTAAAGGACACTGAAGTGTACTTTTTTGTGTGCTTGGTTTTTTTTTAAAATGAGACTTCTAAGGTATTTGTTTATGTAATCCTAGCTCCATTCTCTGTTATAGTGATTTCCTGATGTGTTAAGGAAAAGAATCAGTTCAGCTTCGAACCAAATCATTACATTATCTGGGAATTTTATTTTTTTTTCTGCTTAAGGATATCTGTCTTAGTTACCTGCAGTTCAAAAATTCTTCTAGTATATGTGCTGATCTCAAAGACCAAATTAAACAACAGTACTGCCCTTTAAATAACATTCACTACTTCAATAGTACAAATGTGCAGATGACTATATATACTTTTCAATAAAATTCTTCCTCTATTGGCAGCAAAAACCCTTTCTTACACTTAAACTCTATTTGTTTTATTGCTTGTTAGCTTAACTTATAGAAGCTTGTACAGCACTTTTATTGCCTCATGGTTTTATTGTATTTTTTTAATTGTGATGTAATGTGCCAAATCCCTTGGCAAGGAGGAACTATATTATAGTTTTATAATGCATTTTTTTGAGAGGAAAAGTCTATGAGGAAAAAAAGATAAAAATTGGTGACTTACTAGGTCCAGCTACATGAGATTGAAGGATCTGAGCTCAACATTTCCATCCAAACTTCTCTTTTGCTTTTTGAATTAGAAGAGTCTACAGTAAAAGTTTTATTTTTATATGCAGCAGTTTCCTGAAGCATACATTGAAGGCGAATAGTCTTTCTAGTTTTGAATCAGAAGTCATTCTCATACTCAGAGAGCTGTAGCAATAGACAAAATGGGCCTTGCAGTATCTTTTGTAATTGCTTCAGATAGCTCAGATATGCTTTTCTGATTTTCCATTCTACGTTTTAAAGTTAGGAGACACCATACAGAAAGGCTGTGACCAAGAGCTAGATAAAATTTTGGATTTCTAGAGTAATCATAGCCTCTCTCTATGAATGAAGTAAAGGAATAAATGCAAATCCATGGATTACACTGACTTCATTATAAACTCTTTCTTTTATCTTCTAACACTGATTAACTTGAACAAAAATATTTTTGTATCTCTGTCAGTGGACAGAGATAGGCAGTTGTGCAACAGTGTAATTTTACCCAGACCACCTCCATATCACGTGCTCCTTTTGCCATTTTATTAAAGGTAATGAACCTGAATACACACTGACTAGTAGGGGAAAGAATATACCTTAACTTTATAGATTTTTTTTTTTACTTAGTCATCTGAAAGAACTGGTGTTTAGCCTCAATAAATGATAAATCTAATAATAAGTCTTCACCTCTCCTGCTGTGTACCTTCAGATACAATGATGCAGAGTCAGAAAAAGTAGGTTAAAACTCATTGTCAAGGAATGGTATTCCATAGATTTAGTATTGTTGCTGTTCTTTCTTTTTTTTTTTTTTTTTTCCCCAGTGGAAATTATTTTTCATCCAAAGCTGGATATTTGATAAGCCAACATGCCCTGGATAAAATAATGCTTATTCCCTCTTATATTTTAATTTTGTTTCACACTATGACTCCTCTTGTTCTGAAAACAGTAAGATATTTGGAGGAAGAAAATAACTGTTTTCTGTAAAATTTCACCAGCTTGTTTTCGAGTCTCCAAGGAATAGTATTACAGAAATTATTAAACAATAGACTATATTAAACAATATAAAAGACAATATGATTTCCAGATGCACTTTTTCTGTTTTGGACTGGAAATTGAAATTAAATCTGACTTTGCATTTTTTCTTTCAATGCTTGTAGTTCATCTGACAGTGTGTCCTGTCCCATTGAACACTTCAGTAAAACCCTGAGCTTTGAGTGGTACTATCTCCATCAGTGAGCACTGTGGCATGTCAGAGACTGATAAATAGTCTTGAAACTTTCATACTGTTGTATTCATGCTTTAATGGACTCATGCAGGAAGAAACATCTGAATGATATACTCTTAAGAACAGAGTCTGTGTATTGTGTTATACCATCACTACTGTGCCATGACCTTTTGTTTTATATGTAAAAAAACCTCAATCAAACATTCATCGTGTGAAGAGCAATTAGGATAATTAAGAATAGCTACAGAAGCTATTTTACAACTGAACTCCTTTTTGAGGCTATCTGCTATACACACGGGATGCTTTCAACATTCACTGACACTCACCACTTTGCATCCTAACTGAAAAAAGAAAATGTTACCAAATGCCCACATGCAATTTCTAAAAAGTTTTACAAATATGTTCTTATATCCATAGATATGCCTGTCCCAGTGAACATATTTATTGTCCTTGTTGTTCAGGCTCACCTTAAGCCACATGGTTGCTAAGTAGCTTGTGGCTTTTCCTAATCAACGGACAATGGAAAACTCATAATTCCCTTAGAGTATGCTGTAATTCAGCCTTCATCATCCAGGATAGATTTGGCAAAGCTATTTGTAGAAGAAATAAAAGTAATTTGATTCCTGCTATTTTGGAACTGCAACAGCCATCACCAGACAGAAACCTCTATTTTTCATCCAGAAGATAAAAGTAGGTCAAGCAGCCTTTTTTTCATGCAGGCAACTTTCAGTAGTTCAGACAGGGGTGAGGGTTTGGCTGACACTTGCTTCTCTCAAGCCTTTAAGCAAAAGCCAGATGAGTTTTGTTGACACTGTTTTTCTCACAGTCCTGTAATGCTTCCTCATTAATGAATACACTTGTTCCTTCTGCAGCAAAATGCATAATCTAGAAAAGCTCTCTATCCCAGTTGTGTTGTTGACATACCTATCTCTCTGGTAAAGTTCCAAGGGATTTGCATGATCAAGGTACCTAACAGTTTGGGATTTCATTCCAGGCTGTCTCACAGCTAAACAAATTGCTCAAGTTTTGTCACTGAGGTTGGGGTCAATGTACTACCAGCCTGCTTGCTGATCATTTAAAGGGCTCCATTTCATTGGGCTCCCTGAATGGCTGCTCTTGGCCAGGCACAGCTTTAAGAGACCTCCACTTGTATTCAGCTGCTAGTAGTGCTGCACTGCAGAGGAACAACCAGCAGTGGTTTTTGCTCTCCTATAATGCCTTTTGTCCAACTGATGAAAAAATATAATATTGCAAAATGTTGTGTGTTTTCTGGTTCTAGGCAAACCAGAAAATATTTATCTATTCAGCTATTTAGCTAATATTCAGCTATTTGGATTTCACTTTATTGTTGTTGTTTTTCTTGTAATTTCTTTATAAAGTATCAGTTAAAAGCCTAACAATTTTGCTTATTCTTCTTTGGAAATATTTGGAAACTGTTAAATTTTGCCCAAAATTTCTAATCTATTCCATTCTACAGGCAATGTGGTTTTATTTAAAAAGCCCAATTGTGTTGGAAATGTTATGAAATTCTGCTCAGTTGTCAAGATGTCAATCTCACATCACAAATGTGAGATCACAGTTTTACAGCATCCAGAATAAACAACCGACTCAGGCTAATGAGTTCCAAACCAAACTAACACTGAGCTTTAACACTGTAACTTTTTTTGGAAGAGTGAGATATAATAAGGAATAGCTGGATTGTATTACATTGCCAATACTGTATACTGAAATCCATAGCTACTGAAAGCTCTCCCATATGACAGTGTATTATAAATAAATCAGCAACTGTTTTTTGTTTGAAATTGTCTTTTGAAAAAGAGGAAAGAAAAAGCAGTGCAAAAGATTTTTTTCCCCTATTACATTTATTTGCATGTGACAAAATATCCTAAGGAAAAAAACACTGATTTTTTTTTTTTTCCTACTTGTTTATTTGATACACAAAACAGTTTTAAAAAATCCTACATCCATTTACTGTTGGGACATTTCCAGTCTTCTGTGATGTTGTTGGAAGTGGGGAAGTATAAAATGGAAGCTTCTGTACTAGCAGCTCTACTACTCGACACAGAAATAAAAGCCTTTTACAGGGAATCCATTTGTATTCACTCTGGATTTCAGAATTATTTCCATCCACTGACAGCTTTGGAATCTGTGTACTTGTAAATGCAAGATGTGCAGATGTGAGGAGAGCCTGCCAAGAGTCTGGAAAGTCAGCAGAAGCTGGTGTTGTCTGGTTTGATCAGGAAGGGTTTGACAGTCAGACAGTGAAAAGATCCATTTTCTGTGACAAGAAATATTTCCATATATAGAGCATTGATACGTGTGATCCTTATTCTTTTCGAAACTTGAATGCAAGTGTGCCCATGAGGATTTGTCTGTGTATTTTGAATGGAAAGAGACACTGTGGCCTGGAAGATTAGCAAAGAGGATGTCAAGGGAGCTGGAATAATAAATACATTGACGTTGGAATTATTACTTTGTTTCTTCATTCATATTCCACTTGGTATAAATGCAGTGACTTTTTAGCTATGAAAAGTAGGGAACTAATCTGTTCTGTTTGGAAAGGATTTAACATCATGGAGAAACATTGCTTCAGTTCAGCTCCAGGGATCTGTTAGTTTTGCAGTTGGTTCAGTTCAAATCCATAAGTACAGGAAACACTTGCCAAAAAGTCATTCAGAGTACATTTGTTAAGTAAGAAGTCTGAAAAGATGTATGTTACTTAAGATACTTAATGCCTAGTCTTTTTCTGTAGTCTTACAGGTAGGAACATTACTGATCTCAAGAGGTTAAAAGAATTCTTGCTTTCATTATCTGTTTAGTTACTGAATGTTCTTATCTGAAGATTTAGGTATTATTTTAGTTGTACCTGCATGTAAATGGATCTACCTATAAAACAGGTAAGTTTGAAAACAGGCCTGTTGTGTGGTTTTTTTTTACTCTCAATGGCATTTAGCATACATTTAAATGGCAAAGATGATAATATAATGAGAACAATATGGTCTATTGCCTTGTGACCTAATTTAAGTTAGCAAAGCACAGAGACTCTCGTTAGCCAGTAAAAGCAGGCAGCATTGCCACTGATATGCAAAACATCTGACAAGACCTATGTATGGCGAAAAGTTGTGTAGTTGGTATCACATAATGTTCCTTCTATGAAGCTCAGCTACTGAGTCTGTCCCTAGAAGAACAGCAAGTGGAAACTCTGAGGAAGGCAAAGGCTGGAGGCAGGTGTCTCCCGGCACCAAGACGAAGGTTCCTGCTATACCTGAATGTTTGGAGCTACTGAACAGGTTCACTGCCCTCTAAGTTGATGAGGAGATCAGTGTGCTTTTAAGAAGAGCATCTGAAGCAACAGACCCTGAGCCACAAAGAACACCAGGAGGAAGTGGCAACTGATGGTACTGGGGCAAAAGTACCTTTCCCAGTAGGATGACTGACCAGGTAATGGCTTTACACTAGGAGTTGTGTGGGAGGGAGACAGCTACTGGCAGCCCTGTGAGGGAGTGATGTACAGGATTGAAAAGAAAAGGGATTGAGAGGATGTGAACAAAAGGTAACACAAAATCAACAGAACAGGTCTTAAGTAGGATCACCTTAAACTTTTGCATGTAAGTAAGGAAGTACCTAAAAGGCACCATTCTGGGGAAACATCCAGACCCTTTCTAGGAAATCAGCATGCTGGAATTCCTCTCTAAAGTGCTTGAACACCAACACATGCATCATGAGGGGTAAACAAGATGAGTTAGAGATATGTGTACAGTTGCATGGCTACAGCCTTGTTGGGATCATGAAGACATGGTAGATCAGCTGGTGTCACTGAAGTGCTGTAGCTGAGGGATACAGGGTTTTTGAGAAGGATAGGCTGGGTAGAAAAAGAGATGTAGTTGCCCTTTATGTGAGATAGCAGCTGAAATGCCTGGAGCTTTTGGGATTAAAGAGCAGATCAATATAGGTGACATTTTAGTCGGTATCTACTATAGGCCATCTGACCAGGAGGAGAAAGTAGATGAGACCTTCTACAGGCGGTTAGAAGTAGCCTCACATTTGCAGATCCTAGTCCTCATGGGGAACTTTAATGATCCCAATATCTGCTGGAGGAAGAATACAGCAGGAATTAAACAATCTAGGAGGTTCCTGTAGGGTACTGATGATAACTTCCTGATTCAAGTGACAGAGGAACCAAAAAGAAGAGTTGATTTGCTGGACCTCACATGTACAAGTGAAAAAGAACTCATTGGGGATGTGAAGGTTCAAGGTAGCGTTGCCTGCAGTGACCATGAGATGGTGGAGTACAGGATGCTGAGACAAGGGAGCAGAGCAAAACACAAGATCACCAGGCTGGAATTCAGAAAAGCAGACTGGTCTATTCAGGAATAGCATAACATGTAAAATCTCCTTTCAGTGAAACTCTTCTGGTAGTTTTTGCAAAGTTTAAGTGATAAAGCAACTTATTTTTCATGCACTTTGACAAAAGCTTCCTTTCTTTGTGTGCTAGGTTTTTACAGTTTGTCCTATTTGAATCATAACCACTTTTGAACTAGGCTGGACTGTATTTCAGTGAAGATTTAGGAATAAATATTAGCAACTTCCAAATGGTTTAGCCCCAATAAAAACTAGAGTGATATACATTTTTCCCACATCTCAGGTAACCTATGATATAATTGATTACAGGCTCACACTCTACTACTCATCTTTTCCCACTTTTTTTCAGGTATATGTAATTTTTTAATTCATGCTTTTCTTTAATATGCATGAATTCCAATTTCAGTCTCCAGAAAATGAAAATAAATGTTGAGACATTTTTCCTTGTGTATAATGACAGTTAGGGTGGGCTGAGGAAGAATGTATGTGTATATAATCTTAAGACTTTCATGATTTTATATTACCAATACATTCTTACAACAGTGCTGCTGTACAGCTATAATATGCCATAACACTGATCGAAACACTGTTTTTTGTAACACTGTTTTGAAGATTAACTATGTAATATGTAAGATTTTTAAACAAAGGAATGCATAGTATAATCATTTAAATAATTGGGTTTTTTTGGTATTTAGGGGATGTGTGTATTTAGAGAATGAAATAAACATTCATATTTAATATTTTTTTGTAAAAGTGATGCTAAATAATATATGTAACATTAATAATATACATTTATAGAAGAATAAACATGTTAGTATGAAAACACTCCGACACTCCGTTTGATATCTAAATGGAGATTAGTTAGAACACCCAGGCTCTGCCTGCAGTGAGTAGATGAAATTACCTAAAGCCCATTTATGTTAGTAGACAGATTTTCAGTTAGTTCTTGATCATATAATCTAAAAAGTAGGCATTTAGTTCATACTGGCTATTTAGGTTTCTTTCCATCATAAGAGGAGAAAGTGAGTAGTTCCTCTGTTCTGAAGACTGATTCACAGAATCACAGAATCACAGAATCACAGAATGGTAGGAGTTGGAAAGTACCTCTGGAAATCATCTAGTCCAAGCCTCTGCCAGAGCACGATCCCCTAGAGCAGATTACACAGGAACACATCCAGGAGGGTTTTGAATGTCTCCAGGGATGGACACTCCACAACATCCCTGGGCAGCTTGTTCCAGTGCTCTCTTACCCTCAGACTAAAGACATATTTTCTCATATTCAGGTTAAATCTGCTGTGTACCAGTTTGTGGCCATTGCCCTTTGTTCTGTTGCTGGACACCACTGAGAAAAGTCTGACCCCATCCTCCTGACACCCGCCCTTCTTTGAGAGCAGAGGAAAGAGTAAGTGCAAAGAGGGAGACAGAGGCATGGAAAAAGCTATCCATCGATCTGAAGTTTCCTTTCTCCTGCTTTTTCAGGGTAAGATCCATATTTGAAACAGCAGTTACGCTAATGACAGCTGTCCTGTTTTAAGTCAGGATGAAGCTAATTTTCCTTTACTGATTTTTTTTTTTCCCTTCAGTAAGCCCTCTTTTAACTAGCAACAAGTGTTCCAGCTAGTGGACTGATAACACTGGAACGTTTATGTTTTGCTGAGACTCAAAGGTCAGTTTGTTCTACTCAGTGAATCTGCCACTGCAGATGCTACTGAGAGCAGGGGAGTTGTATCTATGACCCCCCCGTGGGGGGCTGGACTAAACAGACAGCAAAATTGACCAAAGGTATTCCATTCCATATATCTATGTAAGCTCAGAGGAAGGTCAGAGATCACAGAAGACAACTTCCTTCCTGTGTCTTCTTCCTTTCTCTTCCATCCATGGCCAGCATCCGGGGAGGACTCCATCCATCCATCACCGTCGACTCCAGGCTCAAGCACCCCTGACCTCATAACTCTACCCTCAGCCCCTGTCTGCTCTGCCTTATCTCCTGCCTGAGGGCTGTGACATTTCAGGACTGCTCACAGATAAGGAGAATGCTGGGGGGAGTTGCTGGGGGTGGGGGGAGGCAAGAGGCTTTTGCACATTCCTGAACATACTTGTATATAATTGTACATATAATTAAAGCTCTCTAGTTTAGTTTTAAATCCAGCAAAGTCTCTCTCCTTGTTATCTCTCTCCTTTCCCTACATGGGAGAGGGGGGAGGGGATCGAATCAAGAGCATTATTGTCTTTGGTTCAATTGCTGATCCTGAGTCAAACCGTGGCAACAATTTATTGGTGGCCAATGTGGGGCTCGATTTGAAGCCCAGGCTATAGATTCTCACTAATTGTGACAACAGCATATCGCTGGTTCAGTAATTATAAAGAAGGCCTAGAATTTTGATTTTGAAATTTCTAATGAATTAATTTCATGTAAGAATCTCAAACCAAATTAATAAATATTCAAACTTTTTAAATGACATGAAGGTAGAGAGGTTAAAACACAGTATAGAAAATATATATTGATTTTTTTTTTTTTTAATGCACACAACTCCTTCCCTAGTGAGTGAACTGTAATTTGAGCTTTCCTTCACTGAAACTATAGTTTATTGTCAGTTATCCTGATACATGAAAGACATTTCACTATATCCAAGGCTGTTACAAGGAGATTCTACTATATTCAATGGAAAAATTATCCCTAAAAGATTTATATGCACATACACATATAAAGCAATAATTTTATGTAAAATTATATATCTATAATTTTAAAAGTATCTAAGAATTATTGTTAGTTTAATCATACTTGATTTCCAACCTCTTCTAATGTTGGTATATTCAATTGCATGCAGACATTTTCACATGTAGAATTTGTACATAAAAAACAGATGTTTTTTTCACTTGCTCCACTACATGGCTAGGTAAATACATAGGCCAAGCTTTTGAACATGAGTGTCAGGTAGATTTTTTAGTTTCATATCAGCAGATACTGATGATACCAACCTGAGGCAGATCATGCTTTCCTCCTGGACTTCCCAGACATGGATCTGCACAAGTATTTAGTATACCTGTGAGTAAGCTTACAAGTCTGCGGAGGTTCAATGATTTTCTATTTTAAATTAATACCAAAATGGAATTAACAAATAGAAATAAAAGTTCACATAGAGTGGTTGAACAATTCCCTTTGCCCTATATCTTCAAATCAGGATATCTTTGTGTCTGGGTATTTGGACATGCAAAATTATTTTCTTTGGCATCACATGTTCTTGCGCTTAAGAACATGCACGTTTCAAAGACTGGATACATGGACAATCTTATCTTCATTTGATCATCAGCCCACAAAGTTTTTGTGATAGCAACAGTATTAAACTATATCAGAGTAACAGATCCAAATTCAATAACTGAAATAGCTTTGTATCTACAAACAGATGCCTTACTTAGGTCATATAGTAGCGTTATTACTGTTTTGCTCAAAATGCCTCTTTCTCCCATTGTTTGTCACTGTCTAGTTACTGCGTTTCATTTTACATTAGGCATTTCCCTGGCAGGTATTACACATGCTATAAATAAACCCCTGTGAATGGCATGGTAGTAGCCAAATTAATCCTAATGGGAAAATTAGCCATGTGTGTGTGTTATTGATTCATCAGGTCTACCCACATGGTGAAGTTGATTGTGGCGGACTGATGTATTTAACTATAAATTGTTCAATACTCAGTGTTCCCACAGTGGCACATGGTGTTAGAAAAGACCATCCAGATCCTCAGATCCTACGCCTTGTTTCTGCAGTCAAGCAAGTCACCTATGTATCGTGTCTGGACACACAGAGTCATATGTAGAATAACTTCTCCAGGGAAATCCTACTTCTGATTTGAGAGGTGGGAACCATTTCAGGTGAAACACTAAGAAATTCTAACATTGGTCCAAAACAGAAAGAGTGAATGAAGAGCCTCTAACTTTGAGATGTATCTTGCTCAAATTGGTAAAGACCCTACAGAATATAAAATCAACAGTGTGCACAAAGAATCTCAAAACAAAACCTTACTCTAAAATTCATATTTATAGAGAAAGCACTGTTTTCTAAAACTTGGTGTAAGATGACTTTGCTGTTTATTTCAACACCGCTTTTGGTGGGAACTTTTCCTCAAGAAAATACTGGAATATACATTCATGGGAACAGATCTGTTTCCTCTGCAACACGTATATTTATAATTTTCCATTTGTACAGCAAAATAATACAATTTATTTGGTATTATTTTGTCTTAATACTGTTTCAGTATTTTTTTCATTCTCTGTCTTACAATTTTTAATCTTTTCAAACATAACGTCTCTATATACACAGAGCACAGTGTCTATAAACATCAGATTGCGGGACTGTTTTCTTGGCATCTGAAAAACAGAGAGAGATTAGAAGACTAGTTATATTGCTGGCAAGCTGCTTGCATTTATCATCATCCTGGACTGACATTGTGGAAGAGAGTCTCAATACATATTTAATTAAACTTCTTGTTCTTCCTCAAGTGAGAGCTTAGGGTATAGGGAAAAGTAAGATGAAATGTGTACTGCATCTGTATTTAGCATAATGCATCTATGACTCTCAGTTTTGGAAGGATTCCAGTTCTAAGTAACTGGCAGCTAAAAAAAATAGGGAGGACGGGATTATCCTGTTTACCAAAATGCTCTTTTATTTCAGTGAGATCTAGAGTTATCTCCTATTGCTTTTATTTTGGTAGAATTAGAATCAGAAATAAAGCTTTAATTTAATATCTTAAAAGAAAGTGAATGAAGCTAAATTATAATAGTAAAATTATAGTAACACCCAGATGGATAAGAATTATCACTCTCTGAATGGAAGAGCTCCTTCCTGAGCATCCCAAGTATTACCCTCTCCCAAACTTTCTAGAACTGGAACTTCCTGTGTAAATGCAAGTAAATTGTGAATTATTCTGGATTAGCACCAAAAAGACAACATTATGGAACTGTATTTATGTATTATCTAAACACATCACATGCCATGTTAACCTGAATATAGATATTTTGCCCATATTAATATTATTTTTTTTTAACACCTGAAATTCAAGTTTTCAGGAACCTGCTGAGTGTTAAATAGATTTTTAACATATATTTGACATGTATTTTCTACACAGATTTTCAGAATTTCTTTTCCATAAATCAGAGTTCTGAGTCTATTCTGCGCTAACCTACATCCTGAATAAAATGCAAAGTCTATCCTCAATTTGCTAGCATCTGTTCCAACACTGACTGTGGAATCTTGACCTTCCCTTTCCATGTTGGAATTAGATACTAATTTTCAAATATCCTAAGACAAATTATATAACAGAGGTAGTGACAGTTTGTTAACCTGACCATCTCCCAGATGGTAAAAGTAAAATCACTGGTTTCTGTAAAACACTTAGAAGCTTATGTATGGAAATGGATGCTTATCATTGGGTGCATGTATGAACATTTTTTCCTCATCCTTCAGCCCAATACACATTATTTTTCACATTAGGAGGAGAAGAAGCCAGGCTTTGTGTCAAAGGTATCTTCCTGACACAGCTGGTGAGTGAACCGACCAGGGAGGGTGCCCTGTTAGATCTGCTCTTTGTGAATAGGGAAGGGCTGGTAGGACATGTGACAGTTTGCAGGACGTCTTGGGCACAGCAAATAGGAGTTGTTAGAGTTCTCTATTCTTAGAGATGCTATGGGGGGAGGGGGACAGCAAAACTGCCACCCTAGAATTCCTAGGGGCAAACTTTAACTTGTTCGGTAGCCTGATGGCCAGAATCCCTTGGAAATCAGTTCTGAAGGGTATAAGAGTCCAGGAAGGCTGGACAGCCTTAAAGAAGGAAGTCTTGAAGGCACAGGAGCAGGCCATCCTCATGTGCTCTAAGGTGAGCAGGCAGCATAAAACAGGGAGCTCTGTCTGGCACTCGGAGAAAAAGAGAATCTATGGTCTTTGGAGGAAGGGGCAGGCAACTCATGAGGACTACAAAAATGCTGTGAGGCTATGCAGGGAGGGAATTGGAAGGTCCAAAGCACAGCTAGAAATTAATCTAGCCTCCATGGTAAAGGATAACAAGAAAAGCTTTTATAAATATATTAACAGCAAAAGAAAGACTAGAGAGACCCTCCATCCTCTCTTCAATGCAGAAGGAAACACAGTGACGAAGGATGATTAAAAGGCTGAGGTGCTTAATGACTTCTTTGCCTCAGTGTTTAGTAACAGGACCAATTATATAGGGGGAATCCAACTCCCTAAGCCAGGGGACAGGGACCAGGAGCAGAATGACCCCCACAATCCAGGAGGAGATGGTCAGTGACCTGCTACACCACGAAGATGTGCACAAATCTATGGGGCCAGATGGGATGCACCCAAGAGTGCTGAAAGCGCTGGCAGGGGGTGCTCACCAAGCCACTTCCCATCATTTATCAGCGGTCTTGGCTGACTGGAGAGGTACCAGTAGACTGGAAATCAGCCAACGTAACCCCCATATATAAGAAGGGATAGAAGGATGATCTGGGAAATTATAGGCTTGTTAGTCTGACTTCAGTACTGGGGAAGCTGATGGAGCAGATCATCCTGAGTACCATTACACAGTACATTCAGGACAACAGGGTGATCAGGCCCAGTCAACATGGGTTCATGAAAGGCAGGTCCTGTTTGACTAATCTGATCTCCTTCTATGACAGAGTGACATGCTTATTGGATGAGGGAAGGGCTGTGGATGTTGTCTGCCTTGACTTTAGCAAGGTCTTTGACAAAGTTTCCCACAGCATTCTCCTAGAGAAGCTGGCTGCTCGTGGCTTGGATGTGAACACACTTCGCTGGGTAAAAAACTGGTTGGATGACTGGGTCCAAAGAGTTGTGTTGAATGGAGTTAAATCTAGTTGGAAGCCGGTCATGAGTCGTGTTCCCCAGGGCTCAGTGCTGGGGCCATTCCTGTTTAACATCTTTACTGATTATTTGGATGAGGGGATAAAGTGCACCCTCAGTAGTTTGCAGATGACACTATGTTGGGTGGGAAAGTCGATCTGCTTGACAGGCTTTCTAACTCACTCACTGACCAACACCATGTACAAAACTCTAATTTTAATAATTGAAACAGAAATTAACATTCAACAGCAGGTTCATTTAAAAAGTGACTTATCAGATTATCACTTGTGAGAAGACAGCATTACAATTTCGTGATATCTTTTGAAAAAAAGTATGCATTTACTGTTTGTGTATGTGTACATGCATGTGTGCATACACATGTATGATTTAGTTTCTGAAGAAAGCTGTTTTGATATGTGCAACCTCTCATGTACCTTAAGTAGCTTAGTGGTAATTAACAAATATTGATCTTACAGCCCTACTGATGTTTCCTGAAAAGCATATAACCTTACAAAACCAAATCACAGTTGAAATTTGTTAAATATTTTTTGTGAGAAAATTATATTTTGTTTTGTGAAGGTTTCTCATGTATCTATAATAGTATCTGCAGACAGAGGAAGACTTCAGAGTAACCGTTAGTGTGTTCATTATGTGGATGACGAATGTCTTTGCTCTGCACTAGAGCATACTCAGATACCTGAACTTAGCTCAGAACTTGGAAGCAAAGTAGACAGCAGAGAAGGCTATGGAATTTAATGTATCATTGTTCCCAACAAGAGTTTACTGCATTATACATTTTCCAAATAAGAACTAAACTGTCCACCATTTTGGTAAGTCCTACTGACTCTCTTGGGAGGAGAAAACAACAATGAACCAGTGTAATTCTTCAACCATTTTAAAGGCAGAGCTGAGCTAGATTCTGTGGTGGTCCTGCTCTGGCCGAGTGGTTGGACTGGATGATCTCCAGAGGTCCTTTCCAATCCCTAACATTTTGTGACTCTGTGACTCTGTGACTGTGACTCTGAGCTACTAAACATGTAATTACAGTCTATGTGGTAGGAAGGATTGTGTTGTGGCTCTGTATTAGAGGTGGGAATAATACAGAAAAGAAGGGCAAGGACAAAAAGAAAAGGGATAAAGGAGAGAAAGTACATCAAAGCAGCAATCAACCAATGTCCTAGGTGCACTTTATTGTTGTGTGACACAATGTGAATAAGCATGCTGTCAGCTCCTCAGATCAAATCAAATAACCTTGCTGCTTTGCCTCTGTGAAAGGTATTCAGTAACATTGTCATGGTAATTGCCAGAGAACAGTACCATCAATTCTCACCTCATCAGGGGCTAATCTACTTGTATATAAATTGGCAACACACAAATTCCAAGGTGTATAAAAGCACTTGTTGGTAGGACAGAAAGTAGTGAGAGATCAAGAAGAAATACTAACGTTTTTATAGTCTTGCAAGTGCTTTTTATAAAAAACAAACCTTTAGTTAATATATCCTCTAATTCAACTAATAAAACTCCTATGTATCTTCAGATAAGCATAAATAGTTCTCATGATAATTTTGTTTTTGAATAATGACTTTTTTCAAGAACCTGCAGTTTCATGAGCCAGACACTTCTGACAGTTGTTCATTATAGCATAGCCTTTCAGGACACTTCGTCTAGACAATGGAACCCCATTTATCACCATCTCACATCCATTAATTACTTACATGACCATGGACTTCTTAGTATATTAATCTGGTAACAGCCAGTCTAGAATTTCACAGACCCACAAAAGTACAATGTGTCCACAGGCAGAAATCAGCAGTAAACGTAAATGACCAGGAATAAACTTAAAACTGAAACACAGATCACTCAATCCATCCTGTAGTTACCAGGTTTTCCCTGATATTATTATCTCAACTGCATGAGCTGTAATAAAAGCACACTTTGCAGAAGTGTGAGAACATGAAATTCTATTTCTACACTTCTAGTGCTATCTGAACTGGCTGCTGGCTTTTAATTCTTTACAAGACTCAATCACTTGTTAAGTGTTCTTTTTCTCTATAAGATGCTCATTTCCTGATACATATTAGCACCATCTTAAGATGTGATTCTGCACACTGGGAAAATCAGATATATAGTGAAAGATGTTTAGCTTTTTTGTTGTAGTCATGACATTTTATGCTTGTGTTTCATGTTTTTGTATAAAGCCTGGATAAAATGAGTTAAATATTTAAAAATCATGCCAGAAGACTTCCTACTGAAACAGAAATTTTTGAAATCCGTGTATGATTTCTCAGTAATAGATTATTTTGATCATATAGTCTCAGGTGTCAACAGGAAGGTTAGTCGTACATTAAATCTTCTTATTCAAGATTATTTTTGACTGCATTAAGTTCAATTACACTTAAGCATATGCTAAATAATAAGTTTAGAAAGCATTGCTGAACTGGGAATTTACATTACATTACATTTACATTACAATACATTTTCAAAAAGGTTCTGCAAGCTGGAAAGGAGAGGAAATTACTCTATATTGTGTATCAATTACAAGTATTTGTAGGTATCAGACTAATATTTCTGTAATAAAAGTAAAAAAGGTTTCTTGCATTACAAGAAATGAGACTTATAAAAATATTCTAAAAGGTATATAATTATATTGATTTACAGAAAAAATGTTATCTTAGTTTATATAAACATTTATTACCTTAGTTTTTGCGTTTATATTTTAGACTTGTCTCTCTGCATAGGCAATGGAAACAATTAGGTAAACCTTAGCTGACATTCATCTCACACTAAAATAACTGTTTTAGATATATTAGATGAACTGTCTAAAATGTGTCCTTGACTACAACTGGAGGGTAGTTCTCAGGTGGGTTTCTATAGACTAGACATATTTAGCTAATTAGCCTGAATCCCACAGTTTCAGTAGAATTCAGAAAGACAGAAAGGCATGTTCTTTATTCAGAAAGACAGACAAGCACAAGCTGTAAATATGAAATAAAAAAGAAGTTACACACTTATCGGTCTAAAAGATATATTACTTCTCTCTAGAAATATGGCAACTCTAAGGAATAAGAAACACATTTAGTATTTGATATAAAGGACACAAAATGAAAATTCTAAGTCTGCCACTACATCTTCAGATATTTTTTTTAATTGGAAAATATATTATTCATATTTATCCTTAATTTCTACAGTGCTCTTAGAGTTGGCAATAAGCTTTCTTTCAGAAAACTGGTTCAGACGTGTCCCATTTTTCTGTGACCCTCCTCCCTAGGGCTCTGATGTCTCTAATTTATGTCCTAGTTTGGTGCCACATGGCTCTGTGACCTTGACTCAGTTTTACTAATAGATGTTAACTTGTGAGAGAGTCTCTGAAAGGAAGGTATGGAAAACAAGGAAAAGAACAGACAGAAAAAAATTGCTGAGACAGTATTAGCAACTCAGGTATTTATAAGGAGAAACACTGATGTGAAACTTCACAAAAATCCCGTGGAAGAAGTCAGAGAATCAGGAGAAAGGAGGTCAGCAACCCTGAATTTCTCACTTGGCCTGCAGACACTCATCAAAGATCGTGAATATATTAATGCTTAGCTAGTCTGCTAGTCCTTTTGACCTAATGTCTGTGTTGGCCAATAAATACCTTTGTATATTCTGTTTACAGAGTGCCCTTCAAAATGTCAAACATTGTCTGAAAGAAGTGATTTGGAAAGAAAAATTCACAGTTGCCAGATAATTGCTATGTAATATCTTAAAATATTACAAAGGTGAAAGTTACCACATCTTGAAAAAAAGTGTCTGAGTTACCTTTTGCTAGCTGCATTATCACAAATCACATAGTTATAGAAATTAAGTGTGTCTCTTCCAAGATTTTCTCCAAGTTCAAGTTGAGGAATACTAGTGTATTATGTTTATAAACAAACATTTGTGGTATTTAGCCGTAGCAGCGGTGACCCCAGCAGAGTCCAGCCCCTCCAGCGATGGCTTCCCCCGGCAGCAGCAGCTTCCCGGTAGCGGCGGCAGTGTCCCGGCAGCAGCGGGTGGCTTCCCCGGCGGCGGTGTCCCGGCAGCAGCACAGCAAGCAGGCAGCTCCCCTGCAGGGGGGGCGGAGGAGGCACAGGCCTCCGCAGGTGGCGTCCAGAGTAGGCCACGTGGGACCAGCAAAAGTTGTTGCCTTTTATATTCCAGGGACCCCCGTTTAACTTAGTGTCACTGTTCAAGTTTGTGCCACGATGCATTCTTCTTATTAATATATTAATAATGCCCAAAGCCAATTAGCATTCATGGGTCCAAAGCCAAGGCGGGCATTGTTAGGGGCAGTTCATATCCTTTTGTCCATTTTACTGCCTTTGTATCACAACTTTTGTATTACAACCTTTCTATTCCTTTTCTCACCTTTGGCCCTATCAGTAGAACAGACAGGCCTGTTCTTGTTTGTCCTTGAGTAATCAGCAAAAGTCGCCTCTGCTGGCTTAAAAGACATTTTATTTACACATATATGGGAGGAGAAGATGGACCCTTCTCCACATTCAGTCTTACTACTGAAGTCTTATTTCCTAATGAATACTAACGTCATTGTTCAAAATGGGCAGTTCTTGCACTGATATCCTATATTTTAGATCTGAATTGAAAATTATTCTGAAAGTAAGGGAGAAAATCTGGAATCAAAGAGAAACAAAACCATTGCAATAACAGGTTGTTATTTGACTATATCCGTAATTGCAAGTTAGGTCCAAATATATTAAAAGTAAAACCCTACAATTTGGATGTTGAGGAAGAAAACCAAATTTCTCTTTTAAAACTATTTGTAACAATAAAATAAAAATACAAAGTACTGGACCATAATCAAGAATCAGACCATAGAAAGCCAAAGTAAAATCTAGCTTTTGTTTGTGTTGCTTCACTAAACTATATATAAACAACAAACACAATCCTAATCACTTGGTACAGCCAATTATAGTTACTCAGCTAGAAGTTCCAGAGTGCACATCACTCAAAAAAAAAATGAAAACTCTTGCTAAATTAAACCAATCAAAATGGAAATGAGAAGGTATATATATATTTCCAAGGACAGGCCATAAAATTCTGCATGTCATTTATTGTGCCTGAGCACAGGCAATGGCTATCTTACAGCTTCTCCAGGTCAACTGTTTAATTAGAGGCATTAAATAATTTCATAATTTTATGGTCATGTATCTGTCCTTGTAGAAATGTTACCATCACGTCCATTTTCTGCATAGACAGCCAACCTTGAGACCCCTGAACACTGGTAAAGCTTGCACTTGGTAGGTACAGAGCCTCTTTCCTAAGTGAGGTTTTTACAACAGTAACAATGTAAACTAATAAAAATATGTTATGTTAAACTCTGAAATCAGGTCTTCTAGGACTCATGTTGTTTACAAGGCAACAGAAGCTATTGGTAGGTTAAAAAAAGGTAGAAAACCACAGTTATTGTTATATCACTGTAACTATCAAAATGTATTTTCTTCTCTTTTCCATGTGAATTGTCCAGAAAAGAGAATTTCTTTCTTCTAAAAAGAAGAAATCTATTTACTTTGACTGGATATACATGTAGAAAAAAAAATATTTTCCATCCTAATCAGAAATTCAAGTCATGTATTTGTGAATACCAAGTGATGTCTGTCCAGGAACAGCAGCAAGGAAAAACTATTTTAACCCAATTATTTTTTAAATTATTTTCAGCAGATGCTTTACACTCCTTCCTATGTCTGATGAGCCTAGCAGTTTACATGACACCATGATAGCTCTACTGTCTTTCAAGACTCTCTGCAGGTAAGAGTAAAATCTTTCCTCTAATTATTAGGGATGTATTAAAACATGTACTTTAGTTTTTTTGGGTTTTGTCATACTGAAACATGAAATAATGACTACAGTACACTTAAAGGGCTCCATGCTCCCTTTTCAATAGGGCCAGGTAGTTCTCTTAATCGCTTTTGTCAGCTGTGTTAACATTCAAATACTACTTCTGTGTAATGGAGTTAGGTCAGTTAAACCTGTAAAGGCTCATTGGTTCTCTGGCTTTTCTCTTGTTTCTAGACAATTAGAATTTTATTATTTTTTTTTGTAAGATACATCAATTTAAACTGAGCATGAGATTGACCTATTCAGTATTACTGGAATGTTGGTGTGACCCCCCAGAATGAAAGATTTTCCTCTTCCAAGTACTGAACAGCAGGTAGAAATTAAACTAACAATAAGGCAAAACAAAGTAGGAAAAAAAACAGTATTTGAAGCGTAAACCAAGAAGTTTGAACTAGTGTGCAAAAACCTTTAAAAAAATCCTGATGTTTTATTAGATCCTGAGGAGTTGTTAGATTCTATCCACATTGTCCTAATTATCTTTGCATGGATATGTAAGATATCAAGGAATAAAATTAGGCGTTTATTAAAATTGTATCAAAAAGCTCCCTCCTCCTACAGAGACACCACCTAGTATACTGCTAATAAGAAGCTAGTAGGTAGGAAATTCTGGAAATGGAAGAAAATTTGTTGCTCTAGGTCACTGCATTTAAAATGGGCATGTGGGAAGGCCTCCTCCTTGGGGCAGCAGAAGACCCTGTGACAATGGAATGGAATAGAATAGAATAGAATAGAATAGAATAGAATAGAATAGAATAGAATAGAATAGAATAGAATAGAAAGAATATTTCAGTTGGAAGGGACCTACAACGATCATCTAGTCCAACTACCTAACTGCTTCAGGGCTAACCAGAAGTTAAAGCATGTTACTAAGGGTGTTGTCCAAATGACAGGCTTGGGGCATTGGTCAAAGCTCTAGAAAGCCTATTTCAGTGGTTTTGACCACGCTCTTGGTAAATAAATGATTCTTAATGTCCAGTCTAAACGTCCCCTAGAGCAGCTTTGAACCATTCCCATGCATCCTATCACTGGATACCAGGGAGAAGAGAACTGGCCCTAGAGTTGAGTCCTGAGGAACACCACTGGTAACTGGTTACCAGCCAGATGTAGCTTCATTCACTACAACTATTTGAGTTCTGCTTTTCAGCTAGTTCTTCACTCAGCACACTGTGAACTTCTTTATCCCACAATTGGACAACTTGTCCAGAAGGATGCTGTGAAGGACAGTATCAAAAACCTTATTAAAATCCAGAAAGACTACATCTACCACCTTCCCTTCATCCACTAGGCAGGTGACCTTATCATAGAAGGATATCAAATCAGTTAATAAGTGACTTTCCCTTTGTGAACCCACATATGGGATTGGCCCAAGAGACCCTACGCTACCCTGATAAAGAAACTCCTGTAAGGAACAGCATGAGCTTTATGGTTCAATTGGATATTAATTATATCAACGCATAAAAGGGAATTTATATGGATTACAGTCACATTACGAGTAGAGTCAATGGCTGTCTGCTATCACCTGTATCAGTGTTAGAGGAAGTAAGAAGATGCGCAATACAATTTCACAGATGTTCAGGAAAAATAAATATGGTTTGAAGGGGCATTACCTCAGTACTGCCATCTGGAGACTCCTCATTCACTGAATAATGTTTATCTGCCTTCCCTTTTCAAGGCATCAGTTTGAAAATCATGTTGGATGCAAAGATAAAAACTTCAGCATTTTGTTTCACTGGAGATAACAAAATGCAGATCAGCCTAATTCCTTCATGTGGAAATACAGGAAAGGGAATGAAGTAAAGATATTTCCCAAACCAAAACAGAATTACATTAAAAAGTAGACTGCAGAAAAGTGAATTAAGACTGAGTTCTCCTCCACCAGTTTAAAACTGCTACCAGCAGGCTTTTTGAACTGATGTGAACTGGCAGAGTTTCCTGGATTTCAGTGTGGCAGTGCTAACACTGAGATGTTACAATGTTTTAATTCAAAACAAAATGGAAGAAAATAAAGTATTCTGTTACTATGCTAATAGGTATAGTACCTACTATATTACTGCTATAATGCAGGAGTACACTGCTGACCTATGGTCAGCTTGTTTATCTCCAACACCTCAAGTAACATTTCTGTAAAGGTGCTCCACAGTCTAGTCTGTTCCCAACCCAGTCTGCTTCATGGTGTTGTTCCGTCCTTGGTGCAACATTTGTCTTATATTAATTTTAAGTTTCACACAGCTCATTCATCTGCCTTTTTGAGGTCCTTCTCAATTACAATCCTATCCTGCAGTGATCTGATTGTGCCCCACAGTTGGGTATCATCTACAAATTTACTGAGGGTTAATTAGGTCCAATTGTCCAGGGTATTGCTGATGACTATACATTACATGGGGCCTGTTTTTGACCCCTGAGCAGCATTAAGATGTTAATTTTATTAGAAAAGATATAGGTAGTTGCCACCATTTAGTCATGCTTTAATTAACAGAAATACAGAATGTTTGAGGTGGGAAAAGCCATCTGGAAGTCACACAATCCAATCCCTCTGCTCAAGCAGGGTTACCTAGAGCAGTTTCCCCAGCACCTTGTCCAGATGGCTTTTCAGTATCTCCAAGGATGGAGACTCCACAGCCCCTCTGGGCAACATGTGCCAGTGCTCAGTCACTCTCTCACTGAAGAAGTCTTTCTTGATTTTAAGATGGAGCCTCCTGTATTTCAGTTTGTGCCCATTGCCTCTGGTTCTATCTCTGTGTACCACTGAAGGAAACTGGCTCTGCCTTCTTTACATCCTCCCATCAGATATTTCTACACATTTATGAGATCAGCCTCCCTTCTCTAGGAGGCTTTCAGCTTTTACTCCCAGGAGAGATGCTTCCTTCCCATAATCCCCTTCATGGCCTTTTGTTGGACTCACTCCAGTACACCCATATTTCTTGTACCAGGGAGCCAAGAAGGGGACACAGCACCCCTATAGTCAGATCAGGATACTGCTTTCCACCTTTGCTGCCAGGGCACTAGCTGGCTTATGTTAAACTTAGACCCCTGGGAGCCAAGATTCCCAGGTCCTTTTCTGCCAAGCTGCATTCCAGCTGAGCAGTCCCCATCATATACTGGTGCAGGAGATTGTTCCTTCCCAGGTGTAAGGTTTTGCACCTCTCCTCGATGAACTTCATGAGGTTCCTCTCAATCCTTTCCTCCAGCGTGTAGCAGTCCTTCTGGTGTATCAACCACTCTTCTTAGTTTTGTATCATCAGCAAACTTACTGAAGGTATGCTCTGCCCATCATTCAGCACATTAATGAATACGTTGACCAGGACTGGAGTCAGTATGGACCTCTGGGCTATATTGCTGGTTAATAGCCTCCAACTGCACTTCATGTTACTAATTCTCTAGTTGGAAAAAGAGTATCTGTAATCACATTGTTTTTGAAAACAAATACAGCACTGAACGATTTATTCTGTAAAGCATCATGTGGTTATGAAAATATGAAATATCAAAAATGCCAAGAGATGGGTAAAATTAGTCAGATTTAAGTTAAAAAAATAATATCGTAATAACAATAAGCAAAAGAAAACACAGCCTGTTGCAGAAAAATAAAAGTAATTCCAGCAGACAAATAAGAAAAGACTTCAAATAAAAGCAAAGAAAACTCTTCTCAGAATGATAATTCACATGGAAGAATGCACTCCATTTGTACAACAGCATATAGAAAAATAAAAGAAATAATGAATGAAGCAAAAATGTTCATGGATATAGAACTGGACAGTGTATTATCTGCTTCCTGCATATCTATGTAAAATGTAGTTTGAGGAACTGTCACTCTCAGGGTAATATGCCAAACTAAATTTTATCACAGGTCAAAGAATGTGTATGACTGTAGAAATAAAGCTGGCACTGATTTATCAGGAGAAAAGGGCAGTGTTGCTGTTGGATATGCTGAAGATCAAAAGGTAGGATGCTTTTCAGCAAATGTTTTTTTCCTTTTAAATTTATGGATTTTTGAAACTGTGAACACTGGAAGTAAAATATCCCTTAGAAACATTTAGCCAAATAATATAATTAAAATAAGAGGGAAGGAGGGGCAGGGAATATGTATGTACATATAAATAGCACATGAGATTCCCATGGTTGCATGTTACAGGCACCATACATGGGAATAGGAACTGGAAAGAAACTCCTAGGTAATATAAGCCAGACTCCCAATACTGGAGTTTGCTATTTTTAAGCTAACATTAATAAAATTTCAAACCTTGCTAATCTGCAAATTCAACTTTCTGCCTCTTAAGTTTAAAAGGTATTCTTGAGCTCAATTTCTTAATTGTCTAAAAAACATTTTCCTACTTCTTCAAATTTAAGCATGAGATATTTTTCTTTTTTTTTTCTTACTTTATCTTATTTAATTTTTTTCCTTGTGATTTCATATTTTTGGGAGATAATAATTTTATCATTGCCTACAATAACAAATTCTTTTACATATTGTTATTTAAAATACTTGTTCATGGTCAAATTCTTGTTAAATAACTAATGTTTAATTGTATTTTTTTATCCTAGTCCTTAGATCATCTAGTGGGTTTTTGTACACTTTTTGATCCTTCAACACCTTATTATGAAATGTCACTATATATTTTTTTCTTTTTGTTGCAAGATCCTGGATACTACATAAAACTAATTCTAAAATCAGTTTGGAGCAATTTATATAGAAACATCTCTATGAGCTAATAATTATCACTCAAAAACTACTGAATGTTCCTAATACCTTTTTAGGCATCTTATTTCCTTCTATTTGAATGAATCTATAATTTCTCCAGTTTAATTAATAATATATTGCAGATATTTAATACCTTGTTGAAACCTAGATAAACAAATTCTTTCATTCAAACTACTAAACTTTTAGACCTGTTTGCAGCTGGATCACCCATGCATGGTAGACTTGCTCTCTACAGCTACCCTCAGTAAAGAAACATGTCTAATAAATTCAGTGTCAGGTTAAGCTATATAGCAGAGTAAGGCTGAATAACTCTGGTTCCTGAAAAGGTGTGAAAGAAACAGATTCCCCATCTGTTATTTATGATCAGTGATGGAGCAGTTGCGTCCTCAAACAACCTGTACTCTCAGTAGCAGTCAGTAGGACATGGCTGTTACCAAACGGTCCCAGGACAGCACAGCTAGGAAGTAACAATCAATGTTCAATATGTTTGAGTTAGTGTGTGAGTTAGGGATCCTATGTAACTTTAATCACAGCAAAAATTCTTCATAGCTTCTCAAAGTGATAGAAGATCTTGCAAATGGAGGATGACACAAATATAGATATATACATGCATGCATATGTATGTTTTTGGGAGCATGTTTTGGCAACTACAGACTACTGTCCACAAGACTTTAGAATAATTTTATTAAAAAAATTTAAATGGAAATATATTATAAGTGAGATGTGAGGGTGTTACGTTTACTTTTTATGTTAAAATACAGGATCTAGAGCAAACTACATGAATTTTATCGCCTAAAGCAAAGTTGGTTTTCTTGCCATTGTAATAAAATAATTATCTGGTGCTAATTAATTTTTTCTATCATTATTTTCAGTATTGTATTTGTATGAGTTTTCTGAAAGAAGAAATGAGAAGTATGGGAAGGAACAACAATTCTCCAAAATCAAGACTCCTCATATAAACATATAAGGTTTTAAGGAAGTCTTTGCTCGGGGGAGATGTCTAAGTTTCTAGCTGTAAAGAGCAATTGACACACCAGTACAGCCAGTAACAGGGATCTTATTAAGGCTGTTACTTAACATGTCAGCAAACCCAGTTTCTTTTCTGGCTAGTGCTGAACTGTGGCTCATGTGACTGTAGAATCTGTAGTAACTGGAGAGTTTTGCTTTTGGAAACATTAACAGTATGTCGTACAGGCAGAACTACTCTACATCCCTAAGTACACAGTGGCAAAAGTAAAGTTACAGTTACTGAACTGTGCTCACTGATTCTTGTTAACATTTCAGTTATTGACTTTGTGTGTCAACTTGCATTAGGCATAACAGGTATATGCAGAATTCATGGATGCAAATGTTTGAAATGCAGTGAAAATCAGTATATTTTTTCATTTGGGCTGCCGGTGAACAAATACTTGATAGAAATAGTTTATGTTACTGTAATCTCAGACTATAGAAATTAAGTGAATTAGCATTGTATTTTAATACATTGATTTTTTTTTAACTATGCTGAAATTTATGAAGATGATACAGTTTCAGTACTGATTTTATAACTTGAATTATTGCATTCGTCATAATGTATTTCTATTTTTTTCAAGTTTTGTGTTTGATTTTGTCGCCTCAGGTATTTGCAGCCTTAAAAATATTGTTTAGGGTGTTTTCAAGACATTACTGACATGAGCAGGGTAGCTTCTGTACAATCTCAATAAATTGTGCATCTAACAACTGACAACTTTCAGAACATCAGATACATTAGGACAATTAATGTTGTATCAGAGTGAATAAGCACGCTGGAATTTATCTTTATAAATATAATATGAAAAAGGAAGTCTCTATAAAATAAAGTTCTAATTCTGATCTAACACAAAATGTTGTAACTTTTTTTCTGCAGTGGCCATGTAACCTACCTGATGACCCAGAGTTTAGAAATGAACTTGTGTTTTCTTCCAGATAAATGTGCACTGATTATAGTAGAACAGATTACATTTTAAGACTATCAGAATGAAATAGCCATATATATGTTAGCTGAATATTAATAAGCTCTATATCTAACCTATGACTAATGGTCTAACTTCTCTGTGCTCCTAAGTAATGTGCATGGAAAGACAATTTCAGACTTTGCAGTCACCTCTACAAAGATTAAAATATTTTAAGAAACAATTTACTTCTTAGTTCCAAGAATCATTATCCACTTCGGTACAAAATTTTTCTCTGGAACTGTCATGAATTCTTTGTTTTGGCAATGTTGCATTCTGTTTTCTCTAAAAAAAACATTGTTCTGTATTTTCTGAAATAAAATGTCAAGATTTTCACTCCGTGTAAAATAATGTTCAGCCAAAGAAATGAACAAAATTTGTGACCAGGTATATAGAATGGGGCAATTTAGCGCTCTAATTGCTGGTAGATAGCTGTCTCAATATCTGTTTTATTCAGAGCTGAGTGCCACACAAATAGTAGCAATAGCAGAAAGAAGTAAATCCTGACTAGAAGAACTGGCTGTCAAAGATGAGAAGATATTCTTTGTTAAACTCTGGTATTTATATTATGGTTTCCATAAGTGTGCCATCATATTTATCAGTATAGTTTGTCATAAAACTATTGAAGGTGAAAAAATCTATTAATATCCATCAACAACTTTTACATTTTTCTTTAATAAATTTTGACTGTATTAAAACATTTTACCAGCCTTTACTGTGTGTCAGTTTTTGTTTGAACACCACTCTCATATTAAACTTCAATACCTGACAATTGGGTTTGTATTTTTTGTAAACATTAACACTATGCTAATTATGGACTTGAGAACAATTTTAAACCTTGCCATAATTTATACAAGAGGCTGTATATTAACTCTTGCAGTCTTCTGAGAATTTCATTGAGTTAAAACATTTGCAGCAAAAATAAAATAGTGTATATTATTTGCATTCAAATCCCACAGAGAGAGCAAGAGTTCATTTGCAGAAACACACAAAGAGACAGAAAGGAGAGAGATACAAAACCTACAGGCGAAAACTAATAGCAATGGAATATCCATGTAATATCTGAAATAACTAGGCAAAATATTATCCTTTTGTCATCTACATAAATGGAAATACAAAAATAATCATCGGATAGAAATATTCAAGCATAAGTTCACAAACTGTTTTAAAATTGTGTGGTAAGATAACATCAAAATTTAAAATAAAATTTCTGGCTTCTAATTTTAAAGGAGAGGATTTACCATTAGTTTATCAGAGATCAAAGATCTTCAGTTGGTGGTGAGTTTCAGGAAAAGAAACATGGGTATTCACAGGAATTTTGTTCCAGAACAGTATTTTGTGTCTCATGAGGGGCATGCACAGGCACTGCCTCCAGGCATCATTAATTCTCAGGATGGTTCCACTATCTAGTTCACACAGAACAGGTAAGCACAAGTCAAGTGCTCAGACAAGTATTTTAAAAGATTCTTTCCCTCAAAAATGGACACGTAAGATTCACGGAGAGATACTGAATGTGTTATCAGTACTTTTTAGGTCTTTTGCAAACAATGTCCATTTAAAATAATTTTATTATAAAGTTAAACCTGTTTACTTCACAATGAATAGAGTATTGTTAAAACTTTGTGGATACAAGGTTGAAGTAAGTTTGCAGAATTTACTTCAGCTTTAAATCACATTGACAGTAAGCTCTGGGCAAATTCCAAACTCAGGCTGGCAATTTCCAACCCCTGTAACCATCTCCCTTAAGAAAATTCCACTGGAAGAATAGAATTTATAGAAGTATAATTTTTGAATCATGAGCTTGCCAGACCTTCCATAAATAATAGAAACTAGAAAAATCTTTTGTGATATGGGCCCCAGGTGAAAAGTTAGCAGAATTTTGTAAAAAGTATTGAGTGCCCAATTAGGCCCTGGTTTCTAACACCACCTCTCTCACACTGATCATGCTCACAGGTATGACAAACATGGGTTTGTTAGCTTGGTCTATTGTAAGATTTTTATTATAACTTTCAAACTAGCAAACAACTAGAAAACTGAATCTCATATTTAGCCAATTTTAGTTCCAGTGTGAATAAAAAGTAATTCAATATAACTGATAACACAGATTATTAATATTTAAAGCACCAAGTATTTTCAGAATTATTCTGTAAATCATGCTTATTTCAATCCAACAAGTATCATAGTGACAACTTTGTTCTGTATGAACTGTGTTCCTCTTTCAGCATGTGCAGGGTCAGCATCAGTCACCAACATCTCTAGAGATCAATGTGTTTGCTAAGAAAGCATCACTCTGGACACATCATAACATATCGTTTGGTGGACAAAAACCTTTTGATGTCTGTAACAACTCTGTTTTGGTTGTTCTGGTAAAGGTGGCATCTGAACAATCTTTCTGGTACTAATGCTGATTATCAAATCCTTTTAGCTGTTTCTCCTGGAACTTTTCACCCTTTGTTTCTATGTAGTACAGTACCTCAGACATCATAAGAAAACCTAAGATGTTTACTGACTTTACTTCTACAATTTGAATAAATGTCAGTATAATTCATTGTAATTATTAATGTTATATTGGTTTTCAACTAGATTGTACAGTTATTTCAGCAATTCAAACTCTAAGTCAAACTCATGGAGTATTCAGCAGGTTATGTAAACACTTTATGTTTTCTCAGTTAGAAAACAGTGGTACTTTGGAAAGGAACATTAGTGAAAAGACCAAAAGAAATTTGATGGTTAAATATCAACCATTTTGTCTTTAACTCACTTTCAAATGAATATGGTTGAAAGATGTACCAGTTTGCTTTATAATTTTAAATTTCTGACAGAACTGCATGATCATGAAATATGTAATATAATGCTATTGGTTATAAATATTTACTTCATTTATTTACTCACAAACAGAATAAAGGTCCCAAGTACTTACCATATTATATAGAACATGTTTGCAAATATTTTCCATTACAAAATGTACTTTTTGTTAGACAATTCTAATTTAAGAATGTTTTATAATTTTTTTTTTGCCAAAGGTTAAGTTTGAAGAAAAGAAATTTAAACACCATCTCTTACTTGCAATATTTGCCACTTACAGGGCATGTCTGTGTAGACCTTTCTAATTTTAACCCTACATGACTGAGAAAAAGATCTGTAGAGGTGGCTGTTATTATTAGTATTCTAGAAAATGATTATTTAATTTCAGTGCACAATATGTGAGATAATTGTGTTTGAGTTTTGCTGCTGGGGCAGTAAAAATCTGATGTATTAAGTAAAAAAATAAAACTCAGGGTTGTTCTGTTGAATTACTTCAAATTTTGGATTTGTTATGATTAGGCAAAAGACCTATGTGACTTCATCTACCCCAAATGAGTAATAACAGTAATACACTCTCACAGTTTTTTCTTTCTGCTATAATGTTATGTATATTATATTAAAAATAAAGAAAAGCAATTATATAAGAGCAATCATGAAGAGTTTATTTTCTACTCAGTTGAAAAACATTTACAATAAATGCTCTAAAGGTAGATTACGTAATTTAGACTTTACATTCTTTATTTCCAATTAAAAGTGTATGCAGAAAGAGGCCAGCTCAAGAAAAACATAATTTAAAAAATATATAACAGTCCTTTTTTTAGGAAATAATGTTGATATTGTCTTTTAACATGTATTCAAAAGATTTATTTTCTTTTTTTAAAAAAAAACTCAGCACTTAACCAATAACAGAAAATACAAGGATTAATGTATATTTTACAGTCTGCCAATGGGTTTAATATACACACATAGGTATAATTTCTTTGTATGTACAGCTGAGACATTACATTTTAGTTGAATCAAAACAGAAAAATGTTCTTGGTGGCTCTAGCACAAGAGCAGGTTACTGACATTTGAAAACACTGGAAGATCCAGAGATAGCACTTGAAAATTTCACTTGAGAGCCTGACAAAGTTTCCCTCAGTTTCCCATGCTGGGTCAACTTTTAAAACAAAGAATAATTTTATATATATACATACACTGTTCCAATGTTTGATATCCCTTTTAGTGAAGAAGTTTCTTCTAATATCTAGTCTAAACCTCCCCTGGTGCTACTTGAGGCCATTTCCTCTTGTCCTGTTGCTTGTTAATAGGGAAAAGAGACCAACACCCACCTTGCTACAACTTCCCTCCCAACTTAGTGTCATCTGCAAACTTACTGAGGGTGCAGTCAATCTCCTCATCCAGGTCATTGACAGAGATATTAAAGACAACTGACCCAACACTGAGCCCTGGCCAAACACCACTTGTGACGGGCCACCATCTGGATTTAACTCCATTTACCACAACACTTTGGGCCTGGCCATCCAGCCAGGTTTTTACCCAGCAGACCATACACTGGTCTAAGCCATAGTTTGCCAGTTTCTCCAGAAGAATGCTGTGGGAAACTGTGTTGAAGGCTTTACTAAGGTCCAGGTAGACAACAGCCACAGCCTTTCCCTCATCCTCTAAAGGGGTCGGTGACCTTGTCACAGAAGGAGATCAGGTTTGTCAAGCAGGACCTACCGTTCATGAACCCATGCTGACTGGGCCTGACCACCTGGTTGTCCTGCATGTGCTGCAAACCGGCACTCAAGATGATCTGCTCCATAACCTTCCCCAGCACTGAGGTCAGACTGACAGGCCTGTAGTTCCTTGAATCCTTCTTGTAGATGGGAGTCACATTTGCCAATCTCCAGTCTACTGGGACCTCCCCTTTTCCCAGGAGGATCCTGGGAACTACTGACCTATCAGCCTCACCTCTGTACCTGGGAAGATCATGGAACAGATCCTCCTAGAAGACATGCTAAGGCACGTGGAAGACAGGGAGGTGATTCAGGACAGCCAACATGGCTTTACTAGGGGCAAACCCTGCCTGACCAACCCAGTGCCTTTCTACAATGAAGTGACTACATCAGTGGACAAGGGAAGACCTACAGATGTCATCTATCTGGATTTTCTGAAAGGCCTTTGATTTGGTCCCCCGCAACATCCTTCTCTCTAAGTTTGAGAGATATGGGTTGGATGGGTGGACTATTCAGTGGACAAAGAATTGGCTGGATGGTCACATCCAGAGGGTAGTGGTCAATGGCTCGATGTCCCGATGGAAAACAGTGACAAATTATGTCCTTCAGAGGTCCATACCGCGATCTGTGTTGTTTAATATCTTCATTAATGATATTGATAGTTACATTGAGAGCATCCTCAAGTTTGCCAATGACACCAAGCTGAATGGTGTGGTTGATATGCCAGAGGGAAAGGATGCCATCCAGGGGGAGCTGGACAAGCTGGAGAAGTGGGCCGAGGGGAACCTCATGAGGTTCAACAAGGCCAAGTGCACGGTCCTGCACCTGGTCTGGGGCAACCAGAGATGTGAGTACAGGCTGGGGACATGTCAGACATGGACAGACATGTTAGAGAGCAGCCCTGGGGAAAAAGACCCAGGGGTACCAGTGGACCAAAAGCTGGACATGAGCCACAAATGTGCAGTTGCAGCCCAGAAGGCCAAACACACACTGGGCTGTATCAAAATAAGTCTGGCCAGCAGATTGAGAGAGGTGATTCTGCCCCTCTACTCTGCCCTGGTGAGACCTCACCTGGCGTACTGCATCCAGCTCTGGAGCCCCCAACACAAGAAGGATGTGGACCTGTTGGAGCATGTCCAGAGAAGAGCCACAGAAATGATCAGAGGGCTGGAGCACCTCTTTTATGAAGACAGCCTGAGGGAGTTGGGATTTTTCAGCCTGATGAAGAGAAGACTTTGGGGGGGACCTTATAGTGACCTTCCAAGACCTGAAAGGGGCCTATAAGAAGGCTGGGAAAAAACTGATCAGAAGGGCATGTAATGATAGGACAAGGGGTAATGGTTTTAAGCTAGAAAAAGGTAGATTTAGGTTGAAAATTAGGAAAAAGTCCTTTACTATGAAGGTGGTGGATCACTGGAACAAGTTGCCTAGAGAGATGGTGGAGTTCCCATCCCTGGAGACATTCAAGGTCATGCTTGATGGGACTCTGAGCAATCTGTTCTAGTGTGAGATGTCCCTGCTTATTGTAGTGTGGTTGGATTAGATGACCTTTAGAAGTCCCTTCCAACCCAAGACATTCTATGATTCTATGATTCTGTTAACCAGGACTGCTGGCAAATGGCTTGGTGATCACTTCTGCCAGCTCCCTCAATACCCTTGTGTATATCCCATCTGCCTTCGATTTGTTGTGAGTATTCCTACAACAATAATGGAAGTGGAGCAGATGAATTAATTCTTCTCTGCTGCTGATGCTTGTTACTTTTATAATGGAAATTGATAAGGTCACGGCTACATGCATATAGCCCCTCTGGTGTGTGCCCAATATAACTTTCTGGAGATTGCAATTCTAGTGATAGAAAGAGCATGACTACTAACATAAGAACACTTCACAAGAATACCCCAAATCCCTGCAACTCTAGAAGTCTAGAAGGTTAATAATCTTTCCTAGACTGAGGCCTAAAATGGTTCCTTGGAACTAAGCCATCATTGTTATTTATGAAAAGAAGGCAAAGCACTCATTTTTTGAGAGAGAGCAATAGTACTTCACCTCTGATTATCAGAGTAAACAAGTATTACTGAACGGATACCTACCTGAAGTACCTTTTATTCTATTTTTCGCAGAATGACCTTAAAAATTACATTTTAATAAATAATAAACATGTATCTGCAAGTTTCTTGTTCTACTTCAGTGTCTGCTGGTTTTAGTTCTGATTATTCTTTATTGCTTTGACTCTCCATTAATAAAAGTATACCTTTGGAAAAGCTGTCTCAGGACTGTTTTATAATGATAAATGTTCTAGGTGCTGCTTGCTTTTGTTCATCGTTTGCTGCCAGGCACCTGAGCACTGAAAATAGCAAGTCACCTCTAAAGATGTGTCAAGTGACCGTAGCTAATTTGAAAACCCTGTGTCATTTTCAGGTTTGTGAATATCACAAACTTTCAGCTCCCACGGATCTGTTAAAAAGGAATCAGCTCTGATAATGACACAAAGTTTTATTCAGAATCCTCATAATTAGACAGCATCAAGATTAATATATATGTTAGAACTGAGATATCAGTAATGTGTGTTTTACTCTCTAGTAAAATGTTGTGTAAAATCCACATATGCATAATATTTGAATAATTTAAAAAATGAAGATAAACCTGCTATTTAGAAGAAGTGCTGAAATTTTAAAAATTAAATTAGATTATGATACCTCATGAAAAAAGAAACCAAGTTCTTCAGTATGTGATTTGTTCCCTTTAGGCTTGGGTTATAATTTTTAGCTCTGCTTTTTACCAATTTACTCCTTATCTTGAAGACATTAAAACACAGTTGTCAGAAATAATTTAGATCTTATCTAAGAAGAGGAGTGTTTTTTCACAACAATCATTTCTCAGACTAACTGGGATTCTATGGTCCTTCTATGTGCTTGTTTTAAGCAACTACTTATTTCACTGCTAGAGCATTTGCAGGAAAATATTATTTTGATACAGAGAAAATAGCAGGAGTTTAAATCTTTCTTTTCATTCATTTTGCTATGTATATTTAAAGCATTACTTGAAAATATATGCTTGTTTTAGACAGAAGTTAATTATATGCTACACAATAGCTTAAAACATGGATTTAGCCTTATAGTGTTCCTATATTTGAAAGTGTGCTAAAGGCGAAAAATATGACAGTACATTTGAATCCATAAAAATATATTACCACTAAAAAAAAAAATCACATTCCTGTATTTCAAACACTGGCACAATAGTCTTGCTACATTTGTCTTAATAAATGCTCCGACTTCTGCTGCACATGTCATTTACTGTATGATACATTTACAAACCCACTAATAAGAGGATTTTACAACAAAATTACCAAAACATTCAAAACCTGAGAATTTTACTAGTACCAATTCTCACTGGTGGGGTCTCCCACAAAACTCCTGTGGTGCTCTCAGGACTGATGTTCTTATGTCACCTCCACAGGGCAGAGTAATGTCTTACTCCTGCAGACAGGTATTTGGATGGCTAGGACACAAGGTCTAAAGGACAACCACGAATTTCCTGTGTTTTCACTGCTCTTTCTGAGGTACTAGTAGCAAATGACTCCAAGGGAGCTCTCAGGCTGCATCCTGTAAGTTGTAATAATTACAACTGTACTTGAGCCCAACTACATGCACTCCAGTTTATTGAACAATTAAGCTAAAGGCATACTCTTACTGTGAATTCTTAAGAATTTAAAACGCCTAGCTGTAGTTCTGCAAATTGCTCTTTTGATTTGATGTTTTTGCAGTATTTTTGTTACTTGAGCTCTGGACCATAAAGGCAGAGAAACTATATTGGCATCTGCAAAAATGGGAAGTACTTGTAATTGGAAAGAACACAAAGCATGTAATGGCAAACACGTCTTACACCCCTGCATGAGGTCATCTGATAATTCATTGCTGACTTACTGACTCAATCTTATGTACAGTTGATGCAAAAATATATGTTTTAGGTTCTCATTTTCCCACCCTTTATAGCATAAACGTTTTACACTCAGCAGACAGCATAATTTGCCACACTGACAAGAGACTCCAGAAAGCCTGTATTGATCCCCAAATGGATTGGTCCATTTTAATGGGCTTTTGTTTCACTTAGAATGCATCATATCCACTGTTGAGTTAAAAACAAAAAAAACCCCAGCAAACAAGCAAAAAAATCACAGAAGAAATACTTCAATTGTCCAGCAAAAAAGAAGAATGGAAGTTGATTTTTTATTTTTTTGTTTAGTTTTATTTTTTTAATATGTCTAAGTGCTACTTACCAGAAAGAGGACCATTTGTGCTATGAGATTAAAGATTTAGAGTCTATTCAGGATATTAGTGACATTCTTTTATTTCTCCAGTGGAACCTGATTTGGGGCACTAGTTTTGCATTTGTTTTATGAAAGACCTCACCTCATGATTAATCGGATCTTGACATAATAGAATTTGTACTTTCCATGTTTATCTCCTTTGTGAAGTGTCTGAGATAAATATATATTTGTTCCATGTTGTAATAAACAGCTTATGGTACACATGGTTGAATTGTAATGCCTAGTTATGAGTGTAAGAAGCCTTCAGATATGCATTGGATTATTTTTTTATCTGGCATGTGTTTAGAAAAACATTGTACATTGTCTTTGTGGCGCTTGATTTTGCTGTTTAATATAAAAGGTTAGATGCTGAAGTCACTATTCAAGCGATCTTCCATCAATATTTGGGAGGCAGGGGCTTTGTTCACAGAAGGATTACTAGAATGCTACCATAAAGAAGCATAGCTCTTTCTGAAAGTCATAATAATGGACATTAATTAACAACATGACTGAACTCATATCTATTTGTAGTAGCAGCTTAAAACACTGTAGATACTTCTCTATTCAAGCTAAGATTTCTTTAGCTTCTCTTCATCATTCATGCTTATTTAACTTGTAAAAGAACTATCTGTTTGTGTCTCCTTAAGAAAACAAACTATTCTATGGAGAGAAAGAGCTGAACTGACCTAGACCAAATGAGTGACCCTACAACACATTTTTAGAAAACAAAGTGCTTTGGAGAAGAGTAAAATGAAGAAACTAAGCAGACTAAGTGCTTGTACCAGCTCAGCTCCCACTTGAAGCAGATGAAGTAGATCGTGGTTATATCCTTTTCTTAAAAATCTATAACAAAGGAAACTGGGAGAACATGCCTCTTGAAACATCAGATTTCAATGGCTCCATCAGACCTGTACGTAAATCCTGCTATTCTTCAGAAAGAACAGGTTCTTACTAATTAATTAACTTTATCAACAAACCCATCATTTTATTCAGAAATAAATCTAGTTCAAATTTTTCATACCAGAGTTGATCTTGAGATCATCACTTTACCCATGAGTGACCGTTCCCCTGCCTATGCTGCAATTTGAAACACACTAATAAGCCACCTGCAAGGCATGTATTATCTTTCAGTCACAGCACTACATTTTAGCAATGTTCCCTTGTGCTATGCCAGCTAGAGCCCTTCTTGGAGTTTAGTTACGTCTTCTTTGCCTCCCCGTCTACCAAAAGGCAGGGGTAGCAGGGAGGAAGAAGGCAAAGGAGGACCTGTGGCTCTGGGAAGAGCCACTGGGCAGCTGCCTGTGCTTGAGACTTGCAAGCCAGGAGATATTCTCAAACATACAACATACTTGAGAGGTCATTGTCTGCAGGGTTAGTCTGACAGCCTCTCTACTCTCAAGGGATGGTGCAGATTGCTGACAGGTTATAAATGTAGTCACTGCAGCAGAGAAAAATCATTTACAGACTTGAGTCCAAGTTCAAAGAGAACCTTAAATATTGTCATGGATTTAGCCACTCGTGCATGCCTCAGAAGAGACCCAGAGAGAGAACTGTGTCACAGGCAGGCAAATGCTCTTCTAACTCTTCACTTTGGAAAAGGAAATTCAGGCTGTCTTCGGAAGCCAAGCTCTCTTTTCCTTTGTGCTTGCTTAGCCCTATATATCTTAATTATTGGAGGGCTGACACAGTTTGACATTGGAAACTCACCAGTTCAGCTAGAAGTAAAGGTAGTAAGAAATACAGATAAAGATGTGTTGAGTGCCATTATAAGGTGTTAACCTTATAAGATCTTAACAGAACATCACTAAACCAACAATCTGTCATTTAGGTCACAATAATAATGACATGGGATACCAATAGTGGAAAGAAAACACTGAGGACTGTGGTTGTGGTAGATATTTTCATAAACCATAATCTCACTGTATATGACTTTGATTGCTAAGCATTTCTTGTTTATTTTCCTCATTTTGAAATTGAGCAAGTTAACAAGTATGCTCCTGAATGCTTCCTGTCTGTAGTTTGCCTTGTGAGAAAAATAGCAGCCCTGAGGAAGACATGCTCCATCCCTACTGTACTATCTCACAGTTGGAAAAAAATGAGCTGTAGGATTTGAAAGAGTTCACAATGATGTAAGCAAGGCACATAATGCTTAGCCATTTTTTTAAAACAAAAAGTTCCACTTCCAGGCCCCATCCTGAACAGTGTTCATTTAAGGGGCTAGGGTTGTGAATCTTAATTCTGTGACAGAGAGCTCTAATGACATATTACTTGGATCAAGTGGTGTTAAAATAGACTTTTCTGACAGACTACAAAATTTGTTCTTCTGCTTGAAATACCACATTAAGCTTCAAATGGTCAAAGGGGAGATGGTAAGAACTTATTTCAGTATCATCTCCATCCATTTATTGTGACTGTTTTCTGTATGTAGCAGTAGCTGTCCTCTCTCAAAGTCAAATAAATAGCCAACATCAGCTCAAAATGTACCTAACTCAAGCATGTTAACATACCTGATGCTCCTTTTTGGTGGGTGTAGTCCCACTAATCCCTAGTTTTAACCACTGTATGGGTTAATGAGTGATTTTTTCACTTACTGCTGGATTTCTAAGACCTTTTTACATAAATATGCATATGAGTAATGCATATCCAGAAATGTAAATCAGACACTTGCAAAACAAAAATATTTATCTGACTCTGATTCCTGTTTTTGTTGCAGACATTTAAAATTAAGTCTAAAATTGCCAGGTTTCAATTAATTAGAAAAAGTTGGGTTTAATTAGTATGATTTTCCATTCTTACAAGAAATAAATTACCTCAGCACAGAAGGTGAGTTTTGTGAAATGTTAATGGCCTTCTAAAGCCTTTTTGGAAAATAAGGTGCAACTGGGAATTTGGGTGTTGGAGAGACCATTTTTGCTGCTTCTTTATTCTTACTATGCCTGACACTCGGGTTGTATTGGGTTTGTAAGGCAAGGTTTTGGTAGGGGGTGGGCTACATGGGTGGCTACTATGAGAAGCTGCCAGAAGCTTCCCTTGTATTTGATAAAGCCAATGCCAGCTGGCTCTAAGACAGACCCACCACTGGCCAAGGCCAGGCCCATCAGTGACAGTGGTAGGGCCTCTGTGACAACATATTTAAGAAGGGGGAAAAAAACCCCTGTGCAATGCCAGGACAAGTCAAAAGAGAGGAGAAAGAATATGTGAGCGAAACTACTCTGCAGACACCAAGGTCAGTGAAGAAGGAAGAGGAGAAGGTGCTCCAGGTGCCAGAGCAGACATTCCCCTGCTGCCCATGGTGAAGGCCATGGTGAGGCAGGCTGTCCTCCTGCAGCCCATGAAGGTCCACAGTGCAGCAGATATCCACCTGCAGCCCGTGGAGGGCCCCACACCTGAGCAGGTGGATGCCTGAAGGAGGCTGTGACCCCATGGGAAGCTTGTTCTAGAGAAGACTCTTGGCAGGACCTGTGGCTCTGTGGGGGACCCATTCTGGAGCAGGGGAAGAGTGTGAGGAGTCCTCACCCTGAGGACAAATTAATACCAAAGACAATACACGGTGAACTGATTGCAACCCCCCTTCCCCATTCCCCTGTGCTGCTTGTGGGGGAAGGAGGTAGAGAGATCAGGAGTGAAGTTGAGCCCAGGAAAAAGGGAGGTGTAAAGTGAAAGTATTTTAAGATTTGTCTGTTATTTTCTGATTAACCCACTCTGGTTTGGTTGGCAAAAAATTTAATTAATTCTCCCCAAGATGAGTCTATTTTGCCTGGTACAGTAACTGCTGAGTGATCTTCCTGTCCTTGTCTCGACCCACCAGCCTTTTGTTGTATTTTCTCTCCCTTGTCCAGCTGAGGAGGGCATCTGGTGTTCAGTCTGGGTCAACACACCACAGTGGAAAAAAGAAAAACTAGATTGTAACCCTAGATTGTCTTGAACCCTATAAAAATGAGGATAATTTTAATTCCCATCAAAATTCATTAAATATTTAATAAAAGAAATTTTAAGGTCAAAACTTCCTTTCCTTATGTTATTTTCAGCAGAGTAGGAATACTATCTGTAACCTATCTCATAAACTAAAAGCTTCTGTTCTCCCCTCTTAGTCTACTCCAATATTCACAAAGAAAAGTGGGCCCAACTGATAAAACTAAAACAAATTTTCTGACTCTCAAGCTGTAGATGAGAAAAATTTCTCTTTGTTCTGCTCATCTCTCTTAACTTCCTCTTCCAGAACAGTGTTTGAAGAGATTTCTGTAAGATTAAGAAAATGGGAGAAGTCACATTTAATGTTAGCTAAAGCCATTCAAATTGTACCTTTCAATTTGTATGAGCAGAGAGAGTAATCAGCTTCAGTTTATTAAAGTCTGTGAATAAAATCCTTAGCTTATTCATCATGTTTCAGTCTTTTTGAGCTCTTAGAACAGTTCATAAAAATACTGATTTTGTGTTGCCAGCTACAGGGAGGAAACTTCTAGTCAGAAGTAGTATACCCTGCAGGAAAAGGTCATATACAGGCTCACACTTACTAGCTTTCACTCTAATGAAGTCCCAGCTGACCTTCTTGTAAAATGCTGTTCATAGAGATCAGCAAAGACAGAGGCAGAAAACCTGACCCTAGTGAAGCAAAACTACCATTAATCCGACTGAAACACTGTATGGCACTTAGGCACATGAATTAATGGAAGTTATGGAAGGCAGTCAGATATCAAAACAGAGGAATTTAGTGCCATTTTAGAGCTATCTGATACTTCCATATTGCATGATTTGTAACAGGACCTGCAAAAAATCCATTCCTTTCTTGAGAAGTAGCTGAATACATTATGGCATCACGTATGTTCTGGATCCTGATGTTTAGGTGGGTACTAGGTGCTGTAAATTACATCTGAGTGACAGGTAAAGTAACAGGAGAGATGTCACAGCTTGAGGTTCATGATGTAATATTGGTACTGGAAGTTAGTGAAGTGAAACAATTACTTATTTCTTACAGTTGTCATGCCCTTAATTACATGGAGCACCAAAATCCATCTGGCTGGAACTGGGCATTTGTCATCCACTTTCTCCAAGGTATCATGAATAAACTGAATAAAAGATTCTCTGTCTTTGCTGAGAAACAATTTTGGTCATTAATGCGCATTTGCATCTGCTTACATCCTTATTCCATATCTTCCTTTTACATTTTCTTCCTCCCTTTCCTCTTTTTCTGTATGTGTCTCTGTGTGTGATTTTTACCCTTCCTGTCTTCCATTAGAAATAACTTGTAGGGGTAGCTAAAACCTTACTTTTGCAGCAGCTTTGAGAGATTAGGAGTGAAAAGGTAGCTAAAACCAGTGATTTAGGAAGCCTGATGTTGCTACAAATGTTTTGGGCCTTTGAGCAGTCTATATGCTTTGACAATGCTTTGATTCTGTTTTTCTTCAGCAGTTAGACTGTATAGAACGCTACATTTTATGTCATTCTAGTTCTTTCGGCTTTTTATGTGTAATTTTATTCTGTTTTGTCTTCAAGGAAATATGATTTATCTCTAACAACAGTAAAGACAGTAGTTTCAAATGCATTCAGATTTTTTTCCTCTTTTCCAAGTAAAATGCAATTAATACCTTATTAATACCATCTAAAAGCCTGCAAAGCAAGTTGTTTTCCCTTTGAAAAAAATTCCTCAGCTTAAAAAAAAAAAAAAAGACATCAAATATGTGCTTACTGATATTTTTTAAAGTATATTTTTACATATCATAGCTATCTATCTTTTAAAACAGGCACAACATGTTAAATGTCGGTTGCTGCACTGGAATAAAGCACAGTAAATACATGTATTTAAAACTTCTCAACTTCCTTAATATTTATGTTCATAGTCACATGCCACTCTGATTCCCATTTACTTTAAATAAATAGACACAATGCTTACAATAGCAGTGTGTTCATTAGTTACCTGTGCTACTGTCTCAGTTGGTCTATAAAGCTAGTACAGCTAACTTTGTTTCTGGGATTATTAGAGTGTGCTTGCACTGATATGAAACAGTCTTGCATGGCCTCCTCTCTACAGTGTATAACCAAGCAATCATTGTTCTCGCAATAAATCATTTCAACAACTGACATTTGTTATAATTAACACAATTTGTCATCTTTCTTTGAGAATGAAGCTCTGGAGTCATCACAGTGTCATGCACTTCAGATTCCCTTGAGAAAGCCAGAACAGGGATGCATTTCATTATTTTGCAGCACTTACACTCTTATAAATGGAATGGAAAACACAGTTTGAAGTGCTTAGGTAAATCTGGGAAACTGAAAATATTAACTTTGCAAGAGAGAAAACTGTAATTAATTATAATTTTCCAGCACTGGATGTGATAATTTCCATAAATCTAAACTGTAACTAAAAGAATATATGTATTAATTATAAATACTCTCATCTTAGTATCTTCAAATATTTTTGATACCATCAGTAAGTGTAAACTAAAAGTTATTAAGTATTTCATCCAAAGAAATTACTTATTGTCAAAGGTTGACTCAGGATCAGCAATTAAACCAGAGACAACAAGCTCTTGATCCCCTCCCCCTCCCACCCAGGTAGGGAAGGAGAGAGAGAATTTGGAGAGAGACTTAGCTGGATTGAAAACTCAATTAGACAGCTTTAATTATATGTATAATTATATACAAGTGTTTTTGGGAACGTGCAAAAGCCTCTTGCCTCCCCCCCACCCCCAGCAACTCTCCTGGCAGTCTCGTTAGCTGTGAGCAGTCCCGAAAACTCTCAGCCTGCTGTTTTTGATAACAGCAGAACAGACAGGGTTGTGAGGAGAGTTATGAGGGCTGAGCCTGGGGTCGAGGATGATGGATGGATGGAGTCCTCCCTGGATGCTGGCCATGGACAGAAGAGAAGGGAAGAAGAAGCAAGAAGGAAGTTGTCTTCTGTGATCTCTGACTTTCCTCAGAGCTTACATAGATCTATGGAATGGAATACCTTTGGTCAGTTCTGCTGTCTGTCTAGTCCAGCTCCCCTACAGGGGGGTCACAGATACAATTCTCCTGCCCCGGTAGCCTCTGTAGCAGCAGAGCTAAGAAGCGACCTTGGAGTCTCAGCAGAAACACAAACATTCCAGTGTTATCAGCCCACTAGCTGGAACACTTGCTGCTAGTTAAAAGAGAGCTTACTGAAGGAAAAAAATCAGTAAAAGGAAAATTAGCTTAAACCTGGGTCCCTGTTCCCTACAAGATGACAGGAGCCATCCGTCAAAAGAGCAAATTGTTTCTCAGCCTCTGGTAGATGATCATATGGTGGAGCTTCTTGAGCCCTTCTCACCACTTCTTGTGGTGGCATTCCAAAGTGTGTGCCTTCTGGCCAGTTTGTAATTGCTTCTACGATACCTGGACAATTAGGCCTTCCTATTCAAGCTCTCTGGGTAATCAAAGCAGTCTATTTACTCCAAGTGGCATCGGTGGCATGATGGATAGGAGAAAGGTTATTCTGGAACATGAAGCTCAGTACTGGTAATCTGGGCACCAGGAGGAGCTGCGCTTCAGTGCCGATCACTTCCAAAGCAGCTCTAACTCCTTCATATGCTGCAAGTATCTCCTTCTCAGTTGATGTGTAGTTGGCCTCAGAACATCTGCAGCTCCGGCTCCAGAATCCCAAGGGTCGACCTCGAGTCTTCCCTGGTGCTTTCTGCCAGAGGCTTCAGGTAGGACCATTGTACCCAGCTGTGGTATAGAGCACATTTTTGATGTCTGGCCCTGTTCGAACTGGTCCAAGGGCCATTGTCTGAACAATCTCCTTTTTAATCTGCTCAAAAGCTCTCTTTTGGTCAGGACCCCTTTAAAGTCACTCTTCTTTTGGGTCACCTCATAGAGAGGTTTCACAATTTCACTGTAACCTGGAATAGGCATTCTCCAGAAACCAACAGTCCCTAAAAAGTCTTGAGTGTCCTTTTTAGTAGCTGGTGGGGCCATAGCTGTTATCTTGTTAATAACGCCCATTGGGATCTGGCGACATCCATCTTGCCATCTGATTCCCAGAGACTGGATGTCTTGTTAAGGTCCCTTGACCTTGCTTCTTTTTACAGCAAAAGCAGCATCCAGAAGAATTTGGATGATCTTTTTACCTTTCTCAAAGACTTCTTCTGGTGTGTCACCCCACACAATGATGTCATCGATGTACTACAGGTGTTCTGGAGCTCCACCCTTCTCCAGTGCAGCGTGGATCAGTCCATGGCAAATAGTTGCTCTGTGTTTCCACCCCTGGGGCCGTCGATTCCAGGTGTATTGGACTCCCCTCCAGGTGAAAGCAAACTGTGGCCTGCACTCTGGTGTTAGAAGAATAGAGAAAAAGGCATGAGCCATGTCAATAGTGGCATACCACCTGGCTGCTTTTGACTCCAGCTGATATTGAAGTTCTAGCATGTCCGGCACAGCAGCACTGAGAGGTGGTGTAACCTCATTCAGACCACGATAGTCCACTGTCAGCCTCCACTTGCCATCAGGCTTTCGCACTGGCCAAATAGGACTGTTGAAGGGTGAGTGAGTCCTGCTGATCACTCCCTGGCTCTCCAGTTGCCGGATCAGCTTATGGAGGGGGATCACAGAGTCTCTGTTGGTACAATATTGTTGTCTATGCACCACTGAAGTGGCAATTGCAGCTGTTGGTCTTCAACCTTCAGCAACTTCACTAGAGAAGGGTCATCTGAAAGGCAGGCAAAATATGCAGCTGTTCAGTGTTCTCAGTCCCTACAGCTGCTATACCAAAGGCCCACCGGAACCCTTTTGGATCACAGAAATATCCTTTTTCGAGATAGTCTATGCCAAGGATGCACGGAGCACCTGGGCCAGTCACTATAGGGTGCATTTGCCACTCTTTACCAGTGAGGCTCACATCGGCCTCCACAACAGTCAGTTCTTGAGATCCTCCTGTCACTCCAGAGATAGTGACAGATTCTGTCCCTTTATAATTCGATGGCATTAGGCTACACTGTGCCCCAGTGTCCACCAAGACTCTATACCTTTGTGGTTCTAATGTGACAGGCCACTGAATCCGCACAGTCCAGTAAACTCGGTTGTCCCTCTCCTCCTCCTGGCTGGAGGCAGAGCACCTCTGATGTTGAGCATTTGAGGTTGAAGCACCATCCTGGTTGGAGACTGGTGCAGCCTTCTTCCTGGAAGAACCATCTCCTGCCTTTGTTCTATTTAGTAGCTCTTGCACGCATATCTGGAGAATATCAGTGGGTTTCTTATCCCAGATTCTCATGTCCTCTTTAAAGTAATTATGCAAGAGAGACCACAGATGGTGTTGAAGTGGGTCCTGTTTCTCTTGTTGCTGTCTCATAGCAGGACGTCTCCTCTTAAACCTAGGACACTTATTCTGCTGTAAACCAGAAATAGAATCCAACTAAAAAAAAAAAAAAATAGGGAAAAACAAAAGAAAGAAGATATAGCACTTAATATGTCAGTGTAATATATGCATTTTATGATATATGATTTATAAAATATTGTGACAGATAAGAAAATGTTGGAAAAGAGCAAATTAATCCATAAATGAAAAATAAGTAACTATTCAAGGAAGCAACATAGAATCCAAGGATAAAGGAGGATCATCTCTGCTATCATTGGATAAACCTTTATTATTTTTTCATTTTGGAAAACAGAAAAAAATAATAAAAAAGAAACCAAAATCTCAGAAGGCCACTCAGAACAAACCATTGCTGGATGGGAAAACTAGCAGGGCAGTCCCACAGATTTCTTACCACTCTTGCCCCAAGGCACTGGAGCAAGTAAGGGTAGTGCTAGTGCTAGGAATAGTTTATTTCCTTCTTTGGAAACTGAAGTTCCCCTTTTAAACCCTTTATCTCATCCTAATAGAGAAAAGAAGTATTAAACTGGTCACAAAATAAATCTCTACTCACATCTAGTCCCTTGTGCACACTTCGGAATAGATCTAAAAGGGGCCTTGAGTACAGATGACAATCAGATTCACATGGCTTGAATATGTGAAGAAAATATCAAGCCAACAGAGGATCTTGTTAATAGGAATTCTCTAGAGTGTTTTACTATTTTTATCAGAAAAGAAAATGTTCCAACTATTGTGATTGTTACGTGTTTTGGGATTTTTTTTTTAAGTCCTTCCTCCTACGGACTTGTGATTAGGCATACATCTCAGCCTTCATTAAAAAGACTAAGTTTATACTTTCGCTGTTACAAAGAAAGGTTTGAAAATTGGTCCCATAAACAAGGGCAAAGAACCCTCAGAATCACAGAACCACAGAACGCTTCTGGTTGGAAAGGACCTTTAAGATCATCAAGTCCAACCACTAACCTAACTCTACTGAGTCTGGAACAAAGAGACAAACAGAGATGTATTTTTAAAGTAACTTCTGTATACTTTAAACCAAACTAATGATTTATGAAGAACTAATTAATTATTTTCAGTGGTTTGTGATTTTCAATACTGTTACCACACTAGGATAGTAGGACTCTTGTAATTTCTTGCAGATAGAAAATAACAAGATAGGTTAAATAACAGTGTAATTCAGCAAAATACATGTACCCAGGTGACAGTGTGCATCTACATGGCAGCCTCTGTCTCTCTGGTATTTCCAGGGTTCCTTAAAACTAAAATGAGGAGAATGTCATTCAATCTAGTAACTTATATTTCTGAATTATCAGTTATGTGGCATTTGGGTTTGATTGATTATAACTAAGGTTTCATTGACTATTGAGAGTGAAGTAGTATCAGTTATTTTCCTAATACTGCCATATGACTAATAAGTGTTACACTGTAAATGTTTCCTACAGGCTTTAACACATCACCAGTACCAAGAACCAGGAGTTCCTGTTAAAAGCTGAAAGCATCATTCTGCTGAGGCATACAGAGAAAAATCATCATTATGTCATATTCCAATTTCTAGGAGAAGGATCAGATCCACACAGGACACAGTGAAAAGGATGGGTATGATTTTGCCACAGGCAGGAAGTACTGAGTCATTGAGAGGAGCCCCTCTGACCAGTGTCTGCCTGGGAACTCCTGAGGGTTTGTCATTTGTGAGGTAGCAGAAAACAAACTCTTGTTCTCTCATACTGAACATCTAGTGAAGACCCTGGGGCACTTTTCATATTAAGCAGGACTTTGAACATGCATTTATAATGACCAACAAAAAAAAGAGAGGACTATCTGTGCTGGCAGAGATCTGGAGGGCTGGAGGGAAAGGAAGGCAAGAGATCAGCCAGTTCATCTTCCCTTGGAGAACAACTGCTCTCCTCTGTTCCCTGGAGGACTCCTGTCCTCTGAAAGCTTCTTGGGGCTTTTTCATACTCGGTAATACTGACTCTGCAGTTCTCCCAGACAACAAAGTTAAGAGTTTTGTTCACCTTTCTGTTGAAAAGATCTCCAAGGACTATACTTGAGTATGGTTTAAGGCTATGCATTATAGTGTCCTGCATCACAGATGGGTAGACCAGATGGCCGATCAGCAGCAGTCTTTTAAGTATTCAAATATTGCTACTCCCTTCTTAGTCTTCTTGGACTAATTAAGACCCTTTTTAAAATAGCATTGTTCATGTAGATCATGTTTTCCAAGCTTCTTCTCTCCTCTGGGCTCTTTGCATTCCCCAAAGTTGGCCACAGTAATCTACTCTTCCCTATAGTCACAGAGTCATTTGTGTTGGGTTGGAAAAGACCTCTAAGATCATTGAGTCCAACCACTAACCCTGCACTGCCAAGTCCACCACTAAATCATGTCCCTCAGTATCACATCTACACAGCGTTTAAATCCCTTCAGGGATGGTGAGTCCACACCCTGGGCAGGCTGTTCCTGGGCCTGATAACCCCCTCAGGGAAGAAATTGTTCCTAATATCCAATCTAAACTTCCCCTGGCACAACTTGAGGCTGTTTCCTCTCTTCCTATTGCTTGATACATGCCAATATCTGCCTGTGGGAAAGCAGATGCCTTGATTCTATCCAGAGTAACTGTAAATGAACCAGACTGCAAGCTGATCATGGCCGCTCATGTTGAATAAAGCAGTGTATGTCCTAAGGCTCAGCACTAAGCATTTGCACAGCCAGTATTAGATGTTAAACAAGCAAATGTCTAACCTATTGTAACTATTCTCTAGCTGTAAATAACCTTCAAATTAAGATAGTGATTTTGCATTGACCCTTCCCATTGACTGGATTTCTATTAGTCAGATTATGTTGGATTATAAATTGCAGAAGTCTCTTTTTCTTATGTTAAAAAGTGATGACACAGGTTTTTTTTCTTCTTCTCTAGTATTTTAACTATGAAGATGAATTCCACTATTTCGAAGAGACACAAATGTCCTTTCCTGTAATGAAATCAGATAATGAGATGAATGTCACAGAAAAGAGAGTAATCTGACAGGTATTTCAGCAAACCTTTGTCACTGCCATGTATTCAGTAGACTGAGATTGGACTTGTATGGCAATGGAAAGCTTGCCATGGATAACATGGTAAAATTTTCCAAGGTGATAAAATGTTCTAAAGTGATAAAAATTTGGCAGTGCTCACAGCCTCCCTTTCTCTAAGCATAATGATCAGCAATCACTTGTCTCTCTTCTGCCTTGTCCTTGTAAATAACAAGCCAACACTCCAGCAGATGAAAAAATATTTGCTATTTGCTAAATGAGAATGTGTTAAAGTGAGTAGAACTGTCTCTGAGCAAAAGTTGGAGCAAGGAGCTAAAGGACTTAAAGTTTTTCCCAGAGTAAATATGAGGTAACCCAAAGGAACATGACACAGAGTTATCACTGGGACTTGCTGACAGAAATAACTGATACAGTGAATCCAGTCCAACGTCTGGACACAGAGCAATATTTGTATGCAGAGTAGAAGCAATCAGACTCCTTTGTGCTGTCTCATAAGCTTCAGTTCCAGACCATGTTCATCAAAGGCTGAGTTTAATCTGAGCTTGAGCTACTGTTTTGAAATCACTCAACATTCACAACTTTGTTGATATAGAAATCACATGAGAGACAGTCACTTCAGTTGAGTTTCATGCCAGGATAGGTATTAAAAACTACTAACGCCAGGGAAAAGATGGATACTGCAGAGCAGGTACATGATGAAGCAGTGAAGTGAAACTCAGTGAAATCTGCAAAATTTCACTTCCCTGAAATGCACACAAACAGTTGTACTCACTTTGCCAGGTAACTACACTGAGATACTCCTTTTCTACTGTTATCCAGGTAGCTGTTTAAAAACACCTGTAAAAAAACATGGAGATATCAGCCATGGTTTTGTAACTATTCATAAGAGCTGTCTTTTATGAAAAGAAGAAAACAAAAAAAAGGGACATCTCCTTCAGCTCCCAGACAGTACGAGTCAGGAATCCCAATCTGATTCCACGCTAGAATTTACTTGGCACTGCTAAGGGAGTTTAATGTAGTGGAGGTAATCTGCACACTAGCCAAACCTTTCAATGCATCAACAACTGACACAGTTCATGCCTCTGGAGTTTAATTTTTAAATGCCATCAATTAAAAACAAAGAGGGGGGACTTAATTACTTGCAAGTTTTGCTATGCTTCTGAGGCACAGAATAAGATTTTTGTGAGCTGCAGAAGGAGGCAAAACATTGCTTTTTAATGACCTTTTGGAAGAAATTCAGGTGGTAAAGCAAGGAAACAAATTAATTTTTGAAAGATATGTGGGCCTCAGTTTGAAACAAAGAGAAGTGTAGTCTGATTCATTGGAAAAGTAGTTTGGGGTCAGCATATTCAGAGGATACTTCAGTACACTAGCTGTCTCTCAGTATGTCTGGCCTTATAGTACCACTTGCTCCTGTTTAGTAGCTCTTACAGGAAGGACCAAGATATGTACATCTTCCAATAATTTCAAATAGAAGACCTATGGTAAATAATCTGAAGGTTTTGTCTACCATTCTGCACTGTCCAATGCTATGAAATTATGCTAATGACCAATTACTTCTGCATGGTCTATTTGTTGAGATTAAATTTATTTAAATATTAATATTTTTATGAAAGAGTGCAAAAAGTGTTCTGCTGTAGTATATCATCAAGTGATATTGAGTGGTTCTACAATTTAAATAACTTGAGCTATAATCTCTCTGCTTAAAGAGACCATATTTCTGAGCCATTTTTCTTCATTGACTGAAAATCCCACACTAATTTCTGAGCTACTTGGGAACTAATTAATTTTAAGTCTGTTTAACTGTTATACAAGTTAAAGTAATAATCTGTTGAAAGTAATTGCAGTGGAAATTTTTTAATTTAAAGTTCTGGAAAGCAATACCTACACTTTTAACATCACCAAACTATGTGTCCTACTAATGCATGTAATCTCCATTTCCATTAGCTGACAAAAGCATGAAAATAAAAAGGAAGCATGTAAAGCCTAAAAGTGAGGAAGAAGTCTCAAGAAATGGAAAATTTAACTGGCAGTACTGTGATGCAGGGCTCAGTTGTCACAGGAACTATAACAAGATAAAGCAACAGTCCACTGGGCTGCTATGCTGACAGAACTTTTTAAGGCCTTTACACTGATGCCTTCTTTTTAGTAGTGTTCTGTGAAATTGAATACTGTCTTATGGCTGCTTCTCAGCAAAGCAATGGAAAATAGAATATATGAATAAATCTCCCACAACCAAAAAACAGAAATTTACCTGCTGATACCCATGGACTACACAATTATCTGAAAGCATGTTAAAACTGTGAGATATTTCTTTAAACATGTGGGATGGCACTCAAATGACAAACTTGTCTGGGGAGGATTTTAGATGGAACCTGTAGAATGAAAAAAAAAAGGAATATAGGAAGTTTAGGAATAATATCTGTCAGCTTTTCTAGATGTGAAGAATTCTACATTATTCTAGCTCTAAAAGATGCTAAAAAAAACCCAAAAGCCTGTTAAGCACTATAAATGTTAACCTGTGGGAATATAGATTTCACTTTATTACTACCAGCCTCTACAATCTTTTAAATTCAGTGGCATGACAGAGAAGGCAAAATACACTGGGAGTTCTGCAGGCATAACTTTGACTATCAACCTTAGGAAGCTACAGGCTATTACCAGAGTAAACTAAGCTGCTTATGAATAGTTAGAAGCAGAAGCTCTGTGGTCACATATACCGTAGAGGTAAAAGTCATTGCAAGCTACCAGCTTACAAGAGTAGCAGAGTTATGGGGGAGAGGAGAGAGAGGGGAAAGCAGGAGGATTGGATAAAGGATAGTTCAACTGCCCCTTACTGCTTCTAAATATGTCTGGCAAAATAAAGCCTTTGCCCAGTCCAGTAAGGACAAATCTGTGTCATCTGAAACAGATTTAAAAGAATGAGTGAAAAAAACCCTCTAACTGTTGCAAAGTACTTTAATTAAAATTTATTTTCTATTTTAACCAAAAATGATACAAATAGGCACATATAAGTCTATGATATTTTTTGATGCTCAGGTTTTAGTCAGGTTTTAGACCTCTTAGAAATGGATTTGTAATGAAATTGCTGACACTACCTGAGCTATAGTTGAACAAATTGCTGCTTTCCTGGTGTAATGAATAACCTCAGTATCAGGGAGCTTTCCTTTCATACAGGAAGAAAAAGAAGTCTGATTTCCTATTTTTAAACTTCCTTTCATCTATCCCCCACTCTTTTTTTTATTTTTTTTTTTCCTTTATGCAAGGTGTCTGCATACCTTAATGTCCTATTATTCAGAAGTTGTGCAACAGTCCTGTGACATTTTATCTCCACAGTAGTACATTGTATAAGACCTGTCTGGGTATTATTTCTGCCACCCAAGAGCTTAAAGTGTTGCTCTCTTTCTACACTTTTAGCCCACAGCAACTATCTGAGGCTCACGTGCACTGGCTATCTCACATTCACAAAATGCATGGGGTTCCAACAGGATGAGAACAGTCTGAACTGTTCAAACTGAGTAGCCTGGTCTAGTGGGAGGGGTCCCTGCCTGTGGCAGGGGAGTTAGAATTAGATGATCTCTAAGGTCCCTTTTAACCCAAAGCATTCTATGATTCTATAAACAGAGGTAAATTAGTCTATTTTCTTCTTAATTACTTGAACATCTTAATTCTGGAAGAGCCTGGAAACAGTGTATCATATGATGTCTGGATAGAGCTGACCTTGTGTAATACAATTAAGGCTGGGAAAAGAAGCATGGGCATTTCTATAATTTCAGATAAGAGGTTTAGTTTATTCTAATTTTATGATCTGGTCACAAACTGGCTTTTACAGAAGGAAACAATCATATTGCTGTTTATTTACAGGGCCTCTGAGTTTACTAGGGAGAAACTTATGTGACTGTCTCTTTAAAGACAATATAAAAAATAAGCATTATAGGAGCAGTTTAGGTGATCAGAGTAACCAAGTTAATTTAAATAAAATAAACAGCATATAACAAAGTCATATAGGAAAAATTGCAGTATTCTGTCCATTTTGGACACAATGTGAAAGTAAATATTATGGTACCAGTGAGTCATATTCTAGGCACCAATGCCAGTATTTTCTACTATCACTAGTGAAACTGCAGTTATGTGTCTATGGGAAAATTGGTTTTTAAGGACCAATATATGATCTTGTAATGCCACTTTGAGTGTTTGCAATACCTATTTTTATGAGCCTAACACTAGATGTGGTGTTTAGTAGGCCCTCATGAAAGAATAGCTGAACTAACATGATTACTTTTGAAACATTTGCTTTATGAAACAGTCTCAATTCAAAGGCTTACTATGATATCTTTGTAACTTACCTACTCAGAGGAAGGCAATGGCAATCAAAGTATGCATAGTGCACACAGATAGAATATTAACTTAATTGAAGATCAATAAAATGAGCTCCAAAAATAAGTTTTCAATCTATCCCAAGAGACATTAGGGACACAGTTTTAGTCTCTGAGAACATCGGCAACTCACAAGTGTTCTTTATCCAGTGAAGGCTACAACTGGATATAGTCAATGAAATAAATTCATATGAGGTTTCAGTTGTCTAGGATTAAGTTTAAATGGGTACAGTTAACCTTTTTTCCTCACTGATGATGATTTAGAGGTATACAGAGTAAAAGCAAATCTTCTTTTTGCTTCTAGATATAAGACCTAAATTTTTTTTTCGGCCCAGCTAAAGCAAAGTTACCTCGGTATAGTCTTTAAACTGTTGATCTTGCCAAAAGCCTAAACCAAATAAGCCAAAGGTTTTTTCATGACTCTGCCATTTTTAATCTGTGGAAACCTGGTATCGTCACTGCATGGGTTAAATGCCTCAAACCCTGCTGTGGCAGGAAACCTGGGGAACAGGGGCAGGGGATTGAGTCAGGTAGTGCCCCTCTGTCTCTAAGGACGGGGAAGATTATCTGTTCTTGCATATGCTCAGCTATAAAATCTTCCCTGCTCCTAGGAACCTTAGTGACAGATGAAGATAACTCATTCTTTCCTCATGCTCCACCATTTCAATGGAGGGGTAGTCAATTAAGTATAAAAGGGACCAAGCATTGTTCCCCAAACTTTTTACTCTCTTCTCTGATTGTCTCTCCCTCTCACCCACCACCTGAGGGTCATGACCAGAAAAGACCAGAAGATCAGCAGCACAAGATTCTGAGGGTGGTGATATCTTTTCTCCCCCCCGCCCCCCCCTCCCCCCCCCCCCCCCCCCCCCCCCCCCCCCCCCCCCCCCCCCCCCCCCCCCCCCCCCCCCCCCCCCCCCCCCCCTCACATCTGTCTCTCTCTTTCTTTCTTTCTTGCTATCTCCCTCTTTCTCCCACATCCCCTGGTTCTCCCTTTCTGTTCCCCTCATTTTAACTTCACTCTGGGCTTACACAGGTAGCAGGTAACACCCCAGTAAGTTTTGACAATCCATTTGTTCATTGTTAACAGTTAATCTGAAGGAAACGTTATTGTGAGTTTCGCTGAGATTGTTGTGGTTCTGTCTTTTTGCTGGTTTTCTTCCTTGTATATTGTCATCGTTTTGAGTAAAGTGTTGTTTTGTTGAAACCTCCTGAGGGTGTTTGTGGTCCCTCCTTATATGGTGCAGAGAATCAAAACAACCTCCCCACAGGCTTGGGGAGGGCATATAATCTAAAATACATATTTTGGGGTTATTGTGATTGGAACAGGAGAGGCATCGACAGCCATTACAGTGTTTCACATTCAGCTGATACAGAGCGTTTTGTGTTGTTTCCATTAGGGTTTTTTTGGGCTGTGCCTTAAATGTGGAATATTTCCTGAAGTGTGACTCATCTGCAAAAGGAAAGAAAATTGCACATAGGCATCCTTTCATTTTATTTAACAAATTGCCAACTATGTATTTAAGTTCAGTAAGTCTTGCTCATCTTTCTAATATGCCACACTTGTATGATTGCCTAATACTGCTGAACTAAGACAGCAGCAGCAACTTGTGCAATGTCAGATCTCCTTTGCATCATTAGGGATGGTCTATGAAGCAAATGTCATTAACTTGTGAGGAAAGGAAGCAAAACTGACAAACCCTCATTGACAAACTTCCCTCCATTTGTTCATCAGTCTTTATTAAATAGCAAATTTAATATTAACATCCTTGCATAAGACAAGCTGATGAAATCTTTCACCATGAAAATAAATGCTGTTTAAAATTAAACTTGCCTTTGGGTTTCATTTAAAAATTAACATTGTAATCTCTGTACGCTGTGTTGTGAAGCCTAAATGGTTGCTAGATAATGGAAATAATGAGACATGGGAGCATGTGTGGGGGTGTACTGTAGTTCAAGCAGTGAAGTGTTAATTAGTGTTAATGTTAACATAACCATTAATTTTAAGAAATCCCAGAATTTATTTCTTCTCTTTTTTTCTCTGATGCACAAAATGAAAAATCATGGAACACTGATGAAACAGTAGAAATCAAGGTCTTTCTATGCAGATTATTCACTTAGATTTGCAGAAACAAAATATTAAATAATAAATTTATTGATGCAATTGTAAAATACACTTCTATAGCTGACAGCATTAAAACAAAGTAGGTAGTAAATCCAGTGAAATTTCACACACGTACCTTTAAGCAACTACAGAAAGCCAAAGTATGGTGCAGATTTCCTTACTAAAATACCATATCTGCTTAAGGAGTGGTGCATTCTTGCCATCAAATTCTTGCCATAAGGTCTCTAAGCTCTGCAGTATTAGTTTGTTCCTGTGACAGTAAGCAAAGAGTGAGGTCAAGATATTAGTTTAAAAGTCAGGATTTATATCTTCTCGAAATGATCCGTTAATTTCTAATTTAACATGTAGTAATTTCAGTATTTCAAAGACATGTAGTAACTAAACTTGTGTTTATATAATCCACTATTTCTAACCTGCTTCATTTTCAGAAATAAATATTAATATGAAGTAAACAGGAAAAACCCTCATTGTTACTTGAAAAGTGACAAAATATTTTGTCTTTCTTTTAAATTCCTTTCTTGAGGATTTTACTTTTAAAATATCTCTTGCTACTCTTTTCTTATACCTATGAGTGGGTAAGAGAGATATACTCTGCCCCAGGTGACTGTGTGTATGCCAGGCAATAGGGGTTGGAAGTGGTTGAGTGATGAGCTGCTAAGTTGTACCTCATAGACATCAACATGCGTGGAAAAAAATGTACCCAAGAATCAAAGAGGATTTCTACCTGACCACAGCATGATTAAAAACATAAAATCAGCAAGAATGTGAAAAAATCTCAGGGTAATTTTTATTTTATCAGGATGTTATTTCTTTCACAACGGTAGGTGAGTCTTTTGACCACCTTTTTCATATGGGAGCAATTGTTTTCCTCTGGAATTAAACCTATGTGCACAGAAAACTATCTTTTTCTAATATCTTTGTGTGCATTAGGAAGTCAACAACTTTACTACTTCTTTAACAGACTGGGGGCTTCTGTGGAAAATAAGTAGCTCACACCTCCCTTCCACAAAGACAGAAGTGTGTAGCTGCTGCAACACTGAATAGTAAATTGAGACTTTGTTTAATTGACTAGTACAAATAGAAAGTAATTGGATGCTACACTGACAATGTACATAAAATACCTTCCTTTCTACTGGAGCCTCCCAGTGACCACAAGTATGTGAAGGGAAAAAAAAACACCACAGTTTTACTTCTAAATGGCTTTAAAACTTCAGTAGAAGAGGAGCAGCCTACAAGTGCCTGAACTTCATTATTGATATTCCCTACTTATGTTTGCCGGTATTACCTGAGTCTATTGTTAGGATCCAACTCTAGAGAGCATTTGTGTTTCTAAAAGTAAAAACACTAGCCCTATCACAATGCTATGCTGGAAAAACGCAGGCAAACAGCATCCTTTCTCCCATGTTTTGATTTTCTTGGGAAGAGAACATCAAGGACAGAACTGTTCTGAATTCTCCTGCTCATGGTTTGGACTGGTGTATGCTTCGCTGGGTAGGAGACTGGCTAACTGGCTGGGTCAAAAGAGTTATCAAGTACAGGAACAGGCTGCCCAGGGACGTGGTTGACATTTAAAAGTGGCATTTAGGGACATGAGGAATAGCAGGCCTGGTAGTGTTAGCTTAACAGTTGGACTTGATGATCTTAAAGGTCTTTTCCAACCAAAACCATTCTGTGATTTTATGATTTGTGTATGGGATATTACTATGTAAAAAGAGCACACTTGACACAGTTGTTCCTGGTGATGTTTTGCCTTTTGAGAAGAAATCTGTAAAACAGTGAGTTAATTAACAATATAAAGAAGAAAATGCTCTGTAACTGCAGTAACAGGAAGGAATAAAAATATATGAATGCAATGGCCTGGTCTTAGTCTTAATGTGACAAGACAAAATATAGTTTTCTCAGCCACATATAAATCTGGCTTCTCTCTGTCCTTTCCAGAATGAAGATATTTTTTGATTTATGGTCAGCCAGAATAGAATGCTCTGTCTTGTGGAAAAAATGGACAGGAAAGGTTTAAAATCTCCTAATTAAATTCCTTACACCAGCTTACCTCTCTAAGGTGGTTGCGTTTAACCTCAGAGAGAGTGAAACTTCCCCAAAACTAGAGACACTCCCCTGTTAATCGAGGTGAAGCCAGCCCATCAGGGATAGAGTCCTGTGAGACAGAGTTGACAGCTCTTCTTTGTGAGAGCTGTGTATTTCACTTTTCTTTAAGGTTGGGGGTTCCCCCCCCCCTTTTTTTTTTATCCCAAACATTTTCTCTTCAAATTTCCTCTTCATGCCTTTCCAGCTCAAATGTCTTTTCTCACTTAATGGACTTGGTCCTCATGTACAATGAGGACAACCCAACTCTTGGGAAAAAAATTTTTTAGAGCTTATTCAATGCAGCTTTTATTGACTTTGAGCAAATTTGCTAGAGCAATCAGGAGGTTAGTTATTACAAATAGTGTGGACAAAGTGCTGCCTGGTAAGTGGCTGGTGTTAGTCTCCCTGAGCTCTGTTTTGCTGCAGATAGTTTCAGGTTGCCCAAGTACAACTACAAGAACAGCAGTCATCAGATCCTTGCCTGCAATAAAGGCTTTTTATGTTGCTTTGACACTACTGTATTGCCATAGTGTAGTTATTACTGCAATTTACACCTATTTCCTCCTTTTTTTATACTGCTGGTCTGCTGTAAAGCCACCTTGGTGTAAATATGGAGGAGCAGGAATTAGATTCCACTTTTTAAGTTATTTTTTTCCTCCCAAGCCACCTCTATAAGCCCTCATCTTTCTCTTCATCTGCCCTTCTTAAAAGTGGGCATGTGACCATTGCACTGCTCAGCCACTTAGGAGATATTTTATGTGATGGATTTGTTTCTGAAAAGCTTGCGATCAACATATAAGCAATTAGAGGCCACTTTATTTCCTGGCAGTAGTAAGGGCTCCTGCTGTCTGGTTTAGTACTGGCAGATGCAAATAAGGCTTTGAAAGGATCACTGTAAGTCATTCAGACTCATGTAGTCCTTTCATTCCCCAAAATGCATTGAAATCTACACAAAAATCTCTCACATGATATCAGTAGTCAGCCAAAGCTCTATCTTTGGATTTCTTCATTTATAGTAGAAATCCCATACTGTTTAATGGAAAGAGAGAGAAAATAAACTGCAAAGCAATACCCTTGGAGCAAAAATGACAGGAGAGTTCTGTTAACATGATGCAGGAGTTTTAATTATTCTGAGCTTACACCTTCAGAGCTGGCCATTTCTCAGCCCAATTAACCTGTCCTATTGTACAGTTCATGTAAGGCATAAGGCAATTAAAGTTTGTTTCATAAATAAGCAATTAAGGAATGTTTAGATTTCTGGTTACACTTTTTGTCATTCAAACTGCACTGCAGTTTCTGCCTACCAGGAATTTGCTCATTTAAACACTTCCTATTTCATTACCAGGTGTCTCTTGCCTCTCTTACATCCAACAATCCATCATATATAAAAATGAAATTATAAAAAGGTGCCAGTTTACCTATGTAACAAGCAAAGAGCGGAAATCACAAGCATCCCTAATCCTTTATTAACTTTTGTCACAAAGTGTTGTTTAATTTTACAAAATCTTTTAAAAAATTGTGAGAATGTTTTCTGGTATTCTGTAGTTTATTGTGACTGAGGACAACCTTGGGTCCAGATTTGCAAATTCATTTTACCTATGCCTTCATTAGGTAACATTTGTCCAACTTCTGAAACCCTGTAGTTCTATGTTATTGACATGCATTCTCCTTGTTAATACTTCTGACAACATTCCTGGTTTTATATCTTTCTGTTCACTGGCCAATTTTGTTAGATATAGATACTAGGTTTCTGGGCAAGGAATAGAGTTCTTTGCCAGTGATGATCTTGGGTCATTTTTATAAGTCTGATAATGACCTCCGCTTTGATTAAAGCCATAATGTCTTAATAGATACTTATAAAATCATTATAATTTATAGGGCCCATAGGTTACCATTACTCCACCAGAAGTTCATAGTAAAATGTGACTCATGGAATCATTCAGGTTGCTAATGGAACTAGTTAATCATATCTATTGATGTCATTATCTTGTTAATGACTAGTTAATAATTAGTTAGTGACATCTATTCAGGCAGTTTATGATACTAGTTTCATAATGATGTCCCAGTAGGCAGGTTTCTATGCAAGTAGAACCACTGAGGTCAATAACTTCCTTCACAGGCATGAGGGTTACTCTGCAGAGCTGTCATTGCAATATTACATTATAAAGCCATGGCTGAAATAGATGTGAATGGAGATAAAAGGAAGACAGAGTTTTAAGATTTATAAACACCAAAAATATTTGTAACACAATCTGGAGCTGCAATTGTCCAAAGATAAAAATTACTTAGAACTATTATTAGGGACATGGTTCCACTACATATGTAAAAACCAAAATGAAAGTAAATAAGAAATACTTGCTTTGTAATTGTTTCAGTATATTCAAGCAGATGAATTACATCAATATTTTCCAGCTTTTAGTATTCCATGGCTGTGAAATGGGAATCATAAGTGCCTGTAATATCAAGTCATCTTCATACAATCATACTTTAAAAGAACTCCACAAATCTTGTAAATTCAATAATTTTCTATTAAATGCAGCCTGGATATTGAAATTCACCACTCTTTCAAATACTAAGTGCAGTTTCCATTATTTTTAGTTGTTGTTTATACGCAGCATGAAACATTCCAGGCTTATGCTAGCAAAAAACAGGACACAAAAATTTCTAGGAAAAATGTTCATTCAGGTAAGAAATGGCTTAGGTGTAAATAATCGGTCTGAAAAAAATGTAGAAGTTGTCAGCAGATGAAACATGCTACCTAGTTGAATACCATCTTAAAAAAAAAAAAAGGCCTTACACTTTCCTATTGACAAAATGTACACATAGACTGCCACTAAAATGAAATAAGTGAACATCTTAGCATATTTGTCCCCAGGAGAAAATCTTATTTCTTTTTACAGAAGTTGTATGATATGAGAGTAGTCTGAGCAATAAAATGGCAAAAGTCCCAGTGGACAGATGATATTTTTCTATGAGAAGCTGCCACGATAAATCATACCAGTTGCAGATTACTGTGTTTGTGTTTACTCTCCATGAGCCATATACATCCTGAAAATGGCTTGTATTTTGAATGTAAATCATCAAGTGTGTGAATTTCAGCTCATGCAAATATGAAAACCTATTTCATAACCATTATTCAAACGCCTCTTAACATAGTACTATGCATTGCTGGCTAAGTGCTTTCCCACACTTCTTCATAAGTAGGAAAACAATATGAATTGTGCCCATCTGTTCTTGTATGATTTTTATTTCAAAGCGATTTTAATTGGTTTACTGGTTCTGACAAAATGAATAGAGTACATTTACAGACATCTGAAAACTCCCTGTACACTGCAAATTCTGGAGCCTGCAGTTCATTTTGCAAAAATCAGTGTTTGTGGGAAAGCAGATGGAAACAGAGCAGTGACTCTACTCCCTGCAGCAATTCAGCAGGTGCCATGCAATAGCATGTTTGTGAGAACAAAGTCATATCCAGTAGGTCAGGGAGGAAGAAGTCTACAATAAATACCAATGATATTTGATTCAGTAGATAACAGGCTTTTGGACTTTAGATAACAAAATGTTTCATTCACAAAATAAACACTGCAACTACATTCCAGGACTGAGAACTTCAAAGACTGGTATGTCTGAAATTCTTCCTCTGTTCAGTAAATTTATCTCCAAAACTGGTTCAGTTTCTCTCTGACTCTGAAAGGCAAATAAACAAGAAAAAATAAAAAAAGCAGCTCCTCTGCTGTTGTTTTTAACAGTAAGCACTACCTTGTGAACGCATAAATACAGTGTTTACTTTGTCCAGTGGCAGGGTTTTAGTGTGTCTCTGACTTTTTTTGTGAGAAAGAAATGATGAAATTGTATTTTATCTGGTTAAGCAGTTATTCTGCATCTTCTTTCCCTTCATTGTCAGATCTTCCAGACCTAAGGCATTTTATCAGTATCCAAAACAAAGGATAAAAGAATAGCTGCATTAATCATAGCAAATGAAATGTTAGTTTCTATTAGAGTATACTGAATCCATGCTACAGGTCTTCTCTAATTTTCTTTCTCCCTCCGACACAACAGCCACAGTGCTACGGAATATCAGCCTTCAAAAAAGCTGTGCATTAACCTTGTAAAGATTTTTTATATCTGATTTTTTAACCAACAAACAATACCAGATATAAGAGTTGTATCTTTAAATATTACTAGTAATAATAATATTAATAATAATACAATATATATATTTATATATATTGGGGCCTAGAGGAAAGGTGGAGAGGAACTGTTTACAAGGGTGTGTAGCAATAGTACAAGGGGTAATGGCCTTAAACTAGAGCAGAGCAGATTTAGATTAGACATTAGGAAGAAGTTCTTGACAAAGAAGGTGGTGAAGCACTGGAACAGGTTGCCCAGAGTTGTGGTGGAGGCTCCATCCCAAGAAACGTTCAAGGTCATGCTTGACCAGGTTCCAAGCAACCTGATGTAGTCAAAAAGATCTCTGCACAGTGCAAGGGGGGCTGGACTAAATGACCTTTACAGGTCCCTTCCAAGCCCATACATTCTATGAGTCTATGATTCTATAACCTGTGAAGGAGGTGATATAAGCTTTGCCAAACATACGATTACTTTCAATATTTTGCAAATCAGTTCATAAAATAATATAATACCCTGAGTTGGAAGGGACCCACAAGGCACATTGGGTCTAACTCCTGACTCCACACAGGGCAACCTAGCTGTTAAACCACATATCTAAAAACATTGTCCAAATGCTCCTTAACCACTGACAGGCTTGGGGCCATGACCCAAGCTCCCTGGGGAGCTTGTTCCAGTGCTTGACCACCCATTCAGTGACGACCTTTTTCCTAATATCCAGTTGAAAATGCAGGTGGCAAAATTACTCAAAGATTTGACTTTTGAGTGATTTTAAGTGATTTACATGCTAACTTTACCTTACACTTGATGGTTGCAATGCTTGTTGCCCTAAGTGGATCTTTGTTCAAAATTTGTTTTACCTCAGTGAAAAAGAAAGAGTCAGTTGCTTTTCATGAGTTCTGGCCAAAACTGAAGCCCGGGAAGACTCTTAAGCATGTACTTCATTCATGGAATGATTACCATCAAATTGAACTGAAAATAAACCTGAAGCTATGTTTTTGCACTGATCTGGAACCTTATTATACCAAGAAGTATTCTTCAAACCACTAACTTCTTAATGAAGGAAATAGAAATCAGCTACATTTCACAGAATATCTGCTACATTAATGTCAAAACTCATTTCTTCCAGCCCTTAAAAAAACTCCTCAGATAAATAAAGAAATAAATCCATGGATTTTGACGTTAGTTGGCTCATGTTGTAAGATTACCTCAGGGCTGTGAGACTCATCTGATTTACAGTTAAGTAATTGAGAGCAGAGATGGTCTTTTATCTTAAATTAGCTGTAAGAGAGTGCCAAATAAGATAGCTCTTTTAAATCAACATACTCAGGATTTACCATACTGTAATGAGTATAGGCTGACCCTGGACTTCCAGCCTGCTGGGAACAATCATTGGCTGGAAGCTCCAGGCTGTAGGATTTTCCAAGAGTTTTTTCCTCTCTTTAAAACTGATCCTGACATATAGCTGTAATCAAGAGTGGAGATATTGAAGCTTAGATAATTTATTAACTTTCTCTTACACATATTTCTATTGTTCAAATTCCTGGGGCTTATCCTACTTTCTTTGAAATCAGTGGATTGGTGTGTTTATCTATAGGAATTTAATTTACAGATGATACCAGATTTATATTCAGAGACAGTGTGAGAGCATTATGTTAACTCTTAGTTCACTCTTTCAAGAATTGCTTCTGACTTGTCTCCTTTGAACAAAATTTACATATTACACACTTTGCATTCTTTCCCAGCCCCATTCAGGAAATAGTATGCTATTTCATTATTTTTGCTCCCCAGCTAAGATTTCTCTGTTCTAAGGGGTCTAAAAAGACAGGATGGGACCTCATCAAATACCTAGCATTATCTTCTGGATGTTGGAAAAGAAGTGTGACCACAAAAAATTATGTTAAACTAAATATTCCAAATTTTACATTTTTAGATAGAAATGTTAGAGTTAAAATTAAAATTTAAATACTTTTCTAGGGAAAATATGCATGCATAAAGGTTGCTACTTACTGAAGATAATGAGAAGTTGGGATCAATCAAATAATGCATACATCAGATAACAAGGTTACTACAGGATGTGAGAACGGTCCTGTCAGAAATTTCCAGGTGAGTTTTCGCACAAGGAGTTTGGAATCAAGAGTACTCATGAGATTACTCCATGTAAGACCTATTTCTACTCTGGAAGTGTTGCAAATAAACTGCACTGAAAGTCCAGGTGTAAAGAAACTGGAAAGAAATTTCAGGAACATGGAGTTATCAGAAGACTTTGGATAAAGTAAACTTCTGGATTTAGCTGACTTTAAAAACAGTCTAAGTATGTCTATGTAGAGCAGTGTGTGATTTAAGAAAGTCTGAGTAGCTTTGCACTGGTGTTACCCATAGCTCACACCATTATTTCTGCATCCAAAGCATGTGCTGCATGAACCTTGCACACACCAGCTGAATCTTTGACAGATGATCAAGAGCTGTCAGAGTGTTTCTGTTTACTTTCAAACTATTTTGCACTAAAGTTTGACATTTTGAGTAGCTGATTTCTTAAACAGAGAAAATCCACTTAATTTTATACAATTTTAAAAGTTTTTGTAGTTATTGTTTGTTTGTTTGTTGTGGGTTTTTTTAATAATTTTTATCCACAAAGTCAATTTGACAGTATGAAGAAAAATCAATGAATACAGTATATGAATGTTTCTCAAGTTTTAATAATGCCTCATTTATATAGCTGAGATTTTCAAAAGAGCCGCAATGAGCTATAGCTCTCAATTAATTTGAAATGGTTATTTACACTGTTCTGGAAATCCTATTCCTTATACCTCCCAGTAGAGAAGTTGAATGTATTCAGATTCCCAATGCATTTTAAGCTGTTTACTGCACTTTTCTCTTCCCGACATATATTTCTATAGTGTTATTCTGTCCCTTTCTTCATTTAAATTAGGGAAGAGTGTTTTTTTCAAGGAATTGTCTTAGTGTGTTACAGAGAAGGACATCAGACTCTGAAATAATTTTATCTAGAGGCAATTTTCTGGGTGAACTTCTACAGCACACCTCACCTTAGACGTCTGAATATCGGTAAAATCAAATTGTGGATGAAAACCTGGGTCCAGACAGAAGTCAGATTTTGAAATGACAAGGGAAGTGCAATTGAGATTGAGCTGACAATGATGAGAACTTTAACACTAGTGTTGACACAGTCCATCAATGAAAAGTGCTGCTTTATTGTTCTGTTTTGATCATTGACATCACTCAGTGATAAAGGCTTAAGCCAAGTTTTGTAAAGACTTCTGCCCTCACAATGTAAATTTTCAGAACACAATGACAGCAGTCAGGGTAACATCTTTAAAATTTTCAATGCATTTATGTTTCTCTTTTGAGTCATGTGCACAAACGGTCTCAGATGGTACTTTGCTGCTCAGCTAATTGTTTTGGAGGTCTCACAGTCTAATCCTCCACGTCTGCCTGAAGCAGGGTGAGGAATCTGGGTCTCACACATGCTGGGCTCCCCAGCAGCCTATGAGGTGAAAACTGTCTCTTCTCTTCCTCTCTGCTGAACTGAATATAGCCGCCTTTGTTCCACAGTACCTTGACTGCAGACTCGATGTTTTGGCTCCAGTCAAGTGTAGGACACTTAATTGTTGCATTGCTGAACATAAAGGTTTTGATAGACAGACTCAGTGATGCTTAAGCTGACCCCAAAGGTCACGCACTTGCCATGTCAAGTTTTGCCACTGCCAAACACCAGTCAGGCTCAAAAGAATCAACATATTGGAACTTGTGTCTCATACATCCTAATACAATCTCAAAACAACATCAATGAAAGAGCTTGTATCTGATTTACTAAACTGCCTTCCCTATCCCTTTGAGATGAGTTTTGAGAAGGGTTTCCAAAGCAGCAGAGCACAGGAATATGTTCTTTTCCTCTGCTCTGTTCTCGCGGCAGTAAATTCTGTCTGAAGGACTGACTATGTTACAAGAAGTGGAACTTCTTGAACTGCCACAGCTGGATTAATTAAGCTTTATTAAATGGTATATGTTCAGCAAATGTCTTTATGCAGGCTTTGAGGCAGAACTCCATTTTAACAAGCAACAGAGCAAATTCCTCTAATGAAAAATCGATGTCATGCCTAAATTTCCCTTTTCACTGCTACAGAGTTGTATATATCCTAGGTCATTTGGATTTACTTAAACTAAATCTATGAATTATGAGATTAATGTAGATTACTCCCTTAAGAAAGATGTCACATCACTGTTGCATGACTGGAAGTTGGAAATGCAGTGACATCAATGGTGTCTTCTCATATTCTCAGGTTATGATCTTCTCATTGTGAATGTGGGCTGGACCAAACTGTGAGTTTTCTCAGATTTTCTTTTGCAAAATGGGAAACGTAAATCCTCAGTAGCATTTAGCTCACACGGTATATCAAGAACTGTAAACTGAATTTCACTGTATGGTGAAATTTCATTATTCTCACTATATGAAACAGCTGATTTAGTAGGACTGTTAAACCAAGTTTGCACATAGCACAGAAATGTGGCTTATATCTGTTGCCATCATGGTCACCATACAGTATTATAATGACCTCTCCTTTATCTCTCTTAGAAGCTCAGTGATGCAGAATCCAGGTTGTTAACAGATGTCATGCCTTGGAGCTGAATTGTCATTGTTTTTCAATTATTTTGGACTGGGAACTTAGATACTGTAGCAAGTGGGTTTTTTCACTAGTTTGTGGAAAATTAGCTCTGAAAATATTTATAGAAGGTAGTATTCTCAAAAATTATAACAAAACTGTGTGGATATGGTCATCAAACGAATGACATAAGGTGTACTCAATATACAAAATTAGAGTAAAAAACAGTTCTAAATAAAATGTTGCATTTGAAGAGCAGTTCAGTAATTTGTCCAGTTATGAAATGGTGGTGTTCTGGTGATATATTTATTCCGTTGTTGTACTATGGTGCTAGTTTTGTTTGCTGTCCCAATGAACTGTTACATTCCCTGCTGTAACTTAATGAACAGACATAAAGTTTCCACTAGTCAAATTGCAGAGAGAAAGAAAGGTTTTTCTTTCCCTTGTTACTGAGATTTAATTTGATTTGTATTTAGAATACTTTTCCTTTGGACACTGAGAGTAAACAACTAGATACATTGTGGTCTTTTGCCTCTCTAAGTTGCACATCATTATACCCTCATTTATGAATCATTAAAGAAGAATAAAGCCTTTCATATGCACTAACAGACAGTTAAATAGGCAATTAATTACTGACACAAAGGCCTAGCAAATTAAGAAGAAAGAAGAAGTAGTAAACTCTAGTTGATTTGACATTAGTAAGACAAAGTAATACCTATGATCTTGATATCTTGGGAATAGTTTATGAACTTTAGGAATAAGGAATAGTAATGTCTCACGATTCACCTAAGGACATTAATCTCTGCATGCAGAATTTGCTTCAGAAGGATAACAATCCATCCCTTAAAGTCTAAAAAGATAAAATCACAGCCTAAAGTTTAAAGGCAGCACATTAGCTAGAAAATGTAAGGGCAGACATTGTAATAATTAATAAGTTGAACTATGTTACCTCCAAATATAATGAAAAAACAGATTCACCTCTTTTAATTTAATTCTTTTTAATTTAATTCACAAATATTCAGACATGGTTTTAGGATTTTGTATTATACAGATTTTCCAGAAAAAATCACCTTGCTTGGATAAGACCAAATTATTTTAATTCTAAAAAATTACAACCACTGATATTGGGACATTCGAGTTCATAATGGAAGCATGCTAAAAGCAAAAAAAACCCACAAAATATACCAACAAACCCCAAGAAAGTCAACTCTAGCAAAGTATTGAAATGCCTATCAAGAGCTCTGACTGCACTTCTTAACTATTATATTGTTCAACAAGTTCACAGCTAGCTGTTTTGAACACTACACATAAACATTTTGCAATATATAGAGAATACTGGATTCTTTATATGTAATATGCAATAAATATCACAAAAATAGTATCTGATAAAGGTATCAAGATGTTAATGCTTGTGATGATAGAAAAGGACAGCCTGGAGAGGTAACTACCAGGTCTGTGAATAACTGAATTTAAGATATCAGTGAGGACTTGGCAGTGACTTCTGCACATAGTGACACATCTGTTAGGAGCAAAAGATAGAGCTCTTATGGTACCTAGATAATCTCTGGGGAGTACTTGAAAGGATAATGGTGATTGTATACACACAGCTACTAATAACAGGAGAAAGATAAAGTCAGAGGAGCAAAATGAGAAACCTTTTGTTAGGAGATAAGAACATTGAACTGCCATGGTGTTTTTGTTATGTTCCTAATATCAAAGAGAAAGAAAATCCTTGTAAGGAAGTAGAGTTTTTAACATTTTTTACTAGAAGGAAACTTTTGGAGTAAATGGTGCCTGAACAGTGAGGAACAGCTGCCTGCTACAAAGTGGAACCAGTGCTTAGACTTAGGATAGGGAGTTAAGATCAGGCTACTTAAAATCAAACACAATGCACTTTTGAAGTTATTCTGAGTGTCTTTACACAATAAAAAAGGCTAGGTTAGGCATTAAAAAGTCAGCCAACAAATAACAGCTGAAACAAAATAACATTTGAAACATAAATATAACTATAAAATAAGGAGCAAGATCAGGACCAAATGGGTACACCATTCTCTATAAATGAGAGGGGAAGAAAACACTGGATAACCATTTCATAAGATTGGTAGATTAAAAATAATGTGTGGGACATTGTGATTCCACTGGATTTTACATAACTATGTCAAGTGCCAGCAAAGATGTGATGTTAAATCTGTTGATTATATTGTGATTTTTTTCAGTGACTGCAGATGCGAACACTGTTAGTCCATAGCCTGTCTGTTTCTTGCAGGATAAGATATCCAGTGTAATCATTTACATTTTATGAAACATTGAACATTAATCATTAAACTGGGCAGAGTAGGTCCTCACTAGGTAGAAAGGAATATAGTGCCATGAAAACCAGTTCAAAAAGATACTATACACAGAGAGTTACTCTGGTCCATGAGAAAAATGAACAAGAAAAATTTAGAACAAAGTAATTTATTAGAAGTCATGATGATCAGCAGCTAGTTTGCATCTGGAACTAATGTGCTGGTACACCGACCTTAAAAAATAATGTAACAGAATAAATTTCTTATGTCATTATTTCAAAACAGTGCATTGTTAAATGGATAACAATTAAAATATGTGCCTGAAGGAAATTGTCATTTCTGCATTATAGAAAATTCCATTATATATAAAATTTCATTCTAATCTGGCAGAAAAACAAAACAGTTCCTACTAATTAATTATTTTGGGAAAAAAACCTCTTTTAAGTAACCAGATGTTACATTTTTATTTAATTAAAATTTTATAATTCATTTGCATATTTTACTTGTATTATTGATATCTACAATAAATTTTGAAACAGGCTTTCAATAGAAATAGAACAATAACATTTTATGATGTTTGGAACATCTGATTTTAAACCGTCCTGATTTTCTTAACAAAAATATACAAAAATTGACAATCTGCTACAAAGATGTAAATATGAGAACACACAACTTTCTACCTGGGGAAAAAAGTCTCTAATAAACTATCATGATTTATTGTGAATAGGTGGAAACTTCTGGAATCCATTATGATGGTTTTATACTTGTTTTCCTTAAATAATTTTTGTTTGGGAAAAGTCTGCTGTATTTTGGGAAAATAATCTTGAAGTAAAGTAGCAAAAGTAAAGATACCACAAAATCAATCTGAGATCAAGTTTGGTGTTTCCCCTGACTTTGATTAAATAATTGAAAATAATAATTTGGAAAACTCATCTCACTCCTTCTCCCTCGTATGTGTGCGTGCACACACACACACACACAAATTATGGACAAAGCAACTTTCTTATTTTATATCTGGTAAAGACAAAAATCAGGACCAATACTTAGATGATCAAATAAGGCAAATACTCCAAATTCAATGAATTTGTATTTGACTTGCCTAAATGTTCACAGTTAATCTGCTATAAAATTTTTTTCAAGTGAACAGTAAAATACAGCCATGTAAGATTAAGTTATTATTTCTTGCTATTTTGTTGTTCTTGCTGAGAAGTCACTATGAACATGTTGTGAAAATCTTAAATTGAAAGCCAGCTCCAGTGTCTGTGTCCAAGAGAGAAAGGTATTTCATTGAAGTTTACACAGAAAATAAAATAACTTCTATATTCTTTGCCAATCAGATTAATGGATGTACCAATGGATTTGTAGGGCTATGCCTACACTAGCAAGTGGATTGAAGTAACAGGACCTAGTCTGGAGACCAAAATATCTGGTGCTGAGAATGAGTCATTCAGTTGCCTGTGTTTTGGTTGGTTTTGGGCTCCCTCTCTCCTGGCTGCAAGGACTGAACACCTACTTGCTGTTCAAACTCATTGTGTCCACTTCTGGGACAGAAGCTTTTGCTTAACCTTTATCTGTTCCAGTATCCTCGACTGTTCCACAATGCACAGAAAAGTCCCATATTTGGGAAGAATTAAGGAGTTGCACTTCAAAAGCACAAGTCTGATCCAGATTAAAATGCTAATGCTGTTCCTTATGGGAGTGTCAAGATTGCAATGAGATTGTATATTACTGAGTGACCGTGAAATCTCCCAACAGCTATGCTCCAACAAATAGTCCTTTAGTTCAACATTAACTTTTAATTCCTTATTAATATGCATTGTTTGTACTGAGGTAATTTCAAGAAGTCCCAAACTAAAAATATCTTTATCATTTTCTGACTGCCTAGCAGAAAAGATGATTGCTGTAATGAACTGTTAAAAAATTATCAATTATATGCATTGCAGCCCTTCTTGTTTAGTTTGTTTTGTGCTTTCTGTACATGAAGGAAGTCTGTGATTTTTTTTTTTTTTATTATATTTTGGTTTGATTTTGTTTGGTTTTATTTTATTTTGTTTGGTTTGAAAGAAGGAGCTTTTAAATGCATCCATTGTTTCTTAAAAACACTCCTTTGGTGTGCAACAGCTCCCTCAAAAGATGAGCTTTTCAGTTTCTTAGAAGAACATTTATATGTCTAGTGAACCCAATCCAAATTTGTTTGAACGATAAAAAACAGAAAAAATATAATTTCTTACTTTTGGTTCTGTTTCTCAAAAACAATAACAAACCAAAATCTAAAGAGGACTATCAGAATGCTCGAGTACAATTGACTAGCTTTTGATCTCAGATTTCACAGAATTTAGGACATTTATTGAGTGTTCCAGTTAAGGTGCTTTATTTATAAAACAACAAAAAAAAAAAGGATACCGTGTTAGGCAGAGGTTGAAGGAAATACCTAATCTGATCATTTTTGAACAGTTCCATCATTTATGAAAGAACTGCTATGGCAAGGCTGTAGTATCATTTTGTCCTTTGGATTATAAGAACACTGATATTTAGGCTTCACTTAGTCTCACTCATTTTGAGCAGTCAAGACCACATTTGGATTCAGTGGTACCTGAAGGCCAACTTTAAAACTTATTGAATCACAGAATCATTTAAAGTTGGAAAAGACCTCTAAGATCATAAAGTCCAACAGTCAAACCAACACCACCATGCCCACTAAACCATGTCCCAGAGTGCCACATCTACATGTTTTTTTAACACCTCCAGGGATGGTGACTCCACCACTGCCTTGGCCATCCTGTTCCAGTGCCTTTCATTGAAGAATTTTTTCCTAATAACCAATCTAAACCTCGCCTGGCACAAATGGGGGCCATTTCTTCTAATTCTATCACTTGTTAGTTGGGAGAAAAGACCAACCCTCACCTTGCTACAACCTACTTTCAGGTAAGTTGTAGAAAGTGATAAGTTCTCCCCTCAGCCTCCACTTCTCCACGTTAAACTACCCCAGTTCCCTCAGACACTTTTTGTAAGACTTGTTCTCCAGACCCTTCACCAGCTTTGTTGTCCTCCTCTGGACTTGCTCCAGCAGCTCTATGTCCTTCCTCTAGTGGGAGGCCCAAAACTGAACACAGTATTCAGGGTGTGGTTTCCCCAGTGCCAAGTACAGTGGGACGATCACTTCCCTACTCCTGTAGGCCATACTATTTCTGATACCGGCCAGGAGATGGTCCTCCCCATTTAATTATTTTAATTATTTAATTTAATTAATTAATTTTCCTCTTTATTTATTTTTTATATCTGACTGCTCTCTTCTTTTCCTAATGTGATTCTAGTCCGGAGTTTCAGTGTCTTAGTAGGTCTGTATTTAATTTTGTGTAGAGTAGAAGTATACCTTCAGGATCTCTTTCATCTATGTTAAGTGATAGTGACTGGTTAAATCTCCCAGGTTTGACAGCTTAACTTACCTCATCACAATAATTTTGTTTTGATGCAATTTAATGTGTGTGTATGTTTGTGCGTGCACATGTGCATGTCTGAATCAGCTAATTAGAAGGTAGAGCTAATTAGAAGGCTGAGCTTTAGAAGCGATGTTAACATTTGTCTGCATTACATTTTTTTGATTGATCGTCTACCCTCAGAACTACCAGTTTCAAGGGAAAAGACCGAGAAGATTGTCTCTTCTTAGTTGCCTTCCACTGCACCATGCTGTTTCCTAATATCAGCTGATTTCCATCTGAGCACTTTTCCACAGCGAATATAAGAGATTTAAGACTCATCTACTACAGTTTAATATTAATTGCATTTAACTATTACTTGTGACATTTTCATTTCACCTTCTGCTTTTTTGCTTCTTTCTCTATTCCAAAAATGTGTGAAACCCTCTCTACTCCTGCATTTGAACTCCCTGTTTGGGACTCTGTGTTTGGCTACCAGCATTTTATTATAGCATGGTGATAAACCAGGTGTCATGCTCTCATTTTGTGTTCCTGGGGCTGAGCCACCTGCTTGGATTGCTGTCTCACAAGGAGCTCCACAGTATAATCACCTTTGTTTGTATTGTCTGTGACTTTGCCAACAACTCATGCCTAAGGCTTTTCGTGTGTCTGTAACAAAATGATACCTGAATATCTACACATGAAAAGGCAGAATTGTAAACTGTTAAGATGTAGCTTAGTAACAGACAGACACAACTAAACTTTTGAATAGTGTTATACAGGGAAACTCTTTTCCTGTACAGTGTCAAGTTGAAACTTTACACATTCTGGTCAACTAAAAAAATGGGAAAGTCTTTCTTTCAGGTCAGAAAAAAATGTTTTATTTCAATAATAATAATAATAATAATAATAATAAACAAACCCTTTGAATTACCTGTGTTTCTATAATTAGGTTAAAGTTCCAAGTAAAAGGAACCAGCGCCAGTACTTAGAAAATGTTGACAGGGACTACCCTGATAATTTCAAAACCTTAAATTAAATCTTTACCAACAGGAACATTCCTCAAAGTCAGCCTTTCCTTGAAAAAGTTTTTGGTTTGGTTCATTTGCTTTTTTCAGCTGAAACAATTCTATACAACATTCCTGGCCAGCTCTGTAGAGAAACAGTTTTTCTTTAATTTATTTTTTAGTGTTCTATTTCTCACCAAAGTTTACAATATTTCCGCAATTATATGACTTCCCATAGTCTTACATTCTTTTTCTGTACTGTGTGAATAGTCCAAAACACTAAAAAGTGAATATATTCTTTGCAAAATAGTGTTTCTAAAGTATGTGGTATTTACTATCCAAATCCTTTAGAAGTATTTGTGTAAAGAGTAAAGTCAATGAGCCAAAAGCTCATTGAAATCAATGGGAGACTTTCCATTAAATTCAATGGGCTTTGGTCCAAGCTATTTGTAATTATAGGCTGACATTTTGAAAGCTGCCTAAGGGAGTTGGAAGCCTAATACTCATTAAAATTAACTGGGCATCTAGCTTTACTAGGGTGCTTTGGAACTCACTACTACAGTTTACATAAGTGAGTGACCTGTTTATGAGGCTCAGTTAGCTATGTTAGTGCTCCAAGGAAGCTATTAGCATGTATCTTATCTTCTATATCAAAGAAATGTACTTTAGTTTGTATTACTTGATAATGACCAAGTTGCTTGAACTATAAGTGACAAATGTTGTCTCTAGTATTTCCTACGGATGCTGCACCATGTAAAATCAATATATATATATATATATATAGTAGGTCACTTGAGATACAGTTGCTTATATGCATTATGGAATACCAAATTAAATTCATGAACTCTGTTGATCAGTTCTAAATGTCAGAGAGTAACATGTGGTTCAGGAGTAATACACTCAAACTCACCTTTGATTTTAAACTCACCAGTTGTCACAGTTTGACTCAGACTCGAAAAACAAACCAGAGACAAACAATGCTCTTGATCCCCTCCCCCTCCCACCCAGGTAGGGAAGGAGAGAGAGAATTTGGAGAGAGACTTTGCTGGATTGAAAACTAAACTAGACAGCTTTAATTATATGTACAATTATACACAAGTATTTTCAGGAATGTGCAAAAGCCTCTTGCCTCCTCCCACCCCCAGCAACTCTCCTGGCACTCTCGTTAGCTGTGAGCAGTCCCAAAATGTCTCAGTCCACTGTCTGAGATAACAGCAGAGCAGACAGGGCTGTGGGGAGAGTTATGAGGGTCAGGGCTGAGCCTGGGGTTGAGGATGATGGATGGATGGAGTCCTCCCTGGACTCTGGCCATGGACGGAAGAGAAGGGAAGAAGAAGCAGGAAGGAAGTTGTCTTCTGTGATCTCCGACCTTCCTTGAAGCTTATGTAGATACATGGATTGGAATACCTTTGGTCAGTTCTGCTGTCTGTCTAGTCCAGCTCCCCTACGGGGGGTCATAGATACAATTCTCCAGCCCTGGTAGCCTCTGTAGCAGCAGAGCTGAGAAGCGACCTTGGAGCCTCAGCAGAAGCATAAACATTCCAGTGTTATCAGCCCACTAGCTGGAACACTTGCTGCTAGTTAAAAGAAAGCTTACTGAAGGAAAAAAAAATCAGTAAAAGGAAAATTAGCTTAATCCTGGGTCAACCCAGGACACCCATACTTCCATTCATACACCCATAGCTAAACAGTTCACTGTTAACTGTAAGTATCCTGAAGAGGTTAGAAATATTCAAAACATTTGGAAGTTAGAAGTATGAAATTTAAAAAAAAAAAAAATTGGGAAGAAAGGGAAAATGTTGTCATTTGTAGGGGTTCTGAATTATGATATGTATTAAAATAAATGCAACACCTGTTTAGATAAAATATAGATGACATTATTTTTGCTACAAAATTATCCCTCAATCAACAGAAATGGATACAGAATACTGTTGCTACCAACAAGAAAAGACACAAAGTGGTTTGATAGAACTCAAGATCACATAGTTTAGTATTTTTCCTGTCCTGGAATAAACATTTTGTATCTGTTTCAGCTGAATTGTAGCAATGCTGTGCATGTGGCCTCAATGTCTGCAACATTTTGGACTTTCAAATTTATAGACCATTGCAGTGCACATCTTCAGGAGACTAGATTGCTAAGATAATTCTAAGTTCTTTTCAGCATCAACATAGATCTTCCTTCTGCAGTGCTCAAATTAACATGGGAAAGAAACATGGCCTTATTGGCTGTAAGACCTATAACAGTCTAGCCAGAGGGGAAAGTGGAGAAGTGAGATCAGGGCTTCACACACACCACCATATATACAGTACCTATAAAATGCACCATGAAGCTCTGGGTGAAGATATGGACAAGGTGTGAAGTATGACTGCTTCAGATTGATGCTGTTCTCTGTAGAGAACAATAATTTTTTTGGAATTGGGGCAGTTGTGTCCTAAGCTTAGTGTAAGACTGTGTACCACCCCGAATAATGCAAAGCCGTCTCTAACTCCCCACTTTCTGCTTTTTGATCTTGTCTTCTCTAAAGCAAATAGCCACAAACATGAACCTTCAGTCATGTTTAAAATTTCAAAATAAACCACCTCAGACATCTCGTTTTCTAGGAAGAAAATGAAGGAAGAGAACCGGATATATTGTAGCCACTTTATTTGATGCTTTTTGTGATAATGACCCTAAAAAGAACATACAGACTATAAAATTGATTTCTGAGTTCTTCACAGTTATAAATTATGTTACTTCAATAACATGCCTGGGCCTGGCACAAATAGGAAATGGACTAATGGACTGAGAGTTTCCTTTGAAGACTGAGGTTTCAGTTGTGCTTGTTTAAGACAAACAAGAGACATTTTTTACAAAAAACCTGTCATTGTACAGCTCCTGCTATATTCACATATATTCTCCTATTACCTTCAGCTGCCACTGAGGGACTTCAACAGTACTTCTGCAAAGCAGGGCACAGTCTTAAGTCATGCAGTTGGAAACTGGGAAACACATAGCTTGTGACAACCTGTGAAAGGTATAGTAGAGGTTTACTCAATTCTTCAAGGTGGCATTGACTGAATTAATCTTTTAAACATTTTCCGTGCTCCCCTAAAGTCAGTTACTATAGATATTCCAATTTCTGTTGCAAAAGCAAGATCCAGGCCACAATAGCCTTATCTTCTGCACAACCTTGTTTCGGTCCCAGAAGCATCACATCTCACATACCGAATTAAATCGTCGTCCTTTTATGTAATTTTACTTTTTTTTTCTTACTGTGTGCTAATAAAAAAAGGAGAACTAAGAACAGCCTCTGTCCCTTATTTGATGAAGGGGAAACAGTGATGAGGGATGAGGAAAGTCTGAGGTACTTAATGCCTTCTTTTCCTCAGTCTTTAGTAGTAAGACCAGTTGTCCTCTTGATACCCAGTCCTCTGAGATGGAGGACAGTGATGGGGAGCAGTTTGAAGCTCCCATAATCCAAGAGAAGATGGTTAGTGACCTGCTGAACTACACACAAATCTATGGGACCAGATGGGATACACCCAAGGCTATAAAAGGAGCTGTCAGAAGTGATCACCACCCGTTTTCCACCATTTACCAGCAGTCCTGGATAACAGGGTAGGTCCCAGTAGACTGGAGATTTGCAAATGTGACCCCCACCTGGAGAAGGTTATGGTGCAGATCATCTTGAGTGCCATTATGAAGCACATGCAGGATAACCAAATGATCAGGCCCAGTCAGTAGGGGTTCATGAGGCAGATCCTGCTTGACAAACTTAATCTCCTTCTATGACAAGGTGACCCATTTAGAGGATGAGGGAAAAGCTGTGGCTGTTGTCTACCTGGACCTTAGTAAAGCCTTCAACACAGTTTCCCACAGCATTCTTCTGGAGAAACTAGCAAACTATGGCTTAGACCAGTGTACAATCTGCTGGGTAAAAACCTGGCTGGATGGCCAGGCCCAAAGTGTTGTGGCAAATGGAGTTAAATCCAAATGGTGGCCAGTCACAAGTGGTGTTCCCCAAGGCTCAGTGTTGAGGTCAATTCTCTTTAATATCTTTATTAATGATCTGGGAGAGGGCATCAAGTGCATCCTCAATAAGTTTGCGGATGACACTAAGTTGGAAGGGAGATTTGATTTGTCTGAGGGCAGGAAGTCTCTGCAGGGGGATCTGAACAGGCTGGATATATGGGCCAAGGCCAATTGTATAAGCTTCAACAAGGCCAAGTGTTGGGTCCTGCACTTGGGCCACAAGAACCCCAGGCAAAGCTACCAGCTTGGGGAAGAGTGTCTGGAAAGCTGCTCAGAGGAAAAGGACTCGGGATTACTGGTCGACAGCCAGCTGAGTATGAGCCAGCAGTGTGCCCAGGTGGCCAAGAAGGCCAATGGTATCCTAGTTTGTATCAGGAACAGTGTGGCCAGGAGGACTAGGGAAGTGATTGTCCCCATGTACTAAGCACTGGTGAGGCCACAACTCGAGTTCTATTTTCAGTTTTGGGCCCCTCACTACAGGATGGACAATGAGGTGCTGAAGCGAGTCCAGAGAAGAGCAACCAAGCTGGTGAAGGGTCTGGAGGAGAAAGTCTTACAAGGAGTGTCTGAGGGACCTGGAGTTGTTTAGCCTGGAAAAAAGGAGGATGAGGGGAAACCTCATTGCTCTCCACAACTACATGAAAAGAAATTTGTAGCAAGGTGAGCGCTGCTCTCTTTTCCCTAGTAACAAGCAACAGGACAAGAGGAAATGGTCTCAAGTAGCACCAGGGTAGGTTTAGATAAGATAAAAGGAGAAACTTCTTCACTGAAAGGGATATTAAACACTGGAATAGGCTGCCCAGGAAGGTGGTTGAATCTCCATCCCTGGAGGTGTTTAAAAGATGTGGTGCTTAGGAACACAGTTTAAGCACTGGATTTGGTCAAGCTAAGTTAATGGTCAGTAGAGATAAGTTGTGGTTGCCATCTGTGATCCAAAAGGTCTTCTCTAAAAAGAATGATTCTGTGATTCTGTGCCCACAGAGACTGAAGTTACTTGAAATTAATAAATTAATTGCTTAAGAAATTTTTACTCAAGTATTGCCAAATTTGAATTTATGATATGACTAATCGCAATATGCCACCAGAAAAGCCTCCCACACATTTATTAATAATACTGGTATCTATGAATGGAAATACTGAATCATTATTCAGACTACTGATAACTTGAGCTAATATAGTAATGGAGCAATTCAGGAGTGCTGGGATCCTTTCCAAGTTGAACAAGACAGCATGATTTCACTGTCACAGATTCTTCTGCCAGTTCCTCAAAGACTTTACTTGCTAATCATATTATCTTCCAAAGCCTTGAATTCTCATCTAAGTCTCATTTTCTCCATCATATCATTTACCATCTTTATTCCTTAATTCCTCTGACACATCCCCCAGTATAAATCCCACCATTTCCCCTCTTTTTCTATTATAGAGTTCCAGTCTCCCAGTGCCTGACCCCTTTGATACTACTTCTCACTGCACCCATTCCCCACAGCTTTGTTCTTTTCCCTTACATGACTGAAACAAGTTTTCATGCTACTGGGCTAAACACTCTGTTTATTTTCTCTTCTTGTGCGAATAGCTTTAAAATATCACAGAGCTGCATATACAATTAAAAATTTACATAGCCATAAATGGGAACCCTTCACTTTTTCCCTAACAGATATTCTGTACCTAAGATACAACAAATCTCTGCTGAGCCTGAATATTTTTTTCTCCAAAACTTTGTAATTTACAGTGGCAACAAAAGCCAAATTTCGATTTTCATCCCATGTTGCTATCCCCAGCTGTCAAATACCAGTCTGCAGCTTCAAATTATATTAACTATTTAAATAACTTCTTCCCATATCATCCTCCTCCTTCCCCTCTCCTTTTTGATTTATTATCATGAGTGAAACAACATACTTCTTTCTTGCTTCTCGGGAATGACTGGACTGTTTTGGCAAAAAGACATTCTAAGACACTTTTAGCCCCTTTGAGCAGACACTAAGGAACATTTGAGCCTCAATGTCTACTAATTGGGAAATTGAAATGTACTACAATCAGCATTTTATAATGGAAGGTGTCAGGAAACATTAATATGTGTAGCTACCGGTCCACTTTTGGCCTTCATCAGTTTATTCAGCATGAGCCAAGTAGCACAAAGTGCCTGCCTGAGGAAGTCACTTGGAGCTCCATGGAGGCTCCAGCTTTCACAGGTGGCATGCTGCTGGCTCAGCTGCATCTGCTGAGTTTTGCAGTTTTGACTGCCTCTCACTTTACTTGTGGGAATCCTGCAGAGGCTCAGGCAAAATGCAATTTGAGCTGCTCTGCTCTGGGGTAGCATCAAACCAATCCTTACTCATCAGTTCTATAATCAGAAACTTTCACATCTCTTGTGTTTACATATTTTCTACTACACTTTTAGCTTTGTTCAAACATAATTTGTTCATCAAATACAGTTTGTTTTTATTTTAGATATATACATCACCCACTACTTCTGTTATTCACAAGTTCTCTTTGGATTTAAAACTTCATTCTTTCTTTGCACAGAATTTCTTTTGAAAGATGAGGAGAAGGGTATTTTGTTTTTAAGAAAATGTAATAAATTAGAATATTTCTAATGTAAAAAAGATGTCACTTAGAACACCCATGCTAATTTTCTCTGTTTAAACAAATTTAGAATAAGCTTTTGGAAATGTTTGGTAGATAACTTTGCAAAGTTGCTGTAGCCCTAACTGGTAGATTAAAAAAAAAATTGGACTGATCAAATAGGTGAGCTGTGTGAAAAAATACTGTTGAGGCTAAGTCAACTGGAGTTGAAACATGGTAAGGCCAGAGACTTGTACTATAAAAAGAATTTAAACAGACAACAGAGTTGTGAATAAAACAAAACCTCCACATCAGTAAGAAGAAACCACGAAACATTAATAAATACTTATGTTTATCTTCCCATTAGTGAGTGTAGTGTTTAATATATAGTACATAAAATGTGTTGCTAAAAGGTTTAAACATCACATTAGGGAGTGCAAAGGTGTTATAGTCCCTTTAGTCTGTGGATCCAAAAATGCTGCTTATAGCAAGTGGCACAGTATGAATATAGAAGACATAGGAACTTTCCCCTAAGGAAAAGCTATTTTAATTCCCTGTAGTATGCCACTTATCATTCATATTTGATGTGTTTGGAACATCTTCCATTAAATTATTGGAAGAATACAACAAAAATAATAGCTCTCAAGTACCTTTGAGGGTGGGAATCTAGATGGAAAAAGGAATTAATAGTTTATTCCCTTGCATGACATTTTATCACATCCAAAATCATTACAGCTGAAAGAACTAAAAGATGTTGTGAAATTATACTGCCTTTTAGAAGAAGTACAGTATATGCAGTTAGAGCTTTGCTAACCACACATTTTATAAAAGTGATTATCAATTTATTAAAATTTCACATTAGAGTGCATTACTTCAATTTTGTATTCACACAATACAAATATGCAAAATGGTATAGAACAAAAAGGAATAATGAGAAGTTACATTACTCATCAAATACTGCACTTTTCTCACCACATATTACAAATGAATTGGACCAGATATAGAAATGGTGTTGTCCTTCCTCACTGGGGCAAACTGCTCATGATCTGAGACACAAAAAATGCAATTGTCCAGACCCTTCTTTTGGAGCAAGTTGATTCCTTATCATTATTATCTTAATGATAGGGAGGAGGCTTACTGCAAATAAGGGTTCTGTGACTCATTCGCTTCTTCTCCTTGCAAAGAACAACAGGAATTTTCCCACCCTCTTGTGTTTACCCCAAGCATGTAAATTCATGCCTTAGCTTGCATCCTCTGCTCATGTGAAGTTCCCATCAAAGTCAGTGGGAATTTTGAACATATAAGGAATAGCTTACATCTTTAATTTCATCAAGATTTCTGATTAATATTCCAACATCCCTTTCCATTATTCACAAATCTGAACATTTCCTTAGTTGCTTTAGTTGTCTTGTGATAGGGAATTGTTACCCATTATATCGCCTATGCAGCCAATTTTCCTTTTCCCTGATCTCACCTACCAGCTGTACACTTTAACCAATACATAACAGGCAGAGGCTGAGGCAGGGCTGTTGGTTGTCAGGTTTCTCCTGTTGCAGTATGCCTCTTTGACTATTTCACTTGGCCTACTTAAGGGACTTTTCATCTCTTCTCCTTTAAATCACAGAATCACACAGAATGCTAGGAGTTGGCAGGGACCTCTGGAGATCATCTAGTCCAACCCATCTACTAGAGCAGGATCCCCTAGAGCAGATTACACAGGAACATACCCAGGAGGGTTTTGAATGTCTCCAGAGATGGAGACTCCATCACCTCCCTGGGAAACTTGTTCCTGTGCTCTGTTACCCTCAGAGTAAAGAGATATTTTCTTATATTTAGGTTAAATCTCCTGTTTACCAGTTTGTGACCATTGCACCTTGTTCTGTCACTGGACACCACTGGGAAGAGTCTGTACCCATCCTCCTGACAGGTGTGAAATGTGAAATGTGTTCACATAGATAGTATTTTCTTCACATCCTGGCTTCAGCAGAAAAGTAAATTTCAGTAAACAAACGATCCCCTCCTCTTTTCTTTAAATAATAAATTACTACTGCAAGAGTTTCATGTTATCTTAAATTAGAACAGAATAGGATGGAAATGTTATCTTTTCTCTCTTTAAACCATAACTCAAAGAGCTTTTCAGAAAGTAGTTGTGGTGACAGCGGTGGTGGAAACTGCACTGAGCAGCTACTCACAAAGAAATGTAGTTAATTTCTGAAATAAAATTAAGAACTAAAATTAGGCTACATTCATGTAAGAGAAAAAAAGAACATTAGGAAGTATAACAATTGCTACATTATTCACATCCCTTTTGGTAATGGCAGTAGCGGGATAAAACGGCCCTGATGACACATCTGGTCTGAAGGCTGAAGATGACTCTGACTACTCTTCTTTGTAGGTTTTTTAGATAATACCTGATACCATGACATAATAATGATTTTGATATATAGGTATAAAAAGGTATTTGCACTTGCTATATTATGGAATAACAAATGAATCTGAGCAAGTGGCGGACTGGAGTGGGCAGGCTAAAGCTCCAGAAGGATTTCTTCTACCACCTCTACATCACTTCAGATCTTTTAATCCTTCTTGTGACACTATCCCCATCATACCACCACTCAGAAAAAAGTCTTTCTGCATGACAAATGTTTAGTGCTTAGCAGAGGAGCCTCTGCTGTCTTCACTGTTGGCAAGGACCAAGGTGCTTCTGCCAAACAATGTCTCAACTTTCCAGTTTTGCTGTGCAGCTGCTGCTCCATTCACCCTGGACAATACACTCCTTCCAGATGGGGTAAAGGTCAGATTTTGGAAAGGAAAACAAAAAGAGGAAAGGTAGAGTTGCACCATGGATGTGTAACATGCATACTCTATTAGAAGTAAATGGAGTAATTTTACGTGAACTGGGGTTGCTTGGTGTGGGATGGGTAGCTCACAGACCACTTAGATGTACCTGTAAAGGTGTGCATTTACATGAGAAGAAATGCAAACTGAATAAACTGCTAGTTTTGGCACAATGACAGAAGAGATTGCAAAACAATCTCAGCCTTAAAAGCAGCTTTTCTTTATGATATTGAAGCAGCTTGATACAATGTATTGTTTGTCTATTTAATTTGGGTCTAAAATCAAGAACTTGCTCTGACATCGTAGTTTTTTTCCTTCAAGGCATGTTTTTGCATCTGATCCATCCTAAAGAGTGTGAGAAGAACTGGAGCAATAATGAAAAGGGCTCATAAAGACCAGGGTTTTAACAGCCCAGGGAATTTGCACCAGAGTATTCATCAGAAAAGCTAAAAAGTCATATGGAAAAAATGTAGTCATGTTTTTCACTTAGAAGTTTTGCTCATGCCTTACTTTCTCTCCTAGATGTACATTTTTTTATTGGTTGTACTTGAAATGTAGATGCATGATTGAACTCAAACATTAAGCGGCCTTAGTTATTAATTTGATACTTAGAGTTCATTCTGCTAGTAGACAATCCATTCAGGCTGTGGCCACCAGCAGATGTATTTTGAAATACTTGATAAGTGGTTTTAACTAAGTATAAGTAGTTTGTAAATTAATCTTGCTTTCTTTACTACATCCTCCCTGTATATTGTCTCCAAGAACATGGTTTATTAGTTCCTGTGGGTGAATGTTTTTGGAGACTGGTTACTTTGTTGTAAATCCATGCTGGTCTTAGGACACTGAAACTAATTGGCAGTTTTGCATATTAATAGTGTATTTTTAAAGAAAAACATCCCAAATATGTTTAGAATATCAAACAGGAATCTTCTTATCTATGTATTCCATTCCACTTTTTTCAGTCTTCTTCTTATAAATATATGAATATAGATTTATATATCTATAAATACACGAATGATATTACAGTGACTGCTAGGCTGTTGATCTTGTCTTGATTTCCATTTATCCAGTCTCAGTATTTTACTATCACTGGCATTTCACCATAGAAGAGTGAAGTATTTGTTAACCATTTCAAGCAAGCTGGGGATGTGCAAGGAAAGTATATACTTCCTGGAGCCCTCCTTTATAGCTGGAGCTGCTTACCATGGCAAAAGGTGAGCATGGGTAAGGAGGAGCCTCACTGCTGCAGAACGGAAATGGAAATGCATTACGTGTGATGTAATGAGCTCATTTGAAAAGAAACTCCGAAGTAATTAATGTTAGCTCTTGACCAGAGTCAGCCTAAGTTTTTGTTAGTCTCCCTTTTGGAGTTTTCTTTCTACTATAGTCAGTCTTAGCAATTTAAATAGATTATTTTGGTAAGTGTGAATTCAGACACAAGAAACAAAACAAAATCCAAAGTCTTTCATTCCTCTGTCTCCAAATGTATCACAAAGCTTGAAGTAATGCAGAATACCATGTGAATAACTGACAGTATTTTCTCTTTTAATTTGTCAGCTTGTTCTTGGCTAAGAAAAGGTGAATTTTATATAAAGACCAATGATTACTTAAAATCTGATGGGAAAAGAGAATGTCATGTAGAACATTAATTAAGTTTAGGGACAAATGGAACAAAAATAATAAGAAAAAAATCACAATTAATTGATTGTTCATTTGTTATGCATGAATTTTTTTTAGAGACAGTAATGAAATTTTCACTGTCTCAGATGAACAGCCCTAGCAGAAGAATTTATGAAATTACACATGGCTTCAACAAAGTACTAACAGTTATAGCCCAATATTTTGGTTGCCTAGTGACCTGATTGATTTTCAAAGTAAGAAATAAGAAAACAAGCCCTGTATTGTGTGTTATGCTGTAAAGAAATGTGTACATAAAGTATTACCTTAGCTTCCTGGTATGTGCAGTTCAGCCAAATTCTTCATTAATTACCCTTGTAGTGAACAGGAAACCAACATGACTATTATTACAACTAGAGAGATTTTAGAATTTTTTCCACTAGCTCTTATAGTGATTAATACTGTCTACAGTTTGTTTATGATGCTTAGACTGACTTCATGATTTCCATGTAACAATACCGTATTAAACAGTTAAAAATTAAGACACTGCAAAATTAAAAATACATTACATACATCTGGTGCATTGCCAAATCATAAAATATTTATGCTAAAGTGTTTTTTAAAGTTACTGTAATTCTGCATGATGATTTGGAGAATTTCTAAGGAGCTACTCTTAGAAATACGTATAATTAAACAAAAGGTTAATGTTTGCTAGAGTAAATTAATCAGAATTATGAAATAAAGATCCATAAAGCAATTTTACCATTGACTGTCTAATCATCCCTCTTATCAAGGGTGTACAAAGCTTAGTAACAAAATCAGAATCTGATTATAGTTGCTGGGACTTGCAATCCTTCTGACTTTGCCTCGCTTTCTTTCAGTTATGATCAAGGAAGAAGCTGATTTGAGTCTTTTAATATCAACCCCCTGCCCTCCTCTTTTTTGTTCCTCCAGAGCCCTTTCTCCCTCCTCCAAGACCTTTCTCACAAGGAGAAAAAAAAATCCAACATATCAGTCAAATAGTTACAGGATGTTTTCACGTGGAGGTTTTGGCAAGATCTTTAAGTCCCTTACGTTGGGCATTCATCAGTTCTCATTGAGGGTCGTGCAGCCAACATTCCTGTCATGCCTCACAAGGCTCAAACTGTGCTTAGGATGCAACAAGTCTCAGTCTTGCCCTCAGCTTTTCAGTTGCAGTCCAATCCAGCTCACAAATTCAAATGTTTTGCTTACCTGGGCAGATTTTAATCTGAATCATTCACCCATTCCTATAAAGCTACAGTGTCTATTAGGTGGATTCAAGCCAGTGGAAGATAGAAATGCCAGCCAGAAAAAGACCATTTGTTTTTCTGTCTGTTGTATTTGTGCACAGTAATTATGCGAACACAACTTAACCTTCTAATAAATTTTTCATAATTCTGAATTCCCAAAAGTGCATTATTATTAAAGTTCTCCTTCAGTGCAGTGCATAATGCTATAACCACTTGTAGGAACAGTCTGTATTTAAATGAGTTATTGGTTAGCAAAATGGATGACAGATGTGAAAATTCGAGATATGTTTATCATTATTAATTCTTGCCTTGAAACCAAGTTAGATTTCATCAGCTAAAGGTACTATTTTATTATACCATTGATCTGAAATCTGATTTTTGTACCTTGACAAAAAATGAAGCTTGAAATATATTTTCAATATTGCCTATCTAGAAATTCCATCAGACTGGTCCGATTTTGATTGTGGTAATACCATCTTGGAGTTGCAATTAATATAAAACCATAGACTGCTTTCTCATTTTATTTCTATTTCCTCCTGCAATTCAGAGCAATGATGGATAGTCGCTTCAGGATGTTTTTTGTGTCCTGAAATGTAAACAATGTTTTCCAATGACTCAGTTTGTTTTACAGTGTTTTATTTGGAACACTACATTCTTATTTTATTACATTTTTTCTGAGAAATTCAGACAACAAAGAAATTGGCCTATTTCATGTTCATATTGAATAGGCAAAATCATCCCTTGTGTTCAAGACCATGTCCTTGATTTTTCATGATGGTCTAAGACAAAAGAGAGATTAGTTTCTGGAACATACAGTATGTGTATTCAGAACACTTAGACATGTATTCAATAACATAGGCAAATAAGAAAATCCAAGAAAGTTTACCCACAGAACTTCAGAGAAACTTATCTGGGTAGGATTGATGCTAGCTAGATTTCAGTTAGACTGTCAGTTCCTGTTCAATGTAACTTGGCTCAGCTACTTGAACACAAGAGATTCAGCTTTCATGCCTATTTTTTCTGACATAAAAATGGAGATAGTGACTGTTTTTTTAAAGCTTAGGTAGGTGTGCTAAGAAGACTGTGTATGCCTACCACTACTACTTAGTGGCATCAGAGTCATTAATATTAACCATAATAGGATACCAAGAGCTCATTAAACTCAGCATGCGTTTGGTATATTTTATGGAGCTTTGAAACAGGTCTCCAAAGATGTGCAGATAGTCTTATATTTAGGAACAGCTAACATATTCAAAAATAAAGATTTATGGTCTGAACAATGGTCAATAAGGTCTAATACCATCTTATACAAAATTGGCTTTGTTGGGCAAAGACACCACATCTTACAGCCTTCCAGTTTACTTTCCCAAACTCTTCCCTGGTAAGCTCAGCTGCTCTGATATTGATAAAGCAGAAGGCCCATCTTCCCTGTATAATTAATTCCATTTTCACTCATGTGGCATCCCTATCCATTTTGAGCTAGCTGTATTTTGATTAGTTTTCCATTTCACTGCAAAATGCTGTGTGATATTCAGTATTTTCTCATTAGAGAGGGCCTCAAGCTTCTCAGAAGTAACTAAATTTGAAGTCCACTATCCCAGAAGTCAAGACAAATTGATGTGTCCATGGAATAGCAAAAATTAAGTTGGTGAAAGTAAGTGGTCTGAGATGGAGAATGGCACTGAGACGGGAGAGTGCCTTTGGGCAGATTCAGATAAGTTGTTGTGGGGACACTGGAAGAGAAACTGGGAGAAGTCAATGCAACCTTGAAGCTTGATGAGGAGGGAAAGGAATGCTGGAGTTTGAACACTGAACCAGTGGCTGGGGGAGGCCTGTTTTTTTAAGAGAATGAAGGTACAATAACCTCCTTACATCCCTCTTGCTAAGCTGGCCTGATCCCTAGGTGCAAGGCCACTTTCCTGCATCCAGATATCTTTCCAACATTATGAAGAACGCTTGTCACAGTTTGACTCAGAATCGAAAAATAAACCAGAGACAACAATGCTCTTGATCCCCTCCCCCTCCCACCCAGGTAGGGAAGGAGAGAGAGAATTAGGAGAGAGACTTCGCTGGATTGAAAACTAAACTAGACAACTTTAATTATATGTACAATTATACACAAGTATGTTCAGGAATGTGCAAAAGCCTCTTGCCTCCCCCCACCCCCAGCAACTCTCCTGGCACTCTCCTTAGCTGTGAGCAGTCCCAAAATGTCTCAGCCCACAGGCAGGAGATAAGGCAGAGCAGAGAGGGGCTGGGTTATGAGGGTTATGAGGTCAGAGCCTAGGGGTCGATGGTGATGGATGGATGGATGGAGTCCTCCCCGGATGCCAGCCATGGACGGAAGAGAAGGGAAGAAGAAAAAAGCAGGAAGGAAGTTGTCTTCTGTGATCTCTGACCTTCCTCTGAGCTTACGTAGATATATGGAATGGAATACCTTTGGTCAGTTCTGCTGTCTGTCTAGTCCAGCTCCCCTACGGGGGGGTCACAGATACAATTCTCCAGCCCCAGTAGCCTCTGTAGCAGCAGAGCTAAGAAGCAACCTTGGAGTCTCAGCAGAACATAAACATTCCATTGTTATCAGCCCACTATCTGGAACACTTGCTGCTAGTTAAAAGAGAGCTTACTGAAGGAAAAAAAAAAATCAGTAAAAGGAAAATTAGCTTAATCCTGGCTCAACCTAGGACAACGCTGCTTTCTGTTATCCCTGAATCCAAATTTCCTCTTTACAGACAGAGAAGACACGTTGGGCTAAGTGTCACACTGGATATATGTGACTTTGCTGTGACTGGGAAAGTTGAGGGGAGCAACCACAATTGCTGCTGCTAAGGAAGAGCAAGCCCTAATGGAACCTTTTGGCCACACATCCCTACTACCACCCCACAACCCATGTCTGTCTGTTTTCAAATTACTTAGTTTCCATATCTTCTTTCATTACAAAAATAAGGGGGGTGGGGGGTTGGTGGTGGGGTGGTGGTGGTGCATGATGGTTTCTCCATTATCTGTTGTGCTAACCAAACACCTATTTTCGCTAAGTCTAAGGGCAGCCCCATTGCCAGGTAATGAAGCTGCAGCTCTGTTTCTGACAATTTAGGAAGGTTGGAAATCATGCATAAGAAATTACAAATGCAGTCAAGGGCTGAAACAATTACACTCTTCAGTGTTTCTCCTGTCTCAGTGAACAACTTGAGATTTTTAAGGATGTATTCATTTTATAGTGGAAGGAAAAGGCCTAGTGGCTCACTGTTTCCTTAATTCAAATCACTAAGTTTTCCCTCAGTAATTCAAAACAGAGATTTAGGATTGCAGGAAAAATTGTTAGTAACTGTAGCATTCTGTTGGAACAACAGCAAAGAGAAAGCTGATTTTTTACTTATAGCTTAATCTTTACCTAATTCAGTCTAATGGTACTAAAAACTTGATTAAAATAGCCTTGTTGATATTTTATTGCTGCACAAATACACTTATCTGCAATTTTGACTTAAGGCCTTCCTTGGTTTAGGTGTGCTCTGTCTTCAAGAATGCAAAGTTAGTTCCATGAAAATTAAGGCTAGAGAAATAACTTTGGACCAATCTGATTTTACATCTCCTAGGATTTTATTAAAGTCACAGAAGTACTTGCTGAGCAATGGTTGATTCATTTAAGTGATTTCCACCAGGCTTAATTTCTCCATTGTTAGTGTTTCACTTTCTTTGCCACTAGTAAATTGCCAATTCATTTTTTTCCTTCCTTAACTCACATGTTCAAGCTAGTCTTTCTCAATATCACAGCAGGCAGATATATTCTGGACCAGCATGATGTTCCCTTGTTCTTTGGGACTCTGCTTTTAGTTTGTGTAAGAAACCCTGATTGATTGGTAGGTGTTGCCCCACTATAGATGGTTGATATGAATAAGGCACAGTAAATGTCTCTTGTGTAAAGCTAGAAGTTGTTCTTTGGCCTTATTTTGTGAAGATAATATGCCATCCTAAGCTAATATAGTAATACCTTTCTTTTGATGTAGCAGGTAGGAGACTTGTCTCACCACTCCAGATTCTGTAGTATATTTTCCCCCTGCACTTTCTTCCTACAAGAGATAATTAATTTCCCTGATGGTTTAGTGGCTAGTTCCTCTCTGAGGTAACTAACTGGTGAATCGTCTGGGATTACTTACATTTCTGCAGAGAACAACAACAGCATACAAAGTTTTCTTTCTTGGTACTCTTCATTGTTTGCATAATATGTACTTTCCTGGGTAGACAAGCATGTTTTGTAATTCAAGGTCCCTGGAAAACAACAAGGGAATTATTCATGGAGGAAAGGATTTACTAAGTTTGAACTCATGTTGTGAGTTCATAAAACATTTTCTAGGATATGTGACATTTGGAACACATTGAACTTTAAAAATCTCTAATTCCCAGACTTTTTTGAAAATTTTATGCTTAGATGACCCCCCATATGGTTTTAAGTTTGGGGTTTTTTTGTAGTTGAAAAAGAAGACCTGAGTGTAAATTATTTAAGCAGATCAGACTATCAAAATAACAATGCCTACCTTTAAAAAAAAAAAAAAAAAGTGAAAATTTGTTAAGTCCTGTAACTTCCCTATGATTTTCCTTGAGGTTAGATGCTGACTTGTACTGCAATTCCCAATTTCATCCACTGGAATTATTTTATACACCTGACGATGAAATAAAAATACTTCAGGGTGAAGTGCATAATGCGTCTTTGTTTTAAAAGGGTTTGTTTTTTGCTTTTACGTTTGGTACAGGCTATGTTACTTTCAATTCCACATGGTGCTATCTCATATTAACAGTAACCTCACTGATATCCACAGTTCATTTGCAAATAAAGGCTATAGTTACAGATATAGGAGTGTAAGTCTCTTTTTTCCTTCCCTTTCCTTTCCTTTTTTTTTTTTTTTTAATTCTTTCTTTTTTTTCAGTATTTCAGAATTGAGTAGTTAGGAGCATCAGTCTTATATTGACAGTTGGAAGGGAAGGTCAGGCTGATCCAAATTTCTGAATCTGTCTAGTCACTTGCCATGGCTCCTGATGAGCCATGTCTGATACCCATGATACCCATGATACCCTCGGATGCTGTTTTCTAATTCTTTTCCTCGTTCAGAGTGACTTGCACAGTTCTTCCCCATTGAGAACAAGATGTGTGCAAACCCACCAGAGATTTACATTATATGCATGCCAGTTTCCTAATGAAAGGGAACTTGCTGTTCTGCCCCTTAAGCATTCATTTTTTCTCTTGTGTATCAAAGATGTTTTGTGCCTGAGGGGTGAAAGTCACAGCTTCTTTACCATAAAAACAACCTGCATTCTTCAGAAAGTGCTGGAGAGAGTTGTAGTTCTGCCCTGAAACAGTTTTCTTATAACACGGAAGGCAAAGTTGGGAAGCAAAAGTTGTGTTCTTATTTTTGACTCTAGTTACTGCTTGTTTAGTTCATATGTTTTTGCTTTTGGTGTTTGGTTTTGTTGTTTTGTTATTGGTTTTTTTTTCTGCTGACGTTTACCATGGAAATATATATGCCTCAGGTAACATACCTTCATCCATAATTTCTTCAGATTTCTCATAGCCCTTATTGAAAGTCATAAATCTGTTTCCTTTAGAAAAAAATCTAGTCAATGCAATTCCTTTTATTTACTTCAGGACAGGATATACTGACAAAAGGTTAGTGGTTTTGTTTTATAACAGCATTCAAAGAGCATAATACTCTAACTCAGCTTTAAAACACAGCTAACTTCAACTTACTCTGTCTGGACAAGTATAGAAATGGTAGGAACAATGAAAGTGAGAACGTGAGGACACAGTGAAAGTGAGGAAAAGGAGAATTGCTTTTTTTAACCTATGAATGTTTATGCTGTCTTTTAACCAATCTGTTGCTCATGTCAAAAGGTACAGCTCAGCCTTGAGTCTGGACTCAGTATGTCTGAAGAGGGAATTTTGCAAAACCATGTATTCAAAGGATAAAGGAGAATGGTTTCAAGATGAAAGAGGGTAGAATTTAGATTGGATATTAGGAAGAAACTCTTTACTGTCAGGGTGAGACACTGGAAGAGGTTGTTATAAGAAGTTGTGGATTCCCCATCCCTGAAAGTGTTCAAGGACAGGCTGGAAGGGGCTTTGAACAAGATGGTGTAGTGGGACGTGTCCCTGCCCCTGCAAGGGGGTTGGAACTATATGATCTTTAAGGTCCCTTCCAACCCAAAACGTTCTGTGGTTCTATGATTCTGTGAAAGCTCCTGCTTAAATCCCAGTGTCTCAAAAACCAAATTAAATTAAAATTAATTCCTCTTCCTCAAATAAAGTAATTTGTTCTAGAAAAAGAGAATGATAAATATTATTAGTTCCATCCTCATATGTCTTTGCAAAACTCTTTTGGTAAAAGTCTAGTTATTTTTTTCTATTAAAAACTGTTATTAAGAGCAGTAAGTTCTCATATCTACTCTAGAAATCCCCGTGCAGTAAATGTCTTGTATAGCTGAAGCATTTGCAGAGAAAAGCAATTTCCTTTATAAGGTTACAAAAGATTATTATTTCACAGGTAGAAAAATCGGACTGACAGTGACTTCAATGTGAGTAGCCATTTAAATATAACATTTACAAGTGGAATGGTGATAGATATTTTGGAAGTGCTAAAGGCAACAAAAAGGTAAATAGATACCTTGCTACACATATGCACATTCATGATAAGCTAGATTCTGATTTATTTCAGTCCAGAAAATGGTTTGTTGAATAAAAAGGGAAATAAAGCCATTGTGTAAAACAAAGTTTTAATATATGAATGAATATGGAGCTTTGATAACTGCAGCTGCTGATCCATGGCTGAAACAGCATACAACTTGCATGCAAGAGAAATTTAGATGTATGAATTATTAATGATTAATTTAAGATTACTATACCTTTTCAAACAATGCTCCATTTGCAGTCATGCTGTCAAAACCTTTCTATTCACACATAATTGTCTGCTTCTAAATTAAAATAAATACGCTTTATTTAAAATGCATGAAACCTGAGGATAATGATCTACAAATTTACTCCAGATGCATACTAACTGCTAGAATAAACACTTCAGAATACGGTTTTACATAATATGGCTATCCCCCATAAACTCACTGCAATCCAAGCATAAACAGGTTGTTAAGTACATTTAAGGATTTTAGAATGAACACCAGAGCTGCTGTTATCATTAAAATAAAGTGCTGATATTGGAGTCAGGCCACAGAGAAGTGATTACCCACTACTGAACTAGAATTTCAAATGTTTTCCTTCTCTTAGGCACTGGAGCATGGACGACACTGACACATCAGCTTGAAACCCAACATTTCAAGATCGAGCTCTAGAAGCATGGACAACGATCTAAACATACAGTTTCTAAACAGTCCACTTCTACATGATGAGAAGACACAAAAATATTAAACTGTTGTGATATGAATTCTCTGGGATTCTGATTTATTTTGCTGGATGTTGAGTGCTAGCTCTAGTGCAGGATTTTGTGCACACTCTTGACCTGTCAGTAATGCTCTGTTTCCTGCATGCAAAGCATTGTATACATTCTTTGAATGTTCCAGATCACAATACTAAAGCAATCTCTGAACCCTTCGTTGGCACAAAGGGAACAGAAGGAGGGACGAGACAGTGCAAAACACAAGAAATAGGAAACAGTGTGAGTTGACATTTAGTGCTGATCATCTTTTTCTTTCAAAAAGGAAGTTTCTGCTTCATTGCACAAATTATTCCTAATCCTGTCATGTTAATTGATTCTTGAATATCCTACTTAATGAGGCTTAGTCAAATATTTCTACAAATGATAAGTTTGAGTGAAGAAACACACAAGAGAATGACATAATACATTCTAAAAAGATCATTTACTCAACTGAAAAATATCATACACACATATGTGAACATGGATTTCTGGGCAAACTATTTCCCTTATTCTTGATTCCTTTAGTTTTCAGAGAACACAGAGTAACACATAGGCAATATATAATGTACATGCAAATAACTCCCATTAGTTTCCATACTCCACTCTGTGTTCTAGGACAACCTAGGTATTACAGTTTGATATAACTGATACTTTACCTTAGTTTGCATAGTCACTAACTTGGCCTGCCTTTGTTTCAATGTGGCAAGGAACTGGATTTTATGATTGGTGGTACTTCATCCTGTTTATTTTACTTTGTAAACAGAGTTCTTTGCAGATTTTTCAGATCAGATATTTTTAAGGATCTGTTTAGTGTATATATGTTCTATACTACGTAATTATGTTATTAACTATAACAGAAAATATAATGAAATCTGCAAGAAAGACAAAACTGCAGATCATTAAGAAAAGACAAAGCACATCAATAACAGCAAGTCTGCAAGAAAGGTGTTGCTTGTGTTGGGTCAGGGCTTGGGAATCGCCTATATAATACTCTTCAGGGTGAAAAAAAAATCCTGACTGTCTTTAAATACTTCATCATTATTATACAACGTATTTTTGACTGCTACTGTGCTAGATATATCAGAGCTAATTATTTGATGGATGTTTTCTATTTTTCTGTTTCTTTTTACTTTTACTTAAGGTCAAATCCTTTTTCCTTTTAACAATAGACCAGAAAATAACATGAAACCCATGAAAGAAATAATAAAATTGGTAGTGGTGCAGATAAACACTACAGACAAAAAAAAAAAAAAAATCAGAACAAAGAAATCCCCCCAAAATCAGCAATTAATTCAGGAGAATTACTGCACCGTCAGTAAATTTGCAGACAACACCAATTTGGGAGGGAGTGCTGATCTGCCTGAGGCTTGGAAGACTTTACAGAGAGACTTGGACAGACTAGATCAATGGGCTGTGGTCAACTGTATGAGCTTCAACAAAGCCAAGTGCCAGGTCCTGTACTTGGGCCACAACAACCCCATGCAGTGCTACAGGCTTGAGGAAGGGTGGCTGGAAAGCTGCCCAGCAGAAAGGGACCTGGGAGTTCTGATTGATAGGTGGTTGAATATGAGCCATCAGTATGCCCAGGTGGCCAAGAAGGCCAATGGCATCCTGGCCTGTATTAGAAATAACATGGCCAGCAGGACCAGGAAGGTAATCATCCTTCTGTACTCGGCATTGGTGAGGCCACACCTCAAATACTGTGTCCAGTTTTGGGCACCTCAATTCAGGAAAGATATCAAGGTGCTGGAGCGTGTCCAAAAGAAGGGCAACGAAGCTGATGAAGGGCCTTGAGAACAAGTCGTATGAGGAGCAGCTGAGGATAACTGGAGATATTTAGTCTGAAGAAAAGGAGGCTGAGCGGAGGCCTCATTGCCCTCTACAACTACCTGAAAGACGTTGTAAAGAGGTAAGTGCTGGTCTCTTCTCACAAGTAACTGGTGATAGAAAAAGAGTGAATGGCCTCAAGCTGCACCAGGGGAGGTTAGACTAGACATTTGTCAAAGGTTGACTCAGGATCGGCAATTAAACCAGAGACAGCAATGCTCTCGATCCCCACCCCCTCCCACCCAGGTAGGGAAGGAGAGAGAGAATTAGGAGAGAGACTTTGCTGGATTGAAAACTAAACTAGACAGCTTTAATTATATGTACAATTATATACAAGTATGTTCAGGAATGTGCAAAAGCCTCTTGCCTCCCCCCACCCCCAGCAACTCTCCCAGCACTCTCGTTAGCTGTGAGCAGTCCCGAAATATCTCAGTCCACTGTCTGAGATAACAGCAGAGCAGACAGGGCTGTGGGGAGAGTTATAAGGGTCAGGGCTGAGCCTGGAGTCGAGGATGATGGATGGATGGAGTCCTCCCCAGACGCCAGCCATGGACGGAAGAGAAGGGAAGAAGAAGCAGGAAGGAAGTTGTCTTCTGTGATCTCTGACCTTCCTCAGAGCTTACATAGATATATGGAATGGAATACCTATTGGGAATATGGTTTAGTGCTGGACTTGGTAGAGTAGGGTTAATGGTTGGGTTTGATGATCTTAAAGATCTTTTCCAACCTAATTGATTCTATGATTCTATTCTATGATTCTATGAAAGTTATATTTAATTAAATTAATTCATTAATTTCTTTTTGCAGTTGTTTACAGTACTTTTAGCTTCCTGACTTTCACACACTTCTCATCTACCATAAACTAAATCTCTCACAATTAAAACAAACAAAAATGAAACAGTCAACAAATACAAAAGATGGATTTATTTTCCTGCTTGCTTTGACACACTAGATATGACAGCAAAACATGACAGAACTGCAATGTAAAGGTTTATTTGCTTAAGAAGGTCTCTGGACTTATCGTAACATCCAGAAATCTATTTCAATTACTGAAAAAATAGACTTCAAAGTGGATGATGCTCACAGTATATTTGTTCTTTTTTAAAATATGAGTGAAAAAAAATCTCTCCATCATCCTCTCTGATAAAATGCTTCCTCTTTGTATGCTACAGACTTGCTAACAACTTCCTCTAAAATCTGCAGAGTAAATAAAGGGATTTACCTGGGCATATGGCTGAGAATTAGAAGAACTTCCTTTTAAATCTTAACTGGCTTACAAATCTTAGAAAGTTATTAATTTTGACATTTTAAGAGAACTATCAAAAAAGGAAGAAGAAAACTGAGAGGAAGAGCACAGGTAGAAGTGCTGGCACCAATATAGGAAAAAAACAGAAATAAATGGGTAATCTTGACATGACTTGGATATTTAGAAAGTTTCTGAAAGCAGTAAAAAATTTCTTATGCTTGTATCAGTTTTCTATCCATTCCTTAATGAAATCAAATGCAGCAGAAATTTCTACAGAGTCAAGGGGCATTCCGAGTACTTCCTGGTGAAACCTGGGATGAAAATCCTTTCTCTTTTTTATTGAAATGCATCTTCTCAGATCTTCCTAATACTGAAAAACTTTCTAACTCCTGTTCAGGAAATCTTTGGATTGTGTTAGTTTTTAAGCTAAAATCTGTTATCCCATTCACAATAGATGTTGTTAGCTTGTAAGGGATGAAATTGGAATAGGTAGAATCAGTAAACATTTATGAATGTTACTTCCTTATCTGAAGTAAATGTTGCAAATCATTTTAATCATTGTTAAATGGTAAATGATGGCATTTTTTTCAATTTTCATGGTAAAAATAATGTTATACAGATTGAACTTTAGGTTGCATAAATTATGGACTATGACTACCTTTACCTTTGTGCATGGTTCGAGACTACACAGGCAGTCAAAAGGAAACAAGTAAATTGTTGTCACCATCTTCTGTAGTTCTTGAGTTCTTATTAAATGCTGGCTCTTTTCAAGGTAAGTTGTTGAGAGAAGAGAAGAAAAGAACATTAAAATAATATCAATAATTTTCAGCAATTGTTAATAACATCCTAGTGAAATGGATGTATAAATTCCTTTTGGATAAGTATACATCATCCTCTGACCTTTTAGTTCTTTACTAGTATCACTATAATGATGTAAAATTCTCTCAATGTCTGATGCTATGTTTTTCTGTGATGCAGACACCAGTCACCAAGAGCTCAGCTGAGACTGAAGACTTATTTAGCATAGGTCACTGAACAACTATCAAAGGCTCAAAAATCCCAGTAACTACTGACTACAGAAAATTCAGAGCCATGAGTTAGAGCTGAATGACTTCGTGTACCATTTCCATTCCACTAAGCCATCCAGTCTCCTCCTCCGCTCTTTTTCATTATGTTTGACATTTTTTAGATTTAATCTTGGTTCCAGACTAGTAGCTTGTAGCTGTGGGCTGAGGGGATGAGACTTTTCTGAGCTGTAGAACATATTAAAAAGGAAAAATATGAAAGGTATGTGGAAAATGCAGGCCATACAGAGTTTAATAGAGTTAGTTGCTAAGCACCGGCACTTTCAGAAAAGAGTTCAGTTTCTAATGTTGTTCCTGATAGACAAACCAAGTCAGTGATGAGGGACATGTGTCTTCAACAACTGTAATTCCTCTGTGAAACACTGCATGACCTTGGGACAATGGGAGGGACAAATTTGTCACAGAGTTTTAGTTAAAAGTGCTGTATTTTATCCTAGGTGCGGAAGGAGTGAATATAGCTCTTAGTATTTGCCAAATGGGCCTTATCTCCTCAGCTGAGGTCTTTCTCATTCTCTTTCTGCACACATGCAAACTCTCAACCACAAAGTCAACTGGAAGGATACAAATAAAAGTATAAACAAATGTAAGTTATCTGGCAATGTGTCAGGATATTTTTCCAAGAGGCAAAAAAATAACAAAGATATAAATTCTTACTGTTTTTATTTCATGCTTTAAAACAATATGTATGCACTGGCATAAACATGTTCAAATATAAGCCTAGACTACATAATAATTTGTCTGTTTTAAGAGATTCAGGATAATACTGTAAGTGACAAGCTAAGCCCATACTTACCTAAATGGTAATCCCAGCCTGACACTTCAGTAGTCTATGGCAAAATGCAAGAGGAGTCTAAAGTGCTTAGGCAATGAAACTAGACAGTTTTCTTATTATTACAAAGATCATTTTACTATTAGACTGCATTTACTTGCATGTGGCTTTACAGGTTGAGAAGTCTGTAGAGAAAAAGGATGTGGGGGTATTGACTGATAGTCAGCTAAACATGAAGCAGCAGAGATAGTGGGGACAGCAGGAGTAGGGAAGCACTGGTGAGGCCACAACTCAAGTACTGTGTTCAGTTCAGGGCCCCTCACTACAAGACACTGAGCTGCTGGGGCGAGTCCAGAGAAGACCAACCAAGCTGGTGAAAGGTCTAGAGAACAAGTCCTTCCAACAAGGAGAGGCTAAGGGAAACTGGGGTTGTTTAGTTTGGAGAAGAGGAGGTTGAGTTCATTGCTCTTTACAATTATGTGAAAGGAGGTTGTAGTGAGGTGGGTGCTGGCCTCTTCTCCCAAGGAAAATTTTTTCTCCTCTTTTTTTTTTCTCCCCTGGGTGGACAGTTGGACTCAGTGTTCTTAGAGGTCTTTTCCAACTAACAATTCTGTGATTCTGTGATTCTTTCTGAATGTGTGTAGATGTAGTCATACATGCTCATACATATGCATGTCCAAAATAAAAATATGGATTATAAAAATATATAAATAGGTAAGCAGTATGTATTGTATTTCTGTGTGTATATATATTCCAAGTGTACCCATAATTGCACATACTCCATGCTATATAACTATGCACACAGGTTTTTTTTATAAGAAAGTATAGCAAAACATAGGATACATGAGTATATGTGTACATTTTTAACTTTGTGTAAGACTGCAAGAATACAAAGATTTGGAGATGGTTTTACATTACTCAAGTACATTTGAATAATTCACATTTACCCCATATTGCAGAATAGGCTCTAAAATACAACTATTCAGGATTTAGATACCAAATTTTAGGTAATGACTCTGAACTAGCTTGAGATGAATGAAAATCACATCCAATTTATTATTGTCTTCCTTTTATGAAAAAATAATGGATTTGAAATATGTTCACTATATTACAATATACAATATATAAGAACCAAACAAAAGGCAACAATTAATACTACCTTCAGCCTTGTTTGGTGACTGCATGATAGTTAAAGGTGCTACACAAAGAGAAAAAGTCAACATTTTAGCAAAAGCTTATATATGTTTGAACATTTAGACTTTTCAGTGCTCTGGGAATTTGCAGTGTGTCTTATGTAAAGAGGAGAAAAATATTTGTAAAACCTGTGTTGGTCAAATTTTTCACTTGGTAACAGCAAAATAGTGCATTTTATTTCTGTATCAGAAGATACACATAAAGGCATACAGGCATATAGGCATATAGACGTATAGGCAAGGGCTTCATAACTGAAGCACACCTAAGCTCAGGGACAGTTCCAGGGATGTCCTTAATCAAAAGAAGAATACATTGCCCTCTTCAGGCTGCCTTTCTACAGGTCCCATGCCTGACTTAAGTAGTGTGATTTTAAGTGCTAATCATCCCAACACTTCCCTCAGCTTTTGGTGTGGGACAGAGGGAGAAAATTCACCTGACTTTGACCTGGCCTCTTTGCCGTCATGGCCTTGAGCTGGCAGAGAGCAATGCAAGCCATGGAGCTGCCACTGCATAGTAGTAATCTTTAACCTGACCAAACACTGCAGTGGCCAATGGCTCAGCAGGAATTTAATTCTTCACTTCAGAGAAAATGCTGAAAGTAAAACTGAGAAAAAAAAAAAAAAAGTGTCCCGTGTTTGTTTTGAAGATATGGTATACTGTAAACTTTTCTCCAGATGACATTTCACCATAACTCAGAAGAAGAATGTGAATGCTAAAATATTTATATTTTCCATGGATCACCAGGCCTATTTTAAAAAAAAAATCAATAAACTTGCCTGCAACTGAAAGATTCCTTGCCAGATTTTTTTCCCTGCATTCCTCTGGCATTGCTATGAAAGGCACCCAGAAAGGTAACCTAGCACCCAACCAATGCAATCTCAGATTTCCTCTTGGAAAAAAATCTTTCAAAATGTTCCTTCAGATTATAAGGAAGATTTCTCACTATGAGCACCAATTACTATCGACATTAAAAAATAACATATTTTCATGCTAAACACTGACATTAAAATATCTCTGGATTATATTTCTAACACTTCCTAATGTTCTATTCTCCTGTCTGATTCACCTGAATTGTATATTTGAATACAGAAAAAAAATAGAAGGTAATGCTGTCTAAAGAGAAACAGAATACAGAAGTCCTAATGCTTCAAACAACCACTGCCTAAGTTGTTTAGTAAATTATCTGCAATGTCGATTTATAAATTGAGAAAGTTGCTGAGCTACTACAGCTTTTGCAGCTTTTGCTTTCTGTTTCCACTTGCTCCAAAATCAATCAACATTAAACGTATTCCAGGATAAATGAAATAGTACCCTGTGAAATTTAAAATAATCTTTTTTCATTAGATGTTATGATTTCATTTGAGATTCATCTAATCTCCGATCTTTGAATTTCACTGGTTACCTATCAGTCATCTATATACAAACATAACTGAGTGAATCATTTAGGAGTATTGTTATAATTGGTCAAGGAAAACAGAGAAGTATTTTATGTCAATATCTGAGCAAGTTATCTGTCATGTAATATTTTCCTTACAGAAATGTAAAATTTAATTGACTCTGTCAATGTTCCTCATTATTTACTGATGGATGAACAAGTATTGTTTTTTGAAGGAAGAAAAGGTGATAAAATACCTATTTTTGTGTTCAATACTATGATGATGCATGCATTTAAAAATTTATCTTATATGATAATAATTTTTGTTTTACAAACACGTACTTCCTTACTCTAAAAGGTATCTTTTTCTGAGCTTAGACTTTATGTTGACTTCATAATTCTTTTAAAAGAAATCATTTTCTGTTCTTCAGTTATAATATGCTTATGCCAAAAAAAATGTCTTTCTGGTGAATAAACCATAACAGTAACTCTCCTCCTTCAAATCCTCTCAATTTGGCTGGCTTAATATAAATTCAAGATGGAAAAATAATAATTCCATCCTTTCAGCTAGGTGGGACGTAATTTCTAATACTGAAAAACAGACAAAATATCAGGCATGCATGAGAACACATAGAATCACAAAATGGTTAAGGTTGGAAAGGGCCTTAAAGATCACCAGGTTCCAAGCTCCCTGTTATGAGCCCACTGGACCAGGTTTCCCAACACCTCATCCAACCTGGCCTTAAACAGTCCCAGGGAGAGGGCATCCACAACCTCCCTGGGCAACCTGTTCTAGTACCTTACTAGCCTCATGGTGAAGAATTTCTTCCAGATATCTAACCTAAATCTACCGTTTTTCAGTTTAAAACCATTATCCTTTGTTCTATCACTGCCCTCTCTGATGAAAAGTCCCTCCCCCGCTTTCCTGTAGACCCCCTTCAGATACTGGAAGGTTTCTATAAGGTCTTCCCAGAGTCTTCTCTTCTCCAGGCTGGATAGCCCCAACTCTCAGCCTGTCTTCATAGCAGAGGTGCTCCAGTCCTCTGACCATCTTCGTGGCCCTGCTCTGGACCCTCTCCAACAGGCCTATATCTTTCCTGTGATGAGGCTCCAGAGCTGTACACAGTACTCCAGGTGCAGTCTCACCAGAGCAGAGTAGAGGGGCAGAATCACCTCCCTGGCCCTGATGGCCACGCTTCTTTTGATGCAGCCCAGGATGTGGTTGGCCCTCTGGGCTGTGAATGCACACTGGTGGCTCATGTCAAGATTCTCATCTACTACCACCCTGTCACGGTTTGACTCAGAATCAAGAAATAAACCAGAGACAACAATGGTCTCAATCCCCTCCCCCTCCCACCCAGGTAGGGAAGGAGAGAGAGAATTAGGAGAGAGACTTTGCTGGATTGAAAACTAAATTAGACAGCTTTAATTATATGTACAATTATATACAAGTATTTTCAGGAATGTGCAAAAGCCTCTTGCCTCCTCCCACCCCCAGCAGCTCACCTGGCACTCTGCTTAGCTGTGAGCAGTCAGAGCAGACAGGGTTGTGAGGTGAGTTATGAGGGTCAGGGCTGAGCCTGGGGTCGATGATGATGGATAGATGGAGTACTCCCCGGATGCTGGCCATGGACAGAAGAGAAAGGAAGAAGAAAAAAGCAGGAAGGAAGTTGTCTTCTGTGATCTCTGACCTTCCTCAGGGCTTACGTAGATATATGGAATGGAATACCTTTGGTCAGTTCTGCTGTCTGTCTAGTCCAGCTCCTCTACGGGGGGGTCACAGATACAATTCTCCAGCCCCGGTAGCCTCTGTAGCAGCAGAGCTAAGAAGTGACCTTGGAGTCTCAGCAGAACATAAACATTCCAGTGTTATCAGCCCACTAGCTGGAACACTTGCTGCTAGTTAAAAGAGAGCTTACTGAATGGAAAAAAAAAACAATAAAAGGAAAATTAGCTTAAACCTGGCTCAACCTAGGACAACATTAGGAATAACTTTTTCTCTGAAAGGATTTTCAGACATTGGAACATGCTGCCTAGGGAGGTGATCCTTTTCTTTAGGGCTGCTCTCCATCCAGTCTTCCCTTAGCCTGTATTTGTGCCTGGGGTTGCCCTTACTGCCTGGCTGAATATAAATACCATTCAATGGGACACAGGACAGATGTATTGAAACAGAAAATTAAAATAACACCCTTTAAAAATGTGTAAGAGCTGCTTCTTTCCATCAGCAGGCATTTGTGAGCATTTAGGATGAAAATAAGAATGTGCCAAATTTTGGGGTGTAACCACTCCACGAAGGCAGGACAACAAATGGGGGTATTTCCTCTAACAGGAAGTGCACAGCACCTCACTCTCAGGCTCTGTAACTGGAAGACATAACGTAGCACACTGGAAGCAATGGTTATTTCAGTCCAGTATGAACACAGACAACTCTTTTTTCACTCACATCATACACTGGACTCACTGCACCTTAAGACAGATAAGTACATGCTGATGCTGAAATTTTTCTGGCCAAAGAGGTCTCCCTACATCTTGGTTAGCTCATGGTTCGCCTGGCCCAAAAGTCTGTTCATTTCTTTGTAAGGAACTAAACAGTTTACCAAAAACATAGTAACTGTTTCTATAAAGGTAGTTGATGTCGGAAGTATAATTCAGCTCTCTTTGACATCAATGGCAAAACTCCCACTAGCATCAGCACAGCAAAAGTTCAGCAAATTTTGCTGAATTGAGGTACAGCAGTAAGAAAAAGAAGTGTTTTACATTTTCCTCTGGGTATTTAACTGGTTGTAAACTTTAGTAGCTGCACAACTCCCATTAGTGTCAATAGGAGAAATGTGGCTAAAATTGAGTCAGCTCTTTCTGAGAATGTTAACTGACAATTAACTCAAACATACAAACAGCAAGAAGTTTTATGTCAATGAAAAACTTGCCTGTGTTACTTTGTTCTCCCAAGGTCTACCTTAGAATTTAGATGAAAGTTGACTAGTCCCTTTGAGAAACTATTTTGTTAAAAATGGAGCTTGTCACACCAGGGCCAGTTTTAATAAAAATCAGCATGTAACATTGCTGGTTATAAATAACACAGCATAAATTTTGCAACATTAAAAAAATATATATTTTTTAATACTAGAGCTTTTTGAAAGGAGTTATAGACACACAGTCCTTATAGATACAAGAGTACAGACTGAGTGGGTGAGTGGAATATTAGAAAGAATACTTCAGAAAGCAGGTGTCTGAGGTAACATCTAATCTTTATGGCAAGTACTCTAGCAGATCCTAGGAACTGCGTAGAAAACCATGTGGCTCCTCAGCAACATAATGAAGAGAGTCTTCTCAAAGCTAATTGAATGGAGTATTTACTCCATAATTTTACTCCTAAACTGAATTCAGGAGAAAATTAGAGAAAAAATAAGGGCATAAAAAGGTACTTAAAATATGTGTGCTAACTTGTCAGGTTGTAATGATTGTTTGGTGGTTTCAACACAAAGAGATAATAATGGTTCTAAAAAAGAATAATTATATGATTTTTTTTTTCATTTTACAGATGTTGTTTATCAGTTCATGATGCTGTGAGCTATCAAGTAGATGAATCCTAAGGCAAATGGCAAAAATATATTCCAAGGATATATTTATGTTGACTACAGAATCTGTTCAGATTTCTCTGAATTTCTTATTTTTTAACAGTTTCATTCATGTGGTGTTTTGCAAATATAAATGGTGTATTACAGACAGTCTTAAACAACGAGTTCACCTTTATCCCATTATACTCAGTGGTATTTGAGCTTGAAATCTCAAAGATAAGATTTTGGTATTAACAATGATTATTAAAATGCTGATCATTTTAACAGGCAGAATTAAGGCGAGTGCAAAAAGATAGAGAAGAGTGGGATATTAAAGCAGCATGTGTAAAAAAATGCAGAACACAGAATATAGTCAGAAGAATTGAGAAGGGGAAAAAAAACGAAGGAAAAAAATCCTGCTCAGGTTTGTCAGAGGCATATAAGTTTAACTACATTTAATTCTAGTGTGAAGAAATACTGTTTTAGTACTCCTGACTTTGTGCTTTTAAAGAAGCTGAATACTTCACATCTAGCACGCACACTTAAATACGAAAGAGAGATTAGGAGTCTTCTATTGTTCCATGCCATTCATGTCACACAAAAAAGAGAAAATGTAATTCCATTAAATTGACCTTTACTATTTCCTTTTTGTTTCACAAACTAAACCCAGGGCTCTATAAAAGGTTAACATATTTTGTTGAAATATTGCTAAAGTAACAATAACTAAATTGCTATACCTAATAATATAGTAAATATAATAAAAGCAATAATATAATTTTAGGTGGTAGAGGCATCATCCCTGGAGGTGTTCGAAAAACAGGTAGATGTGGTGCTTTGGGATATGGTTTAGTGGTAGTGAGGGTGTAGGGCTGATGGTTGGACTTGATGATCTTGAAGGTCTTTTCCAACCTTAAAGATTCCATGATTCTATAAACAGAACCATAAACACTGAAAAGTTTAATTGAAGACTGTAATTTCTAACTGTGCCCAAGTATCGAATTTAAATTTACAAAGGAGTCTGAGGCTCCTAAGCATCACTGGTAAATTTTGCTTCTGATTCTGTTTCAAATGGTCTGCATGAGATACAGGATTGACTTGGGAAATACATACGCTTTTTTCTTCCCCCTTGTCTAGTCAGATTTCTCCCTGTTGCAACTTGTGACTGTTGCCTCTTGTTCTCAGGTTCTGCATTTGAAAGAAGAGTCTGCCCGTGTCCGAGCAGCTGCACCATGAAGAGAGTCAAGCCCTGGACCAAGTGCCCAGGGATGTTGTGTCATGGCCCTCCTTGGAGACATTCAGTACTAAATGGGCCAAGGCTCTGAGCAACCCAGTCAGACTTTGCAATTAGTCCTTGACAAGCAAGGTGTTATACCAGATGACCTCCAGAAGTCTCTTCCAGCCTATTTTTTCCTATGATTCAATCTTCTAAAGATTTTTAATAAGAAAAGCCTATTGTAATCCTTGCCCTTCTGTCTGACCCCTTTTACCTTTATCCCTCAGAATTTTTGCTATTTATGTATCCCGCAATTGCCTCTGAAGCCTTCGTTTTCTTGTGAAAGTTCCTTCCAAATAAGACACTATTTTTTGCTGTTCTCTGTAGTTCAGAACAAAAAGTACTTTCTCCAAGACTGTGTCATTAATCTACACTCTGTAAAAGACTGGCTCAGTGCATGAATTGTAATTGAACTGGGGCATTCTTCACTCCAGTGCCTGTCCAATTTTGTCATAAGGTATGACTTTGCATTACAGATACATGTACTGCAACTCGGTATAGTTTGCTTCATTTTGCAACACAAAATTTAGATTAAAAATAATACATAATAAAAAGGAAATAAGAAAATATTCCTTGTAATTGATCATAAGATAAGAAATCATTTACATTTAAAAAAAATAAATTTTTAAACTCTAATTCTGTAAGCATGATGATGTAAAGGTTAGAAAACTGGGATGTCTACATTGCACATTGTTTTTTCACTCAAAGATCATCAGAAGTTCCATTGTTTGACAACAGTGTTAAAATATCCTGCCTGCAGCTAAGAACACGTGATGTGTGTTTGAAAGAAAAGGTGGGTGTCATTTGGTGAAACTGCAGGAAGCTTTAGAGTAGAAAAAAATTGGCAGATGAGGAGCCGCACAACGCTGTCAGTGCTGTGTGGCTCCTCATCTGCCAATCCATGGAGAGTTTTCCCCACGGAGAGCTGTCCCAGTGTAGAGATATCCCAGCATAGAGGTGCCCTGACTGTTGAGATGTCCCAACATAGAGACATCCTGGCATAGACATGTCCCAATAGCAAGTTGGCTTCAGCAGCAAGTTGTCCTGTGGAGAGTTGGTGGCGAAGAGTTGTCCCTTCCCATCTTCAGACAGTATCCAGTGGCAACTGTATCTTAATTCAATTCAGTTCCTTTTCCAAAGTTTTTAAAGTATATGTGGGTAGCTGCAGTGACTGCAAAACACTGTTGCAGCAATGCTGCAAAGAAAATTTCATACAAATTTAATTCTTTGTGAATTTATACCTCAATTTATTCATCACATAGAGGGACAATAGTCCTTTTCCATTCTCAAATGCTTGGAGTTTTGTATATATAACTTATAATTTGAAGACAAGCTTCACCTGTTTTTTTGCTTTTGTTCAACATATTGCAGGTCTACAGAATATTAAAAAGTGATCCTTATTTCTTAGTGGAACCCCCCAGCATTTTGCCTTCACTATAGGAGTTGTTTACATTGTGTGGGCAAAATGATAGCTCTTCCATATCACGAGTCATTAAGAACCAGTGGCATCCATAGCATGTGCCAGGTCTTTTTCTCCCAAAAATGACATGTTAAGCTACAATAAATGTTTAAGTTGACTTTCTACAAAGAGTTAAAATTACTCTAGGAACTCTCTATCTAGACTTTTTTTGACAAAATTGTATAAAGATGATACACACGCAATTGAATAATGTTACATAAACTTGGAAAGCAGAATAGATTTCATAATCTAGTTTACAAAGACACAGCAAGATTTATGCACAAGCTATTTTGAGCAGAGAATTGGTTATCTTTAGCATAGCCTAATATTCTTAAATCCAGTGACCAGTTCTGGCTTTGCTAAATGCTAGCAAGCATATATGACAAAGCCAACATGCAGCCTTGTTTACAGCTTTAAATTATAGTTTCTTAAATCTGTAAAATTAGACGAACTTGATTCTTCAGTTTTACTGAACAACAATAGGTTCTGCCTTCCATTATCTTGTAGGGACAATTAATTGCTTGGATCTTCTCACTTGACTCAAGGCAGCTAAAGTGGTTATGCAATAGGAGCTGAGAGGCAAGACACGGAAATGACATTTCTTGCTATTTCTTACTTCCACTTTGATAATTCTATCCTTTTCCTACTGAAGGCCAGAGCTGTGAAAAAGTGATCATTCTTCTTCATTCCTTATTTAAGAATATTCTTTAACCCTCTGACTGGCAATCTGAAAGAAACTTGAATCAGAACTCTGGTCACTATATATTTGTTTTGATCCTTTCTTCAGTATGTGAAGGAAAAAAGTGGTTGAAACAGATAACATTCATTTTCTGCAGAAGCTATATAAGTTCTTGCTAGTTCACATTGCATTATAGAAATAATTAAAATAATGGAATTATTTACATGCTCATTTCACAAAATCTTAATCAGAAATACGTTCCCTCAATGACTATTAAAACATTTATAATTTAATTTATGAAACTGGTTTTTTGCTATTTTTGATTGAACTGGTTTAATTTCAATATTGTCTTGGTCTGATTTATTAATACGCTAGAATTCAAAGATCAAAATCATTGCTTTCTTTTTAGCACGTGAGTTCACAAAATTGTCAGCATTTAAAAATTGACACAGAACAGCCGTATCTATTATCGGATTAACTGATAGATGGAAATGGAGTTTTAAACCATTTCCATTATTTGGTGAGTCATGAGATGATCTTTCCAGTTAGTTCTATTGTGGATTCACAGAGTCACAGAGTTGTCAGGATTGAAAGGGACCCTGGAGATCATCTAGACCAAACACAGTAGTTCACACAGGAACATATCCAAATGGGTTTTGAATGTCTCCAGAGGAGACTCCACAACCTCTCTGAGCAAGCTGTTCCAGTGCTCTGTTACTCTCACAGTAAAGAAGTTTTTCCTTATGTTTAACTCGAACCTCCTATGCTCCATCTTGCACCCTTTGCCCCTTGTACTCTCATTGGACATTGCAGAAAAGAGGCTGGTCCCATAGTCCCGACACCCTTCCTTCAGATATTTATAAGCTTTTATGAGATCCCACCTCAGTCTCTGTTTCTCCAGGCTAAACATACCCAGTTCTCTCAGAATTTCCTCATAGGGCAGATGCTCCATTCATCTAATCACCTCTGTGGCCCTGCACTGGACTCTTTCCAGTAGTTCCTTATCCTTTATGAACTGGGGAGCTCAGAACTGGACACAGTACTCCAGATGTGGCCTCACCATGGCAGAGTAAAGGGGGAGGAGTACCTCTCTTGACCTAATAACTACACCCTTTCTAATACACCCCAGGATACCATTGGCCTTCTTGGACACAAGGGCATATTTCTGACTCATGGTCATCCTTCTGTCCACCAGGACCCCCAGGTCCCTTTTCCCTATGCTGCTCTGCATACCCAGCCCCCAACCTGTACGGGTGAATAGGGTTGTTCATCCCCAGATACAATACATTACACTGCCCACGCGGAATTTCATTAAGTTTCTCCCTGCCCAACTCTCCAGCCTGTCCCTGTCATCCTGAATGGCAGCACAGCCTTCTGGTGTGTCAGCCACACCTCCTAGTTTTGTAGAATCAGTGAACTTGCTAATGATGCACTCTATCTCTTTGTCCAGGTCATTAATGAATATACTGAACAGGGCTGGACCCAGTACTGACCCCTGCAGGATCCCCCTAGACACAAGTCTCCAACTAGACTGCCATTCTGAAGATGGAATGGGAAAAATATTAATCTTTTATAGTGGCCTTGGAGTGCATGAACTGGATCCTTTTTCTAAGAAATACAACTAGAAGATGTGTTTGCAGTGTCTAGCTGGTGCACTCCAGTTACAGATGGTCATTCAGTCCATGGGACACAGCTAGGATTCATCTAAAGTTTAGAGGGGAAAAAAAAGCATTAAATAGGTACTTTTTATGTCAGAACCTCACCATCAATTGAACTGTCCACTAAAGCAGATGTAGACAAATGATCCAATAGTATAGACCTTTTGCTTTTTCTTTTATGACCAAGAAACAAGTAAATTATTCCCACTGCCAGTCACAACATGATAACCTGAGAGCCCACAGTTAATCTGATTGTGGCATAGTGATGTTCAGAAGCCACAAACTGAAATGAATATTCACCCTAGAACATAGTATCACTACTCCATTGGGAGTAGAGTGCCACAGGCAGTTACCATGGAAGTATTTGACAAAGTTTTTAACGGCTGAACCAAACCATTGACTAAATTTTTCATATACACTCTGGTTTTCCACTGGATTCAGGCACACATAAGTTATTTGCTTTTACAGAAAGTTCAGCTCAAGTAATGAGTTGGAAAAGAGACAACCTCCTTCTTTTACTGTTATTAGTTTTCAGTTTCAGACTTGACAACTCAGGAACTAAGGCTGAAGAAAAAAGAATGAGATGGTTATGTTTTGGTAGCGTATCTGTCTTCAGGTTAGAGAGAGCAAACTGTTATTTTGAGATGACACTGCTACTAAATACTTTGACCAGGCATAAAAGATCTTTTTGAAGCAATGTTAACATTCTGTTAAAGTAATAAAAAAAAAAAAAAATACCATTTTTTATGTATAGGCTTCACACCAGCACCTGCATGTACTCAAATTTAGAAGCAATGACAGAAAATTCTGTAATTCTACTTTTCTCCAGGAAAATGGTTATTATCTGGTTCTTCAGAGTAAGACACACAGAGTTCATTAATGATTACCTGTAACAAAACCTACGTAAAGGTTAAAAGTCACATAAGCCAAGCCCTTAGAAAGTTTCATAATTTATAATGGATATTCATCAAATCACTGAATTTTTTTAAATAAAATTATAGAACCATAGCATGTCTTAGGTAGGAAGACACGTCTAAAGGTCACCTAATCCAAACCCCTACAATAAGCAGTGACATCTCACACTAGAACAGATTGCTCAGAGTCCCATCAAGCCTGACCTTGAATGTCTCCAGAGATGGGGCCTCCACCACCTCTCTAGACAACCTGTTCCAGTGATCCACCACACTCATAGCAAAGAACATTTTCCTAATGTCCAACCTAAATCTACCCTTTTCTAGCTTAAAACCACTACCCCTTGTCCTGTTGTTACATGCCCTAGTGAACAGGTCTTCCCCAGCCTTCTTACAGGCTCCTTTCAGTTATTGGAGGGTCGCTATAAGGTCCCCCTGGAGTCTTCTCTTCTTCAGTCTGAACAACCCCAACTCCCTCAGGCTGTCTTCATAAGAGAGGTGCTCCAGCCCTCTTATAATTTTTGTGGCCCTCCTCTGGACTTGTTCCAACAGGTCCACATCTTTCTTGTGTTGGGGGTTCCAGCGCTGGGCACAGTACTCCAGGTGAGGACTCACCAGGGCACAGTAGAGGGGCAGAATCACCTCTCTCAATCTGCTGGCCACACTTCTTTTGATGCATCCCAGGATGCATCTGGGCCCAGTTGCTGGGCTGCAACTGCACATTGGTGGCTCATGTCCAGCTTTGGATCCACTAGTACTCCCAGGTCTTTTTCCATAGGGCTGCTCTCTAGCATGTCTTCCCCCAGCCTGTATTCATATCTCTGGTTGCCCCAGCACAGGTGCAGAATCTTGCACTTGGTCTTGTTCAACCTCAAATGAGGTTCACCTGGGCCCACTTCTCCAGCTTGTCCAGGTCCCTCTGGATGGCATCCCATCCGTCTGGCATATCGACTGCACCACCCAGCTTGGTGTCATTGACAAATTTGCTGAAGGTGCTCTCAATGCCACTGCCAATATCATTAATGAAGATGCTAAACAACACTGGTTGCAGTATGGATCCCTGAGGGACACCACTTGTCATGGTTTTCCATCTGGACATCGAGCCATTGACCACTACTGTCTGGATGTGCTCATCCAGCCAAATCCTTATCCACTGAACAGTCCACCCACCCAACCCATATCTCTCCAACTTAGAGAGGATGTTGTGGGGGATAGTATCAAAGGCAGAAACTGAGATAGACTGGCTTTTTCTTTCCTGGGTTTTGGTTTCTCTTGCACCTGTCAGTTTTTATTTGATAATGACCATCATCTACTCTTTCACAATTCAAGGAGGAGTTCTAGATTGTAATTTTAACCAGGTACTTCAAGATATTATGTTTTCTGTAATGCTTTCCATTCTTATTAGAAGCATTATCATCAGGACTGATTCACTTTATGTCATTCTCTGTCCTTGTTACAATTCTTGCTCTGTGAATAAGTCATTAAACTTTTCATGTACAATATATTATGCACTTGCTGTACTGCATTAACCTTTCAGATCTTCCGCATTTTAGTAGGCTGGTAATTTTATTCCTTTAAAAATTTTGTCAGGGTGGTGGAAGGAAAAGGTAGCAGAGCCAACCAGTCTAATTCCAGAAACCTGTCAAGGTCAATGTAAAACAATTTTACCCTGTGCAAATGTGTGAGAATACATAAAAATGTATGTATTTTAATGAAAATATTAGGAAGACAGGAAAGTTATGTTATTAGAATATAATAGATTGATACAAAACACTTTTTAATTTCTGCTTAAGAGGACAGTTTTGCACCATGTGATGGGTTCCTAGACTTAACTGGTGCCTTCAGGTCTCATTAGTAGCAAAAATTTCTTCTTTCTTGGATCAGTTCATTTTGTATAAGCCATTTACTTAGTGCTACTATTTGTGAAAGATACTTGACAAGAGAAACTCTTCAGTATAATAAATGGATTAATAATGCCCTTTATAATACCATCAAGTTAATTCTGGTCACTAGTGGGATTTTGCCTGAATGACAAGTTTAACTTGATCTTGGTCTTCAAAAACATCACTAGAATATTTATATTTGTGCCTGGTAGCTTCTAGCTAATTTAAAGCTAAAGTCCAGTTACGCACCAGCTTCTGAGAGAACAACAAAGGAATATTTTGCTGAAATTCCACAAAATGCCATGAAATTATAAACAGCATTCAAAACGAGGCCTAATCTGGAACATTCCTTGTCCATCATTTAATTACGTAAAGTCAGGTAAGTAAACTACTTCTGTAGTTCCAAATCCCACCAGAAGGAAATTAAAAAGTTTGCAAATAATATTCCTTTTGTCTCTTCCTCTCATCCTGATATCAGGCTTGAAAAAAAGATTTTGCAGAAACCCTTTAAAGTAGTTTAAACATATGGACTAGAACAATGTTTTAGTCTCTGTATTTGCTTTAGACATGTTAATTTAAATCCTTTATTTATTTCAACTCTACATTTCAAGAAAACGTAAGCACTGCCTGATCTCTACAGTGAAGAAGAACTGAATTATTGAAAAAAAAAAAGGAAAAAAAACCCCACCAACTTAGTCTGGATGGTCTTATTAACAAGCAAATTACAATATGTAAACTTTTGCCACTGATTTGTGGCATTTGACTCAGTATTTTGAACTGAATTGTTAAAAGGCATGTGCATACCAGAGCAGATTTTATTGCTAGAAAATCTAGCAGTAGCTAATCCTTTGATCTTAAGTCTGAAAAAAAACACAATAAAGAAGCCTCACTAGTTACCAAACTTACTTTTAAGATATTATCTAATAAGAAAAAAAAGTTGAATCCAGCCTCCAAGCTCCAGTATCTGTTTCTTTAATATCTCTTTTTAAACCAAATGCAACAATATATAGCTGAAAAACTAGCTATAACATTTTAATGTAATATTTACAATTACATAGAACATTTTAATTCAAGAACATTAATTATTATAATCAATTTTTGATTGCTAATAACAATTATTATTAAAATCATAAAAATATTATAATAATATTTTTCTCATGATTCTTATAGTTAATAAAACCCATATACCAAACTACCATTTTACTTTAAAAAAAACAGGTTAGAAAAATGTAGTTAATATGTTCCTAATAAATTGGTATTTTTTAACTGGATAATAAGAAGTTTTTACTTCATTTTAAATTTCAATTGGTCTTATTGAACATAGTTTTAATTCAGAATAGCATCACACAAGTGAGGACAAATTATTTTTTGACAACCTAAATTTATAGTTCTTTGGCAATACAGCAGCTGATCCCTTTCGATGCAGATTCATTAACAAAGTCACTAGAAATACTAGTCTGTATTTCTCCAAGATTGTGCCAGGATTAGGTTAATGACAAGGAAAAGAAGAATGGATGAACTGACTGCCAAATGTGACAAACATAGCTTACAACCTATGCTGTCTAACTATCATATTGACATTTTAGAAACATGCAGAATGTCTAACAAATAGCCAAAGTAATTAAATGGAAACACAGTTATTTTTAATTCTAGGATCTGCATAAATACCAGTTGTGGAGTTTATATTTTTATAGGTTTCAGCAATTTTCTCCTAAAATGAGATTTAATTAATAAAATTTCTGCTTTACTAGTATAAGGTAACTCTTGTAAAAAGAGGTCTGTAATTTGTTTGAAATTATGCCTGTCACAGAAGAAGAATATGTGATGTGCATTTAAGTACTAGCTTGGAACTATAGTAAGACTGTTAGACTTTTTCAACTTTTGAAAAACAGGCAAAATCTTCATTTGTTAGTAACATTATTTGTAAGTCACGTTATTTCATTTTAGAGAGGTACCTGAATTTACTGCTAGATCCCTGCCTTCTCCAAATGCAAGTTTTCTTAATGATTCTGTCTTTCTCAAAGAATTAACATTTAGAGAGCTGAAAGTCCTGACTTCTCTAGGGCAAGTAGCAAGCTGGTAAAATCACTGTGATTGTACAGTTGAGTTTCTGTTTGAGAGAAAAGACGCTTTACAACACTCTCCTTGAACTACGTGTTCATATGTACCCACTAATATTCTGTGCAGGTTCAGTCACTTAAATTTTTTTAGTATAAAATTTTAATTATTCTATACATCAATACCTTTCATAAGATATTTGGTGAAGGATTAAATGACCTGGGGTGATGGAACAAGTCAAGTTTAAAAAAAATAATAAAACAATCAGGCTTTATTTTTATTATGAACTTAATTACAGAGCATGCAATTATAGTTTTGATCTAAGAATCCTGGTATATAATAATAATGTAATATTCAATGTATTTTTAAAAAGTTTGTCAAAACCCTATCCATTTAACTGGCCTTGTAGCGGGTTAGGGCCTTGTAATGAAGGACCTAACAAACTCTACAAAATATTGTGAGCTGAAGAAACCTATGCAAGGCTATTTAGCAGTGACAGAATGAGTCCTTTGCTAAAAGATAACAAAAGAAATCTAATTCTCTATCTGTAGTGTATTTAAGGTAGGTCACATGGTGTCTCTCTTATGTGCCTATATCGCAGTTTAACACGTGTTATCAAGATGTTCATCCTAATAGGCAGAATCCATTTGAAAAAACTGTTAGTTAGGATTACTGAATAGTGGTACTGTTTTATACAATTTACTAGCTATAAAAAAGAAGTGGAAAGGGGAAATCCTGTAGCCTCCATTTCTGTCTGATCCTGGCAATGTGATTTTCTATGATTCCTCCAGTTAGTGGGAACTGTCACACTTATTTTATATTTTTGGCTTTCATAATTATAGCCCAATTTTACAAGGGAAAATTAGCTTCCCTAAGGTAAGTATTCTCTTGTTACATGAGAGGTGAGATCCAGACACTGTGAATTCCTGGCAGAGACCTATACTTTCCTGTGTTTTCCTCATTTGGTGGAAGCTATTTCAATATTATTTTATATATTGGACCAGAAAAGATATAAATAAGTTTTAGAAGAGGAAATGTGTTTCCTTCCAATTAGAACAAAACCTAAGATCCAGCCCCGCTGACATATGCACCCTGCGTTTTATGATGTCGTTCATAAATGTTTCAAGGCTAATTTGAAACTAACTATAATGTCTAATGTCTTTGATTGAGTTGGATTAATTAGTCCTTTCTCTAGATTTAAATGCTGATTAACAACCTCAGTCTTTCTGCATTTTTCTGTAAATTACTTAAAGGCACTGTATTTATTTACTTTCTGTTGTAAACAGTTTGCATTTATTTCAGAACAATTCTGCCAGTTTAGAATTAGGTGTCTTGAACTACTTGAATAAATACTACCACATCATGTTTTACATGTGCATATTTGTTATTATTTTATCTATGTCCAGTCTTTTGCTCCAGTTCCCTTGATAACTTTGTCTATCTTTTCACTTATTTCAATATATAGTCTTTCTGCTGAGCACACAGACAGACATAATTGTTTACATATAAAGTGTGATTTTGTCTTGAATTAGCTAAGAGAAATATTCATCTCAATGTTAAATTGGTTTAAATTTGGATTATATGGGTTAAGTTTAGTAAAATCACAGTTATAGTGGATATTCACATAACGAGTGGATATACTTCAGACTGAAAGAGGTACAACAATAAAAAGGTGATACAGGTTTTGCTACCTTTGTATGATGGTAAAAGTCCTATTCTCATTTTTGCAGAGGCTTTTTTCGTTTTTTCTGCCTTTTTATTATTTTATTACTTTCTTTTTTCTTTTATTTTTGGTAGTTCTCCACTTCCTGTGACTTCATCTTCTTTGCAGTGTTTTGTACCTTGTCTCTTCCTAAGCTTTGCTTATTTTTATTAACCCATATCTACTTGAGTGTAACCTTTTCCTTTCTGTTCTTCATTCCGTTCAATTAACATTCCTTCCTTCTATCCACTGACTCCCTTCACTTCTTCTCTCTAGCTGTTTTTCAATATATCTGGCCATCATTCAAACTTCAGTGGAACATCTGTTTGGATGGTAAATGCTGCAGAAAGAGCACGCTTTGAAAAATGACCCAGACCAAAACACCACAGCGTTGAGTCTATAGGTCAATCTGTTATCTTTAGACATCTCAAGTTTGACAAAAGTGAATCTGATTCTGAATGATAGTGAGGATCAGTAAAAGCAGATCATAAACTTTTTATTATCTCTATTGTATTGCTTTAGATTTAAAAAAGAAAATAAAATAGGGCTATTGTGTTACTTTTAGGTTATAAAACAATAATGTTGCTTTACATACAGATGTGGAAATACAATATGTTTAATGGAGAAAGATTTTTGAAGTTAGGAAAAGGCTTTAGAGAGCAAAGCACAGAGTTACACCAACTCAAGGGGAGGTCAGTCTTTCATATTAAGAACTCTTTTTTTCATTGTTAGTGAAGCTATTGCACAGAAGAACAATGATGATTTCCCATTTAAAGACAATGTCCCAGAAAAATTTTAAAGACTCAGGATCCTAAAAGTGAAGTTTAGAAGAACATGCTAGGATTAATGTTATGAGGTAATCACTAGACCTGTTTAAACCATTCTGGGCATGAACACAGAAGAAGCTAGAGCTAGGCCTGGGATTTTGAGCAGTAAGCAGCAATTCCAATACTCGCCTGTTGCTTAAAGGACTCTAGTATATTTCCGTGATTCTCACATACAGTTGGACAACAAGGAAATCGACACTGGCAAAAACTAATTAAAGATAAATAGCAAAATAAGCAATTTCCTCTCTTAAAGCTGCTGTTTCTACTTTGCTGATGTGATGAGGCATATGTGAACCCTTGTATTAATAAAACTGTTAATATAACAATGTGGCTTCCCTTACAAGACTCTTCATTAAGCCGTAGTTCCTCATTTCTTTTAACTCTGCAGTGGGTTTTAATTTTCTTTCTCCAACAAGCTGCTATCCACCACTCCACAACTATGAATTTTGCTTAAAGGAAGGACGTCCTATTACCAATTAAGTGCAATTTTTTGTTTACGCATGTATGACAATGGAACAAACAGTGACAAAAAGGACAACCTTATGTTACTGTCAGAATATGTATTTGAGAACATTTTCAACCTTGTGCTTCCTTTTCTTTCTGGGTTTATTTTATCTTTTATTCGTATATAGCCACCTGTGATCCTTATATAGAATATAAATACTTTCAGGATGTTTGTGCAGAATACAACAAAGAATACAAGGACACTAAAAATGCTGGCAGCCGTTAGGCACTACTTGAGTTCAAACATTACCAATAACAGTAGACTGTGCTTATATGTTCTGATACTTTACTGTGCTAGCCCAAATATACGTGTTGAACTCAGCAGCACATAGGACATAAGAAAAAACGAGATAACAAAAATGCTTGTAATGTCACGATAATGTCCACTGATTCTACAAAATTGCTTTCTTCTGCTAAAACTAAAGAAGTTTTTCTATTCCAGAAAATCTTTGACAAAGGAAATATCATAGCTGCAACTAGCATTTGAACCATATGCACTCAAGCATGGATTTATGGTCCAAATCCTTCACTCCTATGCATTTTTCCCTTCTCCCTCCTGTCTTCCTTTATTATTTGAGGTATTTTCGCACAGCTGTCCAAAAAGCACTACAGATCATACTTTTACATCCTTAAGGATGCAGGAGCTTCTGAATTCAGGGAAAGACAGATCTATCTAATCCAGTCTGTACATTAAAACTAAATGCTGTCACTTCTGAAATACATACCTGCTCTTGGAACTGTTTCCATTTCCACAGCTGAGGTGGACAACAAGGAGATCAGGAGCCAGGATGAGCAGATAGGGGAACTCTGGACTTGGAGAGAAAACGAATCAATGTTAAGGAGTCCTGAAGGCTCACTGAAAAAACATTTCTTTCTTCTCCAGGGCTAGGAAAGCTGCCCAATACAGTTAGAATTTATCTGGAAATTACATTAGAACATTTGGGAGAAGTTTCCTTAAAATATGGATGGTTTCAGGGCCAGATTTTTGGAACTGTACACAGGCATAGTGTATTTGAATATTGTGCAAATATTTACATGTGAGTAATATACCAGTTATTTTTGTCAGTTGTGCTGAAGTGTTTGCTGCATAGACATTTTGTTGCTCTGGAAATCTGGCACTTAAACAGTGATAAAATAGTTTTGCAGACCTGAAAAGAGAACTGTAACTCAACTCTCAGTTCTAGGGAGAATACTGAAAGTAGCCATCATGTGATGCAGATGGACAAATTTAACTTCGTGTCACCATTTTATTTTCAAGAACATAGATGAGAACATATAACTGTCTGCTGGTGCAAAGGTGTTCTTTGGGGCTTATGGCTGAAGCACCACACTCACTTTCTAGATGTCTTCTGTGAGGGGAAGAATTAAAGTAGGGTCACAACTGCCCTGATTTGCTAGGATATGTGTACAGCTCAGTTGAGGAGCTAGGTGGAGTCCCTCTGCATGCTCCTTGTGAGTCCCCTCAACCAAGCCAGGCAAGACATATCAACTTCCTCAAGAGAAGCAATGTAAATCATCAAAGCTTGTAATTTCCAGTCCTAAGAGATTAAACAATTTCAAGCATATAAGGTGTCAGAATTTAATTTTATAATATTCATATGAATTTACTATACTACGAAATGTTATGCCTGTTTTTCCTAAGGCATGGAGCTCTGTTTCCTAAAGACAGATAAGCCATCAGAGGCAGTGATTCAGAAAGGTCTGTTTAGTCCCTGCAGAATGTTTTCTAATTCAGAGCAGAAAATATTTACTCTGATTTTGTTTTCACTTTTTGCATCTGAACCTCTTCATAATTTATTCCCAGCTTCATATTTTCAAGTACTTTGAACGGTAGCAAACTACTTCTGTGGGCCCGGGATAGAGATCACCTTTTATTAAAAAAAGACTGATAGAAAGACATAGCTAAACACAAATGAAAAAAGATGTGATGGGTAACTTATTTTTAGTTACTTCATGACTGCTGCTTTCTTTATCTCCCTGCAGATTTTTTTGCATTGATGAGATAGAAACCTGGACCACATCATTTCTACATGAATCTGATGACAGAGGAGATCTCACCCTCTGCCTCAGCAAGGACTATTTATGCTTTACCCTGTCCTTATCCTGATACTAGAAAACTCACAGCTGCATGAGGACTAGCTATGTTAGCAGAGGTTGTTAAAAGAAACACAAAGCTCATGGCTTGATGTGGATTACATAAAGCCATGTTACCGAAAAAAAAAAAAATAGTCTTCCAAATCTACCCTGTTTATATTGCATGAAATTCAGCTGTTTATGACCAGCAAATACCATTTTAAATGGAATAGTTTGTATAAGTGTTAGTGGTCTTTTTAGTACTTAAAAATGTGGGTTCAATAATGTTTGATTTTTCCTAACTATGCTAGAGAAAGAAGAAATTATTTTCAAAATTCCTCATCTACATTTTGAGTCAAAAGCAGTCTTTGACAGTGCCAAATAGTCTCATTTCAGCTACAGTATACTGCTAAAAGGAACAATCTAAATACTTGCACTAAATGTCAAAAACAGCCTTTGCTTTGAAAAAAAAAATAATCCTTTGACTTTAATTATAGAAATTGCTTTAAAATTATAAGCTGTTCTACCTACTTTAAACAAAAATATATGCTGTAATGTGAATGGTAAATGGTTTAGAGTGAGCTAATTAACTTACTGAGCCATAACTTCACAAAAACCACAATGTGATGATAAAATAGTAGTTAATTCAAAATTTGGCTTTCAGTCTATTTTTCAAGTGGATTTTTTTAGGTGGAGTTCCGGTTTGGTTTTTTTAATAAGTTATTATTAAAGGAAAGGAAGTTGACTGACATGTGGAAAGCTCCTAACATACACAACTAAATGAGTATGCTTTTCTGAGCTATCTTCCTCAACTGTGTGCCTTTCAACTTGACATGGAAGAAAAACCCCTGTGTGGGCAGGGCACGCTTGTGGTCCTTTCAAGATGAGCCTCATTTCACAGTGGTAGTATCAAATGATACCCCCTAATGACCTAGGAAGAATGCTTGAGGCAAGCTAGAAAACATTCATTAATAGAAAAATTCATTCAGATGTTCTGTTATTGTGTGTTAACAACCTTAGTATTCTGCTTGGTCAGTACCTGATGCATTGTGTTTTCCCATGGTGGGCTTTGCTGCTGACCTCCTCTGCCACCAGTGCTCTGGTCTATGGGGTGACAAATCACTGGCATATGGCTTAGTGTGATTGAATACTCTGAGCACCAAAACTTTCTTATTTTACTCTCTTCTTGTAAAATAATCTTCTAGTAGCACAGCAAAATAGGCTTCTTTTGATTTTCCTGAGGCTCTGAAAACTAGCTGCCAAGTGAGGAGCAGAGTACTGGGTGACCCCCCATCACTGGGATTAATATTTCTCAGGGCCCAGGTCTGAAGTGTTGAACATATGACTGACATTTTGGTCAGAAGGCTGTTCTGGCTGAAATATTGGTGATGTTTGCTGTTCAAGGAAAATAAAGATGTCATTTGAAAACTGGAAGAGACCTGACATCTGAGCAATGGAATTATGCTGTGCTGGTGAGTTGCAGCAGGAAAACAATCATCAAATACCAACCTTTTTAAAGAATGCGATGTATTTTTGCAAGCTATCTAATACCTACAAAATATTGCAGCAGCTCAATATAGAATATTTTATGTAGTGAAATCCAGAATAATCACAAAATCAGAAACATTATAAAATATTTCAAAAGAGGAACTGCATGCATTATTCATAGAGGATTAGATTATTTTAGCAGATTAGATACAATTCTTGCTAAAAAAAGAATATATTTAAATATTTATGTAACCCATTGATCAGGGAAAGAAAAAATATCTCCTGCAGCAACAAAGATTTGTGAACGGCTAATCACCAGAACGTATTAATTTTTAACAGATTTTTTTTTTAACATACATATCTAGTATTTGGCATTCATCTTTGCATCCATGGATATTTCTGGATGCCTGAAATACTTAGAAAGGGAGTTAATCGAGGCAATTACTCATTTTCAAAGAAGTAATTTACAGGAAAGAATTATATATCACTTATAGTTCTGACAAACAACGTAAGCCTAAAGACTATGCATGTTTCTTCCCAGCTTACAGAATGATTTTGAACCCGCCTTTTCCACAGTCCTTGTAAAAGAACTTTGCCTGCCAAACTACCTGATTTTGAGAGTGACTACTTGTCAATTATTGTTTTTCTTGGAAAAACTCAAAAGATTCGAACTCAATCTCATAGCAGACTATTGAGGTGTGGTGGAGTTTTCCATCACAAGCATCTTGGAAATTAAGACTTGATGATTTTTCTAAAACACACCTTCTTACTCAAACACAAACATATTTGAAAATAACTTTTGCTCAGCATTATGCAACAGATTCATTCAGAGAGCACAGCTGTGTCTTCTGGCTCTGTAACTTAGTAATCTAAATCATAGGAAACATCTTATTTTCCTGAACTTTGTATTTCTTCCCAGGTAGCCCTAGTCAATGTGCCTACATTTTACAGCTAAGCAGACATTATGGAAAGGATCTAACTTGCCTGCAGTAGCCTATCCTTCTGGCCTTTGCTCCGAGCAATTTGCAGTGTGGCTTTTTGTGATTCCCTGCTTTCCTTTCAGACTGGGGCAGCCTTCCGTAGTTCTCCCTGGAAAATCCTTTTCACAGATTACTTTGTGGAAAACCTCACACAGGGAGATGTAAGGGCAGACAGAGATGCTAAATGGAAAAGAGGTGTATTTGAATGTTCTCATAAGGAAACCATGATAAATAAAATGGACATTAAGCAGTATTAAATCTAGCCATTCATTTTTATAGAGTTTCTTGACAGCAGTGTTTGGTGTAGCCCCAATTCCTTTTCTTTGAAGAAAGAGGGTTGGATGAGAGGATCCAGGGAGCCGTTGAGCTTTCCTGGAGAGGCTCTTGACTACCTGCTTTAGAGGTTCTAACTGTAAAATACTTTTAAATACCTGCACTTGCCATCATCCTGTGGACCAATGTGTCTTGTATAAACATGCATCTCTATTACGCCTGCAAGAACTGCATTTTTTTTAAAGCTGTCCTTTCTGCTTGTGCTTAGATGCTAAGGCCAGGCAGAAGAAGTTGTAAGTGAAAAATGGCTCTTTGCAAGAGTAATTCCAATTACTTATTTAAGACACCCTCTTTCAAAGTCCATAAGGGGCAGGAAGAAAGACAAAGTTATGCTGAAATGTTAAGACAAGGCTGTCTTATAAAAAGTCACTGGAACACTCATACTGCACACCACCTCACAAGGTTTAGTAAAGAATGCATACAATCCTGTACTCTAGTATTCCATTATAAAAGTTTTAAATAATCTTCTCCTTTGTTGTTTTACTTTTTTTTTTTTTTAAATTCTAAGAACCAAATAGTGTTTACCTCAATGGGTGCTATGCAATTTCATAAACACAGTTTTCATATGAAGTGATTAAATTCATCTGGGTACTCAAATCATGTTACCTGTGTAAGCATAGATTACTCTTGCAGAAAAATACTTCTGCATTCTGCATGAGGCTCAGTTTGCTGTAAGATGTCTCTTAGGATTTAAAATACTGGATCTTAGAAAAAAGTTGTCTGGTAAATAAATGCTCTGGGAAAATGAGAATCACATAGGTAGTATTAAATAGCATAATTTTATGAGGTATGAGATGGTTCAAAATCCAAGATTTAGAAAAAATAAGAGAACTAGTGGTTTATTTGTTCTATACCTTAATAATAAACTTCACACCTTCACAAATATGTGCAATTTAGAGAATATAGCATTGATCTAACATGTAGAAAAATGTAATATAAACTCACTATGAATAGTGTTTATAAGAGCAGAGCAATCCATCTTTCACTTTACAAGCTGTAAAGGCCAGTAAGGATCAAGAAGCATGAACAATAAAGATTATTTTTGTATAGTTCAATTTAGTAGAAAAGTTACTGATAGCAAATCCATACAAGTTTTATGTGTGTAAATGTAATTCACAAAAAAGATGTAACATTAAGTAATAGTGATATCATTCTAACATATTCTTTGCCATTCTTTCCACTTCCTCTTTGGCAGCCAGATTTGTCAACAAGTTAAATGCGGGACAGGAAAGCATCTGTCCTATGGTTACCTTGACATGTACAGGAATTTCTACATTGTTGAAAGCTGTTTTGATTACACATTTACCATTAATTTTCATGAGTCTGCTTGGGACATTTTTCAGTTTTCTATCATTAAAGCACGTTGCATTGGGTTAAATGCTGCAAAAGTGGAAAGCTTGAAATGAATTTTTAAAATTAAAATGTTATTTTCCAAAGTTCTGGTCATAAGAGACATATATAATGTTATTTTCCCATTTTAGAGCATGCCTTCAAAGGTTTGGGCTTCACTAAAAATTGTAAATAACCACTCAGATGTGCTTAAGTATAGCCATATCAAAGCTAAATAACAGTGAAAGGCTAATATTTGAACTTAACACTTGAAAATACAAAGTGGTATAAACAAAAAAGAAATGTTAAAATGAATACTATCTACAGAAAAAAGGCTGCCATAAATGAAATCAATTTGATTACATATTATACAACCTTTATTCAGGTATTCTGAAATCTCAGTCCCTTTGTCAGGTAGAACTTGTCCTTCTTAAGCTCTTTCCTGGTCTGGGCCATTACTTTAAAGCCATTACTTTAAAGCCATTACTTTAAAGACTTCAGGGAGGTACAAGGAAGGGGAAAGCAGGTCCTCCTGCAGATGCAACAGGAAGCAAAACAGAGCTCGATGCAGAAATTTTTACTGTTAGAGCAAGCGTAAAAGATACCTCCACGTTCACAGATGTTACACATTTGGAGGTATCCAGTATTCGGGTGTCCTTACAGCACTTATGCTAGTTGTTTTATCCAGATTTTCATTTCTCCAGTCCAGATTACTGCAGTCTTTCATGTCACCCACTAAAATATCTTTATTTCTCAGTTCCAATAATTGCTCATCTATTCAAATTTAAGAGCTGCTTGTATTTTAAAAAATTCTGCATAGTTTCACTTTTTGCTGTGTAAGGACACACCTCATATTGTCATGAAATCCACCCTTTTCTGATGCCATGTTCATGAGGTGGTAAACCCCTGAAAGATATTTCTCAGAATGTTTCCAAATTACCTAAGGCTGGCACTATTTTTCTGGTGTTTCACTGAGCCTGAGTTTCCAAGCTCTGGCCCTTTCGCATTCAGCTCCCATATTAATTCCTTCATTAATTCATTCCACTGAAGGAATCTGAATCCTGAAGGAACCACTATCCATCTCATGTCTTTTTTCTAAGACTGAAGAGTCCACAGAGCTGATACAAGGCTACTTCATGCTGCTTGCATCTCATTCCTCAAATCCTCCTTTTCCATTGCTTGAAAATTTCACCCACATCACCCAGCAGTAACAAGCTCCCTCACCCTTTGCATTGTCTGCTCTACTGCATTATAAATAAGGACATTGTTAGTGTAACTGTAGCAGTTATTTGGCACCAATCTGCACAGATTAATGGAATTCATACAAAAATAGGAAGGAGTGCAAAATTTCGAGCCAGATATGTGACACTGTTGGACCAGGCTTATAACATTTTTCATTTTCCACAAAAATGGAGGGAAAAACACTGTGACTGTTGAATGTCTTAAGACATACACAGTACATACACACATACATATGAAAGACCAGCTTTGCCTTGCAAAGCAATCAGTCTCTAGCAGGATAAAGCTGGCTTTCAAAATTCCAGCCAGGGAGTTAAGGAAACTCGGAGTAAATATAAAACCCTACTAGCTATTTTTGGATATATACACATAATACATCCATGTCAGCTAGTACTGGCAGATACAAAATACACCAGTTTAATGGCTAGGTGATCTGAACTTTGAATGATGGCAAGCAATTACCCTAATTTTTAAATTTTTTTTTAATTTTTTTTTTTATTCAAGACACTGGTCAGAGAAAGCTAATTTGCTTCTGACCCCAAAATAAAACTTATAGGCATCTAGGGATTATTTGCTGAATTTACCTGTAAATACAACCAGGATTTGGAAATTTGTAAACAAGGGTGAACACTGCTCTTCCCCATTCTCCCTTACCAAGCTCTGTCTCAAACCATCACATTATCCTCACCCTCTGTTGAGGAGAAGTCAAGACTCTTGCATGTGGCATAAACATAATATTTGAAAGCTGCTGCAGAGAACTATCTAGAACCATGTCTAAAATTCTGACTGCAGTTCTGTAACTTTCAACTTTCAAACCCATGTTGGTTTTTGCCTCCTATATGAATGGAAAGGCAAAGTTCAACAATCTCCTGATCATTCTTTGTTAGAGTATTAGGAGAATTTGCCTTCTAACAACACAGCATCCTACCCTTGTGCTTCAGTTTAGTCTTCAATCTAAACAATATCAGGAAACAACCAGGGGCAATTCTGTTATCTGTCTTTCTGATAGTTCACTGCTGTTATGTATGTATGGGATTATTTTATCCTCTGTACTAACACTGAGATTGGTATGGCAAGGTATGTAACTCTTAACTAAAAAATATCTTTTCTTAAAATAACTATACCACTAAGTGAGTATTTCTAAGCAATCCAGTTTTTAACAGTAAAAATTTCCTAACACATACCTGTTGAAACATATTCACCCAGTGAAAATACATAAAAACTGGTTTTATCCTTATCATTGTATACACTTAATGCTTTCCCAACATCCAAATGGAAAAATATATTAAGATGCCAACCTTATCTGCCTGAGCTTCATAGCTAATACCCATAATACCCACCTCTGAATATCAGCTCAATTTGTCCTGCTGTTAAAGTCTGATCTTTATCCACCAGTATGTTAATTACTTTATTTGTTTGATGTGTTTAATACAGCTACAATGTTAACACCAAAATTAAAAAAGACAGCTCATACTTGGCATGATAGAAAACTATTCCAGTTTCTGTGCGATCATTTTGTGATTACCAAGGCCTTGAACTCAGCATTACTGTTAACAGTTTACCTTTGATTTTTTTTTTCTCTTTTTTTTTTTTTTTAAAGGGTGTCATTTAGTAAAAGATAGAGACATGACAGAATACCAGCTGAAGTCTTGAATTGTTCTGGATTTCCCTTTTTATCTGAACACATAGCAATCTCATCTGTACATAAAGCAGACATTTTTCTTCCTATTTATTGAAAGATCATCTCTAGTTGCCTGAGAGCTATATTAGAACTAAATGACACATTAAATACAGTGAAATAAAGTCTGTGCACCACAAAGCTTTGGGCAGTGCAATTATGCCATATAAGTAAAGTTGCAGTTATTGCATTGACTATGATCGTTGTACCACTTCAGCATAACAACATTATTTCTACTCAGTGACAGTCTTCAGCAAAAAATTATTCCTCAGTCACCTTCCCACCTGTGCATGCTATACAACATTTTACTGTTAACAGCATAACAATTAAGGTAATGGTGTTGCAGATGTACGGCCTTAATTGCTACATTGATATTATTATACAAATTATAACAATGTTTCCCAAAACTGGAAGTGGCAGGATTATAGTTGGTGTTAATGCTCTAAGTTTTCTCTTTTTTTCATCCTGCTCTACTCAGTGCTTGTCAGGCCACACCTGGAATACCATGTTCAGTTGTGGTCCCTGCTATACGAAGAAGATACAGACAGGCTTGAGAGCACCCAGAGAAGGGCCACAAAGATGATCAAAGAACTGGGAAGCCTGCCATATCAGGAAAGGCTGAGAGAACTGGGTTTGTTCAGCCTGGAGAAAAGAAGACTTAGGGAAGACCTTATTGCCATGTTCCAGTCTTTAAAGACTGGCTACCAAGAAGATGGAGACTCCCTTTTTATGAGGAGTCACATGGAAAAAGATGAGGGGTAATGGGTACAAGTTAATCCTGGGAAAATCCCAATTGGACATCAGAAGAAAATTTTTCACTGTGAACAGTCAGAGATTGGACTAATCTCCCTAGGGAAGTGTTGGATTCTCCAACATTGGACATTTTCAAGACTCAGCTTGACAAGATGATGGACCATCTCATCTAAACAGTGTTCCTACATAGAAAAGTTAGACCTGATGATCCTTGAGGTCCCTTCCAACCTGGCACTCTATGAGTCTATGGTAATGTATTCTACCTCTCTGTTATGGTTCAGCTCAACAGACTACAGAACTATATGAGATACACTTCTTCCTTCACCAGTGCTTGTGCCGGACAGAGAGCAGCCAGACAGTCTTGATACTGAGCCTTTATACAGAATTAAAGGTGAGATCGGGAACCAAAAGGTAGAAGAGCTAGATTTGAAGGAAATAATACAGCTTCAAACTTAGCAACTTCCCATTTTAAGTACTTGAATAGAGGATTACATAAATAAAACTACCACAAAGGAAAATAATTGACGTACTAATCTCAGCAATTTAGCTGAAATCAGCCTAGGAGCTCAACACTCAACCGTAGAGCAGTTTCTAGATTAGATAATTTAACATCACAGGAATAATTTGTCTTTTCCAACAAATCACATTGCCAAACCATTTACAAACCTATTGTGTCAGAGCCCCAAACATGCAAGGCAGCAGCACTGAGCCAATAAATTGCAAATTCCATCCACCAAAATTTTTACTCCAGATCTATTGCAAATGCTTATGTGACCTGTTATATATAAATTCCTTTTTTTTTTTTTCTGTCTCTCCATCATGAGTCCTCATAAGAAGAAACTTGTGATTTTATTGGATGTTACTGACAGCTATTACGATACTTTTATGCACTTCATCTCCCAGAATGTCTTTTGTCATCTTAGAAATATTACAATGTGCATTGGTGGTCAGATAAGGAGTAGCCATTTTAACTGTCACATATATTGGTTTCAGTCCAAGAGATTAATGGAAAAGTTAGCAAATTTAAGCTGAAAAAGAAAAATTGCAAATAAATTGTGTATTAAAATACTGGTAGATTTTGACAGGATGGTTGCAAAAAGTCCACTGTTTGGAGACATGACTCTGCACTGTCTGTCTGGCACGTATTTTGAAGATCGTAAGCTTTTTGGCAAATTATTGATGTGTCAAAAATGTGAAATTAATTACCCAGTAGTTAAAGTTAATTATTTTTTTAATATCTGTTAGCCTTAAAAGGAAAGTAAATTCTTGAGAAGATAAGAAATCTTGAAATATATATTTTTTTAAAGAACTTACTTCCTACATCTGAATACCCCACTGAGAACCAGATTTATGGTGGTATTCTGTTGTTCTTTTTACTGAATTTTGAACTAGTTTTTCAAAGGAGCCATTCCTTCCTTAGTAGTCATTATTTGTATAAGGAAATGTATGTTTTAAATTATAATGCACTGTAAAGGAAATTAGCACCTTCATTTGAAATATAGACAAATATCACAATAAGCATTGAGGTTAACATAGCACTCAGGAAGTTAGAAAGGAAAGTTACATTAGTTAAGTCCTTGAAACATTTTTGTAACCGGAAAACAGAAGTATAAAGCTCACAAGGAATTATCATTCAGAAATGTTGATAGTTGATATTTTTTGGATGACATCTCAAAATGGCAGTGATCACCTCCATTTGAATTAGCCTTTAAACAGCAATAATGGAACTCAGGCTGCCTATTGATCTTTAAAAGCTGTTTAGTGTATTAAAAGGGATTCTGATCCAATTACAAAATTTTACAATTCTGCAGCTCTTCATAAAAAATATCTGGTATTTAATTTAGGAGTGGGGGACATTCTAAAGAAGCTGATCTCTGTACAAAATCAATTAATACAGCAGCCTGTGAAAAACTGAGATTAAATGCAAACCTTTAAGGAGAGTTTTTGGAAGATTTAAGAGTGCTGTATTTAAGCTGAGCAGTGTGGCCCTTGATTAGCTATTTTTTGTAACTTTAATTTTATGTTTTAAAGATTATATAAATTAATAATTTTTAAAAGCTATGTATGCTCTACTATCTCCTATTTCCCAAGGAGCAAAATTCAATTATACTCCATTGGAGAAAAATAAAATAAGAAATGAATAAACATTGAAAAACTCAAATAGATATTTATTCATTTGGGAAAAAAATAAAGTTGAAAATTCTCAAAACCCACATCCAAACATTAATATTGTATTTTCCATGGCTTTTGGATATTTAATTTGGGTAGTTTTACCCCACAGAACAAATAATACAAAAACTTTCAGCAGGATTGCTACTTGTCTCAGTGTACTACTTAACTGTCAAATAGTAATTCTGCATATTGTACTGCATTTTGAGGAAAGAGTCACTTAACTGTAATTGAAAATAAAATATGTTGGAACAAGATGCCAATGGCAAGCAGATAAAACCTAAAATGAGCAAGAGATTCTAACAGCCTTGAAATTTGCTGTTGGATGAGCAATAGATGGACACATCAGAGGCAGATAAGTAAGCACATCACTGGCTTTAACTGCAGCAGCAGCAAATGCTAATTTCACCAATTACATACTTCTGTTGGAATTGGAATTACATAGATATATTCAGACACACATACATGATTCATTAATAAGTATTTGATAAGCATTTTAATAAATTATATATTAATAACCAATATAAATAATGTGGTTAAATTATATTGTAAATAATAATATATTAATTAAGGGGCAGGCTAGCATGGATGATACTGTTGTGAGTGTCTATTACAGGCCACCTGATTAGGACAAGGAAGCTAATGAGGCTTTCTGCAGGCAGCCGAAAGCAGCCTCCCAATTACAGGCCCTGGTTATTGTGGGGAATTTTAACTACCCAGATATTTGCTGGAAGGCCTACACAGCCAGCCATTCACAGTCCAGGAGGTTCCTCCAGTGCATTGATGATAACTTCTTGATGCAATTGGTGGATGAGCCAACTAGGGGAGGAGTACTGCTGGATCTTACATTCACTAACAAGGAGGGTCTGGCTGAAGGGGTGAAGGTTGAGGGCAGCTTTGGGTGCAGTGACCATGAAACGGTGAACTTTAGGATTTTGTGCAGCAGGAGCAGAACACCAAGCAGGATCACTGCCCTGGATTTCAGCAGGACCAACTTTGGTCTTTTCAAGCAGTTGCTAAGGAAAATCCCAAGGGACAGGATACTAGAAGGTAAAAGGGCCCAAGATACTTGGTTAACATTCAAGGACCACTTCTTCCAAACTCAAAATGAGAGCATTTCATGGGTAGGAAATCAAGAAAGGGAGCCAGGAGATCTGCATGGTTAAAAAGGAAACTGCTGGGCAAACTCAAGTGGAAGAAGAGAGTCTACAGATCATAGAAGGAGGGGCTGGCCACTTGGGAAAAATATAAGACTTTTGTCAGAGTATGTAGGGAGGAAACTAGGAAAGCTAAGGCCTCCTTGGAATTAAACCTTGCAAGAGAGGCCAAGGACAACAGAAAGGGCTTCTTCAAATACATTACAGACAAAACTAACACTAGAGGCAATATAGGCCTGTGGATAGTACTTCATTTCTTAAACTGCTCAGAGGTCTCAGGGCGGTGAAATTCTTGTTTCCATATGCTTGTTCTCGGTTTCTTAAACTTGAAGTTGTCATTTTAAGTTTTATAACACCATCTTCTTTCATGGATCTGATAGACTGCAAACAAGAAGCCAATAGCCATCTGAATAGAAAACATCTGGTTGGTTCTGATAATTTTTCCTGTATTTACATTTGTAGACTCTCTACAGCAGTAACTGCAAAAAGATGCCTGGGAGATATGTTTCCACAAAAGCCTTAAAATTTCTCATTGGCCTTTTTCCCTCTTCAGGCACAGAGATGCATGAATCACATACTTCATATTCCTTGATGAAATTACTTGTTGTTATAGATGGATAGCCTTCTGGAGCTATCTTTTCTGACTGAGTATTGAACAGGTGTCTCTTAAAGGCAATGAGTATCATCGTAACAATCAGGAAACATTTCATGCATTTAAACCTCTTTTCTTTTTAAAGATACATTAAAGTAAGGTACCAATTGGTTATGCTCAAGATGGATAGAAAATCATCATGATTGAGAATAAGCAGAAAAGCTACTTTCTACCAATTTCATATCTTTACTTCATTTTTACTAGGCAATTTTGAAGATTTAAGTGTCGGTTTAAATAACAAAAGCTACACTTACTCTGTTCCCCTAGAACGTCCTAACAAATATTAACAGCTACTGATATGACTGAAGAAGTTGCTCTGGAGTAAAAAAAACACACAACCAAACCCCAAAACCCAACAAAAAAAATCCCAACAACAACAAAAATGTCCCTGAAGATTTTGTTACATCTTAGCCTGTTCATGGAAATTGCAGAGGCAGCTGCATTTTGTAGCTGCAGTTCTGCAAAGGAAGATACTCTTGCAATGGACAGTCAGTTCTTCCCTATACAGAAGAAGCAAACAGCATATCCTCCCATGGGTGCTCCACCCAGCCATGATGGGTGCTCCTGTGGCCCCTGCAGAGCATGGGGATCCCCACCTTGTCACACTGCCAGACCTCCCACTTGGTAGGTTGAAGTTGGCACTACCTGATGGCACCTCACAGTAGCTCAGCAGGTACCAGCGATTCCTCAGGTGCCTTTAATTCACCATCTCAGTAAAAGTCAGCAAGTGCAGCAGAGAACACACTCTCATTGCCAATATCTGTGCACTCCTTCCACTCTCCAATTTGATGTCCAAGCAGAGTACTGGTGAGAGACTGGAAAAAAATATGTAATCTTTAAATTAAAGCAAGTAATTTTACTTCTATGTATGTGGAAATAATACTGTGCAGATGGTGATTTTAAAGAAATATTTAGACTGACCAAGCTATTGAATGCAAATGCCTAAAGCTGAAAATAGGTTTACTGAGGAAATAAACCAAATTTCATATTGTTTACCTGTGCTGGTTTCATTTGGAACCTACTATAACAAATTTAAATATTTATCCGATAACATTATTTCCCAACCTTTATATGCAATCTGCTTGTTAAAGCATGAGATTTGATTGTTCCTACTTTAGATGTGCATATGACTAGCTAGAATGATATAAGCAGTCCTTCACAGTGTTTAATTCAGTATCAGACTTTTCAAAGAAATTATGCACAGATGTTCTTTCCAGTGGGCAGGATAACATTCACAGTCTTTGGTTTAAAATCTGCTGCCTACTTAGTTGTAGCACAATATCATTTTTTATAACAACATGTAATGTGATTGTTTGTGGGAACAACTGGGAAAAGAAAAGGCTGACTAGTTAACCATATGTATCATCCTAAAAAAGACAAATTTCACTACTAAGGAACAAGAGGAATCCCTTAATTAGGTAATTTTTTTATTTTTTTTTTCCAGGGCATTCTCATTGCTTTTTGCTTCACAGAAGCAGAAAAAGCTGAGCTTACTGTCACTGTAAAAAAAGTCAGAAATACTGTTTCAGAAACAGAAATGGCTTCAAGTCCATAACTCTGAAGTAAGGTTGAGACACAAAATGTGACATGGTTTCATTTTCAGCAATTCAAAATTTTGATTGATGGCTGTGTCTGCATATGTTTCTATTAATATAGTGCTCAACATGGGAAATGGTGCTTTCATTCTGGAGCTAACACTGTTTTATCTACTAGAAATCAAAGTCTGGCTGAGCAGCTGTGGCTGTATGAAAGTCTGCTTTCTACAGTGGGTTTTCACAGAATAAATACATTTTTCAAAGCAGAAGGAGAAAGGATGTTATAAGCTTTATGCAGGAAAGCAGACAAGAAGATATAGGGCTGCTTTCAGTAGGGAAATCTGGTACAGAGTGCTGTATTTGCTCCTTTGACTTATTTCGAAAGAAAAATAAGTAAAATATTATATTCTCTTTATAGTTCTAAAATACACTATTCAACATGGAATCTTATCTGTATCTACCTACCCTAATACATCAAGAAATAACTTATTCTGTGGACTCCCTGAACTGGCATAAGCTAAGAAGAAACCAGGGATCCCAGCTTCAGGACCACACCACTGGGGCCCTCCAAAGGGATGCTGTAAGGTAGCTTCCTCTCTTCTTCATAGTTGTATTAAAAGAATAGCCAGTGTTTTCAAGGACATCATCAAGCTTGTCCATTTGTTTTTATGTTATCCATCCCTTTAAACCTTCTATCCATTTTTCTTGTTCCTCTCTCCACTCACTACCAAGGATTTTGTGCTGTTTGGCAAGTTGGGGTTTTTTTTGCCATGAAGCTCCATGTGCTTTCTCAGACAGCTGGTTCTTTCTCCAGAGTTGTAGAGATAATAACTTGTGATTGTAACAATGTGGAGAGCTCCATTATGGAAATGCCACTCAGTAAACCTTACAGGTACAAAATGGTTTTTAATTGGTCTGCATTTTACATACAGATTGCATTACTCAACATGCCAAAATAGCTCAGTTCCAGACAATTATTTTACTGTAGTAAAAATGGATTCATAAAGGGGCTATTGAGGAAAGAGTATAGAAGAAATGTCAGCTAGTGTGAAATGAACTCTGAATCTCTGTTGACAAGAGGAAAACTACCAGCAAAACTTCAACACTGGACATGAGGAGAGCAGACTTTAAGTTGCTCAGGGAGCTTCTGACCCTGCCCGAGTTCAAGAGCCTTTTGGATGATGCTCTCAGGCACATGGTGTGATTCTAGGGTTGCCCTACATAGGGACAGGAGTTGGACTCAATGATCCTGATGGGTCCCTTCCAACTCAGCATATTCTATGATTTTATGATTCTATGAACAAAAGCATTACGGACACTCTGAGCTTCTGCTCACCAGCTGAAGTTATTTTATTTGTCAACATTTATAATACTGCATTAGTGCCACTGGAATTATATTTGTACTGCATGTGAGCTAACCAAGGCAGGCTGCAGCACTCCATATTCACAGTATAATCCGTTGACAAGAATGGATGTTTTACAATCAGCTTCAATATGGCAACAATTTTATCTGAGATGTCTTTTCCAAGGTTACACAAGAAATGCATCTTTGTGCTAAAAACATACTCCAGATGTCAGCTGAATATAATCAGCCAAAACATTTCTGTAAACACTGCTCCTATCAGTATAGCACTAGGTAAATATTTGGTATCCCTAGCTCACATTTTCAGCCCAGGCTTCCCTTTCCCCCCTGTGACACTGTGACTTCTTTACAGCACCAGTCAAGGGATTGGCACTTTGAAACCCTATGTCTCTCCCTCACGTGTCATTGGATAGGGGATGTGCTGAACAGCCCTGTACATTTGACTCAGTTGAGCACGCTCTGGGAGCGGGTCTGGTGTTCACCACAAAGCTTTGATGAAGTGGAGTATGCTCACTGTTTGATGAGGGTCTTCCCTATCTGTATATCGATGTCAGACCCCTAACCACACTAATGTGAAAATATACAGAGTGAATGGATATTAAACATGAGTAGCAGTCACTGGAAATTGCTAGAGTATTTGTACCAAAATGCAAGGGATTTACCATTCCCATTAGATTTAATATCTGTTCTGTGGCTAAAAATCCAGGCACTAAAGCTCCTAAAATGAAACCACTCTCCCATTTTCAATACTGTTCTAATAAAATCCAAATGAAGGGACTTAAATTGAAGCCATCCACAATATCAATGACATGCTGCTTTTGGGTATCCTAGGATGTTCAGTGTCAACAACTGTGCTGAGTGTATGGACAAAACCCAAACCCCTTTTTCCAGTGCTTAACCACAGAGGAAATACAGCCTTCTCCCTTGTACACCACATACTGAACTATAAGGTTTCCAAAATAGATTGTTATGTGGAAGCGCTGTGCTACCAGAAGATAAAACACTGAACTAATTATTTGTATTAGGGTTTCTAGGCCCTGTGGCATTTTATATGCAAATGCACTTGGGCTTACATGTGTATTAAATCAAATCAATGAAATTATCACCGTAGAATGAGCTGAAAGGATAGAACATTCCCTTAATTTGAAAAGTATTTGCAATTCAGCACTTCCATAGAAAGCTAATTGGAATGCACTCATGCTACTGAAAACCACTGATAAATTTATAAAATACACACAATTATTTATAGGTGTCAAAATACTTAAAATTATAAGTGGTAGATAATTAACCAGCTAGTATGATTGAAGACATTACTTGATTTAAAAGACAAGTCCAAAAGAATGACTTGAAATTCAAAAAAGATGAGGCTGCAGAAATAAAGATATAACAATTAAAATGTGTCTCTCGAGCAAAGTATGAAAGTTCATGCCTAATTCTAAGTATATGGCTACCCCTGAAACTTCACCATATTAGTAACTTGCAGAATTTTTTAGCAAAGTCTTTAGCAAGGTTTAGCTAGGTGCTGGAGGAGTTACTTGAAATTCTCACTGAATGATTTAGCAAAATTTCAATTACAGTTTTCTCTCTGTGAACATAGATTTGCTATTTAAATGGATGCCTTGTATTGCAATGAAAAGGGAAAGAAGAAAAGCAAGGTAAAATAAAGAAAAAGAAGCTTAAATTCTAGTGAAATTTTCATCTGATGTAAAGTCCAAGTAAGCATATCATTAAGTATAGTTCTAAATAGTTCACTGGTAATAACAAAAAGCACACCTTTTTCCTTACAAAGTGTATTTACCGCTATCTATGTGATACTTTATAAAAGCAAATCTTTCAGAACAAAACACATGTACTGAAGTGTGACAAGTAATTTCAGTTGCCTATATTAGTAAAAAAAAATTCAGTGTTGCACTGAAGTTATTTAACAGAAAAAATTTAAAATTATAAAAGTATTAATGGTATGTTCTTCCATTTCCACAGCAACATCTTTTTATTCTTGTTGGGCTTTGGTTTTGTTGACATACTTGCTCATACCTCTATAAAAAGAGAAAGGAAAAAAAGGAAAACAAAATTAATCTCATTGCACCACTTGCTGTATTTCTTTACAGTCTCACAACAGAAAACTAAATGGGAAAATAGTATGTGATAAGGTTTTCCACTGAAATGGCTGATGTGCTAAAAGTATCAGAGTTCAAAGAAATAGTTGCAGCAAAGAGAAGAAAGCTTTTAGGGAGCTTTGGAAAAGCCTGAAGCAAGTAATTGAAAGTGTTTTTAAAATTAGGTGGAGACAATATTTCTTCTCCCTCGCTCATATAATTTGGGTAACAGGTGCACAAATATAGTACTTAGTATGTAAATTAAAGAATCCAGTACTGTAATATCTTGTAATGTTTTTGTGTTTATTTCTTCTTGTATTACTTGAAATCTGCCCATATAAAGAGTATTTGGATGGCTTTTTTACTGAACAGCATGAAGTCATTATGGACAACCTTGACCATCAAGATGATCTGCCAATTATATATAAAAATGTCAAATACTTTGGTCAGATATTTGAGAATGGAGTATTTGGTATTTCTGAGTATTTTCACCATATTTGTTTTGTGGCTGAAGTGTATGGGACCACTGATGTAAAAAATTCGAAGGACAAAATTCCAGAAAGCATTTTTTCGGCTTAGAAGACCAATTATAAAGAACAGTATATGAAAAAGAAAGGAACCAATGATGAAATGCATTTCTTATATCTAGACAAACAGTGCATTAAAAGGAAGAGTTTTGGAGAGCTTTTCCTGGATATCCTTTTTTTCTACTCAAAACAGAAATTCTTCTGGACTTCATGTGACCCTAGGGCTAAAAAAGACTGCCTTGGTCTAGTGCAATCACCATAATCACAGGCAGTCATGTTTATTTCACCACAGTCCGAAGATTGTTCATTAACATCTACTCAACAAGCCTCAGAAAAAACCTTTCATGCCTTGTGACAGGCTGAAGACACATAACTGTAAGGCCACTGAAGAACTGAATTCTATGAAATGCCTATCAAGACCAGAAGAGAACAGAGAAGACCAAAGACAGTTAAAAAATCAGGGTTATTTCAAACTGGTGGCTAGAACTTAGCTTATCTGAAACACTGTTTTTTAACATAAGAGCCAATCTTTATTGGGTTTTTAAGTATATATAAGGAGCTGTGAGAAGGGGGAAACTTTTACACTTTTAATTCTATTTTTTTTTCATATTAACAGTATTAATTACTCCCTAAACTCAAAAAGCTAATAATTCCCCATTGTCCCACTTAGTAATCCAGTTTTTTATGTTCTAACATAAACAATTTTCTAGTGTTCAGGTTTAGTAGTACTATTTTCTTTAGATATGCCTCATCACATAAAAAGTATGTTGAGGTCTTTAAACTAGAGTTGCCGCAGGATAGGATCCTCAATCCATCCCCCCTGCCACCACTTTGAGGCCAATGCCACTAGTAGATGCCCCAGGCCCGGAGAAGGATCACAGGGCAGCAGGAGAACACCTGAAATGAAGGAGAATGTAATTGTAGGCAGTAAGGAGGATTCAATGGGGGCCCAACTTCAGACAGTTTCTGGAATGTCTTGATGGCAATCTCCTTCCCCAAGTGGTAGAGAAACCAAAGAGAAAAGGTGCTATGCTGGACCTTATTCTCACTAACAAGGAGGGGCTGGTGGACAATGTGAAGCTTAAGGACAGTCTTGGCTGCAGTGACCACAAAGTGGTGGAATTCAGACAGGATCCTTAGGGTAAAAAGGAGGGTAAAAAGCATGCTTACTACCCTGGACTTCAGGAGAGCAGACTTTGACCTCTTCAGGGATCTGCTTGGTAGGGTACCATGGGATAAAATCCTGGAGAGGAGAGGAATCCAAGAGAGCTCATTAATATTCAAGGATCCCCTCCTCCAAGCCCAGGAGCAATGCATCTCAACAAAGAGGAAGGTAGACAAGAATGCCAGGAGACATGCATGGATGAATGAGAAGCTAGCTCCTGGACACTCTTGGATGTAAAAAGAAAGCCTATAGAGAGTGGAAGCAAAGACAGGTAGCCTGGGATTAATACAAAGGAGTTGTCCAAGCACCTAGGTATCAGGTTAGGAAATCTAAAACTCAGATAGAATTAAATCTGGCCAGGGACATCAAAGGTAGCATGAAACGCTTCTATGTGTACATCAGTGATAAAAGGAAGACTAGGGAAAATGTGGGCCCTGTCTAGAAGGAAACAGGAGATCTGGTTGTGCATTATATAGAGAAGGCTGAGGTAGTCAGTGACTTTTCTGGCTCATTATTCACTGGCAAGGGCTCTTGCCACACAATCCACGTTGCAGAAAGCAAAGACAGGCATTGCAAGCAGGAAGGTTCTCCCACTGTAGGAGATGAGCAGTTTTGAGACCATCTAAAGAACTTGAAAGTGCACAAGTCCACAGGACCTGACAAGATCCATCTGTAGCTTCTGAGGGAGCTGGTGGATGAAGTTGCAAAGCCACTTTCCATCATATTTGAGAAGTCGTGGCAGTCTGGTGAAGTTTCTACTGACTGGAAAAGGGGGAACATAACCCCCATTTTCAAAAAGGGAAAAAAAGAGCACTCGAGGAAAAACAGGTCAGTCAGTCTAACCTCTGCGTCCAGCAAGTTTATGGAGCAGATCCTCCTGAAGGCTCTGCTAAGGTACATGAAGAATGTGGAGGTGGTTGGTGGCAACAAGCATGGCTTCACCAAGGGCAATCATGCCTGACAAATTTGGTGGCTTTTTATGATGGTGTTACAGCATCAGTGGACAAGGGGAGAGCAACTGATGTTACCTACCTGGACTTGTATAAAGCATTTGACACTGTTCTGCACGACATCCTGACCAGTAGTGGCCAACGGCTTGATGTCCAAATGGAGACCAGTGACTAGTGGCATTCCTCAAGGGTCGGTACTGGGACCCATGTTATTTAACATCTTTGTCAGTGACATGGACATTAGGATTGAGTGCACCATCACCAAGTGTGCCGATGACATCAAGCTGTGTGGTGTGGTCAACATGCTGGAAGGAAGGAAGGCCACCCAGAGGGATGTTGACAGGCTTGAGAAGTGGGCTTGTGCAAAATACATGAAGTTCAAAAAGACCAAGTGCAAGGTCCCACACATATGTCAGAGCAATCCCATGCATAAATACAGGCTCAGCAGAGAATGGATTGAGAACAGCTCTGAGGAAAAAGACCTGGATGTGTTAGCTTATGAGAAGCTCAACATGAGCTGGCAATATGCACTTGCATCCCAGAAAGCCAACCGTATCCTGGGCTGCATCAAAAGAAGTGTGGCCAGCAGGTCAAGGGAGGTGACTCTGCCCCTTTACTCCATGCTTGTAAGACCCTACCTGGAGTACTGTGTCCAGTAGTGGAGTCCCCAGCATAAGAAAGACAGGGAGTTGTTGGAGTGAGTCCAGAGAAGGGCCATGAAGATGATCAGAGGGCTGGAGCACCTCTCTGTGAAGACAGGTTGAGAGAGTTGGGGTGGTTCAGCCTGGAGAGGAGAAGGCTCCAGGGAGAGCTTATAGCAGCCTTCCAGTACCCGTAGGGGGGCTAGAGGAAAGCCGGGGGGGGCCTTTTTATAAGGGCTTGTAGTTAAGGGACAAAAGGTAATGGTTTTAAACTGGAAGAAGGTAGATTTAGGTTAGCCATTAGGAAGAAATTTTTTAGTGTGAGGGTGGTGAGACACTGGAACAAGTTGCCTAGAGAAGTTGTGGAAGCCCCATCCCTGCAAGTGATCAAGGGCAGGTTGGACGTGGCTTTAAACAACGTGGTCTAGTGGAAGGTATCCCTGCTCATGCAGGGAGGTTGGATCTAAGTGATCTTTAACGTCACTTCCAACCCAAACCATTCTATGTATCTATGAAAATATTTAAAATGTTTAATGTCTGCCTCTTGGTATGAAAATTTGTCCCAAGTCACAACAGGAGAAGATGGACTGCCATTTAACTTTTACTGAATATCATCTGTAGTGTAAATATTCAGCATCTTCAGAAGGATTAAGCATGTTTCTGTTTTGTTTTTAATTTCATAGACAATCACTACTAAACTTCAGAATTAGTATTACAAATATGGCTATGAAATCCAGAAGTACCCAGAACATCGGATTAACATAGCTAGAATTCATGCAATGCTGAAAATGTATAACTGCTTCTCCCTTAATTAGAAATACCGAAGTTCCCATATGACTTTTGTTTTGTAGTCCAACATGATGAACACGTGTATGAGGGTAAAAATTATTCAAGGGCAGCAGTGAGACACAGTTAACATGCTTTATTTACAGTTTTCCTCAAGAGATGTAAAGTGTCAAGAGAAGGAAGATGGAAAGAACCTTAGGTTTTGCTTTTCCTTAAATTTACTGAAAGCAGTCAGCATGTTTAAAGTTTGTGATATATAGTTATATTCATTTCAAGACTTGCAGGGTTATTTTGCTGCCCAGTGATTCTATGAAGGAAATGACAGATCTATATAAACTCTGACTCCCAGTTTCTGTTGAAGAACACTTCCAAATCTTGGCTAGGTAGCCCAAGATCCAGAGTTGAATTTCAAGCCCTGATGCCCACCCTTAAAGACAGACCTAATTAAAAAAAAAATCTGTCAATCTCAAAATCTATGCTCGAGATCCATATGAAAAATCTATGTCTTAGAAACATTTCTACATTTTATTAATTTCAAAAATAAAATATTCCTATATAAACTGACATTCCAGTTTTGGCTACAGAGATCTGAGCTATATTGGTTCATAAAGCCACTAACATAAAGGAAAACCAGAAAATCAGAGTATTGAAAATGCAAGTGAAAGAACATAGAGTGAACCTGAACATAGTATTATTTTAATTTATTTTTGTTTAATTAATTTAACTATATTGACATCAATGGTATTGTCTCCAATATTTACATTGAATTTATTTTGAAAACTATGGATTTATTGATGCCAATGCATTGAAATATCTACAATTTATAAAATATAAATATTTAGGATATCAGGTAAATTTAATAGTGTATTGTCCTGTAAAGTAATGTGTAGCATACATAGGTTTTTCTCTAAGAATTTAAAAATATTAAAAATATTCTGCAAATCTGAATAATTATTAGTCCAAAATAGCTATACTCAAGCACAATGACATATATCTAGATCATCTACCAGGTGGTAAAGCAGTGGTTCACAAAAAGCTTTAGAAGATGATCTTAAATAATAATCTCCACATGACCATTGTGTGCAATGTTCCAGTAAAAAGGCCCAGTGCATTTCTTGGATAAATAAAAGGGGCAATATCCATTAGAAATAGGAAAGTTATTCTGCATCAAGAGGTAACATTGAAAGCACTGCTAGGAAAATGTTATTTCAGGTTTGGGGATCACATTTCACAAAAGATATGTGTTCACTGGAAAGACTTCATTAAAACACAAATCCATTAAAAAGAAGGAAAAAGAAGCACGTATTTTTAAGTTACTATGTTTATCAAATTGGAGTATGAAAAGTGATACTTCTATAACTTACTGTATGGATATTTACAAAGCTGCCCAATTAGGCAACAATTTCAAAATTTACAGAGATAATGTAAAATGCAGTATTGGGATGTTGTACTCAGTTTAGTGCAGAAATAACGTATCAACAAAAGTAGTTAAAATATGAAATTATGTGATACACCACAACACTTCATAACATGTAGTGGCCATGGATAACCATTATTACTGCTAGGGAATGGGATAGGACTGTTCTCTGATAATCTTTTCAAGCTGTGAATTAGAGGTACCCTTCAGAGAAAGCCCATCTTAAATCTTTTCTTTCTGATGGCCAGGTAAAAAGGAGAATTACTTACATTGATCTCAGCATGGAGAAAGTACTACACTGGCTTCTCTTGATTTTAGTGTGTGTGAGCATTAGGCATTTTCATAAAGTTTTTAAGATTTTTTGTTTGTTTGTTTTATCTATAAAACAAGGTTGGCTGAATGTTTTCTTTCTGATTTTTCTATTCTCTCTTTGACTTCCCCCAAAATTTGTGGATAGAGAGAGAACACTATATAGAGCAGAACAAGCTTTGGTGCAAATTATCTTCTTAAATCTTTCTGAGATATTTTTCTTGTAGTAGGATTAATATAATCACAGGATGTTCAAAATATTTTTTCCTTCCTTACATTAGTAGGGGCTCTACATATTTTTTTCTTCACTTTGATGCTTGTGAAAAGAATTGTGAAAATAGGACCACTTGAGTTTATCTCAAAAATTAATTTTCTAAGACTCCAGTGAGCTTAGGTTACCGACAGGACTTAGATTTTGTTCTATTCTCACTGTAGCCCCAGAGTTTAATAACCTTAAGACCGAGATGTTGTTGTCTACCTACAACCTTGAGGAGGTCTTAATGCACTCTTACTTCATAGTTCAGAGGACTAGAAAAACTAACTTCCTTTGGCCTTAAACACTTGGAAAATTAATCAGTTCCTCTTTTATATATATAAATATTAATGAGAAAGATTAAAAGAAACAAAACCAGGTCAGTTCCAACATTGTGGTTCTTGAAGAGATCACTGACTTTCCAAGACTTAAAAGGGCACTTTAACAATGACTATTTCTTTGAATTCCTTAAAGGATGGGATTGCAATGGTCATGCGCTCTTCTACCATGTTTCCAATTTTCCTTTCCATGTTATTGACATGTTGGTATGCTAGGAAAGCAGAGTAGAAGAGCAAGTAAACCGGCATGCTTGTTCTTGCAGATTTTTTCTAATGAAAAAAAAAATTACCTTTGGAAATTGAAATGTGCCAAAAGCTTTGGCTTTTGGCACCTCCTAAACAGTACAAGATTGGAAAGGCTGGTTCCCAAACATACAAATGAACAAATTGATTCAGTGAGGTTATTTCTTGCCCCAAAAAATTCTGGGTGCTCATGGAAGGACTAGGAGTGAATATTACATTTTTTTCATTTCCCATTCATTAATTCATTAGTAATATAATATTTAAAGCTTATAATACCAGAAATGTGTTAGATAATCAATTTATAATTTTATAGCACATGTAAATTATCCCAAGGCAGATTTAAATTTGTTTCCTGTTTCTGAGTTGAAAGAAATTATATCAGATCTTTTTATTTAGTCACTAGATATCATATGCTAAACAGATTCTAGTCTACATTGTTGGCATCCTGATGGGATAATCTACTAATCATCTTACCATTTAGCTGTAATTTTTTAATAGTTCTGTCTGACCTTCAGATGGAAATCTATATATGAAATTTTTAATATGCTAATATAATGTCATGGGTTTTTTTTTAAACATGTCAGTTTAGTTAGCTTCCTTCTAGCTTCAGCAAACAATCCCTTGAGCAATTTCAAAGAATACTTTTTTAGTCTTACTTGTATTCTTTCTTACATATAGAAGTAGGCCTGTAAACATGGATATTTATAAATGGATTTGCACATAAAGAAATATTTTTTAAAGAACAATACTACTATTCTGTTAATAAATGTAACTATAACATAATTAATTTCCTATGTCTACCTAGCAACTTTAAAAACCACAGACTGTATTATAAGGAACTCACTTGCTAGGCTTTTTACAGATGTTTTTATTTTTACTAACGATTTTCCATTTTACATATATAACAAAAGTAAATCAGATCTTGAGTTCTATTTTTAAGCTAGTTAATTATTAATATTGCAAAAAATACTATTTGAGCTTCCTTAAAGTTTTTTAATAGAAATTATTTATAAGTTTCATTTATTTCATCACTGAAATATTTAACTTGATAAGCCAACATACCTTTCCTGAGGGCTGAAAACTGAGACCTCTATTTAACTGCATAATCAATATCTGTCCAATCATTTAATCTTTTCTGTTAAGAGGAAAATGATTGCAATATCAAGCCTTACAGTTCTTTACACTTTCAGCACAATTGCTTAAAAAAAACCCAAAAAAGACACCTTCCCTCATTCTCTGCTGTTAGTCTGATACACCCAAAAAAGGCAGAGACAGCCTTCTTCCTCTGGCTGGTGCTGGGGAAACCATCTTCACCAGGAAGAGCTCATTGCTGGTGGGATTTTTGTTGGTGTGTAGAGGAGCTCTTCCATTTTGGATCACTTAGCATCACTTTCAGATGTTTTCAAGAAGTCTGATGTTAACACTGATCTTTCTGTAGCTTATGCAATGATCACTTATCTCTATTAAACATAGGGTTTTGTAGGGTAATAAGCACAAGGTAAGCACAAACCAAGAACAAATCCAAGGTTAGTCATCTAAGCAACAATTTTGCTGTTATGTGTAGGAAAAGATAGACAAGAGGCATCTAATCACTGGGCAATATGCTGTTACAGCTGAAACCAAACTAAACCAAGCTGAGGCCAAGTCAAGTTGAGACAAGGCCTGACTTGTCCTTATGTTGCTATGCTAGCACAAGATCTTGTGCCGAACAGTAGCAACACTGTATGTACCTTGGCAGTCAGGTATGCTTAAGAAAAAAATGACTTTGTTCTAAAAATGTGCATTTATGTTACCCTGCATTCATGCAAGTATTAAAAGTCATCATGGGTGAAGTGTGCTGGTCATCTGGTCGTCAAATGGGGTAAGCCAGTAGACTGTTCAGGGACATCAATTATGCCAGTAGTTCTGTAGGGCTGAATTCACAAACCAAAGATTCTTTACTCTGAGGTAAATCAGCAAATGAATAAGCAAAACCAATCTGCTTTGGAGATTAATAGATTACCCCTGGCGTATAGCAAATGGTTGTATTCCTATAATGTGAGTGGTATCTCCAGGAACCACATGACTCTCCCTCCAAGATAATAAATGTCTCCACTGAGGCAAAAAAGACTTCTGAACTAAATTTAGAAATTGGATCATTGATAATGAACCTTCAGTGTGTTTATATTATTTCAAATATCAAGTTCTAAGTTTGCTAGGTATTTATTAGATAGGAAGAGATTGTTTCGAGTTTCAAAGAATAGATTATACAAAACAATAATAACAGGATTACAGACTGGTGACCTAAGTTGGGTGACATTGGTAATTTTTGTGTTTTACAATGGCCCAAGTAAGATTTTCATTAATCGCTTCACTTTAGACAATTAGTGAAATATAGCACTTAGTCAGCAAATCAATACATTTTGTGCGTTTTTAAATTTTTTTTATTTTATTTTTATGTACTGAAAAGGGTGAAAGGCAAGTGTCTGTATGCTTTACTTAGGATTTCTTCAATGACACATATTTTGGCACAACCATCACTTATTCTTGCATAGCACACCTTTTTGTGCAAGATAAGTTTTCCTCTTTTGAAAACTATTTTCTGCTTTTAGAACTATTTTTCTACTCTTCAGTAGTGAAGAACTGACTGAAAGAGATACAGATTTGTAATTATTGGGTGATTTAGTGTTGGGGTTTTTTTATAATTCTGAAATAAAGCAGAAGAACCAAGTTACAGGTCAAGAGACTCTCAGGATACATGTGCATTATTATTTTATTTTGAATAAGGAATGCACTTTTGAAATGGATCCTGCGTATTCTCATTATCTCATGAACTGGGTTGCTAGCAGTGAAAGTGAAAGTTAAATATTTTCCAATAAATATACTCCAATTGCTAATGGGCTGTCACTCTATGGGATCAGGTGTTACTGGTTCAAGATAAACCTCTCAGAGTACCTATAGAGTGGATTTGGGGCACTTGGCACAAACAGTCTTACATCACAAATTTGTTCCTCCTGTGCAGGACCAATTTCTATTGAGAACCTGGCTTGAGGCATTAATGAAACTGAATGGGACGGAATGACTTAGTCGCTGGACAACATCCATGATTTTCAATTGTCAAGTCACCTCCTGGCCAGAGCTTGGAAGTGAATTGTTGCTTTTTTAGATAAAAGATTTTCGTTGCTCTGTCCCACCAGGTCTCTATTTTGACAAGTTTATCCTTCCATGTAAACAAACATTAGCATTTCCATAACTGGGAAATCAGGCTATATTTCATATTTTGAAAAGCAGTAATGATACAATCATTCAATAAGGAAGTGTGTATAGAACTAAAGGTAATTAAACCTCCCTGAGGCTATCTCTGAATCCATGGATCAAATCCTGATCATGTTGCTCTTTGTGAGTGAAGTCCATCAATTCTTGCCACTTCAACTAAAGCACAAGATGTCCTAGAGAAGACATGATGTCCATAAAGAGAAAATTATGTTGTTCAGCAGCCCTGGCATCTCCCCAGCATCACCAGCCTCCCTCTTCCTATCGTGATACAATAGGTATCGTGGTACAATCTCTCCTCATTTCATCTGTTTCTCTTTCATGGGGAGAAGCCAGTACAAAGAAAGGCTAAGAAAGGAGACTGAATGCCATTGGCTCTATTTCCAGAGCATTACTTGTTAGGCAAACATTTAAAATTATTATTTGAAGTGTTTAAAATCATATTGTATACTGAAGAAGCCAAAGAATTAATTGGGAATAACACATTCCCTGAAGCAAAACACCAGATACTCTGGAAATGAGAAATATCCAGTGAACCAATCTTTGTATTAATTAACCTCTCCCGTGCAAAAAGTAAGTACCACTTGAATTGGAAACATAATATCATTCGTCCACATGTATGGCTTTGCTTAAAGTTAGTTTTAACTATGGGAACTAGTAGTTTCAGAAACTGTGCTGGTGACTCAGAAGGAAATTGCATGCCTTTTAAGATCTGTACAGACAACAACGGCTTGTGCAAAGACTGATCCAAAGGGGAATTACATAAATTTGAAGCAGCAGACAGCTGTTCTATGAGCACTCATGGAAAAGGGTGTCTCAAGCTGCTTTTAGGAGTAATGTAGTTGTCCATAAAAATCTGGATTTGTACCTGGAATGTTTATCTCATAGCTACCATGAATAAGATGGAATCCAAAGATGGAAAGTTTAAAACAAAATTTCTCACCTCCTCCATGGAAAGCATATCAACAGAACTGTACATTATCCAGCATTCCATCTTAGCTCATTTTTTTCAGCGCTTAGAGTAAAAACTGGATTACAAACATTCATTCATATACTATCTGCTATGAAAGATATGAATAAAATTGATTGAACTGCATTTGGCTTTTATGCTGAACCTAAGTGAGTACAGAATACTAATGCAATCATAAATGCACTGCAACTACAGCCATTTGTCAGTTTTTAAGTTCTATTTACAGTCAGATTGGAAGGACAGTAATAGGAGGATTTTCCAAACCCTGCTTGCTTCTGTTTTCCTCTTACTGAAGTTTTGTGCTTAACACTTCCAGCTCTGATTTAAAATTTCACTTAATTCTAAAACCATACATTGCTTAGTTTTATATTCCATTGAGCTAAAGCAAATGACCAAAGTTGCACATTTCAGTAATTAATTACCAGAATGAAACATAGCTAACAACATTGCTTTCATCCTTTGGATCAGACCTTCAAGTCTTGCAACTCCATTGACTTTCACCGTACAGGTCCAAAAAAAAAAAAAAAGAAAAGGTTTCTCTTCACACTAAACCTACTGAGATATTAAAGATTATCTTCTGTTTTAATCAAAAAGTCAAAGCCTTTTGTGCATTTCCAAATTATGAAAAAAATACACACTAGATGTACCCCTAGGATACATAGGAAGAGAAAGGGAAAACAGTCATCAATCTATTTAAATCAAGCTGCAGCCTAGAGTTTTCTAATGTCTGGTTTCAATATACTAGTGGACTAATTGCACTCCTTTGTTTTTTCTATCTTTGGTCTTAGAAATATTTACCAATGAAAAATGACAGGCTTTATTGTAGAGCCATGAGAAAATTTGATTAAAAACCAAACCCACAACTTTTTCTTATGCTAAATATACATCAACATAGATTTTAAAGTGGTTTAATATCTTTTTTTCACCTTTTCTGATAAAAGACAGGATACTCATAATATAGCTTAAAATGTCTTTACTTCTTTAATGGAGAATAATCTGAAATGCTGTCACATATGAACCGCTTATGCTCTTCAGTTTGTCACTTTGTCTTTAATAACATCCTAGAGAGAACTGATCTCATTTATATCTAATTTTAGTCAACAGAATATGTTTCCTATTTCATGTTCTTTCCAATATCATTACTAAGTAAAAATCAGAAATATTTTCCTTCTTTTTACTTACACTGACTGTCTTCCCTTCCGAATGTCTATTTTTCCCCTTACATTGATAATTCCCTTTAATTTACATATGTTCATTGGTAGGCTGCAAATGAAGTGAAGTGTTAAAGAAAAAAAAAAAAAAAGAGACGAATGTCATTAGGGGAAGCTCAGCAAAAAGCTATGCTTAAAATGCAGTGGTAGTCAAAGCAAATAGAACAATAGCATGAATAAAGAATGGTTTCATGATAATAACGAAAGAATTACCATGCCGTTTTATAAATAGATTGTAAGCTTTCACCCACAGTGCTGTTTTCAGCCTGGCCTCAGTGGAAACATTGCATACATATCTTCTGATTCCAACAGGGGAAAGATTTCATTTGGAGAGGACTCTGAACAGGAGTGTCAGCCAGGAGAGAGACTTTCCTCCCTGTCACCTGTCAGTGGTGCATCAATGGTGGGGTAGAATACTGGTCAGACCTGAAGAAAGAGAATGAAGCCACACAGGAAGGTGACTGGTATTTTTCTACAGTATTATGCTACCTTTTCACAGCCTTACTATTCAATTAAATTACATAAAATAATAAATTATTATTATTAATGATTAATAAAAGATTCTATGATTCTAAATAAATACTGGCAGCATATGTACTTTCAGAAAGGCTTTCCTCTGTTTGATCTATATGTATATCTTTTCTAAAACAATGTTCCAAAACAATGTTCCTTTGTTTTAAATCTTCTCATTGCACCACATAGTCCTGTATCAAAATCTATGGAACAGGTTTATGAGCTGCTAGAATCCGTTTAGTTTGCCCTCACATTTTAGGGTGGAAGCTGAGGAAATCAAAATTAAAACAACGACCTTCCTTTTTCTGTATTGCAGCATGATGAATATTTTGAGCATGCATTATGGATAAGATGCAAAAAAGTAGCTTAAATAAATTGTGCTGGCATCCAGTGTAGTATAATCATCTGAAAATGTCACATTAATGATTTCAGCTTATCCTGCAAAAGCAAAATATAATAAAAATAACCAGAAGAACCAAACATTACTCAAACAGTAATTCAGTATATGGAAATGATTGTTGGAGTACTTCACTTTCACAGCATATCAGTTAGTATTGGCACTAAAATAGTGAAACACTAAAGCTTGACTAAGAATGATTTCATAATTCCTTCAAAGTAAAGCCTGTTCTTTAGAGGCTAAAGCCTTTTGTGAAATCAGTACCAGCACAGAATGACTGCCAGAATCAGTTTACTACCAAAATCCCCAAATCTCCCCAAATTTATATGTATCTGCTTGTCAAAAAATGCTTATATAAATCAATAGACTTACAATTGACTGCTGTCTGATTCTCACATTTTATTTCTGAGAAATCTTTTTCATCTTAGGCATTGTTCAGGTTGGATTACATAGTGTGAAATGAAATAAATTTGGGCTTACTTTTAATAAAGATAATTTAAAGTGGATCAATACTATTTTGAGGAAACAAAAAAAAAAAAATGTAGTCCTGTTCTGTATTTCTTCCTTGCCTCCAGAATTATTACTGATCTCTAGCTTCTAAACAGATTGAGGAACATTTTAAGATAATTTACTATCAAGCATGACAAGAAATGAAAAGAATAATTTACTTCTTATCACACACCTCTAATTTTAGAAAGCTAAAATTAAGAGGAAAATAATCTTACTAAATATTTATATGTCTCATTGGGTTTTTTGATAATGGGGTGGCCTACACAACACCAGGAATGCTGGCATCAAATGGGAGACACCTTTCTCAAAGGGGGAGGAGAGTCTTTGCCTAAGAGATTGCGGGGCTGATTGGCAGGGCTTTAAACTAGATGTGAAGGGGGAGGTAGGTAATCATATCAAGATTATCTGTGACAAGTGGCAGGAAGACACACCAGGGTTGGAAGGATAGGGTGACAGTAAGGACCTTTAACCTGTTGCCCTGAAGCATATTGTGGATGCTGCAGCACAGGTAAAGTCTTATAGAGATGAGCCAGGGCCTCCTGAGGTAATAGGAGACAGCAGGGTAGCATCCATGAGACACCTTGGGGGAATAAAAGAGTGTCCCTCTAAGAAGGTGACACATCCAGCAGCCCAGCTGAAGTGCCTCTACACCAATGCATGCAGCATGGGAAACAAACAGGAGTTGGAAGCTACTGTGCTACAGGAAAGCTATGACATAGTGGCAATTACAGAAACTTGGTGGGATGAATCCTATGACTGGAGTGTGTCTATCGATGGCTACAAGCTGTTTAGAAGGGACAGGAGAGAAAGAAAGGGTGGAGGTGTTGCCCTTTGTGTAAGGAAGTGGATAGAGTGTAAGAGTTGTCCCTAAAGAATAGCCATGAGCAGGTCGAAAGCTTATGGGAAGGAATTAGAGATCGGGACAACAAAGGGAGTCTTGTGGTTGGAGTCCACTACAGGCTGCCCCATCAAGTGGAGACTCTTGGTGAAGCCTTCTTACTCCAGCTAGAGGAGACATCACAAGAACAGGCTCTCATCCTGCTGGGGGATTTCAACCACCCCAACACCTGTTGGAAAAGTAGCATGGCAAGTTGTAGGCAATTCACAAGACTCCTGGATTTGATGGTCACAAATGTAAGTGAACTCACCAGGGATGTCAAAGTTGAAGGCAACCTAGGCTGCAGTGATCATGCACTAGTGCAGTTCACTATCCGAAGGGGTATGAGGCAGATGAAAAGCATAGTCAGGACTCTGAATTTTAGGAAAGCAAAGTTCCAGCTCTTCAAGGAGTTAATAAGTAGGACCCCATGGGAAATGGCCATCAGGGACAAGGGAGCTGGCAGATCTTTAAGGATACTTTCCATAGAATGCAAAAGATCTCAATCCCCACGTGTAGAAAATCAGGCAAGGTAGACAAGAGACCAGCGTGGCTGAGTCGAGACCTGCTGGTCAAACTAAAAGGCAAGACGGAACTACACAGGCAGTGGAAGTGGAGACAGGTATCATGGGAAGAGTATAGCAACGTTGCTTGGTTGTGTAGGGATGAGGTCAGGAAGGCCAAGGTGCAGCTGGAGCTGAACTTGGCAAGGGAAGTAAAGAAAAACAAGAAGGGCTTCTACAGGTATGTAAACCAGAAAAAGAAGGTTAAAGAAAGCGTAACCCCCTAATGAGCAACAGTGGTGAACTAGTAACAACAGATGAGAAGGCTGAGATTCTCAATAACTTTTTTGTCTCAGTATTCACTGGCAACCCCTCTCCTCATGGCTCTCAAGTTGATGGCCCACAGGATGGAGACCAGGGAGACAAAGTTCCTCCCACTGTAAGCCAAGACAATGTTTGTGACCATCTGAGGAACCTGAAGATATGCAAAAGTCTATGGAATGTGGTGAGATGCATCCCAGAGTCCTGAAGGGACTGGCTGATGTAGTTGTCAAGCCACTCTCCCTGATATTTGAAAAGTCACGGCAGTCAGGTGAAGTCCCTGGTGACTGGAAGAAAGGAAACATTATGCCCATTTTTTAAAAGAGTAGAAAGGAGGACCCTACCGACCTGTCCTGCACTTTGGCAGAGGCAGCCAGAGATATGAATACAGGCTGGGGGAAGACATGCTAGAGAGCAGCCCTATGGAAAAAGACCTGGGAGTACTAGTGGATCCAAAGCTGGACATGAGCCACCAATGTGCAGTTGCAGCCCAGAAGGCCAACCACATCCTGGGCTGCATCAAAAGAAGTGTGGCCAGCAGATTGAGAGAGGTGATTCTGCCCTTCTACTCTGCCCTGGTGAGACCTCACCTGGAGTACTGCGCCCAGCGCTGGAGCCCCCAACACAAGAAAGATGTGGACCTGTTGGAGCGTGTCCAGAGGAGGGCCACAAAAAATGATCTGAGGGTTGGAGCACCTCTCTGATGAACACAGGCTGAGGGAGATGGTGTTGTTCAGCCCAAAGGAGAGAAGAGTCCACGGGGACCTAATAGTGACCTTCCAATACCTGAAAGGAGCCTATAAGAAGGCTGGGGAAGACCTATTCACTAGGGCATGTAACGATAGGTCAAGGGGTAATGTTTTAAGCTAGAAAAGTGTAGATTTATGTTGGACATTAGGAAAATCTTCTTTACTATGAGCGTGGTGGATCACTGGAACAGGTTGTCTAGAGAGGTGATGGGGGGCCTCATCCCTGGAGACATTGGCTATGAGCAATCTGTTCTAGTGTGAGATGTCCCTGCTTATTGCAGGGGGGGTTGGACTAGATGACCTTTAGAGGTCCCTTCCAACCCAAGATACTCTATGATGATATGATTAAAAGCTCAGGATTTTACTCACTGCATTTAAATGATCCGACACTCTTATCTTCAAATACCACCCACTGCTTTGGCCTTCCTTAACTTTAGCTGTTGCAAAACCTGATTTTGTAAGACAGCTGGATGTGTATGTGTTTCTTCTAAACCAACTGCTTAAGAAATAAATCTGTTCATACCTACAGTGCATGTTATTTCCATTGCAAACACTTGCTGCATATTTCTACTTCTTTTCCTCTTCTTTGTGCTACAGAAAATGCATGGGTAAGATTCCTCCCCTCCTTTTTTTTCTCCACTGGTGACTAATACCTGTGAGTATTCGGAGGGCTGGGGGGCACAATAATACTTAAACTGTTCATTTTGAGGTAAATTGGATTGTGATGTTTGTATTTTATATTGGAAAATAAGTTCCTATAGTGCCTGCTTTGTAGTTAAACAAAATATAGTTAAACTCCAGGAAAATTGCAAATATTAGAAATGTTGGTGTGATAATATCTGTCATACCATGTCTGAAACTTAAAGATAAAACATTCAACAAAAGAAAAATCTGAATCACAAATATAGTCAGAACATTGCACCATTTGCAAAATAAATGTCATGGAGTAGGAGTTAATAAATCTATGTTCAGCTGATATGTAATAGTGAATTCAAGTAACAATAGTTGCAAAGACTGAATTATCACATTACCCACTTCTACTTGTATAAACATTATGAGGAAAATGTAATACCTGCTACTATTTACAGAACAGCAAACGAAAGGGCAAAATGTTCCTCTTTCTTGTGGAACTGCCTGACCCTTGTTCTCCAAGAGAACAGTTTGTTGCTAATATGAAAAATAAACAACAGATGGCCCAGAGGGATTTTTTTTTTCTTTTAAGGGGTTTTTACTTCACAGAAATCCATAGCTTAAAGTAGGTCATTGTTAGCCGGGGATATACAACTACAATAGTTCTTAGCAGTTTAGATTAATTGGTGTGAAAGACCAGTAGCCTGCCAGGATTGCTTGGTTGCCTGAGGAAAAATTAAATTTTTAAGGAAAATATTGGAGTTTAGGTTCTCTGTTTTAGTAAAACATTGATCTTTTCTACTTGCATGTTTTGTTTTCTGATAGGTGAAGCATAAATTCAAGACTTCTGTATTTCATTCTGGTTTTTGTTTCTTTGCTTGCTTTTTGTCAGAGCTCTAGGATAGAAATGTAGGAGTCATCTAATACCAAACCGCAGAATATCAGTGTGAACTGTTATCATAACTGTTTTCGATCCCTTGTCTGGATGCTTTAATACATTTCTTGGCTATATCTTGGGACTTGCATTTTTGAAAGAAAATGGGGTTTTCAACATTCAAGATAGTTTCAAATCCTTTTATTTGTGTGGATGGACCAGGAATCAATAAACACCAGCAGAGTATTTTTCAATACATCATATTTAAAACCCTTTAAAAGTTTCTGATGCACAGAGAGGACAACAAGTAAATGAAGTTTTTTTACTACCAGTAAAAATCCCTGCATCTTAAGAATCTTCTTTTTTGCATAACTGAAAGCTAAAAGAAGCACAGCTTCCAACCATAGTCAGAAAATATATCTTCCTATAATGTGGGTGTTTAACTTCTGTACTGGCTCTTATGTCATCACTGAGCCTTAATGTAGACATTTCTCTCAAACTCAGAAGGTTCAAAGTTTAACAGAGGAAAGAAAATGAAACAGTGTAATAATAAACGTAGAAAAGAAAGAACGCATGCTAGCTTTCTGTTGGGAAGTCTTCTGGCAAATTGTAATAGAGCAAATAAGGGATCCAATAGAGAGTCACAGGATCACACAAAATCACAGACTTCTTCTGATTGGAAAAGACCTTTAATGTCATTGAGTTCAACCATTAACCTACTTCTACCAAGTCCAATGCCAAGCTATGTTCCTAGGCACCACATCTACATGTTGTCAAATATCTCCAGGGATGGTGATTCAACCATTTCCTCTGGAAGCCTGTTCCAGCGTTTAATATCCATTTCAGTGAAAAAGTTTCTTCTAATATACAATCTAAACTTCCCCTAGCATAACTAGAGCCCATTTTCTCTTGTCTTCTTGCTTGTTACTAGGGAAAAGAGACCAACCCCCACCTTGCTACAAGCTCCTTTCAGGTAGTTGTAGAGACTGATAAGATATCCCCTCAGCCTCCTTTTCTCCAGACTAAACAACCCCAGTTCTGTCAGATGCTCCACATAAGACTTGTTCTCAAGACCCTTCACCAGCTTTGTTAGCCTTCTTTGGATGCACTCCAGCACCTCTACATCTTTCTTGTAGGAGGGGTTCCAAAAGCGAATACAGTATTCAAGGTGCAGCCTCACCAGTGTCGAGTAAGGGGGGACAATCATTTCCTTAGTCCTGCTGGCCACACTGTTCCTGATACAAACTAGGATACCATTGGCTTTTTTTGGCCACCTGGGCACACAGCTGGCTCATATTCAGCTGGCTGTCAACCAATACGCCCAGGTCCTTTTCTTCCGGGAAGCTTTCCACCCACTCGCCCAAGCCTGTGGCATTGCCTGAGGTTGTTATGACCCAAGTGCAGTACCTGACACTCAGCCTTGTTGCAGCTCATACAGTTGGCCTTGGCCCATCAATCCAGCCTGTTCAGATCCCTCTGTAGGGCCTTCCTACCCTCAGGCAGATCAACTCTCCCACCCAACTTAGTGTCATCTGCAAACTTACTGAGGGTGCACTTGATCCCCTAACCCAGATCATTGATAGAGATATTAAAGAGAACTGACCTCAACATTGAGCCCTGGAGAACACCACTTGTGGCCAGGCACCAGCTGGATTTAACTCCATTTACCACAACAATTCGGGCCAGGCCATCCAGCCAGGTTTTTACCCAGTGAAGTGTACACTGATCTAAGCCATATTTAGCCAGTTTCTACAGAAGAATGTTGTGGGAAACTGTGTTGAAGGCTTTACTAAGGTCCAGGTAGACAACAGCCACAGCTTTTCCCTCATCCTCTAAATGGGTCACCTTGTCATAGAAGGAGATTAAGTTTGTCAAGCAGGACCTGCCTTTCACAAACCCATACTGACTGGACCTGATCACCTGGTTGTTCTGTATGTGCTGCATAATGGCACTCAAGATCATCCGCTCCATAACTGTCTCCAGTGCTGAGGTCAGACTGACAGGCCTGTAGTTCCTTGAATCCTTCTTGTAGATGGGAGTCACATTTTCCAATCTCCAATACCAAAAAATTGATGGTTCAGCACTGAACTGGAAACAGAAAATAGTGCAATAGGTGGGTTTTGGTACAAAATTACTTTACTGACTATTCAGTCTGATTAGGGAACTGATGACTTAAACAGTTTCAATTCATTTGCATTTGATTGTTTGAGCATAAAATCATGGAGACACTGTCAAAAGCCTTTGGGGATTATGAGGAAACAGAGAACAGCTCTACTGGAAACCTTACTTTTTCTCTGTGGAGTAATTTCCCACCCTTGAGCATTTACTATTTTTTTACTTTGGGTACTAAAGCAGAGCAAGTAAATTCAAAATATTCATAAATGCTCTCAAGAAATAATATTCTAGGTTAATATGACCTGGGACAATGCACACTATTGAGGTTCAACTCAGTACTATTTAACATAATGGTGCAGATATAACAATGGGAAAAAGACAGGAAAGTTGTATTGCTGTATTGATTTAACTGAAGAAGTGACATTCCTGTTTATCAAAATTATAAAATTATCATCATAATACAGAACTTTCATAGTTCTAGAAGCAGGCATGCAAACAGCACGATTTAAAATTTGTCAAGAGCTGTTTTCCTACTAAGAGTTTTTTCAACAGTTACCACCATAATAAATAAAACTTTTGATCAATGCTTTATAATGAACTTACTAGATTAAAACCAAGCTGAAGTGTGCACGGTGAGAAATAAGGAATGAGGAAAGAAATGTGATTCATAGGCTTGTGGGCTGTGCATGTTTTAATTATCTACCCACATATGAAGTTGGTGTCTTCACAGAATGAAAGGAAAATGCTGAAAGGATTTTTATTTTGTTAACATATAGCAGCTAGAGTGAAGCAAGAACAGATAAAGTATTGACTTGTAGATTCTGCTTTCCTAATCTAATGCAAAACAAGACTGAAAATTTAAAATTAACTTAAATAAAAGAAAGAACAGTGAATATAACTGTCTAGCATATGCTTCATGTCACAAGCCAACTAATCAAATGCAAAATCTTCTGTTCCTAAGCAATGCTATGGATAAAGGATCAGCCACTAAATAAAAAAATGATTAATACTTTTTTCTTGGTGATAACTTTGCTTCTCTTACGCTTCAGTATTGAATTTAAAAACAGAATTATGTTTCTAAAGCTTTCTTTAAAAGATATTTAGGAGCAAGATTTTTTAAATGTTGGCCCAAAATTGAATGGGAATTGAGTATCTCGATATTTTTGAAGAGCTGATTTGAAGAATCCTGAAAAATTAACTAATGTCATCCAGTTCTCAATGACAGGAATACCTGGGTTGTTCTGGAAATACATAGTTTGCATTATTCAAGATAACATCAAGATAACAATTCAACTTCTTGAGAAGAGATCCAGACGTAAAACATACCTCCATGCACTGATTTGTGTGGGGAGGAAATCATACAAGCAGCACAAAAAGGATGGATACACCACCACCTTTGGGCAGGTTTGATCTGAATAGTTTGAAAATTAAAACCTCTGGAGGCTTTCACCAATGGAAAGGGAGTGTAGGTATAGTCTATGTTTATCAGCTCATTCCATATTTCGGAAATGTTTATGATTACACTACTTTTACCTGGATAACTTCAATTCAGTTTCCACTAGAACATATTCAGTGACACTGCCATAAAAATGTTTGCAATTTGGTGAAATAAATTTTACAGGACTTTACAGAGATATATGACCAGTTAAAGAGACAAGCTTAGAGGGTTTCTGAAGTAGCTCCCAACCACACAATTCCAGTGAAATGGAAGCTTGGCATATAGGCATATAATGCCCTTACAATAAGGCATGAATGTGATACAGTCAGAAATTAAATATTTAACTGCAAGAACAAAGAGGGAAATCTCACATGACAACAGTTACTTAGCAGTGAAAGTGCTTCCATTCACTCTACTTATTTTAGATTATTATTTATTATTATTAAAGCTCTTCAAGCAACAGAGTTTTGTATCATGAGAAGCTGTGATAAGTTTCTGCTGAACTTCCTTTGCAGTATAAAGACATACTGGGAGATCTATCTCATTTTGATCCAGATCGCTAATAGTCAAAATTTAGTAGAAGTTTTGAGTTTAATTTTTATTTTGTTGTTCTTGCCACTTATATAAAATTTACCCAAAATCTCAGCCCACTAAAGAAGCACATTGCACTTAATCAGATTTCAGACAGGAACATTTTAATAGTAACATTTATACAACCTTCAGCTTTAATCTATTTTAAGAAATGTCATTACATTCAGTTTTTCTCTAGTAAAACTAAATTACATTGTTAACATTTATTGCTATTTTCCCCTATTACTTAAAATGACCTAAAAAGAACATATAAAACATTAAATGGAGACCAGAGGCATTCTAACAAATGATCTTATTACTTATATTTTTTCCTAACCCTCCAAATCTTCTGGGTTACTGGGTTTTGGTTTTGTGTATTTTTGGATATTTTTTGAGTCTATGCATGGTAGAACGACTGGATACAGCTTGACACTGCACAGAAAGGTTGTAAGTTCTCATAGCTCTGTTTTGGCTATACATATATAAGTAGCTTTCTAAACTACCTGGCTATATTAAAACACCCATAAATTTAGCCCATGGTTCAAAAAAATCCTGGTAGAATTCCTATGTTACTACCAATTCAAATTCTAGTGTGCTTCACTCAGCACTTTCCAGGCACACTACATATTTGATACTACACAAATCATTGTATACAGCTGAGCAAAGAGGGATAAATAGCCCTCTAACTGAAATCTATCGAAGACAGCAATCAACTTCACTGAAGCTACTATACAATCTTCAGCCTTATTTTACACTATGGGGCTGTAGGAAAACCTGTAGCAACTTTTGTAAGTCTATGTATTTTGTTGCTAATTACAAACTTTTATGAGGGGCTGCATACTTGTCAGCTGCTATTTCAGCTCATAAAGCAAAGAAGGGAATGTAATAGCCACCATGAAAAGAAAGAATACCAGGGAAAGATTGGGTGGAAAATAAACAAATTAACAGAGGAAAGAAACTATGAGCACAAGACCTGTTGCTTTATCCTAAAAATATCCATTGTCAAACTAGTCAGCTCTACACAGCTTAAAAGCACCATGCACCACAAAGATGGGTGGTGCAATCACTAGGATTCACTTCTATGGTAACAGGTTTGCAATCAGCTTAGTAAAATAGTTTTGTGATTAACGCTCACCTGTAAAAAAGAGAAGACATAAGGAGTACCTTGAAAAGGAATTGAGTGCAAAGCAAGAGTCAACAGTAGGATTGTTTTTAATAATTAAATTATTAACTTACTGGCAATGGGCATTTTGAAGATGAAAAAGGATATATCGACTGTGCTGGTTTGGTTCTGGCATGGTTTCGCTAGCAGGGAAGAGGCCCCAGGGGTGGCTCCGTAAGAAGCTACTAAAAGCTCCCCTGGCTCAGGTGGCCAATTAGACCATTAGAGAGACAATAGATATGCCTCTGCAATTTCATAAGAAAGAACTGATATAAGACCTGAAAGCAGAGACAGCAAACTAGAAGACCTGAGCTGGGGAGCTGAGAGCAGTGCCAGAGCGTAGATCCTCAGGTTGTTGAGGAAGAAGGGGAAGGAGGTGCCCGAGCAGAAGTTCCCCTGGCGAGGTTGGCAGGCTATCCCCCTGCACTCATGGAGGAACATGGTGGAGCATCCCCTGAAGGCACCTGGAGGGGTAAATGTGGACCTGCAGCCCATGGATTTGGATCTGCAGCCTTGGAGGACCCTGCACCAGGGGATGTAACTGTTCCTCAAGCAGCCCATTACTCTGTGGGAACTCTGCACTGGAGCAGTTTGCTCCTGAGGGACGGCACCTAATGGGAAAGACTCATGTTGGAGAGGTTCATGAAAGATTCTCTCCCATGGGAGGGACCCCGTGGGGAAATGGGAGGACTGTAAGGATTCCTTCTTCCTGAGGAGGAAGGAGTGGCAGGAAGCAACAGACTGTGAACTGACCGTAAAGCCCATCCCCTGTCCCCCTGTGCTGCTGGGGGGCATGAGGTAGAGAAATCAGAAACAAAGTAATTTGGGCCCGGAAGAAGGGAGGGATGAGTTAAAGTATTTAAGCACTGTTCTTTGTCTTGTCTTTGTCCTGTGTGCATTTGATTAGTGGCAAATTAATATTTTTTTTTTTCCTGAGTTGAGTCTGTTTTTCCTGGAACCCTATTGGTGAGCAAACCCTCGTTGCCCTTTGTCTCGACCTAGTAGCTTCTAGGTGGCCTTTGTCATTCCCATCCCAGTGTGCATGTGTGTGGGGGGCATGAGTGAGTGGCCACATGGCTGATTATTTTTTGATCGTTAGGCCCAAACCATGACATTAAGTCAAAAATTAATTAATTGAGAAAGAAAACACCCAGTGGTGACTGAAAATTATTTTTTGTATACTGTCTTCATCTTCTCAGGTTCCTATCCCTGAACAGTACATCAAGAGTATTATACAAAATATTTCAGTTTCTAATCTAAGTATCAATAACTGACAATTTTCAGAGAAAAGTTATTTGGGATAGCCAAAATATAGTAAGTTTTATAAAATAAAGCAAAAAGTAAAAAAACAAAATGCATTTGTTGGACAACATTACCTAAGGATATTCTATGACATTTTCCTCTGCTCTGGAAACTAGACGTGAACATATAATGGCATTTATTGCTATTTCAGTACCTCTACATCTGACATCTCCAAGAACCCTCTATGTATTCTTGATGATTTTAAACCTTCTCCCCAAAAATAATGGATTTTGCAAGCAATGCTGTTAGTATCCTAATACATAAAACTCCATTTATAGTTTGCAGAATCAAAAACCCTAAATAGAGCTATAGAAAAAAAAAGACAGTGGGCCTATTTATGAATTAAATAATATAAAATTTATGCTCAGATGGGCTGGTTGCCGATTTAAAAGTTCTTTGAATGATTTCTGAGCTGATAAGTAACACTTTTGAACATGATATATCATACATTTATACCTTTAATCCATTTTGAAATTACATTGAAGGTAACTATTCCTTTGTCCAATCTTTCATTATACATGTTCTTTATGTTGAACATAGCTACTTACCAAAAATTCATGTTTGATGTATTTATTGAAAAGGTCTACAGCTTCCATGCTTGCAAATTTACCTCTAATCCCCAGCTCATTACAATTGTAATTTAGTATTTTATTGCAGTTTTCAACACACTACACAGTCAGACAAAGTTTAAAGTATCAAATATGAGCAAAACTGTCTCATAAACAGTGGTTCCCTTTATTTCTTTTTTTCCTTTATTTTTTTGTGTCCCCAGAAAGGACTGGAGTAACACTTGTCAATTTAGTCTAAGACCCATCCTGGCAATGACTGCCATGTGACTCTAAGACTAGAAATATTTGTTTTCTCTTTCAAGCCAGTTCTGTTGTGCTGGTAAACTGTAGGAAAGCATCCAAGCCAAAATACCATCTATTATTGGATCACTCTTCATATCTGATGTATTAGTATCCTCACACCAGTGTAGTATGGATTATTCAAAATATATCAGTTTCTAATCTAAGTATCTATTGGATTGGATACTAATCCCTTCTTATTCTCCTGCACAGAAGTACAGCAGGATTCCAGGACATTGTTGTGATGAGATGGCAAAAATGAACACCTTGCTCTGTTCTTAGCAAGTTTAAGCCATTGCTGAGGATTTTAAGATATTGAGACAGCTGAGGAAGCACAGCAGTAGATACACTTCCCAAGCTATTGCTGTTGTTCCATTCTTTGTGGACTGATTCAAGCCAGTCCAACTACAGTAGGAAACAAAGTGAAGTTTTCAGCTGCTCTTTTGTTATATAACCAAAGCCTGAATTTTTCTAGGTGAAGTTGTGAAAGATGTATGCATTTGCAACACCTTGTCTGCTGTTCCTGGGCCTTGCTGGAACTGTAGGGATCTCAGAAGACAAGGAAACTGGAGAAGTGACACACTGTGAATCACTGACATCTGAGCTTTAGCTCATTATATTGAACTCCATTACCAGTAACAGCCACAAAAATCTAGCTATTAATCACTTTGAGTCCTCAACATCCCTGAATATCTGAGGAAAAGGGAAAGCATATGGCAAATAATTGCAAACTGAAATAACATTTTCAGGAGAAAATGTGTTGTAAAGATAAGCAGAGACCCAGCCATCCTCAAAGAATAGGTTGTAAACATAAAGAAGTATTTCACTTCTGTGAAGTAGAAATTTCTGCAGATTAGTTAGAAGACACTGTCCAATTCCTTTTTCTTCCTACATCCTGCATCTGTTAAGCATTAAGTTTTACGGACTTGGAAATAGTACCAAGATTTTTAATGGTGTTTCTTCTTTTAAATTTTTTTTAGGCAATATTAGGGGTTGCTATTAACCTGTCCACTTGGCAGATTAAACTATGTGACAGCTGCCTATAAATTATCAAGCTACTTTTTGACCCAGACTGGTACTCACTTCCTCCTTTGTTGCCCAGAGGTTTCCACAGGGCAGGACCACAGGTACAAAGGGATGTTGAGAGAGCAACCACCTCCAGGGATTCTGCGGTGCCATCTGCTCAGTATGGATGTCAGGGTACCCTCCCAGTATTTGTTGTGGTACCACAAAATGCTGCTCTGGTTAGGTTCAAACGTTGTTTTGTCACTGTGCTCAAAAGCAATGCTTCTGTGTTGGTCCTAGAGGGGCAGCATGCTTCTCCAATCAGGTTAATTAAGTGTGCCAAAGGGCGGATGATATGATTCTGTTTCTCGACCCCAAACTAGACCTGACTGAATGTTCCTCTACAAAGCACATTATTGTGCTACATACATTTGCAGTTCCACAGCACTTAAGAGCTCTGGCTATTGTGGTAGTGCCTTGTGCTGCTTCCCTTATCTGAAATGAACTGAAGTTTTTAAAAACAGATTTTTAAAAAAAGAGTTCTTACTGAATAATATTATTGTTATACTGAACAACTGTTTTGACCTATACTGGGGATTTCTCATTTTCATGTACTATTCCAAGCTTATGTTGCCCAATTGAGATAAGTTAGAATTCATTTATCTTTAAAAATCCATTTCTACAGTGGTAAAAAATAAATAAGTAAATTTTTGTCTAAGGAGTACTGCACAATGATCTGCTTATACATGAATGTATTGATCTTCTCTGTATTTTAATCTGTTGGCTTTATGCATAGTGCCTACAGTAATGACAGTGAGTAGAATTCATATAAGTAATCTTTACTATTATTATTATTATTACTACTACATCTTAAAGGATCATATAACATAGGGTTCACTAATTCAGGGAATAATATACTGAGTATCTTGCACTCTTGAATTCATTGCAGAGTTTAGAGATCTGCCTTTTCAAGTAAGAAAAAAGAACCAATTATTTTACTGTTCAGGAAAGCTAAAAGAAAAAAATAATTTAAGAAAAAATAAAGCTAAGCAGATAATTTGTAATAACTTGTCTTTTTTTTTTTTCTTTGTTCTGCAAAATGTTGATAAATGGCTCATAAAACCTTCCTTTAAAATTATTAGTATTCTTACACTATTTCAAGATGTTTTAGAAATCTGAATAACTTATGGAGAACATTGCAAATTATGTACAATTTTTCCATGAACTATGTGCTAGGTTATGAAATTAGAATAGAACAACTAATACAGCCAATAAACTTTTCTGTATGGAAACCAAAAGAAAGAGTTAATTCCAGAACAGTAGCTCATCAGCAAAATTTCAAGTCTTCACATCAAGGCCTTATAAACAAATGTAACAGTCTGGAGGTAGGTTTTGGACTGAAATGTATGAAAATGAGTATAACAAAAAAAAGAATGCAGGTATTTTATAGATATAGAATTATGAGAGGGATGATACCCTGTTTCTTACCTTGTGCTTCTAAAGACAGTTCTGTTTCAGGCACCTTTAAAGACGTTCTCAGGACTGGATTTGTCCAGTCTCAAAAAAGGTGAAAGATTAATAGTGCCAGTGATCCTATAATACAGTTCGAAGTACATATACACATAGAAGTGCTTTTCTCCTCCGTATCTTGCCTGGGTTTTTTTAAACTTTTCTAACACTATATAAAAGGTCTTCCTGTTACCTAAAATAAGTGTCTTGCATATGGCAGGATAAGCATTTGAAAATGTACCTCCTACTACTCATTTTGACATAGTGGACTATTTTTTATTAGCTCAAAATACATGAAGTAATGCATTTGATAAATCATCTGTTTATAACTAAATATTTTAACTGATTCACATTTTGCAATATGACATTCAAAGCATCTATATATAAAGCATTCTAACAATTGTTAATGAAATTGTAAGTATTTGCTAACTCAACAAGAAAAAAAATGTTTACCATAAGGTATCACGATGATGTCAGACCACCAATTGAGAAAAGCTGGTATCAGAATACAACTGTGATTGTTATGCTGGTCTGCATTGCCACTGAGATACAAAGATCACCTGAAGGGTGGACTGAGCTCTGTGCTAGCTAGTAAATGAAAGACAGGAATAAAATTCGACTTTCTTCATGCTCTTCTTAAAAGTTGTCTACAAGTTTGAGTTTTTAAAAAACTTTGAACTTCCTACAGAATAGTTATTTCCTATACTGAAACTTGTATCGAGTATAATAAGTATCTAAATAGAATCTAACCGTGTCTAGTAGTGTAAGGAAAATTGAAGAAACTGACAAATAATCAATGGCAAATCAAATAAGGTAAAGCTTGAAGTTATTTGATAAGAAGTATAGGGTAAACTTCTTCATACTGAATAGAACTGGTCACTAGAACTGTGATAATTTAAATTCACTGGACCAGTTTTGTATCTCAACCCAGAACACTGTCATTCTTATCACTGAACACTTCCTTTGGTTTGTATAAAACTTCTAAATCATTTTTTTTTGGCATGCTAACAAATGGTAAAGCAGCTTCTGGATCTACCGTGTCAGTCAGTTACATTAATTTTTCAAGATGTGGAACCATAGGTAAATAATTTTAACAGTGCATACTACCCTTAATGTGTGTAATCCTCCAAAAGAATAGCCAGGAATATTTTTTCTAAAACATTTCTCAGGATTATCCACAGTTAAATATTAGTTTCTGAATGTTTTTACTGTGAATATAAAGTGTACTATCTTTTTTTTTCTTTCCCCAAGTTCTAATTAGGGTATTAAATCATGGTCTGCAAAGGACTTAATACTTTCTGATTCTCCACCATTTACCTTGCTTGCTTCATAAATAAAAAAACTCTAATGATAGTACTTAGAGCAGGGAAAACTGCATTTGTTTCTAATGGATCTAATTTACAGAGAGATCTGTAGCATTTTCATTGAACCACAGAAAACTAGTAATTAATAAATATGAGCTACCTCCTATATAGACATGATCAAATAAGCAAAAGACAGATAAATCAAGATAGTGAAAACATTAAAGAACAAGACTGTATTAGTAGTAGTGACCACAGGTAATTACTTTTTGTTTTCTGTGTTCCTTGTAAATGCTTTCAAAAGGTTTTTAATACATTTTAAACAAGTGAATTGAATTATTGAAATACTGTGCTTGAAAGAACCATTAGCCCTATTAAAGTATAGAAAGCTGAAACAGAGACTACAGGAAAGTAGATAATTTATTTCTTATATATTTCTTATATATTTCACTTCAAATATATTTTAATAAGTACAGAGTTTTTAAAAAAGCAAAATATTTATTTTCATGTATATAATTTCTTAATATATCTAATTTCTTTGGCCTGTCTGTTGTAACGTGTAAACTGCATTTTCAACATTCAAGCCCTTTTTCCCCTTCCTGTCCCAAACTGTATAGAAACAGAATGTCACAAATGCAGTTGCTGGGAAAGAGTCAATGGAATAATTTATATATAAACAGATCATCAACTTGTACTGTATATGTTGCAACTCCAGGTCATCTATGACTTTAGAATGTAGTCGATATTCAAGTTACTAATTCTGAATACAGAATAAATATGTCAGTGTCTGTACTTGTATATATATGTATATAAAAGCATACACGTGTGCATTCCTAGCTTTTTTACCTATATATGTATTGTATAGAAGTTACTTTGCCAAATACTACTTAGAAGTCTCTAATACCCATTTCAGTAATAAATTTTTTTGTTGGAGTACCTTTAAAAAAATCAGCAGTAAAATGGACAATAGCATTATTTTCTCACCTCCAGAACACCTTCTGGTCCTGACTATGGTTTAAGCTGGCAGTATCATTAGCATAAAATTATGACCTTCCTATTTTTTTTTTTTTTTCTTCTGCAACAATTCTGCTCTTTCAACAGTTCAAAACGTCTAAATGGGACAGAAGAACAGAGACAACCAGAGCTGACACCAGCTGTTCCTGACAAGTCAGAATTCAACACAGCACCATGCCCTGGAAATTAAAAAGCAGTGGATGAATTGTGCTCTGGTGAAACATGAAATCCACTGAACTTTTGACGAGACTTCAATTGTGGAGTTCAAGATGTTCTTACTTGTACAATATAAAGGAAATCTCTCTGTGCCAATGACACTTGAAAGTGATCCTCTTTGTGTAGCACAACAGATTTAGTCCTCCTTAGTAAAATATATGCTCCTGCAGTGCATCTGTATGTCTCCTGGAATTTTTGCATTCAAGACATTATGTCATATTATGGTACTGTTTCAAGATATCAATTTCCTTTTGCCAGATGAAACAAAGAGACTAAACTTCCCCGAATTAAAATTAAAAAAAAAGAAAAACACAGCTTCTCAATATACTCTGCAGTTAGAGAGCTGAGTGTCTGTTCAGCCAGAATTGTTCTTTCTGCTGGAAAATGGAGCTCTGCAGAGAACTATGCTGTGACCAGACACTGAACTGAAGCACTGCTTTTGTCACTAAACCAGAAACCATGTTCCCTTTTTAGGTTTAATTCCAAAATATTTTGGTTAAGATACTGTATAAACACACACACACACACACAATTTTAACTTCTAAAATGAGCTGTACTCTTTCTTGGCTTTACATCTTACATCTCTCCACTGATATGCCGTATTTATATGAGGTGCTTGATTTACTTATTCAGTTAGAGACACCAGGTATACAAGCAGCTGCACCATTTGCAGAACTGTGAGACATACAAGCGTTCTGCATCTTGCAATACAGCACCAATATCTGCACAAATAGGTTCATTTGTGTACATCAAGTCAACCTAAGGAAATTATGGCTCTATATATCTCTTATCCATTGGTAATGGTTTTTGTCTGGTATTATGTCCCAGGTAGAAACGACTTAATGGAACAATAAAGGCTTTTCTTGTACATTTTCTGCCTTCATGTCATTCTTTTTATCCTTTTACAAGCTGGAGGAGATTTGATCTGTTCTCATGCATAATGGATGTACTTGTTTGTTATAATGATTTCCCCAAATTATCACCACTTTACTGCAGTATTTATTTATAGATTGTTCAGCCTTAAGTGTGTACGTGTAAGATAATTTCCAAGCATATTGTCTTACTGGCTCTCACCTCAGGCTATGGAGAGGCTCAAAGGACAGTTTTTAAAAACTGCAGATTAGAAGGCTCCAGGCATCAGTCTACAACTATGTGGGAAAGCACAAGAGGTTACCTGGATTTCAGTTCTCATCTAGGAAAGATATGTGCTACACTACTGGCAACGTGTGGACTGAAGCCATAGCAGCAAACTGAAGTGACCTACAGAGATGTTAAAGCTGGGCCTCATTCATCCAGGTATAGCTATGACAAGCAGTCCAGGTACAGCAGCAAAGAAATTACTTACCCTGCAAGTCATATGTATGACCTTAGCATAGATAAATCCTTTCTCTAAATCTGCTTTCAAAGTATGCCTTACTATTATCTTTGTTCTTCAGGTAAGGGTTAGGAATGTTACAATTATTCTTAAGAAATGATAATGACAAAAATAGCAACAGATTGCTCTAACTTTCTGTGAATTTTCTTATTGCTGACAATTGATAGACCCTCAAGCCTTACTGAGGGTTTCATTTATAGAATAAAACTGGCAGTGTACAAGATTTTTATTGTTTTTCACCTAATCCCTATTGGGTCTTTTTATTCCAATTGTAAGTCTTCTAATGACCTGGAATTTTCTGGTTTACTTTCCATAATTACTTAGGAAAATATCCTGACAACCTGACTGTTACAGAAATCTAACTGCTAGGAAACAAGGATTGCAGGAAGGGAGAACTGACACTATTTTACTTAATGCATATATTCATGGGTCTTGTAGAAATGCACATTTGCAAAAACACATTCTGAAAGGCATTTCTACACAGAATTAGCTGGACTGCATATGTAGATGAAATGCTACAAATAAACATAAAAATTCGTATTCAAAAGTTAGCCCACCAAACTAATGTTGCAAAAAAAAAAAAAAAAAATCTCCTGTTTTGGCTTTTTACCAGAGCAATTTAAATTTGAGAGAGTTTGTGGCCAGTGTTTGAATTGTACTTAAGTTTCTTGTTAATTTATATTTGAGATACTACAAGCAAAAAAAGAAAAAAAATAAACAGCTCCATGAAAGCACCAAAGTTAATTAAACTGCATATTATTTATAGTTTTTCTGAGCTTCACTCTGAATTGGGAGTGGACACTCTGGAAGTTAGGTAAATTATAGTCTCTGCCAGTAAAACAGATTGAACAAAATGGCTGTTGTGGTTTTGTACTATGGCCTTTCAGTTAGGGAAATCATCCCTGAAAAATAGTAATACCATCTGGAATATAAACAGAGCACTAGCATTCTTTAATTCTTTAGTGAAAATACTGAATAAAAATAAATTCTCTGTGTCTGCTTCTTACCTACTTAAGTTATATTTTTCTTTCGAAGTTAAGAATTCCATCAAAAGTTTTAAGGGACAGAGAAAAATTGCCCCCCAATTCACCTTGAGTTTAGGTATTTTACTTTTAACATAATGTTTTTCAATCTGTGTATTTATCTCTCAGAAGGAAAGTCATTCACAAATAAATATAATTTAAACATTCTTGAACTTGAGTACATATTATTTTGCCTGGCATGTAATTTGTATTTCAGGTTCTAAAATTCTCTTAACCTCCCTTGTCTTTGTGCTCTGTTGTTCAGCACTACATACTACTTCTCATTTACACTCTCTCCCATTTTCTTCAGGAAAGATTAAATCTTACCACAAATTATTCTTTCCTTATCAAGTTGAGCCATATTTTATGGACAGGACAAGATCTGGCCTATAATGTCAACTGGCAGATAAAGCAAATGGGATGTCATTTGTAGGTTTATCTCAAAGATTTGTAGGGATATTTTCAAATTGCTACTGGCAGCATAGATTTCCAATTTACCTTCTATTAAGGAAAGTGCTCACCAATTCTGAAGCAATGGTTAGGACTTCCTGATTATCAAAACCTTATTGACCATCCAGCATTTTCCCTTTAAAATCACTGTAATGGTGAAGAAGCAACAGGGAACTGTGATATGTCCGTGTCTAAATAGCCTTAGCAAGTTGTTTTTTTCCATAACATTGCATAAAATTTTAGTATATTTTAGTATGGGTTTAAGCTTCATAGACCATTTAAAATCAATAGGAGATATCTTACTAAAGTTCCTTGATAATGTAGCTTTCTCTTCTGATATGTCTAAGTACTGGTATTATTAAATTGGTAGTGGAAGACTGTCCAGAACCTGCAGTCACGACTGAAGCCCCATTCTCATATGAATTATACAAACGCACAGGATGACATGACTCTCATCAACTTATGACTTGGCAATTAGAAATAAATTGTAGTCAATTTTATTTTATGCAACTTATTACCATCTCAAAGAAACAGTAAATCAGTTTCACTAAGTTACAGCTTCTCTAAGCATAGAGTTAACAGTGATTGCACATAATTTTTACTGGAGTCAAGATACTGACTTTACCAGGACAGAATTTAGTTGCTCTGCCTGGTTTACCACAATTTACCAATAGCCCTTATTGTATGAAGAAGCCATTACCCTTCCTGCACAGTGTAAATGAATGGTATGTGACAACCACAGATTTTGAAAAACTTTTAAATTTAGTACTGCAGTGATTTTTTTTTAATAATTGCTAGTGTAGGAATATTGCATGATATTAAATGCAGCTTCCCTTCCCCAACACATTTAATTTTGACAAAGAACCAAACACTTTTTTTTCAGTACATTAGACTTTCATTCCTGTATCATAATTTGTTAAGTAACTGATTGTATTTCACAAAAGGACTTCAAATATGCCCCCGGAAATAGGGACTTTTCCAGCAAATTTATTTCATATTTCTTTGGTGGAGGGTTTATTATTTGCAAAGCAAGCATTCGCTACTGGCAAAATCCCACCTAATGTATTCTTTGCTTGTATCTAATTCTCTTTTCCATTTTTATAATCACAAAAGCATTAATTTTTAAAATTTACACTTTCACAGTTAAAATACAGAAATTAAAGATTTTTTTTTCTTTTGAATATACCACTGGGTAATTAGAAATATATCTGCATAAAATTACTAAAATGCTCATATTCAGCAAAGAGGTCACAATTTTCACATGAACTCTGTGGTTGAGATAACTGCTCTCCTCTTGCCTTGTAACAGAAATCATAATTCTGAAACATTGTAAACCCCAGAGTAATCTGTTCTTCTCATGTGCCACTGCACAGCAGACTGGGGAGGCGTGGGGGTGTAGCCAGTAGTTTTAGTACATTAACACGGCCCATCACAATACCAGAGAGCTCTGCAGAGAGGCTTTAACACAGAGAAAATATGGTGCTTCTGCTTCTGAGAAAAGGCTTCCTGCTCTTGCATGTAGAAGGATTTAATTAATGAATCATTCTATAAACAGCAGATGTTATGAAGAGTGTAAACACATGAAGATACCCACGAAACTAAGACAGAAGGTCAGGGATCCCAGTGGAGTAGCACAAAGACTAATAGAGCTTAAAGAGACCTAAACATCACCTCAGTTGGTGTAAACCGGAGTAACTATTGATAATAGGCAAGTTATCCTGATTTACACACTCTGGGGATTCCTAACTGCTTCTCCCTCAGGGTCAACCATGTCTCAGCATCTTTTTTTGGATATTCTGGATATTATCAGTTATGTTTTAGTAATTCATCAGCATAAGATGTGCATTGCAATCTGCAGAGAAGTGCCCTGTGGAACTGGAACATTCCTCTAGCGTTGGCTGTGCAAGAGTAAAACAGAAGAGCTAAGGACATGGAAAATGTCGGGTCCATAAGGTTCAGCAAAAAATACAGGGACTGGCCTACAAGATTTTTTTACCACTGAGAAAAACAGGAGTATGACAACATCTCAGTGACTTGCACAGTAACTTCAAGATACTTAATCAAGACGTAAATTACAGATGTGTCCTGGGTTGAGCCAGGTTTAAGCTAATTTTCCTTTTACTGATTTTTTTCCTTCAGTAAGCTTTCTTTTAACTAGCAGCAAGTGTTCCAGCTAGTGGGCTGATAACACTGGAATATTTATTTTACTGCCAAGACTCCAAGGTCGCTTCTTAGCTCTGCTGCTACAGAGGCTACCGGGGCAGGAGAATTGTATCTGTGACGCCCCCGAAGGGGAGCTGGACTAGACAGACAGCAGAACTGACCAAAGGTATTCCATTCCATATATCTATGTAAGCTCCAAGGAAGGTCAGAGATTACGGAAGACAACTTCCTTCCTACTTCTTCTTCCTTTCTCTTCCATCCATGGCCAGTGTCCAGGGAGGACTCCATCCATCACCATCGACCCCAGGCTCAGCCCTGACCCTCATAACTCTCCCCACAGCCCTCTCTGCTCTGCTGTTATCAAAACAGCGGACTGAAACTTTTCGGGACTGCTCACAGCTAAGGAGAGTGCCGGGGGAGTTGCTGGGGGTGGGAGGAGGCAAGAGGTTTTGCACATTCCTGAACATATTTGTATATAATTGTACATACAATTAAAGCTGTCTAATTTAGTTTTCAATCCAGCAAAGTCTCTCTCCTAATTCTCTCTCTCCTTCCCTACCTGGGTGGGAGGGGATCAAGAGCATTGTTGTCTCTGGTTTATTTTTCGATTCTGAGTCAAACCGTGACAAGGTGGCAGTTTAGCCGTGAAGTTCACTGCAGGCTAATTTACCCTGCAGAGATTATCTTGCAGAGTTACTGGTAAATGATGTTTTTGCAAAGACGGTCATTCCACACATTGAACTGTTGTGGAGTATGTTCCTGAAGATCAAAAAAATTCCAAAATAATAAAACAGATGGAGGTTGAAGCAAATAGTTGAGCAGAGAGCTGGAGCAGTTAAGCAATACAGATACATTAGTCTGTTTGAGTAATTCCAACAATTTTCATCTCCTTTTTTATTTGGTCAGTAACATTCCCTCTATATTTCATCAGCTATGTTCAGTCTTACGGTAATTTGTTCTGGAAAGCCAAATATACTATTTGCCACTACACCAAATCAGCTCTAGAGAGGAAAGTAGACACGAAGAAATGTAGAAAGTACAGATTTGGAGTTGCACAGAGCATGACCCTGTACTAACCCATGGACAGGTCCCAGGAGCTTTATGGTGTTGTGGGAAGCTAGAGGCAGCCAGCAAAAATATTTGAACAGGGGAAAAAAGTGGTTAAATGACCAGGGGAGGAAAATGTTGAGGGCAACACTGTAGAATCAAGCAGTAGATTATAGTAATGAGACCCATGTTGTTACTGTAAAATGTGATTTTTCTGTCTAATCTTATTATTTTTACCACAGAAAAACAATTCACTTGGGTGACTTCCCTGATTGCCATCCCTTTTGCTTTTTCTTCCCTGTCAGCTTATGTCTCATGAGACATTTTCACTCTCATGCTTTCTGCAGTATTAGTTGCTCTGCAGGGATAGAACATGCTCTTCTGCTACAGCTCATAGCCTAAATAATGCAGCCAGTCTGGCAACCCCAGTAGATAAAAAGGACAGAAAACATTCAAGGCTAAAATTCAGCCTATCTGCAGCTTGAGGTTGAACTAAGATTTTAATTTGGGACAGTGTTTTGCATTTATGGGTGGGTGGAATGCTGCTGTGCTGGAAAAAATAGAGCAACGGTGGTCCAGAAATCTCTCTCCCAAGCGACCCTTCTTGCAGTTTAGAAATGAAAGAAAAGGGACATTGATGGGACTGTGCAAAAGAATTCGCCCTCAACATTTCATAATTTTCTGAGCTGATAGCACAAAAGGTTGAATTAAAATTAAGTTGCTCTGTTAAAAAAAAAAATCTACTGAAGGAAAATTTCAGTCATCTACTGTAATTTAGCATACTGCATTTCACAAAATTTGGGCAGTGCTGTTTCATATTATGCATAGACAATGTATTTGAAAGGCCAGTCTTCACTGTTTCTTCTTTGTAAAAATCAAAGATGAAACAAAGATAAGGGCAGTTGAATTGAGCAGTCTCATTATGAGTTTGATTTGGCATTTTTTGTGTTCACGAAACACCACTGACTGAATTTGTAATTGGTGTTGTGGGTTTTTTAAATGTCTGAAAGTATGTAATGAAATAACTTCCAAGAAGGACATGACAGCAGAAAACAGTTCTCTCCAGCGATTGCAATTGAAATACAGAGTAGGAAAGAAAGGGCATGATAATATTTCTGTGCTGAGCTAGTGCCTTCTTTGCACTCAAAAAAACACCTACTCAGGTAATATGGCATTTCTGTATTACACACATCATTTTGCAGAATCACAGAATGGTAGGGCATTGCAACTGAATCATATTCAGATTATTTTAGCATTTAAAAGCACAACTATTAGGAGCTTCCCACTAGTATTTACAATGCTTGAATAGATGAGGGCATTGTGAGTGAGAAGATACTTAAAAGGAGTATAAAAGGGTTGCTTTCACAATGACAGAATTGCCATAGGCCTGCCCTGCATTAAGGACATGTTTAAATACTAATCTGTATAGTATTCCATAAATGTATCCTCCTTTATTTCTCCCTCTACTATTCACTCAGTAGAGGTGCTTGAGGTAAAGATCCCTGAATTTGCACATTTAAGAAGAGCCAGTGTTTTTAGTTGAGAGATAGTGAATCTGAATTTCCTCTTCAGCTGTAGGACAAAGTTCCTATTTAAAGAAGGTTTTGATTGATGTGACTGTATATTATTTGATTGTGGATTTAGTCTTATGCTAAACAAATGATATGAAAATATTAATGCAGTTGTTTCCCTATGTGAATTCTCCTTATTTCTTTATGAACTTTGATATATGTACATTAATGCAAACAGGTTTTGAAACAGTTTTGCTTTTTTACCCATGCAGATTGTATGCATTCATGTGCCAAAGAGAGATGGAGAAGTAAATTCCTACTGGAATTTCTCAAGCACCACCTGTTCACCCCATAACTCCAGTTCTAAATAACTAGTTTGCCAGCAGAAATCAGATGGAAGAAACAGAAAAGCTTAAATTTCAAGCTTGTCAATAAATCTGGTTAATAGACCTCAGAATTTGTCCCTAAGGCCATATGTGTGCAGGCAACTATATTGTACAGAGGAACCAAGAGGATTTTAAGTGCCGTAAATATATATATATACACTCACTTATATTGCATAACTCCATTCTAAGTGTTCTATTTTAATGCCCTGAAGGATTTAGCAATCCTTTTTCTTCACATGCATTTCCTCTTCAAAAAGAATTGATGAATTGGTCAGGAAACACAACACTGCAAGGTGACTTAGGCAGCTGTTCATACAGCTTGAGTTTTGACCATTCAGGGGATGTTCACATTGTTAGTAATTTCCATAAGAAACTTATAGATATGTCTATGAAATTGTTCATTCCATCAGCATGAATAATGGCTTGCAACAATGTACAAATGCATGAAAATCAGTTCTACATAAAGCCCAAGCTTTAGAAAAAGGCTTAGGGTCAGATTTAAATAGTGTGTGTGTCTCATATATAGACCTGGCACAGTTTAGTCCAGAAAAGAGAAGACTGAGAGGGGATCTTATTAATGTATATAAATATCTGAAGAGTGGGTGTCAAGAAGCAAGGGCCAATCTCTTTTCAGTCATGACCTGTGATAGGATCAGGGGTAATGGAGGCAAAATATATCACAGGAAGTTCCACATCAAAATGAGGAAGAACTTCTTTACTGTGAGGGTTACAGAGCACTGGAACAGACTCCCCAGAGAGGTTGTGGAGTCCCCTTCTCTGGAGACTTTCAAGACCCATCTGGATGTGTTTCTGTGTGACCTACCCTAGATTCTGTGATGATCCCGCTCTGGCAGGGGGGTTTGACTCAATGATCTCCAGAGGTCCCTTCCAAACCCTACTGTTCTGTGTAAATCTGTGTAAATCTCATGTAGATAAAAATACCCCCGTTGAATTTGACTCATAATATTGTCAAGCTCAGTAATCTACAATATTGAGCTTAGTCCTTCACTTGGATAAAAATAGGACTTGTGTTTGATGATTTAGAGTTTCATAGGTGTTACAAAGATCAGGACAGTCAAGGAACAATGTCATTGTCTCTTATAAACTTCATAGTCTCCAGTCGGACCACATTTAACTTTAACAAATAATGATCTGGCAACCATGACAAAAAGCTATCTTTTTGTCCAGAAGAAAGGAATTTTTAATAATATACATATAATATACTGTATACCTCCTGCAGAGATTTCTCTGAAGTCAATCTGTAACTGGAGTTTGAGATTGAAAAGCTGTTTGTGCATGTTATTTACTTCATAAGAAAGCAATTAATTAGTCAAAATGCCTTTTAAGCCCTCTGGCTCACCAATAATGGAGAAAGACATTTTTTAACACCTGTCTCATAAATTACCTTGTACCACAGTCATACATAACAAAAATTATATATATATATATATTTTTTTTTTATATAAGATCTGCTAAATTACAGTGGTATCACCCCTCATAAACCCAAGGAACTTTGTAAAGCAAGTTTTCTGAAGGACTTGAATTTTTTTTTTTTTTAATCTGTGTTTTCTTTTTGTTCTTAGCAGTGTTAAAAGCCCTAAACCCCCCCAAATAACAAAAAAGCTCATGGATAAGACCTATAACTTCTGAAATCAACCCGAAACTGTTATTCTGTGGAAATAAACACACACTTGACATGGTACTGAACTGTGGTCACAGAGTAGTGGTATTTTAAAAGGGCAAAATAAACCCTTTTGATTAAAAAGTATTTTGGTTGCTGAAAATAAATGGGTACAAGCAGACGGATGTCACTGTTGGATCAGTGTTTCTTGTCCCCCTGGGATACATGAGTGATATTTGACAGCCTAGAACATACAAGTACAAGTTATTCCCTGGTCAATAGCTTCTCATCATGACATCATTTATAATCATTCATTATTTTTGTTAAATATATTTAATTTTAACATTTTTCATTCTTCTGGTGAAACAACAGAAATATGCATGTGAGCCAAGACTGTAAAAAACATAGTCTATTTTGAGATTTACAATTTTTCATTTGAAATTATTGGGGTTTTACCAATCATCCAAAAGCCAGGATTTCTCTCCCAAGACACAATTAAAGAAACAACAGCTACAACATCTATGGCATTTCATATCATTCTTTACACCCAGACATGACAAAGTCTTTACTTCAACAATTTCAATTCAGTTAAAAATTTATCTGAACTCTTTATTTTACAAAGGCATCTTTAAAGGATGCATATGTTTTAGGAAGGATGCATTGTCACTGACTGAAATGGAACATTAGTGTTTTACCTTTTAAAAAGTAGTAAAGTGATGGTCATATCTTTCTTCTTTCAAAGAACTCCCAAGTTTAAAAACCCTACTAGGCAGATATGAACAATCTAATAGTACCATAGGATTTTGGAGCAAGTACTAAAATACACAATCACATGAAGTGATTTGATCTTCTTTGCTCAATGGTAGTGCTGTGTGTGTGTATGTGCAGAGTTATACTGTATTATAATCATGAGCTATAACTACATTTTAAATCAGACAAAGCATGAAGTGGCTTTCTTTCTTAGCTCCAATATTTCCTTTCAAATGCTGATTCTCCTGATGAGCTTTGTGATGTCTTTTCCTAGATCCTGAGGTAAAAATTGCCCAGGACAATAATTCTTCTGTTGAGAAATGTGACAATGAACTCTTATCTGAATTCTCCAATCTAAATTCTGAATTTTCACCTAAGAACCTTGCTTAGCCTATGCATTTGTGTAGGGAAAGAATATGATACCCCATAATGCACTGAGGATAAGCAGAATTACATCATACTACTGTTGCAGCCTTGATGTTGCTTCATCACCCTTTCAGTGCCTTCTGTCTGGCAAGGCTAGATCCAATCATTCTGGAATCATCTGATCATTCAAAGATGACTTCTAGTAGCGTGCTCATACTTGCAGGACTTCAAGTTATACTCCTAGTCTGAATAGTTATTTCATAGATTCATCAAACCTTGCCTTTCTAAGTTCTCTGGTGGAAGAGGAGATGCCATCTGCTTTCATGGGCCTTATTTTAGGTGTATCATCAAACTTTTTGTTCAAATCACAGGCAAACAAAGGGTAGTATGCACATTTTCAAAAGGTAACTTTTTTTTTTTTGAAAAGGGAGTTCAATTATATAGAGGATATTTCAGTGGTTTTAAGACACAAAATGCAGAGTGCATGTGGGCAACTTCATATCCTATATTCTTCAATGTTTTACCAGCCATGAAAGAAATTATAATTTAACACAGATATGGGGAGAAGTAAAAGTGGTAAAGTCTAAGTTAAAACTTTGTAAGATATAAAAAAATATTGTTTTTCAATCATTGAACCTGTCTCATGAAGGTTGCTTTTTATATGATGGATAAACGTGGACCACTACCCTTTGCTTTAGTATATCCATGTCAGACCACCTCATACAGAGCAGTTTTCTTGATTAGTCCATCTGATGGAGATAGATGTCTTCCCTTCTGGTTAGCAGCCTATATTTTGGAGCCAAACTGTGCAAGTTCTAACCCCAGTATCTGAAGTGAGCAGTTGCCTGGTGACTGAAGTGTGAAATAAAGTGCCACAAACATATCACCTTGGTAAATATTTTTTTTTATTGAATGTTTCCCTGTATATTTATTGAATTTAGAATAGGTGGGAAAGATTGAGAACAATAATTTTTAGTGCCGTGCTGTGATTTTTTCAGAAAAATCACTTTGGTGCAATCCAGCATCCGCAACACATTTTATTTTTTCAGTAGAGAAAAGAAATTGAAATGAATGAAAGCACTGATACGAATGTGGATTGGGAAAACGGGTATGGTCCTGTATATTTCAATCCATTGGGTTTATCCATTGCCCAGTCTTTCATCAGCAGATGGAATGAATGATGTCATTGCATCTGTGCTGGATCTTCTGTACAAGAATTTCACTCTGTGGCTCCAGAACATGCTCAGATTATACAAATTGTTTGGCATTTTTAGCAGCTAAATTCTGGCAAATTATAATGACTACAGAAGAAAAAGAAGGAATTATGAGGACAGAGAGAGATGCTTTGCTGAACTCAGAGGTGCTATAGTTATAATAATGAATTTTTTTTTTTAAAGCCTAGGGGCACCATTCCCCCCAACTAGGTCTGGACTATGGAATCTACCTGCAGCCACATGTAAATTTACTTTTAAGTCTACAGAGTATGTAGCCACAGACTTTACAGCTATTATACTTCAACTAAGAAACAAAAAACCAAAAAACACTAAAAAACCCCCCAAACAACCCACCCTTTTGTCATTAATCTGTGTTACTATGGGTCTTTCTCATCTCTACTGTTATATCAAATATTGTTTTATTTACTTCCAAAAATTTAGTTGCAGCTTAGGTTTTTCTGCAAAAAAAACCCTATCTTTCTGAACATTTGCAGCATTTACACAAGTGAAAAATATAGATATGTTGAATTTTTTTTTTAAAAAAACAACCCTGTTTCTATTGGTAATGTATTTTTGGCACTTACCTCTCTGAGAACTTTGTTGGACTGTTGAAGGGGATTAGCTGACGACTTGGAAATTTCAGTCATATAATGACTCCAGCACAACAAATTGTTTAGGGTCACTGGGAAAATATTTATTTTTTAAAATTATTGGTTTAATCTCAAATAGTCTTAAGGAGGACTCTGCTAGAAACATCATTAGTTACTGAACCATACTACTCAATATCATTCCCACGAGAGTTCAAGAAGAAGATCAAACAAATAGTAACTATAGGTCATCACAGTTTTTTTGAGACTGGTGCAAAAAGAGATACACTTAAGAAAAGCAAGGGAAAAAAGGAAACCTCGACCTGAGGAGGAAGTATTTGTTTCCATCCTAGGCACATTTTTGAAATTTAAAATATTTTTGCCTGTCATGGATTGGAGTGAAAAGTTTATTAGAGACATTCTGATGATTATCCACTAAGAAAGAATCCATGTATGTCAAAGAAGGTAAGCAAGCTCCATGTTCAAGACAAAAGAAGTGGCATAGTTGGGAAAACATGAGGCAGGGAGTGAAATGGCCAAGTAACAATGCTAAGTCTTCATGAAGATGTGTTAAAGCATGAAGTCAAAGATTTCCCAGAGATCCAATCTTAAAAGATTTCTGAGAATGAAATATTGAATTTTTCAGAATTACCCAGTATTCATTGTTTATTGTTCTTGGAAGTATCAAGCAAGAAGCTCCCTACTATGATAAAATTAAAGAACCAATAGAGGAAAATATTTTTCAGGAGCAAGACTGCTTGATAAAATTCAAGTCTTTACTGAATAGAAGAGGAAAGCACCAAGAATTGCAGTGAAATTCCAAAATATCTGTGGTTCCCATGGAGCAAAGTTTTTTTGCTTCAAGCCTAGGGGAAGAGAAAAGATCCATCATCTTGATAACCATGCCTATGCATTGTGGCAATTCCAGGAAATTACAGAGCTTGAAAATACAGAGCTTCTCTCTTCCATTGTTTTCCTCTTCTGCGTTTCCTCTGTATTCTGTTTATTCATATTCAGTTATTTCTAATTGTTCCTCTTTCTCTTGTTTGCTCTTCCTATTTGTATCTTTTTAGAAATTACAGATATTACCCATTTAATGAATTCCACACACATTACATTGTCTGATACTGACTGGAATGAGAATGCTGCACGAGTACTACAAAGCTTTAACATAAACTCTGTAAAAGTTGTGTGCACAGGCTCCTGATTCCTCAGATTATTTAAAAAAATCTAGAAATCCATCAACTAGCCATTGAATTAATCAGATCTAAATTCATGAAAAAAATGTTCATGTTTTCAAAATTGAAGTTCAAGTCAGAAGTTAATTTTGAGGGTGTTTAAATACCTTAATTTTATACTGTTCTTGTTATGAGTTTTTCTCTTTTGTTCTTTTGAGAAAAAGTTTTGCTCATAAACAAAATAAGATAAGCTAAATACTGTTTAAACTCCCATAGGATGAGATTTTTTTCCAAGTCTCTTAATTATCCAGACATTCTTGCAGCCATGAATGTGGTTCTTAAGCCAAACAAAAGTCTAGAATCAAAATAGCATGAGAACTGTACAGTCTCTTTAAGTACTTGTTGATGGTTTTTTCAAGTTTCATACTTTGTGAAGTCTAGGAACATACTGCCTGATTTACAGGCCAATTTTAATGGTCTGTTTTGCAAGTAGCAAAAGTTGTTATTTAACCATTCAGTTTCTCACATCAATAAAACAAGCTAGAAATCTCTTACAAAAAAAAAAGAATATCTTCCTTTCTGCTTGTCTCTGCTGGTCTGGTTATCAAGTTATTCAACATGTCTTCATTTTAACTTGCTTTTTAGTAATAAAACTCCAAGAGTTATTGAAAGAAGAATCACAAGGAGGATGGGGGTGGTTTTCCTTCCTTGCAACAGTTTTGATACCTGACAGAAGACAGGCCTTAACATTGCCAAATGTTACTACCTCCAGCAATATTTATCTTAATTAGTATGAAATCTCCAAAGTTTCAGTGATTTCTTGAAAATTCTTATGATGAATTTCTATGTGTCTGTTTGCATGTGGAAAAAAGAAGGTTGTAGGTAAAGGGAAGCTATTCAATAAAATGCAGTCTAAATATTCTAAGTATTGTTTTGATATTCTCTAAAATATACAACTAAAATTCAGCAGCAACAAAAGAAGGTTTATTTACATTAATAGATTCAACCCTTCAAACCTTGTAGTCTAAATTATGATGATTGTCCATTGGATTCCTTTTTTTTTTATTTATTTACTAGGGAGTTAACACAACTAGCTTAGACTTGGCAGCTAACTTTTAGATCAATATGTTTAGTAATACCAGAAACAAAGTTCTCATGGAAATCAGTATGGGTCTTTCCTTTTTCTTTAACATTGTCAGGAGCTTTGATGAGAGGATTTGTCCCCTGAGAAACTCTGCTTTAACCTGCAAGTAATCCACTGTGATCTGAGAGTATCTCACCACTTTGTATAACATGACATGAGCCTCTGATGGCATAAAATACGGAAAAACACCCCTCACCTTCCGTGGAGAAACACAACACATTTAAAATAAATCAAGTGTGGGTTGAGCACTCTGCCAAGAGACAACATCCCTAATTGGCAGCTGCTGTTACAGCAGAGAAGGTTGATTAGGGATGAGAGAGTAGTAATTCTCCACAGAAAGGAACTGTCTGACATTATTAAAAATTACCTGCTTGTCGCAGATGTTCACTCTGCTTATTTTTAGCATGAGTTTGAGTTTGAAAGACTGGAATCCAAATTTATCATTACTCAACACACAAAGAATGTTTTTGGCAGACATTTATACACTATCAGCAGAAAACGAACTAAAATGCTTGACAAGTTGTAAAAACTCAGAGTGATAAATGAAGGTGTTTATAAGAGCAGCTTTTCTCCTAGCATTTTTTGGTGACGATGGTACCAGCATGCCATAACAATGGAGGAAAAAGGGGGAAAACCTCAGGCAAGAATAAGGATAAAAACAATAAAAGGATAAAAGCAATAGAACTATAAAAGCAGAAAAAGATATCGTGAATCAAAGGAAAACCTACCTTTGATACAAACAAACCAGTTGGAAGAAGTTTGCAAAAAGCATTTAGAACCAGATATCCATAACTCCTGAGTTGTACTTCAGGGAAAGTCGATATTACTGTTGAAGTAAGGTAATGTTCATCACTAATGACAGCAGGGCCTGTCTCTCTTGCTCCCATTCCAATGTTTATTCTTTTTACATGTTGATAATTTCTTAACTTTGTTTGGAAGGCAAAATCCCAAAAAAGTCATTATTTTAAAAATAACACAAAGAAATTTTCCCTAATGGCCATTGACTGAAAGTCTAAGACTTACGTGACTTTGGGTACCTTTTTCTTATAGTGAAGGCACTGCATAATGTGCAAGTTTTCTCTTTCATGTAATGATGTCAGATCCTAAGAAGAAAAACAGCGGGATTTAGAAAGTCTAAGAATAAACACAAGGCAATAAAATGGAAACAAAAAGATATCAAAGGATAACAGTGGTATTTTAAAGTCTGTGACACAGCTTTGCTGCAAAAATAAGAGTAAAGAAGAAATACTCTAAAATATTTTCATATAGAACTTACCTTGCATGTGAACATTATCATCTGATGAGCTGCCAAAGTGCTATAATATAGACACTTTTCTGTTCCTCTTCCATGCCTACTTAAAAATTTCAAACTTTTTGAATGGAGGCCTCTCAATGCTTCAGGCTCCTGATGCTGACTTATGCTGCAGCACTTTTTTCTTCTTCATATACTGACTGCATCTGCTACTCCATCTACACTCCCCTCCACTTCCAGAGATGAAGAGAAGGAGATCACTAATAGTAAAGCAAAAGGGTTTCTTTAAGTGGCTTAGCTTTTTCTGTACCCCATGAAAAACACAAATGCCTATGAGTTTCAAGTTTCAAACAAGCACCTGGATAGTCAATAAACTCTTCATAAAAAACAGAATAAACCAGAGGCTGGTACTTAGTATCAGATTTCTTTTTTTAAGTGCCACAGCCTACTTAGTCCCATTTAAGAAATATTTAGCTTTTTCAAATTCATTTTTACATAGTAGGTGTAAAAACAGTCAGAACTCCACAGACTTAAAAATCATAACTCAGCAAGGTATCTGGAGGGGAGTCTTAAAGATATTTAAGCATGTAAAGCCATATGCACATTCTAATTACACCAGATTTACTTTGAGCTACTTTTGATTTAAACCAGTGCCTTTAAGAACAGAAACTGGATCACTGAGGCCATTATTCTTCTCCTTTTGAAGGGGATAGCAAAATTTGTATTGATTTCAAGAGACGCAATTTTTATTTTTTTTTAATATAGTAAGATAGCCAGAAATGATAAATACAAATAGTTTACATTAAGAAACCAAATGTGAAATACAATTTTTCTATACCCCAAAAATATCACTGATTATAACTTTGGAAAATGCCACAAGATAAATTTTGCTCAACACAATATTGTTGCAAACAGTCTATTACAGCTAAGAACACAGTTGTTTCTTTGCACCTGTTAAAATACTACTAGTAGAGGATAATATTGCAGCCATAATTATAATAGGTCTGTACATTTGACATGGGTAAAAAAATCCATATAAAATAAGGTGAGAGATCATGATTGAAAGGAGGTTTTTTAAGGGTTTTCTACATTGTCCAGGTGGTTATTACAAGCCACTGCTATAAAATGGTAAATTATAAGGTAAAGCTTTTTTCCATTTCTGTAACTTCATAATCAAACATCAACAACACAGAGTCCCCGGATGCTTTCATACTGATATTTAATGAAGGACAGATATGAAGAACACCAAGGATAAGAAATTCATAGAAACGTGTAAGGGATAAATCAGAACACTACTACTTTCTTTTTTGCATGTTCAGATACTTGGTTTGGATACTGAAGTGGGACTTCATTAAAAATTGTGCATATTTGAAGAGAGAGCTTTTGTATATTCCTTTTTAGTTTCTTTGAGCATTTGAACTATATGCACTTTGCTCTCCATTCAAAATAATGCATTTGTATCTCTACCTCGTTGTAGGCACTTCACATATGCAGTCATCCATAAGGGAACACATTCAGAAGTCTACATTTTTAAATACTATAGTGGTGAAAATATAGCAAATTATGGTCATGAAGAGACCATTAGAAACATCTTTTCTATTTTTCTGAGATTCCAGCTTTATTGGTACTTACATGAACTGTAACCAGCCAGAGAGCAACAACAGCACATTATAGAAATCTCAAAGTTACTTTCCTTCAGACAATTCCTTTTCTTCCACTTGATCTCAGGGCAGAAGAAAAGGAATAGAAAATTGGTGTGATCAGGTAAATCTTTTTCAATGGACAACAGCTCTTCCCTAGAGAAAACCAGCTCTAACACTGACATTTCAGGAATTTCAACCAAAGTAAAAGGTGAAACAGTAGTTGCTAAAGATTCTATTGCAGCTAAATTTCTTCCATCAATTGAGGTTTATCTTGCCTGATACAGTATCAAATTGTGTAACGTCTATGTTTAGTTTGTGAGCCTAATCAGAAGCTGTAGACTTAAATGCCTCCTTCTGATTTTAAAGGATGATTCTGAATGTTACAGATCATATCTTATATAGGAAATGTAGCTATATAAATATATATATAAGAGCCACATATATATTATATGCCACATATATTCCATACTATACATATTTATACTATATAACTATACTGTACACTATCTATTACCTACTATAATTACATTCTACTTCATACATTGTATTAATTATTTACGATGTACTATACATTATAAATTTTTGTACATTATAATATCAAGTACAATTGTAGGGTGACCTGAGTTCCTGAGTTCAAATAGTAAAGCACAATATTATTGAAAATGCTAAAGAGTCATCTCACTCAGGACAGTGTGAAGGGCAGAGCTGATTTATTGGCACATTCAGGATCCAAGACTTTAGTTCTGGACTATGAGTTTCCTTCAGAGGCACACCTCCTTTTCTCTATATTTTTCATATCTTGGGCACATAAAACAAAGCAGTCATCCCATTATGAACATTGACAATGAGTGGTATTTGCATTCATATTTAAAATGATGAGTTCTCAGAAAGCCCAAATACTTGTTTAGCAATCATTTTGATATAAATTAAAATGTTACTAGAAAATTCAATGGACTTTTTTTTTTTTTTTAATGCCTGAAAATATTTTTACTAGATTGCCAATAAAGCCATTATTGAATTATTTTGGTTAAACTTATTTAATATTGTAGAAGAGACAAGTGGTAAAATATACAAAGCATTTACAGAACTTTGGAGTCTAAATTATAATTTTAAAAGTGATTTGAAAATGTACAAGCCTGAATCCTGTTTACTTTCAACATGATTTAGACTCAAATTTCATGATATACTCTTTTTTTTTTTTTTTTTTTTTTTTCCAAATTTCTAAGAACGTAATAATAGAATCACAGAATGGTTTGGATTGGAAGGGACCCTAAAGACCATCTAGTTCCAACCCCCTGCAAGGACAGGGACACCTTCTACTAGACCAGGTCGCTCAAAGCCCCATCCAACCTGGCCTTGAACACTTCCAGGGGGTGGGGTATCCACAGCTTTCCTCGGCAACCTGACCTAGTGTCTCACCACCATGACAGTGAAGAATGTTTCCCTGGACCCCTTCTTCTCCAGGCTGATCAACCTCAATTGCCTCAGCCTGTCTTTGAAGAAGAGGTGCTCGTGTCTTTTTGTCATCTTTGTGGCCATTCTTTGGACTCTCTCCAAAGATTCATGTCTTTCTTGTGATGGGGACTCCAGAACTGGACACAGTACTCGAGGTGAGGTCTCAGAAGAGCTGAGTAGATGGGGAGAATCATCTCCCTTGACCTGCTGGCCACGCTTCTTTTGGTGCAGCGCAGGATACAGTTGTGATTTCTGGGCTGCAAGCACAGTTTGCCAGCTCATGCTGAGGTTCTAATCCACCAACACCCCCAAGTCCTTCTTCTCAGTGCTGTTCTCAATCCATTCTCCACCCAGCCTCTATAATACATAGCACAGAAATAATAAAAAAGATGCAAACCTACCATGCCAGTCAAAGTATACTTGTTGGTTTTATTCCTGGTTTTCCACAGTTAAAAAATAATCCCAGAAAGACTGACTATGGAACAAATACCATCAAATAAAATTTGTCTTGTTATATGAAAAGAAAAGACATAGGCAAAAGGCAAGATAAAACGCTACTATGGAAAAAAGAATATGTGTTCCTTATGTTATGCATATGTTCTCTTTTCCTTGTAATTCAGTCTTATTTCTTTAAAAAAGAGTATATATTATTTTAATGCAAATTATACTGAAGTGATACCTTGTATTTTGAAGCAACATATGTAATTGCATATTTTTGAGCAGGTAGTTTATATTAGGGTGCCAAAAGTTATTGCTGAGGACTAAAAATAAGTGACCTGAAGATTGACCTCAAACACTGTTCTGTTGTATTGTACTTTATTTTTTATATCTTACCAACATGGGATCAAACAGCTAGCATAGTCCCAGAAGGAAAGAGAAATATCTTTCAAATGGTTCACTTCTGTTATTCAAGGAAACATGTTATACATCTTTTGCTGAAAATGCAGTGTGTAAGCAACCTTGGCAAAGGAAATCATAGTGACAGGAATATTCAGCGGTGAGTCTCACTTATGTCCTGTGCCTCAGTTAGACAGTTGGTCCCTAAGAAGATACTTACAAACTAGGAAAATTACAGATGGGGTAATCATGAATATAGAGAAAAGACAGTACTAAAGAAATCCCAGATTCAGAAAGATGTCTTTAGGCACTGTCAGGAAGAATATTTTTTGCGTCATTTGTCATAAGCTCTCTATTCATTGAGGCTTAAAGTAAGAGGAACATTTATCTCATTGTGAATAAACGTACAGGCTTTTATTAATTTTATGTTATCTTAGGCCAAAATTAATTTCTAAGGGTTGCAAACTTGTTCCTCAGAAGTCCAGAAGTTAATTCAAGGTCCAGTCGTAGGGCCTAAGTTCATCCCTCTATCTGGCTAAAACAGTGCTTCAGACATTTCAAAATCTTCCTAGTTAACCTTGGAGTATGAGAAAGAGAATGAAGAGGGGTTGATCACCGTATATAATATCATGAGGGGCATGGGGAGAAACATATTTTTGTAATAAAATATAGCTGCCAGGAACAGGTCCCACAGAAGGACAGGAATCATTTTGTATTAAACAAAAATGTCACAAGAAGAATGGTTGTACTAAAGGCATCAGAGAATTTTTTCTTTGACAAGGAAAAATATAACAATAGACAAAAACATAGCAATATTTGACTGGAGGAGTTCTTCACCCAGTTCAATTAGCTCCTGCTTTTCCATTCTGAAAAGGGAATTTAAAAAGTTATGCCATGAAATATGGATTTTTGACTCAGAGCCACTAGTAAATATATCTTCTGTCGTACCAAGACTACACTTCCTCAATGAAAGCCTAGATCTTAATATTACTAAAGGATTCTCTGTCCATCTTTTACAATTAGAAACCATTATTTTATGTGCATTTAACATAGGTAAAGCACCTCTTAACCTGTTGAAACCAGAGATTTAGGCTTAAATACGTCATTCTGCTTTATGAAGACTGGATGAAACTTGTTCAGATTATTTTAAATTTAAAAAATAACTATGAAGGATGTTTCAGACTAAAGCCATGTTAAAATAATCTAATTCTTCAGTTAATTTGATTTGCTCACTATTTCAACTAGGCTACTGACTCAAAATTTGCCAGAGTATCAAACTTTTTCAGAGCTCTCCAAGTCTGATGAGCTTCCCTCCCAAATAGAAAGAGCTCAGTGATCAGGCTTAAATTGGAAAAACAGTTATTCCAAACACTACTTCTCTCCTGGAGATATGGTCTTGTGCCACAGACGTGCAATTTTCATTAGCTTTATTTCTGCCTACCCAAAGAACAATTTACTGAAATGTGTCAGTAAATTTTAAGGAGGATATTTTAGGGTACATTATGACATAGATATATTTGACTAATATGAAAATGGTTTCAAACTTTTTCCTTTAAGTGTAACATTTTAAATTTACGTATACACTATATAGATAAAGTTCAGAATGGGGAATTTCAAAAAAAGTAAGACAGCTTATAAAGAATACTGCAACATAGACCTGAAAAAACGTTCATAAATTATTATGAATCCAAAATTTAAAACAGAAGGGAGAAAAATCATTAGGTAAATTGCACACAGTGCGAAGTGTTTATGTATGAGTTAACTACCTGACTCATCTATAGGAGTCCTATAATATTCACTAGGTGTAATTTCACATAGTTGTTTTTACATCTGGCTTTAAAAACCCTGTTGCAGATTACTTCTTTCTCACAACCATGAAGATAAATTTCCTTACATTCACAGGGATCCAGAGACATAATCAGGACAAAGCTGAAGAATTTAGCCTTCCACCATGCTGCTATTTTCCAAAAGTCTGGTCAATTCTGTATCTAACTGCAACATCAAATCTCTAAAGGAATCAGAAATTGAAAGCTAATTATTACTTCTGAAAGAAATACTAGGCACATTCTGGTTCCTTGCATCATTGTATGGGCCATCCTTGCCACCAACAGGTATCATCTGATTCAAGTAGAGTTACTGTAGAAAGTGGTGTGGGTAGTGTTTTTCAGAACAGGGAATTAGATTTGGCTTTTGTTTTTTCAATCCCCTACTGCATTTCTGTGATACATTTGTAAAATTGTCATTGTACGAGCCCATGTTCCCTGTGACTACCTAATATCTAAAGTCCATGCTGGTAAGAAACTAGGTAATTTAAATGCATTCAAAGGTGGATACAATGGTGAAAGAGCTGAGAACTTGCTTTGGTAGACAAGCTCCACTGAAATAATTACATATAATCTCTGGAAAGCAGGGACTATTGGACTCTTCTATAGCAACTTCCAGCAGCTTACTATTGCTGCAATATTGTTAGGCTCCATAGGATGGGGGAAGGACAGAGTAGAACTTTCTTAACATATTAAAAAAAAATGAAAATCATGCTCTTTCTTCAATTAAACCTTCCATTACATTACTTCTATAGAGAAACATATTTTTTATGTAATGCTTCAGGATATTACCTCAGAAAGTTAGTGTGCCTCTTCCCTTACAATAAAGGAAATAAAACACATATTGCCCCTAAAACCATATACACTTATGGTAACCCTGACTTAAATTCTATTTAGCAATTTACTAGCATGAGTAGTAACAGGCTCCAACTATGCCTTTTGCACTAAAAATAAAAATTAATATTAAAAGCACCATGATATTAATACCTGTCACTTTTTGGCTACGGGTAAAAAACAAGGCAAGAATATTTATGTGGGTGAAACAACTTAAAATACTGCTCACATGCACAACAGCAACTCATTATATAGTGCAGCCTGCAGACTAAAAAATGGCAACTGTGCAAATAATACCTTTTTAAGAAACAAATGGATTAGAATATCTTTTCTTTTGAAAGGCAAAAAGGGCCCTATTCACTATTATTTTTCATAAGCTTTAGTTAGATCAGTTAGTGTATCCAGTCTTCTTTGAACATGTGAAAATAGTAATTTTATGGTAGAAGTGCTTTAATGCCTTTTCATACAAATGTAGTTATTTCTTCAAAACATGTAGGAACTAACAAGATCCAACATTTAAGAAAACACTGTCACTGTTAAATCCTAAGGTAGTTAAATCCTAAGGTAGTTACTAAACCAGACTTGCTTCATTGACACTTACAAATGAAGGATGAAATTAATCTACTGGGAAGACTTAAAAAAGCTCAAATACCAGTTGATTTCAAGTGAAGTTCAAATTAGGACTAAACTCAGCTCCATATAACATTTAGCCATTTTTTGGCACTTTGCAGAGAGAAAATCGTAACATTTGTGAACTCATTAAAGTTTCAACCACTATGACTCAGACCTCATTGATTTCACTGAAAGCAGCTGGCTAGGTGCAAAAATTAATCTCTTTTCCCTAAGCTTCTGTGTTTCTGTTGAAAACTTTGAAACATCTACCTCCTTATGTGTAGACCAGCATGGGAAAATTTCCTCCTGAGTTACATCTTTTCCCATTTGTGTGCTGGCATATTTAGTAATTCTCTGTGCCTTATTTCCCTGTTTGTTCTTATTTTCCTAATTCCATAGAGAATAAGGAATCTAACACCCTCAAGCTTCTTTCTTACTATTAATTCTGTACTCCAGCTCAATACAATGTAGTTTACTGGCTCAAGTCAAAGAAAATGAAAGCTTTCTGGTCACTTCCATTTAAATGGAGAGTTATTTTCATACAGAACTTTTCATCAGTAAGAAGAACCACAGATATAGTGCCTTGTAGATGTCATTACAGTGTTGCCAATACATGACTAGATGGTGCTTTTCAGAAAGTAAATGTAAACTTTCCTAACTTACTTTTACTATTTTGAAAACCATAAAGAAACTCTACCATTATATAAAATCATTTCAACAGAAGTTTATTTTCTTTTGTCTTCTAGACAGAGTAACATCATATTTGCTTGTTTCATTTTGTTGCTGTGAGGCTCTCTTTCACATTTAGGTACTTTAAAACTTTTCAATTATATTTGGAATGGCATTCAGTGGCATTCTGGATTTACAATAAATCATTCTTATTCTTCCTCTATATAAGTTTCTAACAGATATGTATATATTGGGTATTTATTCTTTTGATCAGGGCTCTTTTCTGGCCACTATCACCAAAACATTTAGTCAAAATATAGAGCAGCATAAGAAACATAAAGCATGCTTAGTTTTCACATCCATGGCAATGTGTTTCTTAGGAATGAAAGAAAATTGAATGAGATTTACAATATTATGTTTTTATTGCATGGCAGAGGTCCCCAGGACAGATGAGAGACTGGAAAATGTAGGCCTGTTTTCTATATTTGATGGAAACATATACAGTGAAATAACCCCGGATTGCCAAGGGAATGATACACGGTTAGAACATTAACTTCTCCACAATATATAAAAATAGACATTTGGGGTTTTTTGGTAAATAGTAGGTAGGATTCTACTCCATTTCATGTGTTTAGGATACTTTAGTTATGAAGCAAGGGCATAGCAAAACCTCAATAAACCTTAATCAGCTGTAATGCGACAATTTTTTGTAGACATATCTAAAATTGCAAGAAATACCAATAAAACATGAAACAGACAGTGGAAAGATATTTTACATTAAGTGGAAGTAATTTGGAGCTGAGACAAAGTCAAAGAAATACTGTTCATCTCTTTAATAAGTTATGGGTAAATAAGTATTTCTGTATTTACTTTTTTTTTCTTTCTTATATATGTAAAAATATGCTACTGTATCTATTCTAAAACATCTTCTGGACTTCCACAAGCAGAAAGAAAGTTGGGAGCAACTCAGAAAAGTAAATAGTGATTCATATTTTTATCTAAAGTTGTTTCATTTTGCTGTCTCAGTTTAATTGATTTTCTTGCAAACATTTTCAGAAAAACTTTACCGAGAAGTTCTGCCCTGTATAGCAAGCCTAACTAGAATCAATGTAACAACACAAAGGTAGTTAGAAAATGTTAGACATACACAATGTGTTCGATCTGCTTGTCTCTGAGTGTAACCACAACTGATAGGACAATCCAACTAGAGCTCACCCTTATGCCATTAAATTTGAAAAAGCTTAGCATTCTTTCACATCTTGGTTCCACTCAGTCTATGAAAGACACTGGTTCAGAGTACAGTTTAGTTCACAAAAAACCTATTTGACTTACTTAACATTGTAGCAAAATTTAAGACAATTAGAAAAGCTCTAAGCTAGCATAGCCTTGAAAGTTATTTTAATACATGGCCATTCTCAAATCAAGAATCCAGACTAAAAAACTAGGATTGCAAGTACTGTCTCAAAATAATTTCTGAGTTTATCTTAGAGGGGAAAAAAAGAAAGAAAGAAAAAGCAGGATAAAAAATTTGCATATATTAGAGCCTATCCTGATACCCAGAAGCCAGACAAACAAAAGTTCTCAAGAACTAGAGGTGCTGTAACGTTCACTGCTAGTTAGATCCCAGGTGCTTGATCAAGCAGATCAAGCCAATCAGGGAAGAATTTCAATAAGAGACTTCCAGGTACAGTTATAATGCTAGAAGGAGAGTTAGAGTTCCTTTATCAAGTAAGGAGAAGCTGATGGGGTAAGTAAGCACATACTTTGGTGAAATTTTCTCAGTGGTTGTGAGGACTATCATAGGTTTCTTTTTCTTTCATTCATAGGTAACACTGAAACAAGAGGCTGACTTGATCTAGGGTATGTAGAAACTAGTTCCAGGAGTCTCTTTTTCATGTCAGAACAAAGATATGAAGGTATAGAGGAAGACAAGGGCTACTGAGATTGTTGGTTCAGTTACCATATGCATAATTACCTTCCATCTGGATAAGTGATGTAGATATCACACATATATACAGCTTTAGTATAGCTCTGAAAGAGGAAGCTATAGAATCAGGTACATAAACAGCTGATCTTGTGATCTCAATCAATGTAAAGAACAACTTAAGTACAAAATGCATAAGTACTGAATTGACTTCTACAAAGACCTAAGCAGAAATTTTCAGCAGGGCATCACATAAATAACAATGATGTAGTGAACCGTAAAAGCAGAATTTCAGAATGAAAACTGTACTTCTTAGGAGAAAAGCTGAGAACAAGTGCTTGCTTTGAAATTATTCCAGTACCTACCCAGTCCACAAATTTATTTCACATGTGTTTCACTACAGCTACATGATTACTGGCTTTTCCTTGTTTAATAAACAGGTTTTGACTTGCCTCCAGTTATACGGCTGCTAATCAGTGCATTGCTCTCACTTTGAAGCAGTTATTCTTTGCACCTCATTTTATGCCCAGCAAGTAAGCAAGGAGTCTGGAAAGATCATATTTTCAGCTATGTTCTGATCTAGATTTCATTGTCTTTTTCTAGAACCTTGATGTTTCTGTGAAGAAACAATAATAGCTAAATAGAACACAAGTTTCTGTGAAGCTTATTGAAACCCAAGTGCTTTGGAGGGAGACTTGCACCATAACTAGTTCCTTAACCAGTAATAGATGGTACTGGAGTAGGTTCTGGTTGACCTGAGACTCTTCATGTATGGATGACAATACTATAAAGGACTCTTCAGGTTTTATAATTCTTCCTAGAGTTTAGGTTTGAAACTGAAATCCATAACATACTGGTATGTTACTGGTTTAGAAGGATTTTCATTTACAGAGTCTGAGCTTAGTTTCAGGAAGTATCTCACACCCTCACAGTCAGTGCTGCACTGCTCAGGAGCATTCCTGGATTGCACTATATTGATTCTGCAGATCTAAGTGATAAATGGCCAGTGGATTTTATATGGAGAAATAGAAACTGTTAGATTCACCATAGTATATATGGTTAGTGGGAACTGTAAGGACTAGAAAAGAAATAAACATTTGTAAAGAATCTACAGGATCAGTTTGCAAGGCACTAAGCACCAGGTAATGATTTTCAATTTCAGCAGGACTCTACCTTGTTAGAACTTATAATTTGAGTATATTCTGATTCTCAAATTAAATTACAGTAGCTGCAAGAGGTGTGCAGGGCTGTTAAAGCTACTCAGTTGCAAAGCCAGGAGATTAGATAATGTGTACAGTTTTTCCCTTGAGGCCAAAAATGTAATTATGAAAAAGTTCTGACCTAAAAAATAGTCTTATCATCTGTTTTCATGACAGAGAAAAGATCACTTGTAGGCACAGAGGTTTCAGATAAGAAAGAAAATTAAATTAAAAAAACCTAACACGACCAATAGCACAGCTACTGAAGAATAGTGAGAACAAAATTATATATTATAATTAGAAGGGGAAATCATTCTACCTTTACTAGACATATGCTGTTAAAATATTTAATTCATCTCCTGATTAATTCACTGGATAATGGGAAGATTATTATAGAGGTGATAAATCAGTAGATTAATATGTATTCAGCAGGGATACATGTGGAAGGACAGAATAAAACACCCTAGTTCAATAGGAGACCAGTTAGCCCCTTTTTACTATATTGGATCTACAGTAATCTATCTTCTTTTTACACATGGCTCTAAATTATCATGTTGTCTTAATAACTCCATATCAGGGGAAAATGCTGGAAACAGGCTTCTGGTGCAAGCAGTTGAAGCTGTTTTTCTAAATACTTCCTGAATTTTCTGAAGAAATTTTGAGGTGTAATTTGGTAAATTAATTCTTCTTAATTCTCTAATTAAAGATTATACTGTTCCTAACCTTTCCTCAGCAGGTTGCATTCCCTTATATCCAGAGAAAAATATATCCTTCAGACTTGTCACATATTTGCCTTACTGCACTCATTCCATACAGATGCATTAAATGGCCTCAAACTTTGCACCTGTAGATTTTTGCAAAGCTTTCTAGTTTCTCTAGACAAGTTTCTTGCAGGAACTTGTGACTTTTAAGTTTGGTAAATTATAAAATTGTACTGTACCTCAGTAGTACCTTTTTATCAAGTAGGCACAGAATACCCTCAGGTATAAAACACATGTAAAAATCCTGCCAACCTCTAATTGCTTTGGCATGAATTGGAGAAGATCCAGATCTATAATCAAGCCATTTTACCCACTGTCTAATTATAATTAATGTAAGTTAATATAAGAAAGGTGTTTTAACTTAACGTAGTTTGGTAATGCATTATGTCTGGCCACACCCTGCAGGATGCATGTAATTACACTGAACCAGAGGAGGATTAATCTAGTGGATTTTTGTTGCTGTAGCTGTCAGTCTTGATTGAGCCAATGCACCATTTCTAAAATGCCATTTGTGATCTATACTACGGGTTGCATTTGCATTACTAAGCCTTCAGGAGAGAAATTAGGTACTTGAAGTTTGACTATCTGGAAATTGGACAGAGAAGCAATCCTCTATAAACCTAACCAAACTGAAACCATAGACGATGCAGCCCCATATTTGGGAGGACAGTCAATCTGTGTGCTTGACAAATACTCAAGAAAAAGATTCTTCCTGCACTTTTACATAGTGTCATGATTCTGTTCTCAAAGTCATCACTTTAAACTTCCTAGTTTTGTACTGTAATGAATACTTATTCCAACTGGAATTACTTCAACAATTTTCTGTTCTCCTAAACACAGACACTGAACTGAGATCTTAAGGATTCAGAGAATGTGTGTAATCACATAAAGTCTGGTGCCTTGTGGAATGTAGGACCACAAAAGCCATGTCACACGCATCACTTACTGTTTCCAGTGCTGATTTGATGCTCTTTTTCTTTCCACTGAAATGGGACACTGGAGATGTACACATATGGCATGCACACTCGATCAAAATCCTGAACGCTAAGGAAGCCAGAATTGTATGTTGTTATCTGTGATTTACCCAATTCCTGACACACTGCTCTTTTCCTTTTTCATTTTCATGACAACATCTCTAACAGGAATAAAACATGGCACAAAGTTAAGCTGTTAGAAGTGAGTTTTAATAAACATAGCATATGATCTGATTATAACTTTTGCTTAGAGATGTGTTAAAAGTTAAAAAGGGTCATCAGTATTGCATTTGTCGATTCATTGAGATGCCATTGTACTAACTATATTCCTTTTCCCAATATCATTGATACTAGTTCTGCAAATGAAAGGAGTTAGGCTGGGAAAAGGCCTTTTCTGCTCCTATCTTTTACAGTACAGCCATGATGACTTTCATACTCTTGACAGACTACCCTTAGCAGGTTTCCTAATCTGTAAATCTTCCATTATAAGTACCTGGGAAATAAAGAAAAGAAAAAGCTTTTTGTCTTGCAGGATATCCAGATATATTTTTAAAATAATAAAATAAAATAAAATAAATAAAATAAAAGTTTCATTGCTTTGGCTTTTTAATCTACATATAATAATAAAATTATATGCAGTCTGAATCATGGCATCTTTATTGGAATATTTCTAAAGCAGAAGCACACAAGAAGGTATAGCAAAGCAAGTTTCTTGTAGAGGTCAACAGGTTTTGTGTTCTTTCTTCTGTAGGAATGAGATTAAACTCCAGAATTGTTGCATGAAGATATCCATGTTGTGGAGAAATTCCAAACTCCAGAATTACTCCATCAGAGGTAATTTGCTAGTTCAATTTTCCACAGTACCCTTCTCTAATTATCACTTCTCAGTTTCTGACCAGCCTCTAGACTGAGGAGACAGGACTTTTTTAATTCTGTAACATAGAACATGAAGCCATTTAGATAACTAATACTTGCACATGTATTACTTATAGTTTCTCTCACAAATCTTGCTTATTGTTGTGGAAGGATAATTTAAGTCCAGAGTTTCCCTCTCCTTCTAAAGGAGTAATGAAACTCCTTCTAAACTGTAACTACTGTTACAGTTTGATTCTTACTTTCAGGGGTTTTCTGGAGGTAAAGTTACATTAATTGTTAATATTGCAGAAAAACGTAGTAATCCTGTTAGCATTAATACTCGCAAAGCTAGGGAAGTCTTGCATCATATTTCTCTGCAAATTGTGAAGATCAAAAACTGTGTGGAAGATTGTGGAAAGCAAATGGCAAGTGAGCAGATGAAAGCAGAAGGGAGTTTTCCTTCTGTCCATGTCTGCTGGACCAGAGTCTATTTAATTTTCTGCTTCTTCGTGTAGAAACCTAATATACCCCACAGGAACATACTAGTTTTATTAATCAGGATAAGGGATTTTTTTAAAAGATTATTTTAGGTGCATGTTTACATGTTGTTTAAAAGCCTGTACAACACTGAATGCTAGCAGTTTTTGCAATTTAAAATAAGACAACTGGGGAAAGCAGACTGATGATAATGCAACCCAATTTCTTATTAACACACAGTTGTGTGCAACAGTATAGATTTTCAAATAACACTGGACATATAATGATCCTCTTCAAAAAAACCTTCTCTGCTAGAGGATAGAGCAAATGCTGGGTTGAGCACTGAACCAAAAAAAGAACAAAAAATTCGTTGAATGTTGTGACCTGTTCTGACAGCGTTTTATATACAGAGCTCTCCATAGTTTTGGAATAGTGCTTATCCACAGTTGTTACACTGCTAAACTTGGCACTGAGCCCCATATCTGCAGATCCCAGAACATTAAATATTTAGGTAAAAGTAAGTAAAAAAGAAGAAAAGCTAGTCAAACAAATCTTGCATTCGCTTGGATGAATACACTGGCCATTTGTCAGTATAGTAAACACATTGTGTTCGGCAGCATCATTGACTTATAGCAGCTTTTTACTGGTCCCTACAACTGGTCTTTGCTCAGTGATGGAAAGACACCTGAACAAACATTTTTGCTGGTTGTAGTATTACGTGATAGGTAAGGCAAATTAAGATGGCTATGCATTTACAGATAAGGGCTTTTTAAAAAGGGACAAGATTATAACTGCAGGTGTGATTTAGAAAGAAAAGGTAGTGAAGCATTCTGTGTTTGGGGAAAATCTATAAAAGCACAGAGGAACACTGTACTAGGGACCACTAAGGGTGTATGATTCAGAAGAAAACACAGTGGTGCACAGGATCTGTGTGATCTCTTCTAACCTCTGCTTATGACAGTTGGTGCCATAAGGGAGAACCCTTGCCATCCCATAAACGCCATTTCCCAGAGGGATCCTGACAGAAACAGGAGGCAGATTATGTAACCATAAAGTGCATTAACAAGTAATTAGCAATATTTCAGCATTTTGCTTGGTTGCCAGAATCTCTATAGGTAAATTATTATGGGATTGCTGATCCAGAAGATTTGAGAAGAGATGTGGAAAATTTCTTGTGGTGATTCTTTAAGAAAACTCTAAGTTGGTGATGAGTTAAGATGTAAGTGGAAATAATGCATGACAGTGTTTTATTGTACCATGTTTTCATTCTTATAGGTATTGTGCAAAGTTAAATGACTTTTCAGCCATCTAATAGAATGAAGTTATCTTACTGAATATTTGTAGAGGAGCTGCTAAGATTTTCAGTGGTATCCAGTCTTTCCCAAGGAAGTAGACACACATAACTCAAATTGCAATATTGCAAGATCACATGTTGCAAGATTACTTATGCTGGCCTCATTAATGAGAGTCTTAGTTCCTCATTCTTAAAAACTGTGAATAAAATATAGTTTTCTTTCCATCTAAAATCCTCCAAAACATAAGAACAATAGTAAAAACAAATCTCAGGTGATGATTAAGCTGCTTCTATTATCTGATATATACAGTATTTCTTGTGCTTAAGAAAGGAGTGCTGCATTGTAAAATGTAATTTTTGGTCCATAAAATAGACATGGGACTGATTACTTTTCAAAAAAGTAACAGGAATGCACCAAGAAGCAGGTTAAAAGTATATGTGTGGAGAGTAGGAAAAAAACCTGAAGTATACAGAAGTACAAAGAATTCCTGATTCAGAGCTTTTAGGTATTGTGCTGAAATACCCTGTACAGAATCCTTGCAATTAGCCAGGACCAAGCTGGCTGCAGGAGCAATGCAGGTTACCTGTGTATGTGTGGCCCTTTGTCTAAGTAAACTAACCTTCCTGAAAGCATGTTAGTTAGTTCAGTTTTACAGAATCCAGCTAACCTGATAACAGTGTTCCCAATTCAAACCAGTACCTCTGCACAGAGCTGCACTCAACCATGGGAAGACAGCAGATCCATGGATGGTGGGATGAATGCCCCTGCACTACCTTTATAGCACAAAACACTTGTATAGCCAGTGTTATTGTTTATATTAGCGGCATTTCTTTGAGTTTGTTAAACACAGACAAATTCTGCAAAGATGCAGGGGAATGAAATGATAGATATCGAGAGAGATTTTTCTAGAGACAGCAAAATGATGGAATTGGGGGCAAGGCAATGTAATAAAAGTATACGGTGTAATTTGAAAGAGATTCTGGTGGAAAAAAAAAAAGAAGTTTGCTCAGAGGAGAATGTTTACCAACTAATTTTTATTTCATCGAACTGCTTTTCTTCTACGAAAAATCCCAACATGAAAAAGAAACAATTTGAAGTGAAATATTCCAGAAGTGTTTTGAAACAATTTTGTCAGATGTCCCTTAATATAGAAAAAGCTCAAAGTTCAGCAATTCAACAATTAGACTAATTAAAAATATAACAAAGTGTAACTTTCCATTCCACCTGAGTATGGTTTCTGATAACATCAGCAAACGTACTATTTGTTTAGCCATAGTGAAGATTTATTTTTGTAAGTTAAAGGCAAAAAATGCAGTCTTTTTTGTTTGCAGCTGCATATCAGGAATGTTACTTCTGAATTCCACCAAGTTTTTCAGAATGTGGACATAAGCGAGTGCTTGGCAATGGTAGTAAGGTATGAGGAACTGTGAATCATCTGGGAGTCACCCAATCTAAAAATGGCATTTGATGTGATAAAGAAGATAATTAAGTTTTCAACATTCATAAATTTAATCACACTGATCTTTTATGTCCTGTTTAGATTGCCAGTTATTTGAGAGGTATTTTCATTCCTCTAAATATTGCAAATCATGATAAAATGTTTTTTATGGGAAGCAAAATAATCCCTTGAAAGAACGTGTTGAGCAGTTCAACCAGCAATGTAACTTGTAGCAAACTGCTACTGATCATACATGGGCAATAATGCAAAATGAACTCATGGGATAGGATCTCAGGTACTTCTGGGAGCACTGTGAGTTAGCATTTGACAGGCACATGCTATGCCATTTGCTGACTTTGGCAATGCTTTTATTACATCTCATGGCAATAAAGCTACAGTGCTATAGGATGTGTTTGAACATGAAAACATATATAACTTTGCACACTCTTATGCTAATTTATGATGACCATTTTTTTGTTTGCTTTTCTATGGGGTGTGTGAAAATACGGATTATATCATAACATGAAAGTCTCCTTTCTATTTTTATTTTGTTTTAAGGTCTGAAAAAGTCAATTTATTAAAATTGAGCCTGTTCTTGGTATAGTCAATGTTAGTTTACTCATTTCATGTTCATATTTAGTCACTGCCTCTTGTGGGAAACTGTGTGTATACATGTAAGAAAAAAACTGCAATATTTTAAACTAAAACAAGAAAACCATTTTTGCCAAAGGGTCCGTGGGTAGGAGTCATGCAAGCAGCTCTAAAACTATTGCCTGCAAGGGTAGGTATCTCTGAACTATCCTGACTGGAATGCTGCTTGTCTAAGTTTAATGACATATGTAGAATTTTGTCTTCTAATCAGTGAGACTTACTCGCCATGAAACATAATTACACTAATAATAATTAACAATTCAAATTCTGACCAAAGCTAATGAGTGGAGAGTGATGCCCAGACATTCCGAAGAGCCTGATTCAATGTCCATGTATCTATTTCTTGAGAGGTAGTATGATTCAGCTGCAGTGGTCAGTTCATAGTAACATTAAGAATTGAGGCAATCAAATCCTACCAATAACAGGGAATAGTGAAGCTGACAATTACTCCAGGATGGTTTGCATATCTGTTTTACCCATCCAGAGAAAAAAACCCAAACCACAAAAAAATGTCTCAGTAACAAGATATGACTCAAATGGGAAAAAAATAATTCACCTCAGAAGTAATAATGTGACAGAGGAAAGAGCTAAAATATCATTCTCCTGCTCCTGGTTTCTTAATCCAATAAAACAAGGAAAAGAATAACTATTTCTTTATAACCCAAAAAACCCAAAGTGCTATTATAGTTATGAACTGCAGTTAGTCATACTATGTTTGGATGATGCTTCTGACTTTCAGTAAGATGTTCTTGAGTGTCCATACTGGCTTCTTTTGCATAGAACAGAATTAGAATTACTGTCATGATGAAGTGACAACACTAGAGACAGGCAAGAGCATTGCTTGAAGGATAATAAACAAAATTCCAGAAAGAGTTCCACAGGACACAAAAATATACAGCTGTAACATTAAACCTGGCTATCTCTTTCACTGCTACCACATGTCACAGGTGTGGAATAGGTAAAATTATGTAGTGAGGGAGTGATGACAGGTCTGTATCCATACATCATTCCTATTGAATTGCATATGTGCACCTTTTATTTATTTAGGTATTTTTGTTATTACTCTTGGATGTATTTCAGCAAGTTAGAATTTCTAATTGACTTAATGGAAACATTCTGAAAAAAATCCATTTTGAGAACATTTTGCTTAAGCATTTGATATTTGCCTGGTTTTCTTCTTATTAGAAATGTTCGCATGAAAAACAGAGAACACAGAAGTTCATTCAGTTCCAAGATTTATTTCCCACCTGAAGTCAGAATCAATTCCATATTAACTAATTGAACTTCAATGGATTTAAAGTAGATTTTATAATTACATAAATACTCTGCTTGATGCAGAAGAGAAGGCAGTGAAACTGGTTTAAAGCCAGCTTAGCACTCTCCTGCTCATGGGCTAAACCCCAGTACAAGTTAAAATAGCCTCAGGCTTTCTGTAACTTGCACCAGATGGTAGAACCCCTTAGAGGCAATTACATTGGCAGGGATGACTGGAGCATGGTATGCTCCAAGTATAGTCCTTCCTGCCCCAGTACATTTCCAATAAGCATTTCCTTAGCCAGGTTGCTGCAATGACAGCTTTACATTGCTCAGAGATTTCTCCCATGTGGGACAAATATCACGTTATGGCCAACTTGGCTTAGATCAACAATTGGCCCCACAGCCGTAGCTAATGAATAAGCAACAGACCAGTTCTGTATGACATCAGTTTTGTGTGTTGTTTTTTTAAAATTTTCTCCATCCTTGTAACAGTTCATACCTACAGATTATTTGTAAGGAAAAATTATTTCTGGTACCTATCCTAAATTAGTTTTCCTTTAATTGCCATTCACACCCATTGTCCAATTAGCTCAGCTGGAAAAAACCTAGTCCCCCTCCTGAAATTTCAGGTTAGTATTCAATACAGCATTTCAACAACTTACATTTTCAGGCCTTATGGATCTAAGCTCTCAGCCTGTCCTCATAGCTCATAACCTTTAATCCTGACATCAATCTCAGTGCTCAGTTCAATTACTATAGTGCTGTTTTGCTGAAAACTGGCAGAGGCTCAAGGGGAGTTTGTGAAAACTTGCAAGTTTCTCATTCATTTTCATTAGAAATTTGGTAAGACACAAATCTCCTTCAGATGTTCTCCAGAATTCCTCCTATTCACAAGTGAGGTACTGAATAGCACCTTTAGTCAGTGTGAAAAATCACAGAAAACTGCTTGGATTGTGTTACTGATTTCTGCAGGTCAGCACAAGCCCTGCATGCTTTTAAAAGTCCTTTCAGGAGTGCCTGGTGATTTTTTAATTTTTTTTTTTACTTCAGTCTAATGTCTCATGTGAATGTACTGCTCTGACACTAACAGTCTTAAAAAGTATGCTCACCAAAGTCTCCAGTTTGTGTATTGCAAGTTCACAGTCTTTTTCTAGCTCAGGGAATTGTACTGCAATAGTCACTTTACATAGTGGCCCTTCAGAAACCAAAAAATGCAAGCTAAGGAACTTTTATGGGATATAGGTTCTGATGTTTGAGAATAACATGTATTCTAAAATGGTGATTATATCTGAGATGCAAAAACTAAGGGAAGTTTTGCAGTATTTCTTTAAAATCTCACTTCCCCTGAGAACTGCTCCATAGGCATTGATAAAATACATCTTTTCCCTAGTATCCAAATATTCTGTCCTGAGCCCTAGGGCTTAGAAGAGCAAAATAGGAAGGGTGGTTCACAGAGTGAAAACCTCATCTGAACTGACATGGATGGTGTTAAAACCACACTTATATTTTAGAAAGTAGTCCCACCACTACCTGTAGCTTACCAACAACATAAATAACATCAGTAAGAACATTACCCAATGATGGGACATTCACACAGTTAGAGTCCTGGAGAAAGCAAGGTACCAGTTTCTGAAACGTAACCTAAGCATTGTCTTTTTAAATGTCTTCAGAAAAATTAATTACTTATCCAGCCTGGAAGTATCAAATTATTTTTGTGACTGGGGTCTCTAAGAAGCTGACAGAGAAAGGTTATTTCCTGGAAACTGGGGCATTTTTCTATGTTTGAGATCAACAAGGTACCTAGATTTGGTCTCGGAAAACTGTTTTGCTTTGGTCCATTAAGTGCTACAGCTTGGCAGTGATCTGAGGCTTTATTTCTCTGTACATTCTCATAGCCTTATAGTATAATCCTACAATATTTCAAAAAAACACATCAGAGTTCTTGCTTCTATTCCATTGTTTCCTGGCTTCCATGATACATTCTGTACAGCCCAAAAATCCAGCCTTCACCTTCATTAAGATCATGGTTCTCCACCTCATTGTAAAACACTGACTTTCTCATTTCTTTATATTTACTATGTTACACACTCAGCAGTGCCATACACTAGTGAAACCAGTGTTGTTTAAGCCTCTCTTTTGGACAACACCAGCAGAGTTATGGTTTTCTGTCACTTGCAGATGAATCAAAGAATGCTAAAAAATTACAATTTGCCAAATACACAAGTTGAATATTTCACCACAAAAAAATTAGTTTTTTAAAAAATAACGCCAATATTTATTATAAACACATACATTACCTACTGCTGTCTTTTACTTGGTTTTATGATGAAAATAAAAAGACAAACCCATACTGGTAATGTAATGTTTTCTGAATGGTAACAAGTAAGTAAAGTAACTCACACAGTTTCTGGAAAACCACATTATATAAAGGATACACATATATCAAACCAACTATTTTTTTTCCTGTCTTTTTTTTTTTTCCCCTCTGAAAGTTAAGATCTATGCGGTCTTACATATCATTCTCAGTTTATTAGTCTATAACTTGATGATATTTTAGCAGCTTGGCAAACTGGAATGCAATAATGTTGTAAATTTTATTGACAGCCTTTTCATTCCTAAGCCTCATTTTTATTGTGCCTGTATCTTGAACAAATTGGCACACAGGATCCTATTAAATTAGACAGCCAGACTGTTTGACATACAAAAAATATTAAATGTCACTGTATTTTGATGAAGGTAAATCAATACTAATTTGCTAGAAAAATTCCAAGTATGTATTTCTCAGATTTCAGCCCTTTAAGTACTTTTTTTGAAGAAGAATAAATTTTAAAAAACTGAGGGTCAGATTTAAAAATAACTTGAAAACAGGATTATTTTTTGACAATTTTGACACCCATTAGAAGCTTGTAGAGTGATTAATTTATCCTGTACAGTATTAGATAAGACTCTTGGTCATTAACTACCATCAGTGTTTTTCAGGGACCAAATACATTATTGTCATCAAACCCTTAATCATAATACTATAAGAGAGACATGGATTTGTGACATAACTGTTGGTCACTGGTAGTGAGCTGATGGGAACCACCATTCTACAACACAGGCTGTTTTACTATTCACAAACACTATGGAATTTCATCGTTTTTGTTACTAAGATAAATCTAAACTCATTAAATATTTTAAATCAGAATGCAGCATTAACAAGCATAAATAAATCCTCGTAGGTTTTATTTATTACATTACCTTGATTGTTGCTTTCTATCACTAGATCCTTTCGTGCTAAGATGAAATCCTTAAAAACAGTGAACACCCAAACGTTCTTCCTGTGCACAGGTTGATAGGTTTTTACATTGGGGATTAGCAGGAATCTCACATTATTCTAACACTTGCTATAAATGTCTCCTTTACACCCTTACTTCTGCCTCCTACAGAACCTATTTTTAAGAAAAACTCTTGATAATATACTCATATATTTTATGTATTTTATGTTGAAACTAAATGAACATTTTTAAACTCTTAAAAAGGTGCTTGCACACTGTTGGTTTTGGGTTTTTTTTAACCTTGATATAAGGTTTTATAAACAGAGGTTTTAAGACAAAATTAACATGACTTGTAAAAGTTAAATGAATCTTAGACAGGAAGAATAATAATTTCACAGTCTGCTGGAGCCCCTTTTTTTTTTTTAATCTCACATTTAAGTGAACATAGTTTCTTTCTCTGAAAAATAAAGTACTTAGGGTGAACATATATACTTTAACTGGATTAGCAGTTTTCAAGAGAAACTTGAATTACTTTTACCGCTTTAGATTTAGCATGAGCTAGACATTGTTTTGGGATACCAAATTCTACTCACTTACCTTCCCATTAACTTAAACTGAGGCAGAAAGAAATTTGTAGGGTGAAGTCATCAATGTAGTCAGGCTTCCTTCCACTTCTGATAGAAAGCAGTGGGAGAAGATGGAATGAGTGTAGGGAACTGCTGGACAACTGTCCTAGGACAAAACATGTCAGGAGACCTGATTTCTTGAATTTGTATTCTTATTTTCCTCTTTGTGAAGAGGTTTTTTCTTTTAATGTATCTTTCTTAGTCTTCTCCTTAGTTCCTCCACAGTAAACATGCCCTTCTGGCTGCCTATGATCATCTTAATCTTTCTTTTTCCTCCTCATACCAGTATTACAGCTTTCTATGCTTCATCCTGATTTTCTTTTAAATCAAACCCTCCATCTTTGTATGATACACTCAGAGCACAAAACTTGCACCACAGATAATATTTGTCCTGATTTACATTATGATTCATCCTAACTTTCTGATTTCCTTTTCTCTCCTCTAAAGACCACTCTGTTCTGCTATACAATTTATACAATACTTATTTGTCCATGAAGCTCTCTACATTTTTTTTCCAATTCTTTCTTCCTGTTGAAAGGGACAAAGATAAAATGGATCAATGCCAAAGCATTGTGATAGTATCTCAGCATCAATAGATATGTACTTTCTTTCTCAGCTGTAAAGCACAACTACACAAACTTTTTTTCTTTTAATAACCCATCTAAATAGCAAATTATTATAAAAACCTCCCAGCAAATTGTACTAGGAGACATTTACCACACCTGCATTAAGAGAGAACAGAGTACAGTCAACCACAAACCAGTTTTCATGTTTTTAATAAAGCTTAATTTCACCTAAAAGCACATTTTTTGCACAGTGGTTTTCAAAGAGATTGTATATCAGATGCTTTCTGTTCTGATTCTCAAGTGATATACTGCTTAGGATCAATAGTTGTCTCATTAGTGGCAAGTTTAGAAATTATGAGAGCCTGGCCTTCCATAGGTTCTTGCAAATCTGTCAAATTGCTTCACAAACCATGCATATCCTCCTCCCCTACTCCAAACTTATCTTTCAAAAGCAAAATGAGGTGTCAAGTTAAAGAGAGCAAATGAGCAAGTGGATGTTCCAAAGGAAAAATGGCACAATGTTCTGAGTGCAACAGTACGCACAAATGTTTACATAAATTTTCTTCAAATCTGACAAAGTGCATGTACAATTGTTTTTGCATTGAACTGGTTGAATGCATTTACAAGTATTTCCCACATTGTTACATGAATTATTTGGCTATTAAAAAAAATAATAAAAACATTCCTGGTGTGTAAAGAAACATGTGGAGATGAAAATAAAAGGAAGTTTGCACCAATGTGCAGAGCTCAGGAGAATGTTACCTAAAAACAACAGCTAAAAATAAATAAATATATTTATAGAAAGTACAACCATTTTGGCAGTAGAAATACTCAAAATTCACCTTATTAATTGAAACACATTAAGCTTCTTAATCTGTTAGCAAATGGTCTGTTCAGACAAATTTAAAACAATGACCTCTTGGACTGATGTCAGTTGGTTGGGAAATGTCTTCAGTTCCCTCAGTCTTTCCACCCTGTCTTACCAGGATTTCCTTGATATAAGAACGTCAAAAAATCAAAATATTGTTAAATTCTCTATGTTTTAGTATCTCTTCCTTCCTATTGAAATAGCTATATTAACTTATTTATCTGTTTAGCTGGTGAATTTTTGTTGTTGCCTTATCTTTTCTACTAGATTTCTGGAAAAAATAAGGCTCATATGCCAAGTAAATTTACTCAGTCCCTCACAGACAAAAGATCTCAAAACTCTCTGTAGCCTCATTCTCTTATAAATTCATCTTTGCTCTCTGCATTTGTTTTTTTCTGGCCCACAAAGAAGGACGAGGATGTAGATGGAGTTGTGACTGATTCAAATTAAAAGACCTGGAGTTAGGTGTCTACATATGGTTGTTTTTTTTTCTGAACTTTTCCTATAGTCATCCCAGATCAATATATCATTGTCCTAGAACTATTCACTCGATTAGTGGAGACTGGAGATTGATTCAATTTACCCTCAAATACATGTCAACTACTACAATACAGCTCAGGTCTCTAATGATATGCATATCTGTCAGCCTGTTAACAGTTAATATCAGCATGGACAATCTGCCTCAAGAGATGCAGGGCGTTTATACTAATGGAAATGCAATGAATCTCAGGTTAGCTTGCTCACCTATTATATCTCAACCATTGTTTACTTGCTTACTAAGGGTGGAGTAGGATAAAAGGAGACACCTCCTCTTCTGGGGAACACTTAATGCAAGGAAAGTCTATAGTATTATTAACTTCCAAAGCCTAATACCTTTTACACTTAGGATGTAGGCAATGCCAGGCGCGGCGGGAGCACAGATTAACGCACCACGATCAACGTGATCAAGCGAAAGCCGTTTATTATTAAAAATGGTGGCAATTTATACCCTTCTGATTCCAGATGGTCCACCCCAGTACAAACCCCGTTGGTTACATACATACACAGTTCATATATGATTGGCTATGTGTCTTGTCTTGTGCTTTCCGTGTCACGATGACCCAGGGCTTCTGCTTTCCAGCCGGTGCCTCTCAGTTCTTGCTACAACATTCTTTTCTCACTACTTCATGAGATAACAACCATGGGATCTCTAGTTGTAGGACACCTGCTGTTTACTGGTCCCACCGTTTGCTTCAGGGTGCCTGACAATTTGATCAGCAGCACCTGCAACACTGCTGTTTTAATTCAGGCATATTAATTTTCCATAAATCCCATATTAATTTTCCACAAATCCCATGCTAATTTTCCATAAATCCCAACAGCCAGGATACAGCAACAATGGAGGACACTCAATTTATCACATAGAGAATTACATGCAATACTACCTGCATCACAGGACTGTTTACCCTGGGAGCAGGTTTTGGATGGCTGCATATGGTTCAGGGAACTCCTGGCACTGTAAAAAAGAGTTGGGAGTGTCCAAACTAAGACAACACCAAAGAGAAAGAGGTTCATGGGTGGGACCTACAGGGACACTGTAAATGCTGAATCACAGGAAGTAACCTGGTTAATAACCTTTTGCTAAATAACATCTCTTACCAACGTCAGAAAGAATACACAGCTAGACAAACTTTTGGTTTGATCGTGTGGGGCATCTCTTATGTGCTTATAGTTACCTGAGATGCTTGAACACTTATTAATCTATAAGTGTTCCCATACATCCTGTAGATGTCCTAAAGATACTAAGGGTCCCAAAGCGGCATTACACCACCCATGTATTGAATTCAGACAACTGAATTTATCCTTATCTGGCTGAGTAGCTCTGTAGACTTCAGTGACTGTAATTAGCTATATAACCAGGGCTCAAGTGTTTGCCTGAACAGAGGTATCCAGTGCCATTTGAGATGCCCTGTACAATTCCAGTTGTTGTGTTTATGACATAGGTTTGATGTCATGTTACATCTGACAGCTCTGTGTCAAGATGTTAATATCCTACTCCATGTCAAATGTCATGGGGAGTTTAGTTATAATCCTCCTGCATCAAGACCTCACTGAGAATAATGACATTCAAATAAGCTGAGGTAAATAGACACAGTTGCTGAGAATTAGGTTCACTCAAAAATGTATGGCTACTGCCATTTCAGATGTCCTAGACTAACTGAAATATATTTATAGGATAGACAGATGTAACAAATCACTTGTGATCTTCTTTACTAGTATTTGTTAGTTAGGTGTGATACCCTATAGCATCTTAAAAAGCACTGGAAGCCTGACTTTGTGCAACCTATCAAACTTTTGAACTAGGTAGATAAATTCCGGACTCTCTCACCCTAGATATTCAGGTCCCTCTTATTTAGACAAGTTTATTTTCTATATTAAAAAAATCTGAGTTACAGACAGAAAACGACTTTTATGTATAACGAATTTCAGTGAGGACACACCTCTGAATAAATAATTATCTTTAAATTACTGTAACCTAACACCCAGAGAGAGTTCTGATATACAGTGTACACATGCTTTTACATGTGTATGTGAGAGGATTTTTTTTTAAGTTAGTGTATATACATGAAGAGTAGACTTGAAAGATATTTTCAGAAAGTAGCAGAATGAGATATATGAATCACTTACCTACTGCTTACAAGTACAGGACCCTATTCTGTATCAGTTTCACAGGACATCATCATATTTATGCTGATTTAAATATCTTCTGTAGTTACTCTGCAGGATGAATAAGGGTTGTAAGTTCGTATCCTTATTAAACTAGTGATTGCTAGTGATTTATTTTTTTTTAGGTCTCAACATTTATAACTTAAATGTAAGCAGAAACTTTGTGGGACACCTAATCTGACTGCACCATTAGCATAAAAAGATATATTTGCAAGGGTAAGCTACAAAAACATCTCTTCAGAGAAGAAAGAGAAGGGTACAAGGAACATCCAGATCAAAACCCAAACAAGCTAACAACTAAATTTGTTTATAAAAGAAACCCAACCAAATATGGTACTGAGATGTTTAAAGAGAAAGATAATCTTCAAAATACATAGTCATGTTTGATTTTGTTTGATGTGAATTTCCTTATTTGGTCACTATGTTTCAAGAAAGTGCAAAGAGAATGAAAGTGCAGGAAGTGATCAGGGTTAAGACAAGTGAGAAGGAGGAAGGGAGAGATGCCATAAAAGCTTTCAGATACATAACTCAACCTAGGAAGAAGTTATAGACCTAAAAACAAGCAAATGAGATTCAGCATAAATATTTGGCAGAAAATTACTGATTTTAAGCATAGTGAACCAATAAGAATAAATTCTCTGGGAAAGTTGCAGATTTTCTGTCATTGCAGAAATGCCTGAGCAGTTAGACAAATGTCTGTCAAATTACCAGACATATGGTGTTGGACTAGAAAACCTTTCCCTATCAACCCCATTCTTCAGTCTGTAGGTCTGAGAAATACTGAGTTATATACTCAATTGTAATGAACAGAGTAGAATTTAAGTAAAAAACCCAGTACGAATTGGCACTGCTGGATAGTGGAAAAATCAGACACAAAATCTTTGCCTCACTAGTCATTGTTTAACCGTCATCTTACCTTTCAAGGTAATAACCATGATGCTACACAAGATGCTACCCTGTTGAGATAGCATGAGGTTCTTTGTGATCTCTAACTGCATTGTTCAGCAGCTCACAGTTGATATTTTGAGTCAATTCTCACCCTTAAATCTCTCAATATCCACAAACTCCTTCCATTTTGTTGCCATAAACAGTGTCAATATCAAAAAATTGTATTACTTATAAAAAAGTCTTGTGTTCAGAATGCCATTATTAGAATTACTGATTTAATAATCAGCGACAAAACTGACATTTGCTGTTTTGCTTAATTTCATGTTTTTATAATGTGTTCTTCAGTCTCATCCATTTTTTAATATCAGTGCTCTGTATATATTAAATAATTCATATGCACTAATTTTCCACAAGTTTAATTTCATCCTTTAGTTTTGTCTCTGACAATAGAACAACATATGAAGAAAGAAATCCAGATTTTTCTCTCAGCTTATGACAGAATATCTAGATAATGGTGGGAAGTGGTATGGTGTATCTGTACTATGTTTTACACAATATATTTGCAGTTTAGTGTTCCATCTTCTTCTCTAAAATTCCGTTTCCTCTAGGCTTAAGCTAGACTTATAATTACTTCAATGTAGAGGTTGTGCAGGTGTGAGGCTTAATTACAAAATATGTTGGCTCTGATTGAATAAATTACATTACTAAATCTAAATTTTGAGACGGAATAGTGCAACATATATTAAGAAGTCATTATACTTGGAAGCTGGAGCAAGACACTATAGCCAAAAAGTAGTTGGATTAAACTAGCTTTGAGATTACAAGAATTTAAACAGAGTTTAGTAAGTGAATATTAACATGTGCTTTATATCTCCTTTATTTTTTCATTTCTTAGTTACTTTAGATGTCAATGAAATAAGACACATAAAAGACTCCCACACTAATTTGCACCATTGCACTTTGGCTCTGCTGAAGCTCATAAAATTGTTCTCCTGTGTCTCAGACACTGGTGAATCAAAGCTGAAGCCATCATGTGGGCTACAAGAAACTCTTTGTTCTTCTAACTTGTTTTCATCAATGATATTTTGTTTCCTACAGCTGTGCGTCACAGAAAATATGCAGCTGTCTTGTACAGAGTTCCAAGTATTACTAATCTAAATGGTTAGCACTATCTTCAAGGCATTGTAAGAACAATCAATGAAGCCTAGTGAATTCTGCCTTTTATAAACAAGTGTTTAATACTTCAGGACTACTGAATGAGACTGCACAAGGCTATGAATAATGTTACCTGAGGGCTTATAAAATTTTAAAGACTGATGAATGTGTATGCTATAACAATATCTGCCATCTTAAGATACCTCTCAGGTCTACTGCAAGCCTTTCATGAACATTCTACAATGCAAGTCTTGTTTTCTATTGCTCTGTGTGAAATCTTTTGTTTTTATTGTCTGTGCTTCCTTTTGTGCTGATAAAGTGCTTTGAGTGCATTAAATACTTCCCAAGTGACTAGCATATTGTGCCCAATGCCAGTGAAACTCTAAGCGAGCATATCCCTTTTGCTGAAAGCAAAAAGGGAGATATCAGTAACAGCACTATAAACCACATGGTTTTAACAAAAATAATATTATAGCAATGCATCAACCTAGCAGGAATTGCACATAAATCAGTTAGGAAATCAAAGCCATGCACAGAAGATTAAATTTATTCATATTATTCCTTTCCTGTCTTTTTTATTCATTATGTATCACCAAAATGACATGCAATGTCTCAGTCATATTTCTGCTATATGACTGCCAATTTCTTTAGGCAAATCCTTCAGACTTTACTTAGATCAGAACTTCTGTTGAAGAAAAAGTGAGCATTTACCTGAGTAGAACCTCCTACACTTGCTCTTATTAGACACACTGCATCTGTCCTTAGAGACATAGCTTGTTACCTGACAGATCACTTGAAGTGATTCTACAGAGGTGTGTGAGTGGACATGGAAAACATCATCCAATATGCATACGAGCACTCTAGATACTGGCACCAGCAGCCACTGGGACACACTGTGCCAGTACCTTGCATTGTTTATTTATGATACCTTCCATTAACACTGCTGGATCAGATTTGTTAAAATACTTTCTAGTTTGAATGCATGCAATATTTGTGAGAGGATTTCTGTAAAGGCGTATATTCTGGGTTTCTCTCAAAAACTGAGCCACTTCACTCTAGCCTTAAGATTTGATTTATAATGCACATAAATGTTCTTGTACATGTATATGTGAATTTTTGGGTGCCTATGTATGATAGGCCTAGGCAAATATTCCCTAAGGAATTCTTTACACATTGTTGGTGGAGATCATAGTATAATTAGATATTATAATGTATTTTTAATGATGTTAAAGACTGTGTTGTAACAGCTGGTAGAAGACAATGCTACTGGAATGACTAAAAGGGCAATACTGTGATTTACAGAGGATCTAGTTATTGTCAATGTGTTGGCTGTACTAAACATGTGGAAGTCCCTCTAAAACAATATTAACATAAATAAGAACATGTATCTACCCTAGATTGCTCCTTCTCTAATTCACTAAATTCAAGAAGTGAAGAACTCTCACTGAGAAAAGCAAGGAAAAGTTTAAGTAACTAAAAGCTGAACCATCACTAGTATCCTCATATGGATAACTACAATGCAGGATTCTCTACTTCCCTGGTTTTCCTCGAATTATACTGCTGCCCACACATTCAGTGTGATAGAAAAGTTCATGGTGTGTAGTGAATTTTCCTATTACCTGGAATTAACTACAAGGTTAATCAATTGACTTTATTAATGTTTTATCTATTTTTGAACACTTAAAATTTTCAGCAATAATATTCCTTTACTTCCTCAACATGAGGAAGAACTTCTTTACTGTGAGGGTTACAAAGCACTGGAACAGGCTCCCCGGAGAGGTTGTGGAGTCTCCTTCTCTGGAGACTTTCAAGACCCGTCTGGATGCCTTTCTGAGTGATCTGCCCTAGTTTTTGGCCCTGCTCTGGCAGGCGGTTGGACTGGATGATCTTCAGAGGTCCCTTCCAACCCCTAACATTTTGGGTTTTTCTTAATTCTGGGGTTTTTTTTTTTGTTGGTTTTGGTTTTTTTATGTGAGATTTGGATAACCAAAAGAGTAATGCCCCTTCCAAAAGCGCTGCATTCAAAAGATATGCCATCTCTGAATTCTGAGAGATGTTCCAGTGACTTGCTCATCTCCACCCTTGCAGAAAGTCACTGAAGAATCCTGGATGGCTGTGTCCTACTGGAGACAAATTGACCCATTCAGAGAAGTGACCCCCACACACCGGAAAAAATCAGGTCTTACTGAGTGGCAAAGAGGTCAATTATTGTAATCAGTGAGTGGCCACATTTTAACTGCAATCCCTGCTCATCCACAAAAAAAGTCATGTTGCTGGAGCACTGTTTTACTGCTAGGTCACAGGGATGAAATATCAAACCAGAAAAATTAATGTTCTTTCCTCATTTCATACATGCTTCGGACCTTCCCTGCATTTACTTTTTTTGGACCAGAGGAGTAAAGAGAGAAAGCATCTCTCTCTAGACTAAGTTTTTCTGCCATAGGACCTCTGGATATTCTCATTAAGAAAACTTCTTTTTAATGTAGTCTGAATACACAATCCGTGTATAGTGCTTTTTTTTTTTTTCAGTCCAGTTGTATTATCAAGGTACACTTGGATGGAAATAGGGTGTAAATATTCTCTGACTCAGGTCTGTGGTATTTTGGTAGTATGTGTAAAATTCAATCTCCAGCTAAGAATCAACCACACTTGGCAGGATATTGAAATTTGTGACAGAATAACAAAAGAATTGAGCAGTTATGATCTCAGTCTGTGCCTTCGTAGTTTACTGTTTTATTACAATCTACAGTTTTCATTGCAGTTTTGCTTGAAGGGGCCTTTACAGAATCAAACCCTATTTTGTCTGGCTCTGTGAGAAGAACAAAATATACCTATCCAAAAAAACTCCACAGAACTATCAACCTGATGGCCATCACTCATTTTTTAGTTCTATAGTACTTGGTTATAAAATAGTTTGTTCTCAGCTGCCCCTTTTCCTAACCATTCTTATTCTCCTTCAGCATATTTCCCATCCAGTTTGGATGAATTCATCACTATGTCCCTCTAGTTTTACTTATTTGGAACTATAGATAGATGCATATATACAGAAAGAGAGAGACACAACACCTTAGTTTTTACACTAGATTTGATGGTGTTTTTAATTAGGTCTGCTAACAGAGTTTAACAGTAAGATACACTGCTTTTTATTTTCCATTTATATTTTCTGTACTATGTGGAATTATAGATGCTAAAACCAATTTGATATCAAGTCATAGTCCAGACTGGTAGAAAGGCAGTCAAATTCAGGACAGAAGGCTCAAAGGATAAACGTTAATCTTTTTCTTGTTAATTCTAACATTTTGGACTCCTACTCTCTAAAATAAAATGTGGGTGAAAACTCAAGGTGTGTTCAGCAATGATAATTTTATACTTGGCAGAAGGCCAGTCTTATTCAAAACAAGTCCTTTAATGGGTATTTCCAACCAAAGCAGTCCTGGTCTAAAAGCTATGATTAACAAAAATATATAATTTTTGTTTCTCTATACTAAAGGAATTCAAACCGAAGGTAAATTCAAACAGAAGGAATTAATATTGAAGGTAAATCATAAAATCAACATAGAATCATCAAATGGTTTCGGTTGGAAAGGACCATCTAGTTTCAATCCCCCTGCCATGGGCAGGGACATCTCCCACCATACCAGGTCTACTAATCTACTAATATATGTTGACTAAATAAGACCAACTTAGCCCATATAAATTAGTAGATCAGAATCAGCTAGTTGAACTTTCTGGATAGCAGACAGAATCTGAACAACGCCTAAAGCATATTAATTAATGAAATGTCAGAACAAAACAGTCTGAAGAGAAATACAGAACTTTGAATGACACAGCCAGATATTAAATTAAAAAAAATACATATATCATTTTTTGTTCCTGTCTTTTAATCCTTGCTTTGTGAAAATGTAAAACAGCAATGAAGATGAGAAATTGCACAAATCACAGAAATTTCTTAAGTTATCCTCAGATTTGCTCTACCCACTTTCGGTAATTTGGTTGGCTATTACAGTGTATGATGTAATATACAATATCAAACACAAAATAATTATATAGAGCTAATAGCTGAGCCCTGCCACTCAGGTGCACTATCTGCACTATCACTGAAGTTGTTCCACCTGTCTTGCTCTTTGCTCTGTTGAGAAACTCATATCACACAAAAGAAAAGTTATTTTCCAAATTTCTCGAGATTATTTGAAAAAGAGCTCAGAGAAATCTCTTTATAAATAACAACTGTTTAATTCCCAAGTAGTGCTCATGTTATTAAATACAGCTCCTCCATTTCAGAATTCATTTCTGTGTAATTCAAGAACTTCTTTCACTGCCAAGACTGCCACCCAATGAATATTTGTATTAATTTAATGTCTGCTTTAAAACAAAGTAGAACTTCAACTAATATTGACTCTAGGAATGGGTATATGACATCTGTTAGTATGGACTCACAATAAAAACAAAGAAACAAACAAACAAAAAAACCCAACAAGGATCACTTGACCATGCATGACATTCTAAAAGCAGTTTATGAAAACCTGCTGAGTAAGCTCAATTGGTTAATAAGGACCAAGTTCCAGGGTACTAGAACTCTGCCCACTTTTCTCTGATCACAGGAGTGAAATCTCCTGACTATTTCAGTGACAATGCTCTATATTCAAGTATCTAGGTGTTCAATAATTTATGTATGCCTGCAGTTTATATTTTCAGAATGTTTTGGAAAAAGGAGCAGACATTACAGACAATTACGTGCAATGTGCACATAATTTCAATTTTCTTTTCAGATCAAATCTGCCAGACAGATGGCCCTGGAAACAGCCCTGTTGACGAAAAATCAGATACCCAAAAAATACAGAAAGAGAAGCAAACCATTGTCAAAAAGGGGCTCAATAAGATTTCGTGCACCAGCAACTACAAGATTAAAAATAAACCAGTAAGTGCAGGTAAGCAATACCGACACATGCAAGGATTCCAGGGGTTTGGTTTGGTTTTACAATGATTTCCAGCAAGAACAAGACTGAAAGTGAGAAATCATTCCAATCAGATTTGGGTACAATTTTCTGAAATGCTCAAGCACTACAGTTAGCAAGAGTTTTACGACTGCCTTCCAAAGAAAGGGATTCAAGCACTGTAACCCTTAGCTCTGGCAGGGGGCAAAAAAAACAATCCAGGCAATGTTCTACCCCCCCTACCAAAACCCATCACCAAAAAATACCAGAAAAGTGATGGGAAATGATAAAATGAAGGAAAATTAATCCGTGATTATTGATAATATTCAGCCAAAGTCTGATTTTTTAAGTGACTTTAAGCCTCACTGCTTTTCTTGAGGGAATTATGAAGTTTTAATGAGATGAGCTCCAGAGCTACTGCAGGTATGAAATGTGAGGCCGCACACTCTGAGCCTGTCTTTTGATCCCTTTCACAAAGGGTGACGTGCAGTGACAATAGAGGTACTGGACTTTTTAGGCCGGGGTGTAAGATCAAACAGTTTGGTGGAGCCTTCTGGTTCATGACAAACAGGAGGTGGCATAAGCAGTATCCTGTACACAGATGACAGTAACAACTTGCACCTCCCTTCTGGGAGCCAAGCCACTAGAAGAAATACATAATAAAAGACTGAAGCAAAGAAAGCAAACACACCCCAGGAAGTATCAAACAGATAAGAAGACAACTACCTTTGGAGGACCTGGGGAAGTTCTTCCTGTGCCTGTTAGCACAGAACTCCGCAGCAATTTCTGACCCAGAGAGCTGTTAGGCAGCATGCACTCTGCCAGTTTCAGTACTTCCAAGCCAGGTCTTCTTTCTTGAATGTAAAAAGTTAAAAGCCAGTTTAAGAGAGGCATAGAAATATCAAAATTGTTACTAATCAAATGAGTCCTTCAAACCCGTGCTATTCCTGCCAGCTGTTGAATATTAAATGAGGCAAGACACAGACATGACTGAGAGCCTGAAGTCTTGCCCTTCTAATCAGTGCCTGGAGGAAAAGAGTTTCCGGCCACTGAAGTAGTCAACCACTACCTGACAAGCCATTCATTAAAACAGAACGGTCTATTAATGTCTCTCCTTGTTTCAAGGTTACCATATAAATCATTTTATAAAACCCAAGACCTTTAGGAAGATGAGTAGAACAATTTGATCCAGAAAAAAGGCAAGCTGTAAGAATTGCTCCCTGAAAAAAACCCAAAAAACAAAAAACAAAACAAAACAAAAAAAAAAACAACAACAAAAAAACCCAACAAAACAAAACAAAAACCAAAAACCAGAACCCTGAAATATAACAATAATTATCACATAATTGACATAGCTGAAGTCCAGGAAGGTTCAACAATGAAGATTTAATAAATTTTTATTAAATATCTCTAAAAAAAAAGACTGTTCTTACATGACACTGCCAATTTCTCTTGAAGGAAATATGTTATTGAGAAATCTATAGCAGGAAAATACTACTAAGTGAAAACTAAATCTACCACAAACTTTGAAGAGAAACTGTTCCACAGAACAAGCCAGTCCTCACAGGTATCACACAGAATTTTCACATTCTTTTTGCAGTAACTAAATCTGTTTTCTTCCATGGGTCCTAGTAACTGAAGTGTGTTACAGTCCTGTAGTGCAAAAGTGAAAGACATTTATGCTAGCATTTGTGGCCAAAAGCTACATTAAATATGGTCAATTACTTTCATTCAGCATGAAAAAGAGAATGGCAAGCCAGTTTTCTACAGAACAATGAAGCTCTTGTGCCTACAGGCTAGATGGAGCATAAATTGCAACAGAGTGAGAAAGCTGGACTTAAAAAAGTACATTTATTTTCTCAAAACACCTGACAATTAACTATAATCCAACTACCTTGCTAAAAATCCAGTTGATGACAGCCTTAAAATTGTTATTATTTTTAAGTGCCATAGATACACCCAATTACAACTATTATAAACAAGCCCACTAATGTGTTTATAACTTTAACAGCATTGGTTGTTGCTGGAATGGTATTTTACACAGCTGGACAAAAACTTGTAGTAAACTTCAAGGACTTCAGACTGCATAAATAATATTCACTACTTGTTCTGTAAGCTGCATTTTTTTTTCCAGTTGTTTTTGTCTGACTTTGTGAAACACATCTTCGAGGCAGCTGCATTAGTTTTGAGCTTCTACACAGAGAATAAACTTCTGTTCTCCTGACTAGGGCCATAGGATCTCACCTGAGGTCATGTCATCAGCATCTTTCATCATAGATCCACGGTGGGGCAATGTATGTTCTATCTCAACACTGAAACAACGAGAGTTGGCTGAATAGCAAATTGATTGTTTACTTGAGCTAGTTTGTTTACACATCAATGCTTGTGGGTGATCTTTTTTAGAGTTCACTTGGGCTATGCATGTCTTTCGGATGTGAAAAATTGTTCTGGAAATCAGGCAACTAATGTCTCATTCATGAGAAAGCAGGCCTTTTTCTTTTTTTTTTTTGCTTTTCTTTTTATTTTTTTCTTTTTTTTTTTCCCCTTCCTGCTAGGCCAATTATATCCCAAATATTCTGAAATGCATCAAAAGTAACAAGGACAAAGTTGCTTAGCCAGACTTAAAGCTTTAACAGTGTAGATTAAGTGTAGGTAAAGAGGGCTGTTTGTAGATTATCCAAGACAGCATGTCAAGACCATGAACTGAAAGAAAGCCTGTACAGCATGGAGAGGAAAGAAAGAAGTGTAATTTTGGGACTACTGAGGGCTATAATCATCAATGTCTATGGTTAACAGAAATAGATAGAGTCGCAGTCTGTTAGATAAACGTATGCAATAAATGATACTACAAGGTCATGAAAGTCTCATCTAAATCTAGCAGTTACTGTGGATATAGCAAAGAGGAGCTAACCACAATCAGGCCAAATTATATTAACTCTTTCTTAGCCAGCAATTACTCTCCTACAACCTTTCTTCTAAACCTGCTTAATGTTGATGTAAACAAGTCATAGGCTATAAGATAAATGTCTTTTTGGAAGGGCTGGGATGTGATCTAAACATTTATCCAGAATACACACATGAAAGTGTACTACATCTTACTAAGTATATACATAATATATGTATTTTAGAGATGAGCTAAATGTACTTGTCTTTTCTTAAAACCACAAAAAGACACATACATTTAGCTGATTTTGACTTGTATGAGAAAACTGTTTACTCTAGAGTCTAGGCAACTTAGCCAAGCCAAAAATCTGAATCCAATTTAAAAAGCAAATAGCAGACCAAATATATCATTAGCTAAGGAAGCATTCTAGCTGCTCAACCAAGTAAAAGCATAACGTCCTAAAACTCGAGACAAAAACATATTAATATAGGAGAGTTATACAGAAAACATCCATTACATGGATCATACCAAATAAACCATTATATGGTCCTCAGAGGTCCCAGTCTGCACAGTTAAAATAAAGCAGCAATTTAAAAATGGTGAAAACCTGCTCAAACTAGTCTGATTTGGACAGACTGAATCAGACGCAAACAGCTTTTCAAACCATTTGCAAGGAAAACTTCTGGTAGCCAAATATATTTCAAAGTGCTATAAAATATATAGGATGAGACAAAAATATCAACACTTTCAGACTATTTCCTTACTGCTCTTTTAAGTGCTTTCCAAGCAATCTCTTAAACAACCAGGACATCGAATAGACAATGAAGTGTTCTATATTTAAAATAAAAATAAACAAAAATCTTCCTCTCAACCTGCAAACACACAAAACCTTCACTGTGGATACCTACCTTGTAAAAGTCTGATTTTTTTCAGATAAAGTGATTTTTTTTTAATTTTTAGTGACTCTGCTATCTTCTTACACATAGACCAAATGCCACAGCCATTAGGTTGAAGAATAGATTTCAGGTACCATCTCTGACATAATTTCTCTCGTCTCTGAGAAACTTCCTGAAAAATAATGTATTTCAGACAACATAGTTCTTACTGGTATTCCAACTAGCTCTGTTAATGACAGCATACTAGTGAAAAACAGACAAAGATGCATTCTCCAGAAACCATCTTGATTCCCTCTTTGCCAGGCATACAGATAATTAATATCATAGTAAATTAAAGTTAACCCAGCTATTCCAATATTCAATGAGCACACTAGCTGTATCTGTGTATAAACTGTTTGGAATGGTCCTTATCTACCATTCATCATTGTTTGAAATCTTATGTTTCCACTTCTCACTAGTGACTGAGGTTCCCAGTTCTTTTAATGTGGCCTGTCAATAAACCAGCCTTTTCTAATCAGGAAAACTCTTAATAAATTATGATCAAGGCCCCCTTAAGCTATTAGAAGGCTGCTGTAAGGTTTCCCTGGAACCTTCTCTTCTCCAGTTAGAACAACCCCAACTCTTTCAGCCTGTCTTCATAGGGGAGATGCTCCAGCCCTTTTACCCGCACCCATCTGAGAAATCTAGAGTTTCTTCAAACTGTGTTAGAGGCTGAAACTAAGAAAGTAGACGATTCTAAATCAGACAATGGAGCAGGGACTTCTCAAGCAGATAAGAAATCAGACCACTCTCAAGCAGATAGAAAACCAGGCCCTTCTCAAGCAGATAACAATGATGATCTTGTCCAGCCTTTCTAAAGGAACTGTGACTCATGAGAAAAGACTTTACCTGCATTGACGGTGAGAGACTTCTTCCTTAGCTTCCTTAGCTCCGATGCTATGATAGTGGGGCTGAAACCTATGACGTGGATGAGAGAGAAGCCAAGCAGCTGGGATCCCTGGCCAGAGATGCTGGTATTGATAGAGCATTTGGTAGTAAGACAGGAACTACCACTCTGTGGGGCCAACTTCTTTCAGCTATGAGGGAGAGATACCCCCATAAGGGTGACATTGAATGGCACCGAAGCAGAACACCCACTCTTGAGAGAGCCATCACCTATTTGAGAGAATTGGCTGTGTGAGAGGTGATCTATGATAACAATGGACTTACAAATCCTGATGACATTCTGTGCGACACACAAATGTTCCAGAGGTTTGCACAGGCTGTACTGAAGACGACGCAAGACCAACTGTGCATGAAGTGGCTTTCAGAGCACAACAGTATGGAGACATGATCTCTGATTCCCATCCATTCCACATCTCAGCCATTGAACAAATGACTGGCAGAAAGATTAAGATGCTGAACAGATGGGAATGTAAACCCCAGGATCTCCCTAGAGACAACTGGTTATGTGTTGCAGCCATTAAGAGGAGATGTCCTGCCAAGAGACAGCAGCAAGAGAGACGGGACCCACTCCGACGCCACCTGTGGTCTCTCTTGTGTAATTATTTTAAAAAGGACATGAGAATCTGGGACAAGAGACTCACTGCTGTTCTTCAGATACGCGTGCAAGAGCTACTAAATAGAACAAAGGCAGGAGATGGTTCTTCCAAGAAGAAAGTTGCACCAGTCTCCAACCAGGATGGTGCTTCAACCTCAAATGCTCAATGTTAGAGTTGCCCTGCCTCCAGTCAGGAGGAGGAGAGGGACAACCAAGTTTACTGGATTGTGTGGAAGCCATCCAGCTGGCTTTGGACATTGCTGAATGAGAGGGGTGGCCAAGATTCTATCTCTACACGTAGATGGCAGCAAATGCCTTGTGGGGTTGGCTAAAGGGCGGGGGGGGGGGGGGGGGGGGGGGGGGGGGGGGGGGGGGGGGTGGGAGCGGCTACAAGAAAGCTGGAGAGGGACATTTTACAAGGGCTTGTACTGAAAAAAGGAGGGTTTCCTGGGTTGAGCCTTCAGTAAGCTTTCTTTTAACTGGTACTACAAAACAGCTACTGCTGTCAACACTGGAACTGCTACCAAAACAGCTGCTACAAACTAAGAGTTAATCCTGTGACCAGGAGCAAAGCAAAGGTGAAACGCCAGGATTAAGCTAATTTTCCTTTTACTGTTTTTAAGCTGGAAGAAGGGAGATTTAGATGCAATATTAGGAAGAAATTCTTTTCCTGTGAGAGTTGTGACACCGGAACAGGTTGCCTAGGGAAGTTGTGGATATCCCTCCCTGGAAGTATTCAAGGACAGGTTGGATGGGGTTTTGAGCAACCTGGTCTAGTGGGAGGTTGTCCCTGCCCATGGCAGGGCGTTTGGAACTAGGTGGTCTTAAAAGTCCTTTCCAACCCAAACCATTCTATGATTCTATGATAAATACAAGCAAATACCGTCATTTCTGCAGAGCTATCTGGCAGATAAATATTCATGCACCTATGAAAAAATAACAATTTCCCAAACATTTGAGTACACATAAACCTGTGATTATTCTCAAAGCAAATGAAAATGTCTGATCAGCACGACCATTAGATTTTTGAACAAGTGTTCACAAACAATGCATTTTGCTACTGAGCTACCTATATTTGAATATGTCACCTTGTCAAATGGTCACAATACTTCCCTCTGAAGTAATTTTCAGGGACAATATTATGTAGCTATTATTGTAGCTATAGGTATGAAAAACAAATTAAGCAGAAACAAGGAGGGCTATTTCCTCACATGCCATTATTTCTCATAGGGATACTGATCACATACTAATATACATATATGTAAGGTCAAATACTTTGGGGTTTGTACATTATTCATGTACTGAAATAAGATATGCCAATACTTTAAGTAGCATACATATATTTATGGTAAATCGAAATTTAATCTATATTTGCCTTCCTTTCTCCACAAATAATGCACCCTCCAAATCAGCTGCTTCTTAGCAAAAACACAAATGTATCAAAATTACAATTTCACTCTTAATGGTTTTTTAAGAGAACCAAATTTTTTTCTGAACACAACAGAAATTAAATATGGAGAACAGAAATCATCTTTTGGGATGGAAATAAGACAACTGGTAAAAGCTCCTTTTTTTTTTTTTTTAATCTTTTCCATTCAAATTGTAATTTTCAATTGTCACATAACAATTTTGTCTTTTTAATGTGATAATATAACAATACTATAACATTCTCACAGTGGTGTGGAAAAGAGATATCCTTGAAACAGATACCAGTTTCAAAACTGAAAAATCTGAAGAGGTATTCCTGCAAAACCTCAACACTAAGTATTTAAACATTTTTGGAACTTTGGTAGAGATTTTTCATTTGTTGTTAATTTCTGGGCTTAGTTTGAATTACTCTGACCCCAGTTTTCAAACCACTGCAATTCCAGCGATGCAACAAATCCTGACAGGACATCTGCAAAAATGTACTTCCAGACAGTTAACAGGAATTCTACTATTCTTCCACATTCCTTAGTCAGAGTAGTTTCAATGAAGCACACCTTAAAGTGCAAAAAGTTTTCTAAGTTCTTAGATGGCTCATATAACCTTTAGCTGCAACTGCATTTGAGATCCTGGCTCAGAATTGAAAACTAGTATCTTGTAAATCATCAGGCATGGGATATAAGGTGGAAAGTTTTTTGTGCGCCTGTAAGAGCACTACTCACAGAAGAGTTTTCAGCACGTTTTTTTCACCACTTTGTTTGGGCAAGAAAATCAAGCAAATTGTGCCTGCTTTAGAAGTGTTTTCCTCCTGCCTACAGTCTTTCAGAACTGGTAACAGAATGCCACAGTTTTATGTTAAAGATGGCTGGTCTGCACTTATACTGGAATCACTTATACTATATGTTGCTATTTATATTTTAGTAAAAGTAAATAATGAGCTTGCTAATAAGGCTCTTGGAAGGGCTAAATTGTAACTGGGCTCAGTGGGTGTCAAATACAGAAGCTCTTCAACTAGACACATATGCAGCTGGGTTTCAGATGAAGAGATCTCACAGTCATCAGCATGAAATCTCTTCTTTTTAATGTACCTTGTAGCATGACAGCTGTGATGCATGAATATTGTGAATGAAGAAGGTCATTCAGCCCACTGAGGTTCATCCGTTCCTTGTACATTATTTTCCCAAGATGTATACAATCATTATGTGAATGACCCTTGTGTTTTCTGCGTTCACAACTTTGCCCTGTGGGGACTTCTCACATTTATTATTCGGCAACAGAAAAAAGTGTTTCTCATCACCTTGCCTGAATTTATATTTCTTTCACTTCCTATTAAGCTAGAGACTCACTCATCTGTAGCAAGCTGAACACAGGAACTTCAGGTTTAGTTTTCAGAGTGGCATCATATATTCATTCTTATTAATATTGGGTTTTTAAAATAATGTTCTAGCTTGGTGCTTCAATTTGTTCTTGAAGGAGTTGTCAATCAGCCAGTTTAACTTAGTGCTGAGTCCAGCTAGCCGACACAGATAATAAATAAAGGGGGAAAAAAAGGCAGAAAGAACTTCAAGTTCTGAGTCTTCCTCCCAAATCTTAAACATGTGCAGAACACAAGTATATTTCATCTAGAATTACACGCAGAGGGACAAATTTGCCCTTATGATTTCTAAAGAGCTTCTCATTCATTCATTTAAGCTCAAAATCTAGGTCATAAACTCTAGTTCAGTATTTTCATCTTTGAACATGTTGTCCTGTTAAAATTCCAAGAGTCCAAGGTACAAAGGATCTTTTTTTTTTTGCCCAATTTGATTCTACACATGCAACAAATGTTAATAACTAAGGTGCTTTCTGACTTAAGTCTTTGCAGTTTTTCAGTTTGTCAGTTTCAGATTATTTCAGATCCACTGGGAATACTATGAGCAATCTTCAACATTCCTTTTTACCTCTTAAAATTTACAGTAATACTGTTTCACATAAGAAACAAAAACTGTATTTCATTTAGGAATTACAATGTGGTAAAAAAAGCCCCACAGCTTTATCTAAGACTCAAAGTGTTACCCTCCTTGTCTTACTAGGTTTTTAGTTGAATGTGATATTACTTCAGAATTTTATGCAGCTTTAGTATTATTACACCTCCTTTGTTTTGTTACTGTTAATTTTACTGCAGAAGCATTTCTGTTTTCGGTTTTGTTTCTTAAGGGTTAAAATGGCAAGCACTCCCATCCCAAAGTCTTTATGAAATCCATAATTTTTAACAAAAAATAGTGAAAACAAAACAACAACGAAGTCTTCATTTTAAATAACAACATTTTGCAAAGCTGAAAATAGCCTAAATCTTCTTACTACTTTCTAAAGGAATGAGCACTGGGTTATGTTTCGTTGCTTTGATCAAATGACTGTTATCCACCACACTTTTTAATTCTTTGCCCAGGGAGGTTGTGGATGCCCCCTCCCTGGTAGTGTTCGAGGCCAGGCTGGATGGGGCTCTGAGCAATAAAAAAAATCTCAACAGTAGACTGTGGAATATGTTGATGAAACAAATTTTTTTCTCTATCTTGTCAATATTCAGTAGTATGATTTTTGCTAACAAAGTAATATTCTTAGAAACACTATTCGCAAAAAAACCCCACCCAAACAGAAAAATGCTACATAAAATTATAGCAAACTATTATTATCTTATAATATTACTCTATAATATAAAAACAGAATATGCCAATATTGTAATATATACTATTTTAATTTTTCAATAAATTACATTTGTTCCACTTTTTACCATTTTAGTTAATCAATAAATGTAAACAATTCTCAGGTTCAAGTGTATGTTCCAACCCAAAGTAAAAAATTCAAGTTTTTACAAGCTTGAAATATTTTTAAGTCAGAACATATTCAGAATCTTCCTTTTCGTTTTCCTTTTCTTCTTCCTTTTTTTCCTTTTTTTTTTTTTAATATTACAGAGAAGTATTCAGACAGTGTAGACAAGTAATAAGGTAGAACATAAAATAAACTATCTCTCATTATATTTCCAATTCTGGATATAACTGGTATTTCAATATCCTTCCAGCCAAAACACTTCCACTACTCCTCCAGTATAAACAGGACTCAGGCTGTCTTGAGTCACACCTGTGACATATAAATAGAACCTTAATATTCCCAACCTGAAAAGAATAATAATTTTTAAAAGTCTTACAGAAATATAACAGACCATTCAGACCTCCTCTAGAGTTAATGGAATTGATACTGCAACATATGAAAAAGTCTGTGCTTTTCAGAAATCAAGCAACATTGTTAGAACTATGCTGAAGCAGGAGAACTACTGCCATATCAATGGCTTCCCCATTCCACTGTGTGTAACTCTGGGTGAATGGTGAGTTTATCTTGAAGTCATTCTGCTACATTACAAATAAGTAAAGGATTAGAATTAAAATATAATTATTTTCATATAATTGATGAGTAAAAGATTGCATGTACAATTACAATAGAAATTACTATCAGAAAAAATATCCTGTTTTAGCAAAAAAGTAACATTTCCTAGAATCTTCTTGCACTTACAAGATCAGTTTAGCCAACACAATCCACATAACTTTGCATTTTCACATAAATACAATTTAAATAGCTTAGAGACTGAACTGAAGATAAAATTATTAAAAAATACACCTAATAAGTCCAAAAGCTTCATCAGTCAAATAAGTGAAGTAAAATGGCCAGCAGCACAATCAAAAGCCACACTGAAAAGAGAGTACAGAACAGTGAAAAAATTTTTATTCCAATAAAATTTGAGTTGACTTTTTGGAGATCCCTTGGCTATTTGCATACAGGCAGGTGTTCCTTAAAATTTGACACATGACTGCATGCTGAGTTCAAAGTCTTTTATATAATATTGAGGCCTGAGATTAATATTGGATGTTAGCAGACTGATATGGTCAATAAAAACCTAAATACTGTGTGATCTTCTAAACAAAAATTCAAAAATTATTTTGCTCTTTCCTTTTTTTTTTTTTTTTAATTAATGAAAACATTTCCTTCATTGCTGCCTACTGCAAGCAACACTGGGGTTCATATAATGATTTTGTCCTTACCATTGCTAGATTCAGGGACAAAGAAATACATTTTTTAATCTAGGGCTTATTATGATACATAGAAAAAACATAAACGTGCTTTGTTCTTGCTAATTCCATGTGAACAAAGATGAATGCGGGGTTTTTTGCTAGCTTTGCTGCTGTTGCCAAGCAGAGATGAATATTATCTTGTCTTTTTTTTTGTTTTGCTTAACAAAATCCTGCCCCAAGACGAAGCCAAGGCCAAGGGCATACAAATATTTCCTATGGAAAAGAAAGATAAGTAAATATTCATCATAGGGATGTTTGCTCCTGCCTGGAAGTACTAGAGAGAATCACGTGAATAAAACAAGTGTGTTTACATTTTTTTTATTCCCTCTTTAACATAGCATTCTCACTCTGAGCACTGGAGCCATTTTCCACTATCTGGAAACCTCCTGTAAAGCATCCCTTCTCCGTACTGAGTTGGTGCAACTGCCCTTTACTCACACAGAGAGCCTAAAAGACTGGTACATTATGTTAAATACAAGAGCTTCATTATATTATTGAGAAAAAAGGAAAACAGTTAATATTGTGTTCAAAGGAGTAGTATATCTTTCCCACTGAGCTTAGCAGTCCACATTTCTTAGCAGTCACATTAGCAAGTTCACATTTCAGCAGTCTGACGCTGAAGCCTTTTTTCAACCAAATTACTTAAATTGAACTACTTTTGTGAGTAAAATTGCTTTCAACTGGACTTGCAGATAAAATTCTTAAGAACTCCTTGATATGAATCAATAAAAAGATAGATTTCAAAAAATAATCGTTACAAGGACAGGAAAGTTCAAATACAGAACTGCATAAGGGTTTTCTGGTTCCGCAGCATTTTGAACTGGGTTTTTGTTCCAGTTTGTGAGTGAAGAGAGCATTTACAAGGACTTAAAATGCAGTCAGATTTTATCTCAGGATTGTATTATATGACTGTTGGTCCAAATTCTGCAGTGTCTCTGGGGAGTTTCCAGTGCAAATAAGTCTGTGTAGATCCATATGATGTATATGTTTATGTATCTGTATTTGGCTTTGTGTGTGTGCATTTCTGCATTTATGTTGTGTTCCCCTGTCACTGGGCCCCCTGCCGTTCTGGAACACGATGGGTTCAAATGTGACTTGAGTTCTCTTTGCAATTATTTCCTTTTCAGGTCATCAGACATCCTCTATCTGACTATGCCTTTTCTGTAAACCATCTCCGCTAGACCACCACCACTCTAATTAGTGGCTTGATTCTAGGTCTTTTTGGTTTTGGAAAGGATAGGTAGAACTTTCCAAATGTACCTGGTTTAAATACTAAGGGCAAATCACAATCCAGAAGGCAGAACTGGTCCCTATTACCCCCCAAAGGGAAGATAGAAAGGAAATAAGGAAGAGAGTCTTAAGGGTTGGAAATTGAAACTGGAACAAATTTACTATAACACAGAAAAAGGGAATAACATGTGGGGGAAAGAACAGCTATATACACTAATATAAAAATATATACAAAACCAATCTTGATGATTGCAGGAATAGGTGGGTCAGACTCCTTTGCAGCAAGGCTGCTTCAGGAGCGGGGTCCACGGCTCCTCACAGCACCTGATGGAGTTGGATTCTGGTGACCACGTAGTGAACTGAAGAATCTCCAAGCAGGAACAGCCACAAGGAAGAGGGCACAGGAAGAAAAAGGGCCTGAGCTCCTAGTTCTCCTGGGTTTTATAGAGTATGGCAGGAAGCAGGGGGCATACTGACCCCTCCCTGTTCCAATCTTCAGGGGTATTTTCAAGGTCTTAAGGACACCCTCTGTAGTTCCTCTTACAGGTGTCCAACACCATGCCAGGGTTACTTAAACCATAACAGTTTGTTACTATGGTTTTAAGCACAATATATAAGCATTTTTAAAAGTTGGGATGGTGTACTAAGACTTAGAATTCCTACTTAGTAATTTAGTAAAGACTATGTCTTTAAAAGGAACCTTATTTGAATTTATTTTTATTATGGCAACAGAACTAGCCAATTGAAATAGAACTTTTACACAGCTTCAACAGCAGTAGTGTTACAATAACACCTGGATAACAAATAACTTCTATAATTTTCTTAATAGCATATAAGTAGGAAGCAAGGATAAGCAAGCCGTACAAGCCTTTATTGTCAAACATATTTTCAAAATACGCTTTGGTCACTCAGTTATTTGAATTTTTTTCCTAAACATTAAGGGCTCTGTTTTGGAAACAGTGACTGTTGCTTATTTAAAAAAATAAATATATGAAAAAAAGAAGAATGCATCTGCTGGTATTTATAGGTACACTATAACAATCACTGCCGGCAGCTTAACTTTCATTTTTGCACTTTATGTGCATAAGACTTTAAGAGTTCTAAAAGAAAAGAACTAAAAATAAATGTAATTTCAGCACTAATCCAACCATTACTATATTTTACTGGCATCTTTTCGACTATTATTAATGTCACATTTCCAAAAGGTCATAAAAAGAATGTAACTTTTTTCAAGAAAGAAAACAATAAAAATGGTGCACATCTCTGGGACAAACTAGGTAATGGTAGACAAACACTCATGAGTCAATCTCCCACAGCTGAACTCTGTTTAATCTCTGTGAAAGCCCTGAAGTCTGCTCATATGGAACTGAAAGATGAGTTGATATTGTGTAAAACCTCAACAGATGAAAACTGACATCCTAATAGCACCCTCAGACCTATGAAAATTTACACCATCAGAAGGTAGTGAACATATTCTTCAACAGTTTAAAGTATTCTTAACTTGTCATGTGTGAAACATGCATCACAGTGGCTCCAGCAGTACAGAAAAGAGTTCTACCTTATCTCATATAGTTTCCACCAGGCAAATCTCACTTCTGTGATCAGTTTTTTGCTATAAAGAACATAAAATGACATTTTATTGCCCAGAACAAGAACTAAAAACAAATATACAATTTGTTGATATTGTTTCCTAGAGGACTCTGTCTTACGGGAAAAATTGTTTTAATTTTTTGTTCTAGGATTCTGTGATTCTGTGATTCGGTGTTCCTCAGGGTTCAGTACTGGGACTGGTGTTGTTTCACATCTTTGTTAGAGACATGGACAGTGGGATTGAGTGCACACTCAGCAAGTTTCCTGATGAGACCAAGCTGTGTGCTGTTGTTGACACAATGGAGAGAAGGGATGTTATCCAGCAGGACCTTGACAGGCTTGAGATGTGGGCCTGTGCCAACCTCTTGAAATTCAACAAGGCTAAGTGTAAGGTCTTGCACCTGGGTTGGGGCAATCCCAGGCACAAATACAGGTTGGGTGGAGAATGAATTGAGAACAGCCTAGAGGAGAAGAGCCTGGGGGTGTTGATCTATGAAAAGCTCACCATGAGTCAGCAATGTGCACTTGCAGCCCAGAAAGCCAACTATGTCCTGAGCTGCATCAAAAGAAGCATGGCCAGCAGGGCAAGGGACGTGATTGTGCCTTTCTACTCTGCACTCATGATACCCCACCTGGAGTGAGTCCAGAGAAGGGCCACAAAGATGATCAGAGGGCTGGAGTACCTCTCCTACAAAGACAGGATGAGACAATTGGGGTTCTTCAGCCTGTAGAAGGCTCTGGGGAGACCTCATAACAGCCTTCCATTCTTCACTGTCAGGGTGGTGAGACACTGGAACAGGTTGCCCAGAGAAGTTGTGGATGCCCCCTCCCTTGAAGCATTCAATGGCAGGTTGGATGGGGCTTTGAACAACCTGATCTAGTGGGAGATGTCCCTGCCCTTGGCAGGGAGGTTGGAACTAGATGATCCCTTCCAACCCTAGCCATTCTATGATTCTATGGATCACCTAATGTACTCCAGCTGCAAACAGGCATTCAGTCTTTGGAACCACACTACAAGTGGTCTGAATTGAAAAAAAAAATAAATGAAAATGAAACATGTATAGTGTGAACACCATACATGTAATTATAAATTTTAGGAATATCTCAAGAGGCCTTAGCAGAGGTAGTGATACTATGATATTAAGGTCTGATATTTGAATCAGTTTGAAGCCAATAACTACTGCATTCCTAGTGACATCAAACAATTTTTTAAGGTTGATAGTTGACAAAATAACAGGTCTTGAGCTTTCTATTAACCTATGACTGAATAATCTTACTTGTATCCTACCCCAAAATAATTGAGAGTGGGGGATTCCAGTTAGGTAACAAATGTTTTGAGAATATTGCTTAAATAGATTATGATTTCAAAGCTTCTCAGAAGCTTGGAGTTGTAGAAGCCTTTTGATTGGATTGCTCAATACAATTCATATAATATACCTGATAAATATTTCTCAGTTAAATACAAGGTGTGATCATTTTGGCTGGGATAGAGTTACTTTTCTTTATAGTAGCTAGTGTGAGACTATGTTTTTGTGTTTTTGGTGGAAACACTGTTGATAATGCAGAGATGTTTTCATTCTTGCTGATCAGCGTTTACAGAGTTAAGGTCTTTTCTGCACCACCCCACCAGCAAATAGGCTGGCGGTGTACAAGAACTTGGCAGGGGACACAGCCAGAACAGCTGAATTCAACTGACCAAAGGGATATTCCATACCATATGACATCATGCTCACTATTAAAAGTTGAAGGAAGAAGGAGGAAGAGGAGGTCATTCGGAGTGATGATGTTTGTTTTCCCAAGTCACCGTTACATGCAATGGAGACCTGCTGTCCTGGAGGTGGTTGAACACCCAGCTGCAGATAGGAAGTGGTGAATTAATTCCTTGTTTCGCTTTGCTTTCAGGCATGGCTTTTGTTTTACCTTTTAGACTGCCTTTATCTCAGCCCACAAGTTTTCGCACTTTTACTTTTCCAATTCTCTCCTCCATCCCACCAGGTGAGAGTAGCTGAGGGGCTGCATGGGGCTTGATTGCCAGCTGGGGTAAAACCACGACAAAGGACAAGTCCATCTCACCTGTGCAACAAACATTTTATATAATTTAAATATCTCTAATATTCAAAGTTACCAAGCTGACTACATCTAAAATGTTAAAAAGATTTTAATCTGCTTCAGTCCTTACCTCAGTGGGTGTTTTTTTCTTAATGACTGTGGAAGAAAATAGTGGCATAATGTTCATATATGATAAATGAGATTCTAAATAACTAAGAACTGGGTTTAAAATTCTATCTGTTTTTCTAAATTCTTGAGGAATGCAAAACATTTATCATGCACTATTGATTCAAGGAGGAAGTGCAATCATTCAAAATATAAGACTTGCATATACTCAGCTAAGTATCTTGCTCACTATCTTCAATGGATAAGGAATTAATATAAGTAGTCAGATGAGCAGTCTCTAAACCTTGAACTAATTCTATGAACAAATGCCCAGAAATTAGGCCAGTTTCTACTGGGGAGACCAAACACCTTCCTGCAAACATGAAGGAATGACCAGCTGTATGAGCATGGAGCAAGCACTCAAAGAAAGGCTTAGTTATAGTGCTTGGAACTCTTCTGAGAGTCATGCATTCACCTTCAAATCTCACCTTTTCTCTGGAAATCTCTTTATATTGCTGTAATGTGTAGTTGATAGCTATCTGAAGGTCTTTCAGGCAAGCCTTTTATTCCTGAGAATGAAATAAGTAGAGAGACTGGAAAATATGTAATCTCTCTAGGTATTCCAAAACCAGCATAAAAATAAGTCCTTGACTTCAAGAGCCTTGGTATATAGAATCATAGCACAGGGTCGAAAAACACTTATTCATGTGTACAACTTATCTCAAAGAATTCTGGTACTGGTAAGTAACTTTCTCTTTCTTCATTGTCAGTGCACTTTTCAACTGGAAATAACCAAGAGATGCTAATTCTAGCCATATTGCTTTAGCATTCTTTTTTTGCATTAATGTAGTGTCACTTTTGAAACCATGCTAGGCTAAATAAGCACCCCACTTCTCTGGTTTGGAAAATCTGGCTCCCCCATCTTCATCACCTCCTGAGCTGGCATTCATGTAGCTTTTGGACAGCACAAATCAGCCTTCTCAACCAAATACCTGAACATAAATTTAAGCCAATCACATGCACTCATACACACACATTTGCCAAATACCATTGATTTTACTTGCTCGTTGTATAAAAAGATATATAAAATTTGACCTCATATCCTTTTTCTTATTTTTGTGCTGTCTGTATAAAAACTCCACTATTTAAAAACATTTCTCCCTTCAGAATACATTATACATGACATTTATGCTTGTCCGTCTCTCTTGAGATATAATAAAAACATTATAAAAATCACATATTCATTATTTGCAAATCTTTATAACTAGTACCAATCTTATACACTTAGCTAATAAATACTATGTTAGGAAGTTAGATTTTGCAGAGTTTTTTACTGTTAAGCTAGTGCCTAGTGAGAAGCTAGAGTGAACTACAGTAAGCATCCTTTTTTGTTCATACTGATTCAAATACCTTAAAGTGCTTTATTTTACTTATAGGGCTCCTATAAGTCATCTGATCTGTGTATTCAGTCATTTCATTATTAGTAATTCCTACACAACCATCACTTTCAGTTTTGCATCAGCATTTTCTAATGATTACTTTTTAAAATCCATTTTATAGTTGCTGGGAGATTCTGGCAAGTAGTGATCAAAAAGGTAGTATATAAATCAATGCTAAAGTTTCATCTGCTACAATCATTTCAAACAGTATCTGTTTCAGGTCCAGTGTACCTACCACAGGTGCTATACGTAAAACTGGCAAAAAACAGGAAAATCTCATCATATAATGAATTATATCTTAAAATATTAAGACAGTCTAGAGTTCTTGGAAATTAAGATTCTAAATTACACGTTAGCAAGTCTGAAATTAAGAACATAAATATGCATCTATGTGTTGGCATAAAGAGTTCTGAACAAGCACAGGGATCTATGTTATTGAACATATAACCTGTTAATTCAGAGCCAAAATTACAGTTCTGATGAGGGCACTTGGAAAACTAGAAGGTTGACTACAGAACTCTAGAGTATTTGTGTCACAGATTCTACCAGCATGGAAAATGAAGGTTACCAACCGCTTTTCCAATCAGTAGTGGTGTCTCTAAGGCATGGGCATGTGCAGAGCACCCAAGAATTCTCAGTGGTACAGAATCAAATTTTACATGCAATATATCCAACCCTGACAGACCAGTGGCAATTGTCAGGCTTACTGATTACTTCTGAGTTTTTGGTTTCATCTGTCTTCTAGTGATTTATTCTCTATTTCTGAGTGTAAATTTGAAGAGGAAAAAATAAAAAAGCATCAATACACCATTATTTTTCAAACACAGCAACACTGTTGAGAAAGGACAGTTTATTTTCCTGTAAGAATGTTTTGAGATTTGTATTCTTAAATAATTTCAGAAAATTAAGTAGGACTTTAGAATTTTATCCATAATTAGGAATATGAGAAGACAACGTTGCAAGACCTGATACAAAGAAATCCAAAATAGAACCACAAATAATGGACTGTAGAATCATAGAATAGTTTGGGTTTGAAGGGACCTCCAAGAATCATCTGGTCCAACCCCCCTCCAATGAGCAGGGACATCCTTGATTCAATCAGGTTGTTCAGATCCTGTCCAGTTAGTCAGTGATGGTTTTACAGAAGTGTATGGCATTACAGAAGTGTATTTTATTACAGAGTGTAATACAATTAAATAGAGGAGATTCAAACTGTTAGGCCAAAAACTTTTGAATAGTGCATGCTCATTCCAAATGTGTTTGTTTTCTGAAGAATCACATTCTATTTTATTGGGGCTATCAAAGGAAAAATACACCGCTGTATTGCTCTCCTTTCTGTTAATCAATGTACTCTTGCCTGCCATAAAACCCATAAGATAAGATTTTGAAAAAAGTAAAATTCCTCAGTTTCCTAGTCCCAACACATGTATGGCTGTAATCAGGTCACCATCAGTAAGTAATTATATAATCACTTCATGATACATTGCTAAAACCAGAAATGTAGTTTTGTCTCTGAAATTTTTATTAGAAGTTTTTAGTCAAAATGATCACTACAATCACATACAAATGTATTTGTAAGCCATAACTTTATTTCTAGATCTTCTTCCTGAACAGTAAAAAGAGCTGTCCCTTTCAAAATACTAAAGTATTTTTTCAGGTACTGAAATTTCAATAGTCTTCAGTCTCCCTAGGAAATATAGAGGGTCCTAGAAGACATCTGTCCACTTAGAAAAGCTGGGTCTGCACAAATGACTTGAATATTAATGGTATTACTGTTGGTTTTGGCAATTATCTCATCATCAAATTTACTTTGAACAAAGGAGCAATAAGAAATTCTTTGTAGGAAGACACTGTGACAGAGGCACCCAAAAAACACACAGGATCCTTTTAGGAAGGCATATTTATTCCAAGCACCACTATTTAGCCCTCCAATAAATCAAAATCCACAGATTCAGGTGTTTGTTGGGAATATTAATGCACTACACCACAACTACTTCAGAATTCCTAAGCTTTTTTGACTAGTCATAAATAATTTTAACATGGATAATAATAATAATAATACCATGTGCACACTCACTCAGACAAAAGGGAAAGCCACCCCCTCAGGTACCTGAAATCAGTTGCCCAACAGGGACAAGGCTCACTCAAAGATGTATCTAGAAAAAAAATATATCACTTGCCGGAGAGGAGGTCACTCCATCTCGAGAAGTTTCCATAGGTGGCATTCTGACCTAAGGGGGTAGGCTTCCTGGCAGACCTGCTACTCCAAGGAAAAACACAAACCACTTCCCGGCAGGGAGCTCCACTTTTATAGACTAAGTCAAATCTGACCTGTGGTCATTCATTCATTATTCTACCTTGGTCAAGACACCCCATTGGCTGAGGACCCTGTTCATTGTCAGAGGGGCACCCCCAGCAATCTCCAAATTGCCCACAAAAACCAGGTGCCGCCCTGTCTGCTGGCAGTTCTACAGCCCAGCAGGGGTTAAGACCAGAAATCGGTCTTAGCACCATCCAGTCTGACCTAACAAAAGTGGCCCCATTAGGGGTTCTTTTGACAGCTTCAGATAGCTTAACAGATAGTATAACAGGCCTCAGCACTGGCAGCAGGGCCGGGGGGATGGGGGGTGGCATGAGTGCTCTGCCACAGACACATGGCAGACCTATGATACCTACAGAAAATCATCAACACCATATAAAGAACTGCTAAATCCTTTTGATATTCTGGACAATTCCATTTTTCCAGTTCTAATTAAGGGCATTGTTTATATTTTTAGCAAGAAATCAGTTAAAATCCTGTCTACCATTACTTTTTAACTTTTATTTTGGGGATAAAAGCTGAGCTAGCAGTTGTCTGCCTAACCAAGAAAGGAAGGAATGAACAAACAAAAAAATTAAACAAGAATGAAGGAAGAAACAAAGGGAGTGACAAAAGAAGGGCAGCATTGGGAATCCAAAGGACCTGAATTTCTCCACATGGAAATCATAAACATCTTTGAGAACAGGATGAAACCTGGATAGAATAAATGTAAGGATAAATTAATAAAGCTTAGGTGGTGTTTGTGTGGACATTTAGGATGGTTGACTGGCTCCTCAGACTGAACACTTCACTTAGAATACGTGAAAGAATTCCACAAAAATTGTTTGGCATTTCTTCTCCTTATTCTTTATTCATATGTTGGAAGCAGACACTCCATGGTTCTGTCCAGTAATCAGTTGTAACAACCATCATAAGAATTACAAGAAGTAACCATTGTGGGAGACACTGAGGATTATCCTCCTAGATTTAGACCATGTCCCCACTGGCACTGGTGTTGTGCTGAGCCCCAGCTAGACATGCATTTGTATCTGGAGATAGCAGGTGAATGCACATCTTAGAATGTCAACGTATCCTGTGTGAAATGACCAGGAGAGTTAGATATAATGAACAGCCATATTTCTAAGAAGCTTAGGAGAAGGTGAATTAAAAATAAGAAGATGAGAAATAAGAAAGGGTAGAAAATGAAAGGATTGTATTCATATGTATTTAACATGTGCAAAGTCACTTGCCATTAAACACAGAAAAAATTACAAGGGACGTCACTGTCCATCTGACTTCATTTATCTAACAATCAAGACTTTTTATGCATGTAATCCTGAACTCTCATTTTAAACCCACATTAATGAGATTATCAGGCTGTTTTACTACAGTCTTATGAACCTTGCCAAAGAGAACTCATTTTCTCAGATGATTTGCTGCAGTATCAGTCCTTTGTTTCATCCTGATCAGACTGTTTTAAGACTGCTTCTGTCTCACCTGTTAGTTTAAAATTATACAGATGAATAAACTGAAGTGCTTCGACTTTCCAGTACTCACTTTTTTTTGGCTAAGGAATCTGCTTCCGATTGTCAGTAACCAAAACAGTGGTTTCAAAATGTTAACATCCATTTTAACACAACCAAATTTTATTTTACTGATCACTTAGTTTCATATGTACCAGAGTGGTTTGTTAGGCTCTTCCATATCTTTTAATCTTCTTATTGTGGAAATTTTTGTGTGTATTTGCAAACCAATACCTTTCGTGTTACCATTTTATTTTTAAACAAACACAATGAGGTTCATTTTGGCCGTTTAAATCAATGAGAGTTATGCCAGGAGCAGCAGAATTGTATGACTTTTTTGAGGAAGCTTGCGTTTCATACATACAGTGTTTGCTACTGTTGAGCCTCAGACTTCTGGTCTCCATCTCCAGTTTTAAAGCACATTACAGTATGCTGCGTGTGCCGACTCTAGCTAAAACTATGCCAGCATTTCCATAGTAAAAGCTCTTATTTCCAGAGGTTCCAGCTGTGCGTTCAGCTGTAAAAATGTGCATGAGGCTAAAATTGGATGTACGAGATTTCAATGCGGAATTAATACAAATTAAAAAAACTTTCCACTCAATTATTTTTGAGCTATAACTTCTGAAAAAATAGCATTTTGTGAGATTCCTTTTTGCCATCTCATAAATCAAAAAGTAATTTAACTTTTTAAAAAAATAATTATATAATTATGGAATGGTCTTGTTTCAGCTTCCACAGAAGACTTTCTCCTTGCCTTACACGTGAGAATGGGTTTTCCTGTATACAACAGAGGTGACCATATGTAGTTTTTTACCATGAAGAATTTCAAAGCGACACACTGTTATCCTGTCTATATAGTTCACTGCTACTGATGGGTTTTTTTGTTTTTTTTCCTCATCACAATCCGTTCCAGCATTCTTGGCAGGGGCCAGAATTCATAATGAGCTCTGTCTTAAACTAGCTGTGGAGACCTTGTTGGTTTTATTTTTTGTGCTTTGAGCAGTTCTTTTACTTCAGTCAGAATAACGGCAGAAATAATATTAAAGAGTAGAACAAGTTCTTCCACGTCTTCCTATTTCTCCCTGCTTCTATCTGTATAATCCCATGAAGCTTTTCCTAGGCCTATTCTCAGTGATCCCATGTTATGCACCTAGCCTGCCTAAATGCCAAATTTTGAATCAGGTCATGCACTGTTTTAATCTACACTTTTATGTAGACTTTTCCCTCTGACAAGGATATCTGCAACTTATCTATACCTTACTAATGAACCTTTAAAGAAGAAATGTATGTAAGTTTCAGATAATTAATTGCATTTATTTCACTAGCGGGCAAAGAATAATGTGCAAGGCATCCTTTTCACAGCCTTTGCCACAGCCTGTGACTGTTCTGCAGTCATGGGACAGGTTTGGAAACAAGAGTTTAGAGGTACCTGAACCTCACAATTTGCTGGACTCCCTCCTGGATAGTCAAAGAAAGCAAAGAGAAACTGTTCACTTATTCAGGGTCACCAAACTTTTGTCCACACCATTGTGCAAAGGAAAGTAAATGGTGAGATATTTTAATCCACATTATGAACATGAAAATACCTAGATTAAAAAAATATATGAACCAGTGGGTATCCTGATGTTAAATGTGCTATAATTATGGGTCTTTAACAGAGCTTTAGAAACAGGTCCTCTCCTCAGCATCAGTTATCATTACACCTGAACACCTATTCCATAAGTATTTCTCATCGGGAGAAAACATATACTTATGTGTGTGAAATATCAAGGTTGAAGCACAATAAAGCAATTTTAAAAATCCTGTTTACTGATAAGGCAAATGAGAAGCAAACAAAATATTTTTATCAACCAAATTATTTTTGTACTAATGTGTGTTGAAATGCTCGGGTATGCACATAAGCCAATAGAAGTTAAAATAACATTCTTTAAAATGTTCAGTAGAAGACAAGTAGGAAAAGTTAATAGATAGTATAAAGTTAAATAAAGTTAATAAAGTTAATATGAAAGAACTAATAAAGTTTTAACTAATAAAGTTAAAATGAAAGAAAAGCACAAAAATATGGAAAAAAAAAAAAAAAAAAAAGCAAAGCAAACCAAGCCCTTCTTTAGAAACTTAAATATCTGGCTGTTAGCCAAAAGAAGATCTGCACTGGTGCGTGTACAGGGTCAGAGAATGACTGCTCATGAAAATCATCACTTTTTCCTTGTCCCTTTGTGCAAGAGAAAATCCTGGGGAAATGGGCAACAGGTGGAAAGAAGTGCCTTATAAACTAGGACCGCCAGAAGATAACATATTTTATTTGTGAAACCATTGCAAATTGCTACACACACTGCTACCCATGGATAAAATAGATGTCAGTGTCCCACTCTGTGATATTTTAAGGAATGAAGAAGGTATTTCATAGGAGGGTAAAACTGGTCTAAATCCACCTTTTAGCATCCTTGGTCAGAGGTCGCAGATAGAGAGCAGGCATACACATTTTTACAAAACAAAAGAAAAAATTTGTATGAAAAAGGCCTGCAGGCCACTGATCCACCGCTAAAGGCTAATCTGCATCCATGAACATTTTTAAGAGTGTTGGTGAGGCAGGAATTAACATTGTAAAAATAGTGACCAGAATCTCCAAATCCCCTACAGCTGTGCTGGTGTTATGCATAGACACTGGAAACTGTCACATGGATAATTCTGTATACAATATAATCATGTTAATACAATTTCTGCTTGCCATTTGAAACCCTCAGCTGGTGTCTGCAACATCTTTTACTGGTAGCTAAAGCCAAACAACCATCTCTTATCAGGTCTAGGAGTAAAACAAGACTTCTGAAAAAAAAAAATAAATAAAAGAAAAAAAAATCTACCAGTAAGGAAAGAACAAGAATATTTTGTCTTCTGATATTTGGTCTGTACAGAAGCATGTAAAATATAAACCATTAATACTACTTGTTTAACCTGAGTATGTGGTGAGCACAAGAAGGGGGGGATTTGATTTTTTTCCATAGCAGCAACAGCTTTTAAAGAGACAGAATGAAACAGTGATCCTATTAGATTTAATTGAGGTAAAACTCATTACATTTTGAAGGATTCAAGATTTCTCTGTCTTGCTATTCAAGCCATTTATTTCTGTGAATTCTACAGCAATAATTTATTGTAATATACATTTTATGCAAATACTCTTCCTAAATAGTAGAGTCTATTATTAATTTCTGTTGCTAAAGGTGGATCTCTTTTTATTATGTACCATTGACATCTAGTTTAGCTCCTCTTCCTATGTTTCTAATATAGGTATAAAGTTAGACTCCTGCATTAAAACTGGAAATAACAGGAAGCAATCACTAAGAGTTTCCAGCTTTTTAAAAATCCCAAATGAGCAATGGAGAGATCACTATCAGTGATGGATGGACAGCATCTTTATATTATAAAACTGGGCGTTAGACTGTGCATAGACTTAGGACATGCTGTTTTCTTCCATAAAAGTGGCAGTTTATTCAGCAAAATAAAATTATAACCGAACAATCTCTACAAAAGCAAAAGGGTCTTCAAGACTAACATTTGATCAAGCAGCATAAATTCATTCAATGCATAAGGAAGAGTCTACAAGTAACTGGAATGTGTTAATTTATTTTCACTTGAAGTTATGGACTTAAAATAATTTATTTACATTACTTTGTGTTTTTATCAACATATGCATGCAGAAAAAATCCAATGACTGTTTTTAATTTTTCACCTTCTGTCCCCTTTGCTTTCCTTCCCTGTTCCTTCTGTTTGAACAAAATAAAAAAAGGATGGGGTATTAACACAGAAAGAAGGAAGGTACCTTTATAAGTCTTCAAATACAAATTTTGCATAATTTGGTATTTTTATCCCTTAAATTTAGAAGTATAACCTGGAAAAAAACCCAAGGAAATAAGTAAAATTTTTAAAAATTCAAATGTCAAAGAAACAGTTCTTGTACTTATCAAGTCATATTTACTTGTGATAAGTAACAGTTCTTAGTATGCCTGAGTTTTCCCTCAGTGTCTTCCTACAATGAAGTTCTGTCCACCTCTCACTTATTAGGCAGATTTGTCATTAGAATTCCTCAAAGACCACATTCAGCATGGTTCTAAGGGTACATCTAACAGATACATAACCTACATTTACAATGCAAAGCATGAAAAAGTGGTTGATGAAAACCTTTTATTTTCTTCTGGAGCTGAGGGCCAGTGAAAAGTACCTCATTAAATCACTCGAGAAGGAAAGAAACTGAGCAGTCCAAAACACTGCATGTCAAATAGCTTAGAATGAAAAATCCTGTTCTTCTGCAGTTGGAGTAGTAAATTTCCTGGAACCAGACTCACCAGCTGAGTCCCAGCCCAACACCGTATTTTTGTAATGTGTTATTACAACATAAGCAAACAATAACTGCAGAATACTGAGGCTTGTTTTGTGTACTTTATTCTGGTTTGTTGACTCATCTGCACAGTTCCCTTACAGTGCCTGGCTCTTTCTCCTTCTCAGAAAACATGCCTTGTGTTGGCAGTTATTTTACTTTTCTCCCTCTCTACCCACTGCCTGCATTTGAAGAGGCTTTGATGTTTGTGTGCAAAAGGTAGATGTTGATCTCCTGCAACCCTGGGAGTAGCAAACTTCAGTCAGAGAGACACTCTGCAGTGATCTCAACTGGGGGGAGGGAGGAGTTGTCCCAATATTAAATTGAAATTTGTTTTAAAAGAAAAAAAAAGCTTCTGAAATACTTTCCCCTCTACCCCTCCGCTGTAAGTATGCAAGTCCATTTGGTGCTTTCCTGTTCTCTAGTTGTCATGTCTTAAAGCTTTCTGTTTCCTGCTGTATGTAACATCCAGTACAATACCGGCACTGAGAACATTTATTATCACCATTGTGATTCCTCTCAGTATGTACACATTAAATAGCTTATGTTCCAAATAAATGGATATGAAAATAACTTAATTTTATTATGGATCAAAGTCCTAAGAAAGAATTACGAAACAAAGATTTCAATGTAAAGAAGATATGCCAGTGAAAGAATAAGTATTACTTAAAGCTTACGCTTTCATTAGCTGTGAGAGAACTTCTCTGCAGAGCTTCCTGTAATAGTTTATCTGATTCACAGGCCCTATCTGTAGATTATTTTGGAATTTCTGAAATAACAGGTAAAAGGGACATTTTCCTTAATCCTCTGACAAAGAGCTGTGTTACACAAACAGGTAAAAAAAAAAAAAAATAAAAAAAAAAAGCAGAAGATGTCCAAACATGTTTATCTTTAAGACCACTACCCTTCATCACTCTCCTCATTTCATTTTTTAACTGTATGGAATGATGCAACACTAAACCTTTTCAATACTAGAGGGAAAATTTGCAAAACTAGGCTCTTGTGCAAATCGTTCCAGTCCATCAGAGCAAAACCCCAAACCTTCCTTTCTATGTACTACTATAAATATCAATAATACAAATACTCTATAAGTATATGCTAAAAAAGAAATAGTTTAGAATTTTTTTAATTATTCCATCTACATTGCATTTGCATAGCTTAGAACATCTTATAAAATGTGTTTACGTATATGTACATACACATTATAAACTTTGAATGACAATTATTTGTATAAACAAGGAAAAATAATAAGAAAGTCTGTATTTAGACGTTAATATTTTAATTCTGAAAGTAAATATTAGAATAAGAAAAAATACTTTTAATGTAGGATATGGGAATACTTATAGTATACTAAATATTTATATACATGCTATGCTTGTATTCTATGCTACATATACACATACAAACACATGTACGTGCACTAACAATGTATGCATTATATTTAGAATAAACGTATTGACAATAATTTATCAACTCCATTGTCATCCCGAAGCATTTAATGTGAGATTGCAATAGTGCTCTGTGTTCATTTGCTTATCTTATTTAAAGGTACGCATCAATATATTCGTTAGTGTTCACACTGTTGTAAAATACTAGATTCAGTAGCAGAGAGATTATGTAACAGGACTCTGAGAGACAAGGACTCAGTTTGCTATCCTGCCAGTGCTGATCTAATATCTTTCTGCTGTCAACTGGGCTGATCCAATTTTCCTCTTTCCCTTCGTTGCTCTCATAAATATACTCCATCACCTCTTTTGTAGTTCTACTGGCATTAATCTAAGTTCATGGTTAGCTGACCACAGTTAATACATTAAAACTACCTCTTAGAAAAGAAGAAAATAAGTTTCAGGAAGAAAGATTAAATGTCTGGACCACCTGGAAGATTTCAGGGGAGATGTATATTATTAAAGATGGCAGAAATGTTCATGAAGTGGTTATTTTCAGTGAAAGCAACTTGAGGGGTATTTTATGCCAAAAAGGCAGTCTCCGACAGATAACTTGCCACATAAACCTTCGGCAAGATATCTGGGAAGGGAAGATGAAGACCTTCCTAATTTAATTAAATTAGCAGTAATCCTCATGCCTATCAGTGTTTTGATTCAGGTCTAAACCAAGCAATATCTGAAGATTCACTGATATGATCTGCGAATTAATGTTTTGGCATGAGAATCAAATTAACTTTTTGAACTCTGCAAGGTCAAATCCCCATATGTGACAATGTTGCCTGTATATTATATATACATATATAAAAAGCTTATGAATGTAATAGAAGTAATATAAATCCATCCATCTATATTTTTTTATTATTATTTTTTTTTATTTATTTTGATGAAAAAACCTACCCCTAGGGTTGTCCTAGTGAAACAAGGACATATCTGTGATGTACCCATGTCTCCTTCATGGAATGTGTCTAAGCTGAGCCTTACTTTTCCTGGCACTAAACACAGCTGCCTCAGGTGTGTCTAAGCCCAGCTTCAGTGAGTCTGCTAGTTGGTGTGGCTGGTCATAGAGAGGAAAGGCTGAGAAAATGCACTTAGTGTAAGGCAACACTGACAATTTTCTCAGTTGAGTCATGGCTATAAAAAGGTCTGGGAACAATTTCACTGTAATTGCTCAAGTATTTAGTGGCATCAAGAATTGAGTAAAATGCCTAAAGACTTTGGTCAGCAGCTGCAAAGAGATTTTTGATCCTAGTTGAATGGATGTAAGTACAAAAAGGAGTGATTTGACCTTAAGTTATATTCTAAAAACATTTAAGTTTCTCAAAAGCTGAAGACTAGCTGAAATGCTAATCATGAAAATGCTCTCTCTTATAGATTAGTAACAGTATGTTTAAATAAGGACTACCAAATAAATTGCCTAAATTAGAAAAAATTATGCTATATATTTGGTCCTAATCTTACTTTAACTCCAGCTGCTAGAGAGAATCTTGTATGTTGTCCAGTGTTCAAAAACACCAGGAAATGTGGGGGCAAATCCAATCTTTAGGGTCATATAGTTTTATCTTCTGTATTTCTATAGCTATAGAATTTTGTTTCTTATTCCTCCTGTGTAGAGCCCACTAACTAAATTAACTCTTCCAGAATGGCTTTTTGTCTTGATGTGAAAATGTCGTACAGTGGACAATCCAATACTTCCCGTGATAGAATGTTCCAACTTCAAATTGCTTTTTACAAACATTTCTCAGGAGGCAGCTACAGATCGTTCCATTTTAACAAATGACATGTCCTAACATAAAAATGAGGCAGCAAAAGTCATTCCAATTGGTTCATATATGAAGTGTCACTAAAGTAAATTAAAAGACCAATGCCTTTTTGTTTATCTATGTTGAGAAAGATGTATAAATGGCAATTACAGGTCTGCATTTACGCAATGGAGAGTCTGCTTTTAGATACAATCCAGTAAAATCAAAGGATCATCGTGTCTCAACTGAGTTTTTTCAGATATCTGTGGCTTTAACTAAAAAAAAACACAACTGTGCCAAGTTATAAACAGTTGAATTAATGGAAGCCACAAGAAGTACATCACATTTAAAAGGTTGCAGACATCAGAGAAACATGAACAAAGCATCATAGGAAAAGAAGGAAACAATAAAATCAAACCTGAAAATCTCACTTATTTGTGGATTCTGAATGTTTTCTTACACTTAACAGAAAAGAATATTTTGAAGTAGGTAAAACTGGCAATTTTGACAAGAAAAAGAAATATGATCTTGGAAGGTCATACAGTACAAACAAACCCAAGATATTTGGCCCTTCTCTATAGAAATGCTGATAGTGAAATACACCACTACTTTACATTATGGAGAGGGAGATAAGGATCCCTTTCTGTATAGCACTAGATTACACATTTGAAATATGATGCAGTTTTGGGCACCTCTACACAAGAAACTTGTCAGGAAATTGGAGAAAATGATTAAATGACTAGAAGGTTTGATTTATGAGTTACAGTATATCTAAGCAGATACACAGTAAATATAATAGTATGACTATCTTATAAATACTACGGAACATTCATAAATCTTACAAGGTTGCTGCAGAGAAATAAAGATTGATAACCAGTTGAAAGAGGTAAACTCTTTACTCATACCACTCAGATTGATGTTGTTCTCAGGGTAAGGCACTCCACAGTGAGCAGAGGAGACAGAATCAGTCTTTATACACTTAAAATAATTATTCCTTTATTGCAAGTGTATGCTGAATAGAAAAAAAAAAATAAAAAATTAGACATCAAAACAGAAAAAATCTACTGATGATCTAAGATAATTTGAAAAGAAAAACAAACAAGTATCATAACTAAAAAATACCTTCTACAAATCGACCAAAGATGGTCTTCCTGGAATGAAGGGCAGTATACTTCACCGTTCTGGTTATGTAGTTTGAGGCATCTACTAAGTCCTGCTCTCAGATTCTTCTTCCTCTAGTTTTCTCTTTGTATATTCATTCATAGTGGTTTTGCAAGGATTGAGTTCCCAGCCCATTACTTCATTTCTTTCTGTACACTCAACCTACAGTTCATTCTGTTCTTTGAAAACACACAATACTACTTTTTTTATATCTAACTCCAGCTGTCAAAAGCAGCCTGATTTTATTCACAGACAGACAATGCTCATAGTCAAAGTGCTTTTATTTGTTGTCAGACTAGTCAATGTGTTTCATTTGAAGTACTAGGTGGAAACAAAAATATGTATACAATATTAATGATCTGTTGTGTACTCATTATTTCAATAAGAAAAAAATGAAGCATAAGAATCAAATATAATGAGGCCATTACAGAAGAAGAAACAAGGTAATCAATTTCTGATGTATAACACCACGACAATGATATTAGCTATAATTTAAACAAAGTAATCCACTTTTGTTAGATATGCAAAATGCAAATGAGACATTTCAGTAGTGCTCCCATCTCTTGCAGAAGTGACAGCAATAATGCTAATGAGGATATTATAAGGTTAATAAACATTTCCTTTTATTATGTTATTAATTTTTTAAAGCTATAAAATTTTCATTTGACAACTTCCTTTAAAAACTTGAAAATGCCACTTGAGAGAAAACTAAGCTTTACCTTTCACAGATACATACAGAAAAGTAATACATACACCTGTGACCCTTGCATTTTTCCTGAAGCAGCCATGCAATATCATAACCACATTGTGGCTCTGTGTGATTAAAAAAATAACTGCAACATTGATCGGTTTTCAAACTTTTCCCCATGCACTTACCAATACTCAAGAGGTAAAACAAGACAAAAAATGAACAGTCGAATGTAAATTCCCACAAGTGTATTTGTATCACTAATTAATCCTCTGTTTGAGTTGCATTTCATGCTGTATTTTGCCCTCTGAGCATAAGTAATACTGTATGTTGTTCTCTACAGTTAGGCTTGAATTGTAACATTTACAGAATCAAAGCTTTAACAAAAGTTCGTTAACAGAACAATACATAAAATACTGAAATTAGTACAAGAAGGAAAACCCAGGTAAAGAAGCCTTTGCATTCAATCTTCTTTTTTGTGTTGTCTAAAAAGAAAACTCTCAGCACTTGCACAGCCTAAAAATAAATTAAAAAAAGGAGAAAGAAAGGGGAAAGGGGAAAGGGGAAAAAGGGGAAAAAGGGGGAAAAGGGGAAGGGAAGGGAAGGGAAGGGAAGGGAAGGGAAGGGAAGGGAAGGGAAGGGAAGGGAAGGGAAGGGAAGGGAAGGGAAGGGAAGGGAAGGGAAGGGAAGGGAAGGGAAGGGAAGGGAAGGGAAGGGAAGGGAAGGGAAGGGAAGGGAAGGGAAGGGAAGGGAAGGGAAGGGAAGGGAAGGGAAGGGAAGGGAAGGGAAAAGGGAAGGGAAAAGGGAAGGGAAGGGAAGGGAAGGGAAGGGAAGGGAAGGGAAGGGAAGGGAAGGGAAGGGAAGGGAAGGGAAGGGAAGGGAAGGGAAGGGAAGGGAAGGGAAGGGAAGGGAAGGGAAGGGAAGGGAAGGGAAGGGAAGGGAAAAGGGAAGGGAAAAGGGAAGGGAAAAGGGAAAAGGGAAGGGAAAAGGGAAGGGAAAAGGGAAGGGAAAAGGGAAGGGAAAAGGGAAGGGAAAAGGGAAGGGAAAAGGGAAGGGAAAAGGGAAGGGAAAAGGGAAGGGAAAAGGGAAGGGAAAAGGGAAGGGAAAAGGGAAGGGAAAAGGGAAGGGAAAAGGGAAGGGAAAAGGGAAGGGAAAAGGGAAGGGAAAAGGGAAGGGAAAAGGGAAGGGAAAAGGGAAGGGAAAAGGGAAGGGAAAAGGGAAGGGAAAAGGGAAGGGAAAAGGGAAGGGAAAAGGGAAGGGAAAAGGGAAGGGAAAAGGGAAGGGAAAAGGGAAGGGAAAAGGGAAGGGAAAAGGGAAGGGAAGGGAAGGGAAGGGAAGGGAAGGGAAGGGAAGGGAAGGGAAGGGAAGGGAAGGGAAGGGAAGGGAAGGGAAGGGAAGGGAAGGGAAGGGAAGGGAAGGGAAGGGAAGGAAGGAAGGGGGAAGGGAAGGGAAGGGAAGGGAAGGGAAGGGAAGGGAAGGGAAGGGAAGGGAAGGGAAGGGAAGGGAAGGGAAGGGAAGGGAGAAGAAAAATACATCATCTCTATAAATTGTAATGATAAATTCTGAGGATACCTAAAACTTTGGGGAGATTTTAAAAAGTGCTGCACAGGCAAAAATGGATAAAAATAAAATAAGTGAATTTTGTCCTTAAACACTTGTCAGTGAGAAAAGACAGCAACTATGCCCTAAAAAGCCAACAGAGCCTATTTAGTCTAAATGGGCCTGCTGTTGTGCCTTTTTCCAGAAAATAAGCTATAAATTGATAGGGATAAGATAAGATATATTGATATGATATAAATTTGATAGGGAAGTTTGATATTTCCATTCCATTTTTAAAAAAAGATATTTTAACTTTTTTTAATACATTTGGAATTAATATTCAAGCACATGAGTGCACATCTGAACCAAAAATCTGAGGGTAAATTTTTCAAATAAATATTGCTTTGTTTCAACAAGGGTTGCCTTACCACCTTCAGCAGTGCTAGTCATTAGGAATAGTTTCAAAAGCCTTAGCTCTAAACTTGTGAAGACCAGACTTCATTTATCTAACTACCTAACCCAGTTTTATACCTTCACACTTTCAATGGGAAATTAAATAGTATATTTATCTAATACTTAGAGCACAATGACATCTACTATTTTCTCTAAATCAAGCTGACTGAAGATAAATTGGTACATTACAAAGTTTGCTTTATCAGCTCAAAACCTCTTAAAATGGTAACTATCCTAAAGGACATTGATGTAACAAGTGGTATGAAGTATATCTGTGAACGAATTTTAATTGCAAGTCATCTTTTATCAGTTGACAATAACCATCTGGAAGGATGTCATCTGCGGTACTAACTCATTTTAAAACAAATTCTGCTTTCTGCTTTGATTTAGGCTTGGTAATCAGAGGAGCAATTAATTGTTTAGTTTTGGTATTAGAGCTTTCTTTTTGGATCGTAAGAAATATTTGAGGCGTGATTTAAACAAGCTTGCCCTGTATAGTTCAGCTATATTTTATTTTAAAAGTGGACTTCAGAATGATTTTGTAGCAAATTCTGGGAAACAAATCAAGCCGTGAGTTTCTGGGCCAGACAAACAGAACGAACTATGTATTTAAATTTGCCTTTTTCCCTTGAAAGTTCTCTCTACCTTATTTCAAGGCCACTGGTTTGTGCCTACTGCTGGAACTTGATACACAAAGTCACCAACCACATTTCAGTCAGGGCTACTGTGGACTGATGCTGATAACTTTATTCTATGCCTTTTTGACCTCTGGGTTAAACTACTGAAAAGATTTATTTTATTACCTCTTTCATAATATGCTGTCTGAGTTCTTACTAATACAAAAAGCTGTTGAAAGCACTTTAAGCCACACTAAGCAGACTTAGTTTAATCTGATAGTCTTTGGGGAGCTAGATCAATACTTATTGTCAAACATTTATTAAATTTTAAAATTGCAATAGCTTCCAGTGTACTCTGGAACATGTATTTGTATGACTTGCTGACCCTCGATTTGCCTACTCACAGTTTAAGACTTTTATGTTCTATACTACAAAGCAGTATTGCTTATCTGCTTTTAATTGGTGTCTCACTTCCATAGTAGTCTGAAATTAATTCAGAGACAGCATTCAATTCTGGTTCAATAAACTTGAAAAAGAAAAAAAAAATTAAAAAAAAAAAAAAAAGAAAGGAAAGAAACGATCTGAACTCCTTTTTCTTTCTTTTTTTTTTTTTTTTTTTTTTTTTTTTAAATCTGTTAACTCTATTTAACCCTAGTTCACACTGGCAGAGTGATTTTGTCCACGGGATTTCTTCACAAAGTAGAGATATGAGCTTGCATGAAAGGTATTACAGGAGGTTGGTTAGTATTTTGTTGTCAGAAGAGCACATTGGCTCTGGATTGCCAATGTAATCACTCAGGTGAATGAGTTCCTTGAACTCAACTTAGCACAGTATCTGTAATAAATCCATTACTAAAGCACCACACAGACTAGCACCCATTCACTGGGGGAGTCGCAGGAATAAATAGGCATGATACAAATGAATACTGCTGGTCTAGGCACTTGACATGAGACTCAAGACTCCGATAGTAGTGACTGAGAGAAATCCTAACTAAGGTCTTGTCTTTCACTCTTGCACCCTCTCTGTCAGCAGAAAGCATTAAGGTGTCTGAAAGAACACTGCTTGATAAGAAAACACTGAAAAGCTAAACACTGGAACTGGTATTTACCACAAAATTACCAAAAAAACCCAAACCAAACAAAAAAACCCCCCAAAACAACACCACCACCAACAAAAAAAAACCCAACAGAAACACCTACCCATGTCTCTTTAAAAAGGTCTGTTTCCTAAAACAGGCTATGCAGTAACGAGTAAGGAAACCTAAAACCAATTACCATTGACTTACACCTGAAGTTCTAATGTAAAGGGCTTCCATGATCCATAATCTGCTAACTTTCATACTTCTTAATTTAGAAAAATATACAATGATGCATGTCAAACATTCAGCAACATTTCCCATGCTGGATCTGATTAAAAAGTATTGTCTGTTGAGAAACAAAATATTCCTCTGCTTTATTAAAACCAAACATTTCAGCAAGCTGTAGCCTACATATTACATGGAAATCAATAAAATTCCAGTAACATGTAATTTTTGTGACTAATCCAATAATGGGAGTGCACAGTCAAACAAGACCTTGGAAATAGCCAAAAAAGGGAAAATATGTTCAAAGACAGCAGATCTATATTTTTAAAATAACAGCTACAAAGCTGGATACATTCAAACAATAACAATTTGTCATAAGAAAACAGAGCAAGGGATTTAGGAGTGGGATCTCAATCTAGATTTAGAATACAGTAGAATGTAGATCAAGAATAAAAATTAGTTTCTGGTTGAAATAAAAATCGTCAGAGATAAAGATTACAACATTCAAGCTAAGGAATAAATCTGGAAAAAAGTTGAACACTGAAGAAAACTCCTGGAGTATTTTAAGTTAGAAGGATTATATAAGAATTTTAAAACAAATATGTTACTTTACACCTTGACTAAGTAATCCTTTTGAAATAGATGTCATTAGTTTTATTAAATTGGCCCAAACACTTCTATCTTTTATGCACCTTAAACATTTTTGGTACCCTATTGATGATAACACTGTTTCTCTCTGATATATTGAAATACATTACTGTCTATCTGGGTGAATTAGCAGCAGCATGTTCGATCTCATTTGGAGGACATCTGATGTAGGACTACTCAAGATTTCCATGATTTCCATTTACTGAAAGTGCCAGTTGCTGTCCCCATTGATGACTGTTAAATCAATCAGCCACAGAAGACTCAGCAACTGGTAGCTGAGCCATGCACATCATGAAGCTCCCATACTTTCTCTGGAAAATGCAGAACATACAATCTATCTATTGAAAGAAAAATGAGATGTGTTATGAATCTTAATGATAAATTTGAGCTAATAGCTTTATTTAGTTTTATGTTTCCACAGATTTCCAACCAAAGAACATTCCACTGTCTATATCTGCCTAGTCTTGCTTCTCCCCATTGTACATGCATGTCCTGGTTTGAGCCACGATGAAGCCAATTTTCCTTTTACAGATTTTTTTTTTTTTTTCCTTCAGTAAGCTCTCTTTTAACTAGCAGCAACTTTCCCAGATAGTGGTCTGGTAACACTGAAATGTTTATGTTACTGCTGAGACGCAAAGTTCAGTTTGTTCTACCCAATGAATCTGCAGCCACAGATGCTACCGAGAGCAGCAGAGTCATGTTTGTAGCCCATAGGAAGGAGTGGACTAGATGGACAGCAAAATTGGCCAGAGATATTCCATTCCATGTATCTATGTAAGCTCGGTGTAAGGTCAGAGATCACTGAAGACAACTTCCTTTCTGCTTCTTGTTCGCTTCTTTTCTGTCCATGGCCAGTGTCTGGGGAGGACTCCATCTATCCATCACCCTCAAACCCTATGCTCGTGCATTCCTGACCCTCATAACTCTACCCTCAGCTCCTGTCTGCTCTGCCGTTATCTCTGGTAGCAGACCAGGACTTCTCAGGACTGTTCACAGCTAAGGAGAGTGGCTGTGGGAGGTGCTGGGGGTGGAGGGGAGGCAATAAGGTTTTGCACATTCCTGAACATACTTGTATATAATTGTACATATAATTAAAGCTGTCTAATTTAGTTTTCAATCCAGAAAGTCTCTCTCCCTCATTCCTTGTTTTCTTCCCTACCTGGGGGGGTGGGTGGGAGGGGATCGAGAGCTGAGAGCATTGTTGTCACTGATTCAATTGCTGATCCTGAGTCAAACCATGACAATACATACACACAAAAATCCTAATTACAGCTAAAACAGTGATTACTGAAAGAATTGCTATACCCTGAAGGTAACTATAGGAGTCAGTACATTGTATCTTTAGTCGCACAGTATGCTAACACCTCTATTGCTCTGATTAAATTTGTTTTGCTCTCTAGGCAAAAACCTTTCACTTTGTTGCAACCATTTTAGTTTTCTTGTTGTTACAGAAAAGCAGCTCTGCATTTGCTTCTTTCTGTTTCATTTTTCCGGGGCAAGGGGACATGGGTCCATAGCTAAACCCTTAAAGTGAAGTATTTTGGAGGATTGTCTTTCCCCAAATGAACCAAACATTTCATGCTTTATATTGCTTTTCATTTCTGCTCACATTTTGTTAGAAATGTCTCTTCATAGTTTGAGGTGAATTAACAGTTTCATTTGGGCTAGAATATTTTCGTAAGAGAATTCTAGTGACACTGTCCAAAAGGAAAAAAATGTTTATGCAAAATGAAGGCTCTGAGGCTATCTATTTGAGCAATTTTAATTGCACGTATAATATTTTTTTTCACAATTCTCTTCCTTTTATTTGATTATTTAAGTTCAAAAGATAATGTTCAGCCAAATTTCCAACAAGAAAGAGGTTTCTATTATATTTAATCCTTGTATTTTCACAGAAACTATTCTTACATACAATCTTGAAAGCTCAAGTTCTTCAAGATTGCAAAGCAAGAGGAAGACCTGGAAGGGAAAGAATCATTGCTGAAAACAGCCTCCTGTTTGGCAGAAGGTATCCTCACACAAGACAAACATACATCTGTACAAATTATATCTGTCTCTGTAGTACCTTGTCATATCGCTTTTATTTAGCAAAAGCTCCACAGATTTGCATAATAGATGTCTGAAAAATGCACAGTACTTGCTCTTCAGGACTTACAGTCTAAAATATATACAGAAGACAAGTCATTTGGAGGAACTTTAAGGAAACAATCATATATAATAATTTAAATTGAGGTACTGCTTTGTAGTATCATGGGATTGCTAAAATTAATTACAACAGAGACAAAGCACAACATTCTAGGATTGAGGTTCAATCCATGACCAAATAGCACTGTAAAATAAAGGCATTGTAAATAGTGTATAAAAGAGAATTTTAAAAAATATTGCATATTTCTCTACATTGAACCTATGAGTTGTTCCTTCCGTTTCCTGTGATTTTATTTATTTTATATGCTTAAATATTAAAGAAAAGGTTTCTAACAAAGACTGGGATCCTAAATGTAGATTTTTGTTGCCTTCTAAGTACTCACAAACCCAAAACATCACTATCTTGCAAAGCAATACAGAGGAAAATTTGCATTACTTTCAAGATTTTGAACTTGACCTTACAGCTAACAAAATACTTTATAAAACATGGTGTTTTCTAAAGAAAAATTGTTTTAGCAAAAGCAGTGCATTGTGTATTATTGCACCATATTTTTGATCTACCTTTTTTCTTGTCTGTAATCTTTCAGCAGTTTAAGGGACTATCTGTAAAGATTTTTTATGTTTGCAGTTTTTTTCTTCCCTCCTGGCCATTACTAAACCTTAAGAATTCATTGAACTGTTCTGCTAAAAAGCTGGAACACTGTCATTGTGTTGATATGATACTACTTGGAAATCTCAAAGGATATATTTCAGTGAACATGAAATTTCCTGAGCTAAATTTGGCTTGGCTATACCTAGCTGATCTTATAAGCATAGAGACTGTATGGTTCTTTAAAACCTGAGCTATAAATAAATAAAATAACCCCCTTTTAGATGTTTGTGTTTAAAAGATTTGTGCATATATCACATACGGACCTATTGTTTAATTTTTTAAGTCCTGCTCTCTTTCCACAAATAAAAATTAAGGCATTTTTTTCATTTTTCATTTAATCTTTCATTTCATCTTTTTAATTTTACTCTCCATCTTCTATATTATTCCAAATTAATCTATTTTTTATTTGTTTGTCATCTTCGATGTCTTGTCTTGGCTTACATGTCTTTTTTTTTTTTGTTATTATTTTTTAAATCATTCTCATGAGTTTACTTTGACTCGAAGGTAATATTCACAATATGCTAAACAGCATATATTCATCTGGAAAGAGATAACCAAAGCAAGACATATGGTGTTCATTAATGTGAATTGATGGAAGGTGCAATGTTTTTACACCATACCAAGAAGTTATCTACGTACACATTCCCTGAAGGAAAAGTCACTATGTCAATAACCTAATAAGTTAGGCTTGCAAAAACCTTTTAGTCCAAATACTCACTGAGTGGTTTACAATCTGTACACCTCACAAAAAGAAGTACTTTCCTTAGTTGTAATACTGTCTACCACAAGCAAGATCCATTTTCTAGGATGACACATGTTCATGCTCCATAGATGACGGAACTAACATGAAGTATTTAGATTTAAAAAAAGAAAAAGATTTCCCACAAATTAATAATAATAATAACAGACATTAAATAAATTGTTACTTGATTTTAAAGGAACTATCCGTGGACCAGGGCCTGCTGTGCTCAGCACTAAAGAAAATAATTTGTCTTGCAAGCTGCTTTGTGCTTGCACAGGTTCCCATCACAGCTGAACTACATCACAGCTCTGAGTAGTGCCACTGGAAGTTCAGACCAGTTCTATTTTAAATTCCATCTCATCTTTTTTAAGCATCTGTTTACTTCCATATTCTCTGCATTCCTCCCAGTTCTAGCAGCTGTTTTTTGTCTCAGCTCTGTAAAGTTTACTGCCTATATTACACTAATTTAAACGAACTCAGGTCTATAGTCATCAGACTTTTATAAAAAACTGTTTCCCTTTCTCCAGAGCACAAAAATTAAGGAATATTCCAGCAAAAATTGGTCTAAAGTAAATTATTCTGAAATATTGAAAGTTCAGGAAATTAAAGCTTAAAAAATATCATACCATGAAAATTGCAGAAAAAAAAAAAAATTAGAGACATATAACTACTTATGTGAATGCAGAATATGTATACATTATATATAGCAAAACCACGTATTTTTATATAAACAGATAATTTTTTTCTAATTCTTAAATAATAAATATGCTTTTGTTTCCTTGTATTGCACTAATCTTGTCCTTTATTTCTACCCTGAAGGTATAAGCTCTCATTTTTAATATTGAATTTGCAATTGTGCAAGTGCTAAAGGCCTGAAGTGAGAAGGAGCACTTATTTAGGTGAGGAAATGCAGAAAGACGAAAGGAACTCTTAGAGAAACAAGAATAACAGTCTCAGAGAAGAAATCAAATAGCTGAGCATTAGAAACAGCAGTACAGATACGTTCTTAATTCGTGGATTCATTGGAGTTCTCAATCAGAAGAGAGCAGCTCTTTTTCTTTAAGAGATTTTGCTGTAACTATTTGTTTCTATTTGTGACGGCAAATTAGCACAATGAGTCTGTGTAAACCCTGCTATGACTAAGTCTGACTAGCCCTTCCACTGCATGAAGAGCAATTAGTACCCAACTCTTCCTCTCTTTATTCCATTACCTCTCTGCTCACACAGGTGGGCAGATCAGTCTTGGGAGCAGACTCCACCTGGCACCTACCTCCTGTCTCAGGACAGTGACCAGCTGTGTTTGCTCAGAGGAAAGCAGCTGCAGCAGCGATTTTTTCCCTCTTTGGAAGATGGAAGGCACAAGTGGAAGATTGTTTGTGAGAGATCGTGTCTCTTGAGCCAATACAGATGCACAATGCACATGACTAAATTTAAATCTACCTCAAAAAATTATATATAATATACACATGTATTAGGGGTAGGAGAGAAGTAAAACTTAACCACTAAAGTACTCTAAATAAGAAATAAGTCCAGTATGAAGAGGTCTAAATACAGGGTGAAGTACTCACCTGCTTTAGGGCCCTCTGCTTCCAGCATTCTAAATGCAACGAAGTAAAGACTGATTTAGAGCACACGCTACTCTGTTAAAAAATTAACTTAAAATGCTTCAAGTGCATCTTATGATGAATTAAACTTCTGGGCCTTGTGTGCCAGATGTAAACATCACCTACAGGTAGATCACTTCGATCTGGTTGAAAGTTAAACTCCTGTGATTTCTTTTGAGATCAGCACAGATATCAGAAATGAAAGTTTAAAATAATAAAAAAAAGGGCTTGACTGTAGGTTCAAATTATATCTTTTTTTAAGAATATGAAGAAACCCATTCTGATTCTGGATCCTGGCCAATTACTTTAAAAAATAAATAACATTTTTTAATCCTCTTTAATCACTGTAATGATTTGATAGAAATCTTAGGAAATGTATTGGTTTTCTTTTTAAGCATAAATTTAAAAATGGCCATAACCAACTGTATGGTTACAAGTAATGTATCAATGCTAGCTTTACTTTTGTTTTCCCCTAATGTATATCAGATTGATTCGGTTCAGCTGAACTTGATAACCCTTACATGTTTATCTCATGTGCCATAAAAATAATGTGCTGTTCCAGCAATCATCTTTTTAAACAAAGAAGCTTCAGAGCAGCACCGAAAAACAAATTTGGAAAAACTGAAGGAGTAACAGAATGATGTGTTCACCCTTGCTAAACAGCTTTTGAATTAGAAAAATCTGGATTAAGAGGGGAAAAGAAAATGCTCCCTGCATCTGTGATTGATATTTACATAGTCATAAAACATTTTATTGTAAACCATGTGCCTAGAGGAATTTGAGAGATTTGCCAATTTTCTACACCGGATCTGCATCTATTGAGGAATAGCATGCGTCTTCAGCTTCTTTTGTGTAGAGAATTGCATGAACTTATCTCAAAGCACTTCACCAGCCAGTCCAGCAAATAAGTAGATTGGAAAGGAAAGCATGGCAGTGAATAGATATTGATGAAGGTTAAAGGCAGAAGTTTTCAAAGGAACTCTAAAGCTGACAGACAACCTTCAGTTTCATGGGTTTCTATTACACAACTGATTTAGAGAGGGGAACTAGATTTTTATTTTGAAATTACATTTTGTATAAAGAAAAGTGTAGAAACATTTATGGACTGATTCTATTTAAAGGTATGGCTAAAGATAATTTAATCTAATATGTATGTAGCTCCACTATTAGCACATATAATACCATTACTAACAAGAGCTGGCAGTAGCAATCAGGTTTGCACAGATTTTTTTGTTGTTGTTTGTAGCTTTTTATTTAATAAAATATTGGGAAACAGCTTTGTGAGTTCAGTGTTTATTACTTTCGTACATTCTACTTGAAGTGGGAAGTGCAAGTGCTTGACAAATGAATTAATATATTGTCTACAAATCTTAGGGTAAATGTATAGCCTTTGCTAAACACTAAATTGTAGTTCTTCCCAATTCTAATCCTCCCAACATGTATCCCCCAAAGGAAAAAAAAAAAATACTGAGCCTAAATATATAATATTTTGTCAACTATTTTGGTTTGATTAGTCTGAAAGTCTTTTTTGCATATGGTCCAGTAGTTCTATACCACTTCATATTTCTAGTGCCCTAAAAACTGACTGATTTCCTGTCCTGTTCCTTTGCACCCGCAGTGTACAACTGTCACCATTGTATAAAAAATATCCCCAGGAAAGAAAAAAGTATGCATACATGAAAGTCTTTCAGAGTTTACTGTCTTGGCCACTTCTAATGGACTGTATTAAAAGGGGCAAATTGATGTATACCTGAAACAGAAGGACATCTATCTTCCATATTTAACATGGTCCAAACAAATACTTATTTTTATAAACAGAATTTCTTTAGACTTCCAAGGAGGGCCTTCCTTATGACAAATATTCACCTTTTGTAATGTGTGCTTTCTTCATCCATGTAATGATTTATCCTTTCCAGTCAGGAATATAAGATTATCCCCCTTTTTTGTTTAGTGGAACATCACTGTATCTTTCTTCAGAACCTTTTATAACCTAGGAAGACCTAGCTCTTTCAGCTGTGTATACAACATAATGCTTTCTAAAACTCTTTGCTTTCTGATTTCTTCTGTTCTGGATCCCTTCTACTTTGTTTATCTGTTTGTTTGCTTGTTTCTTAATGTCTTCCGAACAAAACTGGACACAGTAGCCCAAGCCAAAGTTTCATCAGTGCCAAGTACAAAGCAACTTCTGGGCAGTGACATACAGTAGTCAATAATGTAGAGTGGAGGGGAGATGGTATTAAAAACCAGATTGCTTATAAAAGGAGATTTCAAGCAACAGTTTCAAGCAACATTGGACAGCATTTCCAGAAATGAAGAATTTTATTAACTTTTTTTTTAAGGAAATGTTAAACTTTTGAAATACAAACGTAATTTTATGTTGTTGGAGATGGTGAGGCAGGGTTTTACAACAGTGAAGGTAGAAATTTCAAATTTAATTTAGAGAATCTGTTAAAGAATCCTCATATTAGATCTAGGAGAAGATGGACTTAATTTTTCTATCTAATACTGGAAGTAAAGAGAAAAACCTTCAAGAAAAAAAAACCAAAAACAAACAAACAAAAAAAAAAACCACAAAAAACCCTGAAGTTATCATAACCACCAAATTCCTAGCCAAACAGAGGGCTAAACAATAAAATATTTTCCCAGAAAGGGAAACCTGCATACAATTGTAAAGAAGAAAAATCACAGGTTAATCTAAGATGTTAATCATAGCATGCAAACAGAACATTTCTGTAGATGAAGTCTTCATTTGTATAGACTCAGATCTTCCTCAATGCATAAAAGAAATGGGAATGAAAGAGGGAAGGAATTATTCCATACACCTGGACCACTGTTGATATCTCTAGAGGCAACTATAAAATGAATATATCAAATCTGCTCATGAATGGAAAGAGACCGTTGACAGTTTTTCAGTGCCACCATCCTCCTTCAGCTCCCTAAAAACTGGCCTCTGTTTCCTCAGGAAGAAAATGCCACATTGTGCATAGGTCAGTATGAATATATTTTGGGAAAGAAAAAAAAGACAAGTAAGAAAGAACAGCAGCAACGAAAACTGGATATGATGATAGGTATTGCTGGATTATTTTTTTTTTAGTAGCATAATATGAAAACATAATCTAAATTTTGAGAAGATCCAAACCTCAGCTCAAAACTGAGCTCAAAACTGCCTCACACAAGGAAAAAGGCAGTGGCTTATAAAGGAAAATTGACTAATACACTTTTCCATTTGTGGTTTTCACCTACCATCATAGACTTTTGAAAGTTTAAGACCTACATATCTCTCATGAGTGGTGGGGTTTTTTTGGTTGGTTTTCTTTGGATTTTGTTTTTGGTTTTGTGTGGCTGTGACACAACTTCCCCATGAAACTAAAATTCACCTCTGTGTGGACAGCTTATTCAAAAGCTATTAAGTAATTAATTCATCTTTCAAGACAGGGATTATTATTAGGGACACCAGGATTTTGTGTTGGGTTGCCGTTAGTTTTTATCCAATATGATGTACTGTTATAAAGCATTTTCTAGACCATAATTCCATTTAAAATCACAATGAGGAACACAGGGTAACTTAGATGCACCAGACTGTTGGCACTCACCTGCTTAACACATTAGTTACAACCAGCTCTTTTCAGAAAATAATTATCTTAAAAAGAAAAGGCTAAATTACTTTTCAGAAACACAGGATCCTCTCACTGGGAGAAAACAGCTTTCTGCTTCACAGAATCACAGAATTATTGAGGCTGGAAAAACCTTTGAGATCAAGTCCAACCTAGTACCTCCCACCACCACATCAGCTAGACCATGGCACTAAGCGCTTGTTTGAGATGCCTATAGGGAAACTTGCTCAGAGCAATTTAAATCACCTAAGTTAAGAGGTTCACTGTCCTAGACATTTTCAGTTTGAGAATTTTGTTTTCTATCAGCATTTCTGATGAAGTAAAAGGTTCTGTCATGCTCTCCAAACCACTGTCACTATTGTGTTCTTCAAAGAACTTTTATCAGCTTTTTAAAGCAGAACTACCCTTTAACAAAACTCTATTAAATATTTTAATGTATTATATAGCATAATTATATAAGTATAATATTTTACATACAGATTATGCAATACATAATTTATCACTATCTTATTTAAAACACTTTACTGGCACAGGAATAATAGTACTTGACAGTCTATAGTTCTTAACTAGCCCTGGCTTCTAAATATTGGTGCTTATATAGGTGACCAAAGACTTACACATGAGCTGTAATTCAAGTATGTAGGAGAACTCAATGTATAGAACTAATGATTGTATGGGCACCCAAAAGAAATTGAGCAGTAAGTCTAGCAAAATAGTCTTAAGTAGAGCAAAGAAACAAGGCTTTGCCAGATAAATAGTAAGGGTGTTAGCATGCATATGCTGGTAAATTTTGAAGTCTCTACATTCATACTGAGACTACTGAGTCTATACTGCAAGTCACTTTGGAAATCTAGCTAAGACATAGGAAGGACTGTCACCCTAACAGCAAGTCCTCTTTCTAGTTTGTATCAGGATCTGCAGTCATTCAGCTGCATGGTTTCCAAAATGCAGGTAGAATAATTGCTTCCAAAGTATTGAACTGAAAAAAATTAGAAGACTTAGCCAATGCACAAGTCTCCTTATTTATAGCTCAGTCCAGTAACTTCAACCCTATGAAATCTGTACCACTTTACATTCATGCTGGGATTGATTTTCTCCCTAGATAAGCCAAGAAACAATAGCAAATAAAAAAATGTTTTTCATTATCTTCTGGACAAGAACCTGAGCTAAGAATATTTCTTCTTCATTTGCTTGTTTAATGAAATCTGATATTGTCACTTAACTTTTAAATATTGACTTTGCTGAAAGGAATAGCCTACATTTCTTTTAATTTTTTTTAATTTTTTGTTTTGGATAAAAAGTTCTGCGTTTTCACAGACTTAGAGATGAGCCCAGTTATTGAGGTAATTTAGAAAGGGATCTGCCATCTGAGCCATACTCCAACCTGCTGCTCAGAGCAGGGATAGCCTCAAAGTCAGACCAGGTTGCAAAAAGCCATGTCCAGTCAAGTTCTGAAAATCTCATGGAGCAGAGATTTCATTACATCTCTGGGAAATATGCCTCACCTTATACGCAATTTTCCTATGTGTATGTTCACTTTGTGAACACTGCCTCTTCTCCTTTTGTGGTACAGGTCAAAGATTTTAGCTCTTCTCCAAGACTTTATCATTAACTGTCTCACATAGCACAAGACTGAAATTAGGTTCCACCTTTCCTCAGCCTTCTCTTCTCCAGGCAAAAGAGTAGAACAAACCAAATTTCCTCAGTTTCTCCCCATATATCATATGCTTTAGCTCACTGACTATCTTATTTTCCCTCCAATGGACTTCATCCAGTTTGTCAATCTCTGTCTCATACTGGGGGACCCAAAACTGGTCACAGTACCCTGGATATGAATGCCTTATCAGCCCATTAGCTATGCTTCTGATAATGCAATCTAACAAAGAGCCTTCATTGCTATGACTGTCAAAACAATTCTTCTAAAATAATGTTAAAATAAAAAATAAACTATAATCGTGTTGAAGTTTTTCCCAAAGCCTGATTTCCTAGGAAATTTTGGAGTCTTGTTCTTACTGTTGTCTTTCAGCATAAAATCCTGTGAAAATTGTGGAAGATGTCTTTGAAACAACCAAACAAAACAGTAATTCCCATTGAGTACTGCTTCATAATCCTTTTCATAAGAGCTAGTTCCTGCTGCAGCAACTTTTCTCAGCTAGGTTAGCCTGTCTTAATTCCTACTGATGGGAGTGTAGCCTAGTGAAATAATTAAGCTCATGCAAGGCACAAAACACACACACAAACACCCCCCCACACACACACACACACACCCACACACACACCCACACAGACCAAACCAAAAAACAAAATACAAAAAAAATATTTTTTTTTTATGCTCCTGGTAACTTCCATGCCCTATTTTGATATATGACAGAATTCCAGGTTCTTAGAACTTTCTAAAAGACTGGTCTCTTCTCTCCTTCCCCCCATCACTTACTATGGATAAAGAGTGGATTACAAGTTGGGCAGCTTATTAAGTCTCTCACTAATCCTATGGGTTTTTAAAAAGCTTGGTGGTTAACTATAATTGGGTTTGCGTTGTACTTGACCAGAGCATTATACCAGAGTGGCTGCAATGCTTCCAACCCTGGAAAAGAGACACTTAGATTAGCTGCCTTTTCTTATAAACAAAAGAAACTAACAAGAACAAAAAGATCTATTTTTCCCTTTGTTCATTAAGTACATCTGAAAGATTGTTTGGTGCAGTTCCACTCATTCCAAGAGTCTCTGAATTTGAAAAAGTACCTCTGCCTCAGTAGAAAAAAATAGTCCAGAACATGTATTTATCAATTTTAAAACATACACACTCTATGTGAAATAAACTTCAATAGCCAAAAAAAGGAAAGAGCTATAAGAAAGCAGGGAGGAGAAAACAAAACAAAAACAAAACAAAACAAAACAAAACCACCAAAAAGTTTCACAAAGCAGTCTCATTCCTTTCACAAGTAACTAATTTTTTTTTCCTGTGAACATTTGTTCACAGTCAAAACAGTTCAACATTTCAAGCAATATAGAGCCTGCTGCATATACCAGCAAATCCTATACCATTATAGGCATCAAACCTAAAAATGTCACACTTTGTTCAAGGCAAAAGCTGACAGCTGAATAAATGACATTCGCCAAATACTTAAAACTGATACCATAGAATAGTAATCAAATAGTAAGGCAGTGTTTGTTATCTTAGGGGGACAAACACTAACCCTTTCAAAGAGGATTTCAGCATTGAGCAAGAATTTTTCTTCTAGTTCTCTCTTTTCATCAAGATGAATGAGGTGGAATAAAATATGGATTTATTGACTCTGAGGACTGGACACAGTAAAACCTGGGTTTTTTTCAGTAAATTAAACAGAAATTACTCAGAAGATAGAGTAATCGTGTAGTCCATTTCTTTTGGTGACTTTTCAAACCATCAATGAATTCTTTGGAATGAAACTCTTCTGATTAGCCAGGAGAAATGGTTATTTAAATAAAAATGTAATGCTGGTTTTCATTTAACAGTTCTCTGGCTTCCACTCTCCTATTTATACCAGCATGAACTAAGTAGATGGGTTCTAGAGAGAAAGAGAGAGCCTTAAAGCAAAAGGGCCTCTGAGCAGTAACAGCATACAACAGTTCTCTAAATGAACAGCATTAAGGGAAGAGATTGGGCACAAAAGAAAACAGGAAGAGGTTAGTAGTTTTCACAAAGATTTTTGGCTTTTAAGGTTTTTTATGTTTTTATTTTTCTGCCAGTTTACTTTCTCTATTTCCTGATCTTTCTAGGAACACAAATGTAAATGGATAAATGTCAGAGAATGGAACATTTCTAAAGACCATGATTTTGTACTGCTCACCAAGGAAAATGCTGCAATTCAAGACAATGAGGCAATGAAAGAGATGAGATATTGGGAAATTATGAGTGTGAGAAAAAAAAAACAAACTTAAGAGGTGGCCTTTTGGACAGATTAGTACATCTCTTTTATTGACACATTTCAAGAAAATTGATGTATGGCAAGTCATGCAATTCCAGGATAGACATTTTCAAGTTTATGAATGCATGTGTCCACAAAATCACAGGAACAAAATATATTGCGACCAAGAGGAAAATAATTTTCTCTCTCTTTTAAGCTTGTCTCTTCTGCTCTACAGATATAAAAGCTCAAACTGAAGCACAGAGCTTTGGAATATATACATATTGACAATTAAAGCCTAAATAATAAAACTGATTATGCATTTGCTCATTATTAGAAATAGTGCTTTCCAGGACATGTATTGATTGGTATTTGCAAGTGTAATCCCCTAAAAATTCAAGGTTAGTTATATGAGAAAGTCCAGGGTAGATATAATTGGATTTCTTTTATTCCTGTAAACAGATAAATAAATGTTTCTAGGGAAAGAAAAAAAAAGGCAAAAAAAAAAAAAAAAATCAGCTTGGTATTCAGTATGTAGTTTGTAGTTCTGCTTTAGGTTGGGGTATTTTTACACTATCACAATAGTCTGTAATTCTTAATATGTTACATAAAAGTAACTTCAACCAGAAGAAATTAAAAGAAAGTAGAAAGTGAGCACCTGATGGCAGACAGATGTGAGTATTCTGTTATCTAGTAGGTATGGTTGTTTTATGCATATGTTTTTCTTAAATATAATCAGTCTCAGAGGGACCATTCATACCCTGCTGAAGCAAGTGATCAAAAAGATCATGTATGATCTCTGAACAGTTTGATGGTGTTATGACATTTAAGTCCAATTTATTTAATTTGCATTATGATAAAGGGAATACCAGGGAACCATGGTAACTTTAATTTAAACTCCTTAGAAGATTTCAATTTAGTTACAGCTAACTAAATTAAGAAAGATGTATTTAGCAAACTCCGGATGTTATCTAAGGTTGAATATTTGCCTTTGCAATAAATTATATAGTTAAGAAAAAACTGTAAAAGGCCACTTCGTTGTTGTTTTGCTTTACAATTATAAAAATAAATGTTGGCACAGATTGTATATATAGGAGATATTCAAATGGGACATAATTGTTAATAAATTGCTTAATTAATAATTTTATTTTTAATTGGTTGGTGTCCAATGCTTAAATATATTCATGCAAATAGAGATCATCAGGGACAGGTCAGAGCCGGTCTGTATGTGAATATGAATAGATCTGTGTATTTGAATGCACTGTCTTTTCTAATTCTTCAACTCATTCCTTACTGTATCAAACAGATTTAGCTGTCAGATTACAGTGTTTAAATGACTAAAGCCATCATGTAGCCATATATCTTTATAGGTAATTTTTTTCTGTGAGAACCACCAAACAACTTGTTTACTAAGCTTCTTAACATTCCACTGACTTCATCATGCTGAAGACTGAAATGCAGGCAAAATTAATTTTCTTCAGCAGTTTTGTTCATAGGAGAAGAAAATGCTTCCTTTTGTTTGACTGCTTGAGGCATGCTTCTTGGACATAGAAAAATTATATTGGTATAAACTGTTGTCTTAGGCTTATAACCTCATCCAGCTGGCCTCCAGAAGCTATAAACATCAAAGTGCCACTCAAAGTGATGAACTTAATAAACACATACCAGGGATGATATTAGCTCTAATATTGACAATGAATGCCATCTGTTATGAAAGTTTTTGTGGACTTGTGTTCCTTGGCAAAAAAAACCCCTCTTACTACAATCCATAGAGCAGTGTAAATAATAGCTATTGACCCTCAAAGATGTCTGTATATTAACCCCATTAAGTAGTTATAGCTTTTATAACTGCCTGATGAAATGGAGCTGACAGATTCCCTTATGTTATGTGTAGGGCTTAAAGCAATATTTTTCTTCAGTATTCAGCATTTTGTATATCTGTTGTATAAGCCAAGTATTAGTAAAAGAAAACAGACTTTTCGAAAAATCTGAATTTAAATTAAACTTGCATTTTAATTTAAAAAACCGCATATAGTTACTTAACAAAGCAATTAGATACAATTAAAAATAAAATATTTTCAAAACATGTTTACCTTTAGTACTTAAATTAATAATAATTTCTTGTCTGAAATAAAAACACAATTTTATGAGCATCTTTGTCACAAAACCAACTAGAAAAATAATTCACATCAGTTGTCAGGTGCACCTTTTGGCAGTGGCTAATATTACAGTTACTTCCAAAACTGCTTATTTTATATGCTAACTTGTTGTCAGCTGGGACACAATTACTGCATCCCAGTATTTTAATGTATCAGATGGCATGTATCTTTTAAAATAGTTTTTATATCAAATATGCAGCTTACTAAACTAGAAACACATGTAAGGTTATATATGTGTGTCTACAAATATGTCAGTTTATAAAATTTACACCAAAATATTCACATTTAGTATTTTTATGTCCTTCAAAACATTAATGGTATGTGTGCACTGTCATTCATAAGCTAATCTTTTAATATAATAGGTGATGTAAGGTTTATTAAAGCTAACACCAATGATGTTTAAAAATTATAGTTATCATGAATTAGAGATCTGATTCCTGGAGGAATTTAAATTCAACTTTTACAGAAAACCACCACTGAGTGTTCTTAATGTATATGCACAGTCAGGGGGAGAAGTAGAAGTTTGTTTATTTATTTTTTTTTCAATGTCAAAATTCTTTCACATGCAGAGGACTATAATCTGTTGTGAGATATGGCATTAAAGACTGGCTTTCACAGAATTGCATGTTTCTCTTTGCAAAGAAACAACATTTTAAACCTGATCTTTACTTATAATTGCAATGAACTATTGTGTTAGTTTATGCATAGATCACAGTCTGGTAACCTGCACCTCTCGCTTACACTTTTGTATTTATCTTCTATTTGGTTCCAGACTCCTTTTGAATGTAACTACATGTTCTGGCACACTAGAAACCAATAAACTTTGTTGGGGCAGAAACTGGAAAGTTCAGTTCCATCTATGGGGCACTGCAGCGCACTGGTGATTTTACATCCATCAAACTAGCTCATATCAGTTCATCAGCTGAGAGCTGAGAATCCATTTGCAAATGCACATCCAGGCTTACTGCCTTAGAGACTGCCCAGAGGGTGTCTAGATGACTGATTCCAAGAAGTGAAGTGGAACACAAAGTTACTTCTATATTCTGAATAAAAATATCAACTTTGTGGCTCATCAGCTGAACGTAACCCAGCCAACCAAAACTGTGTGCTCATTCACTGTCTTTGCTATCAGATTATCACTGCCACTACACCCTTCAAAAGCACTACACACATCTTTCATGTTCAGTGCTCTTTAATAAACAAACTCCTGATAGCTGAAATCCCTTCTGATCTGTTAATGTAGGGAGATAGATATGGAAGTATGGGAAAAGGAAAGCTTCAGACTTGAATAAGAAAAGACTTGGCTACACCATGACACAGTGACCAAAAGTCTTTTTAACCAAATTAAATTCTGTGATTTTTAAAATGTATTTTTAATATCTTTAGCAAATATTCTATTGCTACATAATAGCAAGTATCTCTTTTAAATACAAAAAGCTGGAAAAATGTGTTTAATTATACAACACAACTTTTAAGTTGTGTCTGGATATTATTTTAATTAAATTTCTGCTTTGGGATTCATAATCAAATATATGCATAAGTAGAGTAGACGTTAGACAAATTTGTTAAAGTAACTGAGAACCAAGAGAGCTACTGATAATTCACACTGAATTAAAAGGAAGAAAATACTCAGTAGAGGATTAGCCAATGAAACATCTTGTAATGCATTGACTTGAGAAAAAAAAATAAAATTGTAAGCATTAATAATTTCTATTGTAAGTTTTCTCTTACCAAAATCTACACAGTACTTTTGCTATGTGAAAAGATATGAGATGGACACTGCTGTATCCTTTGTCCTGATAGGTCAAATTACTTGTGTTAAGTGGTATGAGTAATTGGAGAACAATGTCCCTAGCAAAGTCTTCCAATTTTTATGTACTCATCAGGCAGTAGTTCTCAATATATGTAGCCTACAACAGGCCAGAAGATAAGCAGATATTATTTCAGAAAAAAATATTGATATGATACTTGGTTTTGTTGATGGTGAGGATGTAGAAGATATTTCTTGATGTTCCGATATGCACATGATTAACCTTCTGTATGCAACGTAGTCTTTTGGCACTGCTGAGTATCTTTAGGCATTTCATACTCCACAGTTATAACTCGTTCCAAATAAAGCCCTGGCAGTGTACATTCTAATACTTTGTAAGCAAAGTAGTGCCCACCTTAGATTAGCAAAGTGCAATTTTACAGGTTGCTCATTTAAGAGTCACTGTATGTAACAGAGCATTAATATTGTATTGGAAGAATCGTATAAAAAATAATGCACACTTTCTGTATTGAGAGGTGTGATTTGTCCCATTATACTTGATTTATAAACCAGGTTGCTCAGAGCCCCATCCAACCTGGTCTTGAATGCCCCCAGGGAAGGAGCCTCCACAACTTCTCTGGGCAACCTGTTCCAGTGTCTCACTGCCCTCACACTAAAGAGTTTCTGGCTGATATTTAACCTAAATCTCTCCTTCAGCTTCAAACCATTACCCCTTGTCCTATCACTAGGTGCTCTTATAAAAAGCCCCTCCCCAGATTTTCTGTAGCCCCTTTCAGGTACTGGAAGGCTGCTATGAGGTCCCACCAGAGCCTTCTCTTCTTCAGGCTGAACAACCTCAACTCCCTCTGCCTTTCTTCATAAGACAGGTGCTCCAGCCCTCTGATCATTTTCATGGCCCTCCTCTGGACACATTCCAACAGGTCCATATCTTTCTTGTATTGAGGGCTCCAGAACTGAATGCAGTAGTCCAGGTGAGGTCTTCCTTGGGCAGAGTAGAGGGGCAGAATCACCTCTCTTGATCTGCTGGCCACACTTCTTTTGAACAGCACAGGATGCGGTTGCCCCTCTGGGCTGCAATTGCACATTGGTGGCTCATGTCCAGCTTTGGATCCACTAGTACCCCCAGGTCTTTTTCCACAGGGCTGCTCTCTAGCATGTCTTCCCCCAGCCTGTATTGATGTCTCTGGTTGCCCCGACCCAGGTGCAGGACCCTGCACTTGGCCTTGTTGAGCCTCATGATGTTCATCTGAGCCCACTTCTCCAGCTTGTCCAGGTTCCTCTGGATGGCATCCCGTCCCTCTGGCACATTGACTGCTCCACCCAGCTTGGTGTCATCAGCAAACCTGCTGAAGGTGCTCTCAATGCCACTGTCAATATCATTTATGAATATATTAAACAACACGGGTCCAAGTATGGACCCCTGAGGGACATCCCTTGTTACTGTTCTCCATTTGGACACTGAGCCATTGACCACCACCCTCTGGATGCAACCATCCAGCCAGTTCCTAACCCACTAAACAGTCCACCCATCAAACCCATACCTCTGCAATTTAGAGAGAAGGATGCTGTGGGGGACTGTGTCAAAGGTCTTGCAGAAATCCAGATAGATGACATCCACTGCTTTTCCCTTGTTGACAGATGTAGTTACACCATTGTAGAAAGCCAGTATGTTGGTCATGCAGGATTTGCCCATCCATCTGAATTCAGAGATGAATTCAAGACAGGTATTTGGGAAAAAGAAAAACAGCTGCATGTAATAATGGTCTTTCGGACATTTTTTGCTATTTATTTGGGAAAGATGGAAAAGAATGGGAATAGTATTAAAACAGCAGAATATTAATAATTCTTTAAAGATCTAAGGAACATATATCAGAAAAGATCACTCCAGAGTTTTAAGGCCTACAAACAATTTATTTTAAACAAATCCTGGGAAATCCAGAAGTGAGCTGACTATGAATTTGCTTAATTAAACTAATGCAGAGGTATTTCTATACAGCATATTCTGACTGGTGTAACGTTTTTATTTAAAACTGAATTAAATAGCCCACTTATTATCAGAATCAGAATAGAAGTCAGAATTATGGAATGGATGAGACTGGAAGGTCTTTCTTGAGGCCATGATGTCCAACCATATTGTTCCAGCAGGGCAGCCTAGAACAGGTTGACCAGGACCATATCCAGATGATTTTTGCATAACTCAAAGAATGGAGACTCCAATGATGGATCAACCTTAAAAAAACCCTGAAAACGTTGAATGTCAAAGCTCAAAAGTCACTACTGATGAAAAATCAACATAGAACTGAAGTTCTTCATGAGGTTTCATAGGGATTGATACAAATATAATTCAGAATTTTAATTTATGATATGGAAGTGAATAAAAAATCAGTGTTTATAAAATTATTAACCTCTTGTAAAATGTAAAAAAATTATGAGAGCAGTTAACTGCACAGTGATATGGCTCATTTGAAAAACTGACCCATTCAAATAAAATTGATTTAATGTAAGCCAATCATGGAGATGCAGACACACAAGCAAGGAATGCAAGTCATTACTGATTTTAATGGAAACTAAAAGCAGATAAATTAAAATTGGAGGTAGGAAAGGAAAAGCCCTTCTTTTTAAAAGAGTGGCTGCTGAACTGAAGGTCTAGTAGGAACTAGCTTTTATGATTAAGATTTTCAACATACACATATACTGGTTTTCCTTCCAACCTAGTCTAGACTGATTGATCATTTTTAATTAGAATTATTTCTTCCCTCTGTGAAAATTGCGGGTTGTTCTTTTGACGTGCATTATTTCTGGTCATACTTTTATTTATTTTGTGTTGATGTAATAGAAGATAGATTTGTTTTCATCCTGTAAAACTCTAATACCTTTTTTTTTTGTCAAAAAGTATGGTTGAAATAAGCCCTTTAGTGCAAGAGACTGCAATAGCATCAGATGGGCATTACCCAATGAAAAAAAATAAAAATCACAGCTACCTCTACTGACTAGTTGCTGATACACATCATTGACATAAATTCAGCAGGTCCAGATGTCTTGCAAGCAAGTTTGGTGTTTTTTGTTTTTTTGGGGTTTTTTTGTTTGTTTTTTTTTAATTAATGCTTCTGTTTGACAGATGTTATTGTATATTGATGATTAAGGGACTGGAAGACCTACCTTATGAGGAAAGGCTGAGAGACCTGGGGCTGTTTAGTCTACAGAAGAGAAGACTGATGGGGGATCGAATTAATGTCTATAAATACATGAAGGCTGGGTGTCAAGAAGGCAGAGATGACCTCTTTTCACCTGTGCCTTGTGATAGGACGAGGGGCAATGGACTCAAACTCAAACACAGAAGTTTCATCTCAACATGAGGAAGAACTTCTTTACTGTGAGGGTTACAGAGCACTGGAACAGGCTCCCCAGAGAGATTGTGGAGTCTTCTTCTTTGGAGACTTTCAAGACCTGTCTGGATGCCTTTCTGAGTGATTTGCCCTAGTTTGTGATCTGCCCTTGATTCTGTGGTGTGTGTGGTGTTTGGTTTGTTTGTTTGTCTCAGTTCTGCTCTGGCAGGGGGTTGGACTCGATGATCTTCAGAGCTCCCTTCCAGCCCTAACATTCTGTGATTCTCTAATTCTGTATAAAATATAAGGGCAACTTGGTGAAATGTAATGACATTATATACAGATATGGACACATCTATATCTATACAGACAGTCAGGCTATATGATCTAATGGCACCTTCTGGCTTCAGATTTTATAAAATTCCATTAATCTTTTATACCCATGGCTATTGCAAGTGCAGCCATTAGGCCAAGATTTATTTGCAACAGACCACCACAGGGGAAATATAAAATTTATTTTAAAAGACCTTTCCATTCTGAAGTTCAATTTGTCCACTATTGCATGTCTTTTAACCTCTAGACATGTCTTTCTTAGTTCAAAAGAGGGATCTCAGGTGGCAGAAGAAGGCAAAGACAACTAATTTTTATACTTACAAATGCTTTCAGTCCCCTCTGGGCTAGCCATAAAACAGGCAACCAGGATCAGCTCAGAATCCAGCTCTTAATACCATTTATGTCAGAAATCTTAGATTCTAATTAGTTGAGTGTGCTCCCAATAGCTTTCATATACTGAAGGAAGACTAGCAAATCCATAGGTCTATTACCATATATTGGCATGATGAAACACAGTATGAAGGCTCAGCACATAATTTCTAAAATTCTCTTTAGAGGGAAGGATCTGTGTTAAATATTACATTATGAGTAGAGCTGACAAACTAAAGTTCAGAGTACCTAACAAGGTTTGGACGTTTATTTTTCTCTATGCTTTCCCTGTGGCTGTTTTAGAAGCGATTTGGTGAAACATTATCATAGTAGTCAGTAATTCAGTAACTACGAAAGTGCAATATTTCTAAATGCAAGCAGCACATTGTGTATAACATGATAGTCACACTACTTTATTCATTTCCTTTAGAGTAGATCTGCATTCACAAAGCAACAAAATAAAATTTCCCCTATAACAAAGCTCACATTGCAAAATAGATCATTCTTTCTATCAGGTCAAAGAGATGGGACTGCTACTCTACACTGGTTGTAAAAGTGAAAGACACTGTACAGAGGGATGGAATGTATCATATTAAACTGCAACATACCTTTCTGCAAGAAACTCATGGTAGAGGCCACACAGATGCCTAGAGTAAGCTGTCACATCTGGGAAACTGAGATAGCTGTTATAATAAAGTCCTACCTCTGAACTGCTATCCATCTTGAAGGTAAAGAAGGTGGGAGAAGACACTTACTCCCAGGTTTCTTGGGTTTATAGATCTGACTTCCATTATTCAGTCTGAAAAAGCTAGACTGTAGAAGTCAGTTTAGAGAGGGGATTAGTTCATCGTTTACTTCTCTAAATCACAGTCTTACACTATAAAGCTGCTGTTGCTTCCAGCCAATCACCACTCCATCTATTCAACAACTGAGGTGACTCAGCTCCAGACTGCTGTTAGGTAGCTTTAGGGGGGAAATCAGCAATAAATTCTCAATCCTGGTGATGAGTTTGCTTCATTTCACAAAACTAAAGATAACTTTCCAGATGAAGCAGCAAATTTTGTGAAGTTAAAGCTAACCATTGATCTTTCATGTCCTAAGTGAGAGCCACGACTCTGGATGTTTTGATGACACTGAAGGACTACTAGTTTTGCTATCAGCCAGGTGAGAAGGATTATAAAGCAAGAAACTTTCAGTATTAGGCATATCATCTTCCTTCTTATTTTTAAATATCACTGAAGTGAAACACATGTGAAGTTAAGATCAGACCAACACATCTTAACTACATTAAATAACGTAGGTTTTATTTATATGCATGTAATTTCTTGCTTTTTCATATTTTCTGATACAGCCTATAGTACAGAAAATTATATGCAACATAAAGGAAAGCATATAGAAAAAAATATTGTCCAGACAAAATATTTCACATATTTCATATTCTGTGGGCGAAGCAAGTTTTTCTTACAAGGGTAAGGCAGCAGACTTTTTACTTTTAAATTCCATTTGTTGAAGTGAGAAATGTTGATAGTTGGCTTAGGCTTACATTACCAGATTTGATTTAAGAAATAAAGACAAAAGTACCAATAACAACAACAAAAAATTATCCCAGAGGTTGTTTACCAGAAGTATATTGCTTACCAGAAGACTTTGGTTTTTTATGACTTAGCTGTGAATTCCTTGTTTACCTTGCTAATCACCTGTTCAGGCTCTGATCTTTCTTCTGTGTGCTATTTGTATTATTATTTTTTTCTATAGGAAGTTCAGAGACCTACACCTGTCTTTCAGGTGCTTTAAACTTTACCTCTGCTTTCATGTCTCCTTTTATCTCTCCCTGATCCTTATAGTCTTTCTGAATTTCCTTAATCCCTTCTCTTTCCATTCTCATACAAGCCTTGTTTCCATCATACTGACCATTACAGCTGGAAGAACCGTCCTGTGCAAAGAAACTCTTGCAAGAAACTCTGTTTCTGAAAACAGATACTAGACTGACTGTGAAATTGTTTTCAGAATAGGAATATATTTCCATTGTTAACAGACAAAGCATATACAGCTGTATATCATGTAAATGAAAGGATGAATGGTTCATGTCATGGACTGTGAAATAGGTCATGTCATTGCCCTGAAGCTTGTGTTTTTGAAAGCAGTGCCACCAAAGGCAGCACCCTGCTGATTCGCCTTTGAGGACGGGCATCCATGCAGATGCACTGATCGTTCCTGTCTGAACTGCCACCTGTATATCTTCAAATGCATTATGTTGCAATGTATTCTATTTGCTAGCTCTATTCATTTTGTGTTGTCTGACTGAAAGCCCCTGGAATCTTTTTTTATAAGCAAACTATCTAATACATAGCATAGTATTCATTTGCTGCCTAAAGGATCTGAATTTATGAAAGTCAAACATTAAAATCAAAGTGTCAAGCCGCTGATTTCATTTGCGACAAGAGGTTCAAAACCACCATACAGATAAGTGTTTACATATATACATATATACATATACACGAGTACATACACCTATTTTTACTTAGCTTTCCAAAATGCAGCATACTACACTGACACCAGTGTGATCTCTCATATATGCAATAGCACCCCTTACAATGAGGAATCAGGATATATATATTCAGGAAGAATGTGTCTTCTCAAATATTTCCTATGTCTTTTTTCATAAAAGATAAAATCAAGAGTCCATCGTAACTTCTTTTAAATGTATATATTTTATGAACAAACTAATTCAGAATATTAAAATATAACTAATCACATCAAATAGCATTCTGTGAAGCTGAAATTAATGATATTTCAAGAAACAAGGTAACTCTATCTAATGCTATTTAACAAAATGTTGCAAAACTTCAGTTCTCTTTCTGAGTAAGTCAAGTAGAAATAACACATTTCCAAACAAGAAGAAGCACCATTTTACATGTACATATATATTTATCAAGTTATTTATGCTCATGGTATTACTGGGATTGAAATGAACAAGTAAGATATGAGTAAATCATAGACATTCTCCTGTAACATTTCTCTATAACACTGGCTATTTATAAATATTATGAAAATTAACAATTAACCCAGATTTTTCCAATTAAGCACCCACAATGCAAGAATGATATCGATAAAAGGGAGTGAGTCGAGGGGATTAAGCTGATCAGGGACTGAAGCACTCTCCCTGTTGAGAAGAGGCTGCAAGACTGGGGCTTGTTTCACCTAGAGAGAGGATGGCTTCATGTGAGATATAAGAGCAGCCCCCCAGTACCTATAGGGTGGCTATTGAGAAGACCAAATCAAGTTCTTCACACTGGTGCATGCTGGCATGACTACTGGTTTTCTCTTCATTTCATCAAAGCTACTGTTTCCTTTTATAATCGTATTTATGAAGTGACAGAGAAAGCTGAAGATTTTTATTCAGAAGGAACACAGAAATAGAGATTCATAGAAAAAAAGGATCTGTGTGTAGAAGTAATGGTGGATATAGAAGGAAAGGAGAGGCATGACTCTTTAGGAGAAGAGAAAATATTCATGGAAACATCTACATTATTACAAGGTTTCCCTCGAAATTGAAAGGCTGGATACTCCTGAGGCTTGCCAACCTCAAACTATTTGTTAGCTATTGTGAATTGACAGTGTATGAACAATTTTTGCTGCTTTTCTCTCCATTCTCCAATTTGCTACTGAATCCTCCATAAACTTGTTTTCTGGTTGTGCTATGCATGCTTAATTTTTGCTGTCTATACCACGTTAAGTCTTGTGCTCTCCTTTGTGGTACTCAGTATGTGCTAAAAATGGGATCTGTATCCAGTGCACTTGGCTTTCTTGAAATACATTGCTTTGAAGGATTTACACATTTTTGTGTGGTCTGTGGATTTGTCTTTTTTGGTTTTTGGTTTTTTTACACACTGAAGTGAACTATGAATCATGCTAGAAATGAAAAAATCCCAACCACACAGAATGTAATAAGATGTTATGCAACACAGGAATTCTAATCATGGTGTTTTCAAACATTCTTGTTTACTCCTTGATCAGATTCCGGTATTCAGGTAAGACCAAAATAGAAATTACAAATAAAGGTAGCTTCCTACACAGCCATAAACCCTCATGCGTTTAGAAGTCTGTCAGGACACTTAAAAGACGAAGACAACATTGAAGCTCATAACAGTATGATAATTTACACTGTTGGGAACTGTTCCAAGAGATGTGTGAAGAAAAACTACTGGCTACCCTTTTCTTCTTTTTAACCTCTGATTTGCTCGTGCTACTTTACTTACTTATACATTAAAAAAGAAGTAGTCTGTCTTATCTTAAAAAGAACAGGCACATATTTCACTGCCTTATTTATTTATTTATTTATTTATTTTCAGCTCTAATTTCAGTGAATATGTTGTAGCACTGAATAGTTTTTCTCTCCCAATTTTTTCTGGACTGCAATCAGGCTAATTTTACCCCTTGTATTGTGCTAGGCTATTCTTAATCAAGTCTAGAATAACCTCCAGTATCTCAAAAGGCAGAAGCCTACTTCTCACTAAGTCAGGTGCCTTTGGCATTGGTCCCTTCCTGAAATCATCATAGAATCATAGAATGGTTTTAGTTGAAAGGGACCTTAATGATCATCTAGTTCCAACTCCCCTGCATGGGCAGGGACACCTTCCACTAGATCAGGTTGCTCAAAGCCCCATCCAACCTGCCCTTGAACACTTTCAGGGACAGGGCTTCCACAGTTTCCCTGGGCAACCTGTGCCAGTGTCTTACCACCCTCACACTAAAGAATTTCCTCCTGATATCTAACCTAAACCTCCCCTCTTCCAGTTTTAATCCATTACCGCTTGTTCTGTCATTACATGCCCTCTCCAGCTTTCCAGTAGGCCCCCTTAAGGTACTGGAAGGCTGCTCTAAGGTCTCCCCAGAGCCTTCACTTCTCCAGGTTGAACAACCCCAAGTCTCTCAGCCTGTCGTCATAGCTCCAGCCCTATGATCATCTTTGTGGCCCTTCTCTGGACTTGCTCCAGAAGCTCCAGGTCTCTCTTAATATCCATTCACTGTTGCTATCATCTCTTAATTCTTTTTTATCAACCCTGCTCATTCTTTTGGTATATCTTCTAAATGGCATTTTTATTCATCATTCAAAGCTTTGCAGCAGTTACATTGGTCCCTTACTAGTATTCTTCTTACATAAATAGTAAGTCTCATGCCACCTTTCTGCAGATGACAAAACAGTTGTACCCCTAAATGATCTACATTTTCTCATTTTTTACTTTTACAGATAACACCTTCCATCAATACCCACAACCCAAATTATATCCTAAGTGCAATCTGAAAGTTTGTTTTCTAGCCTAGTCAGCACATCCAACTAGTTTGCACATCTATGACATTTGCCTTCCATTGCCATCAAGGTGGTGAAATCTCTCATCTAGGCATTCATCAACTCACATCTGAATTTGTGTCATGTTTCCTACAACCTTGAAGACCACAGTTCTCTTTTGCTCATGTATATTGAAAGGGCTCAGAGGACTTGTCTGTGTGGGCTTGTGCAGAGTGACATGCCTGAGCTGTGCCAAATACAAACTGATAAAATACGTATGTGTAACAGCAACACAGCAGGACTTACCAGCTTGAGTCTAGCAGCTTCTGGCTGATGCAGGTAGTTTCTCACCTCTATCTACCAAATACCTCGTAAGTCATAACCAGACTGGCATGGAGATGGTACGTTGGACACAGCAGTCCAAGAGGAAAAGAGCTGGGAAGACTTTCAACATCAACAACACAAGATGGAAAACAACATAAGCCATAAATATTAATAAAATCATAGAACAGCCCAGGTTGGAAGAGAGAAAAGATCATCTGGTCCAACATTTCATGGGAAAGGGAGCCAAGATGAGCCTATCTAGCACCTTGTTCAATTGTATCTTGAAAACCTCCAGTAATGAAGACTCTGTCATGTCCCTGGGAAGGTTGTTCCAGTAAATGACTGTTCTCATAAAAAATTTTCTTGTATTGAGCTAAAACATCTCCTGGTGCAACTAGTATCTGTTGCTCCTTGTCTTCTCCATGTCACTCTTTCTGAAGAGAAAGCCTCCATCCTCTTTTTTAGTCACCTTTTAAGGAGTTTCTTGAGAATGAAAGTTCAGCCAAGCTAAAGTATGGTATCCAGGCCCTGGATCAGTGCAATAATTTCAGGAAGTGACCTCAACTTTGACCCATGGATGAGTGATTTTTATAAAGGTTTTCAACAGCAGATTATCAGATTATCAGGAAACAGAAGCCTTAAAAACTTCTGTATGTGGACATGCACATCATGAAAAAAAAAAGGAATTAAAAGTTTTGTAAAAGTATTGATACTCTTGCATAAGATCTATACTAGTGTGAACGTAGAAACAATCTGATGTGTTACTTCTGAAAATGCACTTAGGGAAGGAAATGCTGACACTGACATTAAAAAGTTACCTTTCAGCATACTCTTTTCATAAACAGTAGGCATGTCCTTGTGTGCACTTAGTTATAACTCTCTTTGCAATGCCGAAAAAAAAAATAATTGCTGTATAGTACTGAGTTCAACTCTAATTGGCATTAATTAGGAACATTAATCATGTGTGTGAGAAAGGAAGATATTGTTAAACTAAAATTCTATCTTAAGCTTTTCTTGTTAAGCTCTCCTTCAACTTTAAAAGGTACTCTTCTGTCACTGTGACAGTTTGCAAATGACAAACAGTCTTTGCTCCTCATCCTTGGAGACGGCTATGAAGACATCAGTCCTTTTAAATCTGTCATCCTTTTTGATTCCTCCTCCTGTCTAATGTGTTGCTCATCTTCATAATTATCTTTAATTCCCTTAAATTAGACTTTTCGATATGATGTTTTCTTTAAATATCAGCTATACTCATTGTCTGAAAATTATGCCTTTGGGAGATTTATTTTTCTCCAACTTGTTCCTTTCTAAATTTTGAAACATAATGAAAATATGCTTTACTTCTCTCTGGAAAAATTAATACGACCTTAGGAAAGCTTAAAGCCAAAACAGAGTACTCATTGGCAAAGACGAACTGTTGTAAAATTGCACAATGTTGCCATATTTAAGGAAAGGATATTTGTTGCTAAAAACAAAACCATTACAGGAGGGCAGGCAGCCAAAAACCTGGGACAATTTATCCAAGTCTGCTTCATTATTTTATATTTTAAGTTCATGTCTGTATGTATTCCTGGTTTCAGTTCTGAAAAAGAAAAGTATTACTGAAACTTAACATAGAAGCTTAACTCATAGCAAGTTTATGATGCTAATGAAATTTTTGCATCTCTACCTTTAACAATTGTATGAGTTTGTGTATTAGGTAACATTATTTCAGTTAAAAGGAACTTATTATTATAGTTTCATCACATTACATAACAATGGTAACTTTATTTCTAATATCTCAACTTCAATGTCATATACTCAATGATTTCTGTTATTTATATTTTGAGTTTCATTGTATTGTTTTTGCTGTCTTCCAGCTTCATCTTATTGATATAAATTAGCATAATCTTACTTGTTTATAGCAAACTGATGTGGGTCAAAGCCAAAGAAGGTGAAACACATATTTTAGATTTTAAAATTGTAAAATGCTTAATATGAATAGATTAAATTGATTGTGAATATATAATAGAGCAACCGAACTTTACTTTCCATCTGTAGCCTAAGAGGATACATCTCCACTACATAAAGAAGGGGCAGAGTTGGCAGAGTGATGCTTCACCAAATCTTACATTTATGTGATACCAACACAAGGATATTATCATACCATCCTGCTTGGCTTGGCAAGAGTGCTTCCCAGTGCAATGCATGATAAAACCAGATGATTTGTATGTCCCATTCCGCATTTAGTTCTCACACTTCCATGAGCACCAATCCTGGTATACACATTTTTATTTCCATGTTGGGACATTTGAGTTTAGACAAATCCACAGAGGGGCTTCCTTTGTCATGGAGTATCATAGCCCCATGAACCTCACCAGGTTTTAAATATTCAAAGCCATTACAATGTTCAGCAAAGGAAAAGCAAAGTCAGTGTAGGTCTTAAGTTGTGCTGAAAGAGTCTTGTAAAATTATGTTCTAATAGGTCAGATTAGGACCCAATTTGGACTGCACTCCTCTGAAGAGCTGGGGAAAACTAGTGCTGCATTTGCTGTTTTTTCAGGAAGTGACACAAAGAGTAGACCAGTTTCATTCCTCTCTAATTCCCTACGTATTAGGGCCAACTAGCTGAATGAGGCAAATAAAGAACATCTCAAAAGCGTATAGTGGGGAGCATTACTACTGCACTCCCAGATCTGGAAGTCACCTTGATCTTTCAAGCAGAATATCTCTCAGTCCACCAAACTTAGTTTTCCATGACTCACAAAGAATCACTGACTTGGCTTCCCTCATAAGCTACCTTTATTAGTCTTACTGTTGTGGTGCTCAGCTGTATATTAATCTATTGCCAATTTCCAAATTAGTAACATATTTTGGTGTAAAACAATCCTCGTTTACATTTTCTTCCTCTCTTTTGTGGGAAAAAACAACAAAAACAAAAACAAAACAGCAAACCAACAACCCTAAACAAAACAAAACCCAAAGCAAACAGACCCCTTCCCTCCCCACCCCCACAAAAAGAAACCACTCCAAAATTCCCAAATGTTTTAGAAACATTTTATTGATTTTTCAAAGTGCTACAAATTTTATTTACTTTTTTTGTTGTGTTAGGGTTTTGGGGCAGTTTTTTGTGGGGTTTTTTTTCCCCACAGAACATGTTAGTAAGAGAATTAGAAACTTCCTAGAAATTATACTTTCAGAAGAAATTCTAAATACATGCTTGGATAACAGGTTTTAAGAAAAATTCAAAGGCTACTGGAAAAAGATTGCTAATTATAATTACAAAATAGTATTTTAATTCTATTCTGACTCTTCGGACACAAGATCTTTGTTCAAATACGGAAGAGAAAAAACAACAACAAATCTAATAACAATATAAATCAGTCCTCTCACCCTTTAAGTGGAATGTATCAGCTTTGCTGAGATTTTAATTTCACTGCTTTTTATCTGAGAAAACGTTTGTCAAGGTGGACATGTTACGGAATTGTGCATAGCAAATACCTGTAAAATATCAATATATTTTTCTTACATATATATTTTTTGTTTAAATAAACTCAGCAACAGCTGATTGATGGAGAGTTGGGACGTGTCATTTTATAACTGTTGAACTGTTTCATGTAGTTTTTTCTCTTGTTTTTGTTGTCTTCTTTGTAACATTTAAATGTTGTGGCATATTCAAGCATGAACTTCCCCTCCTTCCTTACATTCTAGTCATTACTTCTTGGCCGCAAAGTCAGCTTTTTTTAGAGGTGGATTGGGTTTTATGTTTCTGCTTTGACTTAGCACCATATTCAGATCACCACGTGGCTTGGGGGCTAGAGAGGAGGATCAGTTGTTGAAACACATTTGCGTGACTGGCAGGTGAAATCACTCACCCAAAGGCAACCTGTATTCCCCAGAGGGTGGGTCAAAGCTTTCATTAGAAAATATTGGCCATTTTATTCATTTTCCTAAACAATCCTCTCCTCTCCCACACATACTCTGAAAAATAATTTCCAGAGGCCTAGTTACTTAAAACTTGCTAAAAAAGCACAGGAAAAGAGCTTATGCCATGTTTAAAGCAATTACACAACCTCAAATATTACTGTAACTAGTCCAGGTTTTTAATTATTTCACTTTCAGAAACATGTTGATATATACATACATATGCAAGCATTCATATTAATCCATACATTTTTATGGGATCTTTTATTACAGAGGGTGAAAAAACTTCACAAATACAGGCAATTATCTTCTGCATACTTGATACAAGTGTTAGCCTGACTTCCCAGTTAAGGAAAGAGGAAGGGAACAGCAACAGATTTGACAAAGCTAGGAAAAGTTTTTTTTAATGAGCTTGGAATCAAATTATGCAGTTTTACTTCTTGTAGCTGAAGGATGCCAGTTTCCACCAAAAGCAGCACTTAGCAGGGCTGCTTCCCAGGCCAGACACGCTCTGTACTGCAATTCAGTCTGACCCCTTTAAATGTGCATGTGATGGCAAAGGGGCAGAGGGACATCAGCCACCTCCTTCTACCCATCACATTAGTCAGTAGGTACCTGTAGCTGAAAAGAGATTGCCAAGGGCTAAGAATAGCTCTGTTTCCTTTACAGCCTTGGAAGTTCCCACTCTGCCTAGAAAGAGAATATTGATACAGGGATCTATGAATACATTACTTCCACAACATCCTTGCACCGTAACATTTCTCTCATGGGTGTTTCAGGGAAGGACAAAGCAGCCCTCACCTGATTCAGGATGACCAACAGGCTGACGACTAACTCACAGTTAAAATGCAGGAATGAATGTTTCAACAGACTGCTCAGATTATTATGAAGATTTCAAAACATGGGGAAAAAACCCAAAGGATCTTTTTCAAGCAAAACTTATTATTGATTGTTTCATACATTTGCAACATTATTGAAGTATTATTCTAATAAATATGAAAAAAATAAAACTATTAAAAGTTTAAAAAATACCACATCATTTGTCCAACCATCTTCAAACCACCAAGACCTGTCAGATAAGCATGTTTGTTTCTTTAGGTGCAAAATCTGATACAAAGCTGGACTGAAAGGTTAATTTATCTTTTGTCTTAGTCTGGCTTTTACATGGCATTTAGCAGCAAAAAAAAGAAATTAGGATAAAATTGCTTTCCTTTTTTTTTTTTCCTATGTAAGCAGGTTTTGCAAGCAGTTTAGAGAAATGTTATTAACAAGAAAACAGGGGATCCCTTAGAGAGTACTTTTTAATAAATTGCAGTCCACATGGAAAAACAAATCATTGAGAACCATTCTTCTAACCTCTTCTATTAGTTAAGAGCTAGTAGTTCTGATAGCAACACACAGAACAATTTTGGCAACTTAGTGCTGCAAATACATGTGAAGTAGTTAATTAATTGACAGTAAGGGTGCTCTGGTGTCACATAATTTACTAACCCTTTTTGCATTAGGGCTATCTGAAAGTATAGACATATAATAAATATTTTATTTATCTCAATCCAAGATAACCAGTCATTTCAGACATAATACATCCATTTCATAGGACAGGAGGGCCAGTAAAAACACTAATGTCTTTTCTTGCCTTCACATGTCATTACAGTTTTGGATAGTTGATTTCTGGCCTTACACAGGAAGAAATTTTTTATTTACCATGTCTGGATGTGTAAATCCAGCTGTCCCCCAGAAGGGATACCCAGAAAACTGTGCAAGCACTGAAAAGCAGATGTCCATGCTAGCAAGGAGTTTCACAGCCAGGAAACTACAGTATAGCTAGCAACAAGCCAAAGCTGTCAGCAGCTTCTTTTTTCCCTTCATAACAAGGTTGTTTCGGAATCATGCAACATCTAAATATTTCATAACAGCCTTGAAAAATATCAACCATACTGTACAAAAACACATGGGAGAGTGTGGTCTAATTAGCGAAAGCTTCTCTGATTCCATTGCCTTTTTGATGAAAGAATATAAAAATCAATGTTTAAATATGTTTTTGACGGCAACTATAAAACAACCAGTGTAATCTTGAAGGCTAGCTCTGTGGTAAACCTGAAAACTTCAAAGACATGGAGCCAGTATGAAGACTTGAGCATTCCCATATATAAGATGGTTCAGATCTGTGTTCATGATCTAGTTTTATTACTAAACAAGTTTTGTTACTCCCAAGCATATGCACTTGTGATTGCCAAAATCTGTCAAAATCAAAGTTTCATGAAAAACAGAAGCAGGGAGGCAGCTAAGGATAGGACCGCAGAGAAGGATTTCCTGGCTGCTTGTCAGATACCTTTACATTTTTTCTTTTAATTTGGAAATTATTTTTGTGCAGCATTTCAAACGACAAAACTAATATTCACATTCATTGAAATAGCTAACTAATAAGAGATATGTATTGTTTGCATACTTTTGTGTGTGTGAGGTCAATAGGTTAATTACACAAGTAAAAACTCAAAATTGTCTAGAGATTGCTGACCTGTATAAATAAACAAAATATTCTGCAAAGTGTAGTTAACATCCATGCAATTTTTTTCTTTTTCATTCAGTGTTACTGCTGAAAGAGCAGTGGGGATTTTTGTAAAAATTTTCCGTGCTTTCTGCTTGAGAAAGTCTATAGCCCCGGTCATTTCTATTTGATTAGTATCAAGTCAGAGTGCTCATATTTTTTTAACAGCTTCTGCGGGTGTTTAGCTGAGGGGCAGGAAGAAGAAAAACAAATATTCCTTATAAATATTTTGTCTTGAAAGCATTCCCCTATAAAGTACAACTATGTGTGTGGTCAGACGGAAAAGGCATACTCAAGTCTACTGACTGACATGTCTTCAGACACCTGGTAGTTAATGAATGCAGTCCTTGATAGAAGTTACTCTAATCAAAGCATCACTTAAAAAGTCTACCTGAGAATTTAGATTAAACTTCTGCAGAAGCATATAATTTGTGGTAAAAAGGCTAGAAACTTGCTAAGTAATACAGATGTTAACTGTGCTATGAAAAACTAAGTTTAAAAATTATATTAAAACATCAGTAATTTTATGGGGGATTTTGTCCATCTAAACAAAATGTATTCTCAAATTATAGTATAATATAGACTATAGTTTTTAATTGATAGCAGCAGTGATGCTTAAAGTATGCTAGCACTGACAGTAATTGTAGTTTCAGTTTGCCCTAGGAATTACCTAAAATAAATTCAAGTCCTCCATGTCCAGGACTGGATCTTATAGCAAAACTTGCAACTTAATTTGCTGTACATGAAGCCCACAGTTAAAAGTGCTCATTTAACAAATGCCATGCTAGTTTTTCCTTCAAAAATTTCATGTGTGGAAACACAAAGTTTTTTAGGCAAGAAATCAAAAAACATGGCCATTTCATGCAAGGAACATATGAACTTCTGCAACAACAGTCTAAAATACATAGCAAGTACATAGCCAGGGAACCAAGGGTTCTCTGCACTGAGAAACTCAAGAAAATCTTTATATTTAGCTTCTCTCCAGTTAATTCCTTTGACACTATGCATATTTAAAACGTCTCAGTGCAGGATGGGAAGACACTTTCAATGCCAAGAAATGCAGAAAAACATTGCTCTAGAAAATCAGATTAGTAATTGTAAGTGCTTTATTTCTGAAAATTTCTTCCTCCCCTTTTTTCTCTTATGGGATGATATTGAAAGTCATTATTTTATCTTTTCTCTGGCATTTGTTATGACTCCTGTGTCACAAAGGATCAATAGAAGTCACGGTTAAACTTACAGTAACTTGCAATTGTTTATTCTAATATGCATGACTGTTATTTTAGAGGTTGTGATTTGGTAAGACTGACCTCCATTTATTACTTCACAACCTAAGCAACTGTTAGCTTATCAGAAAGACAAAAAGCAAAATTTCATTTTAGAAAAAAAGCCTAAGCAGCAGCAACATGATACCTCTCACTTATATTTTCTTATTTGTTTCATGCATCAAAGGTGGAACAAAAATATCTCACGAATAAATTGTACTCTGAGGAGCACAGAATCAATCCTGGCATATAACAATACAACCTACGATTTAAAAATACTTGACTTGCCCCCCCCCCGATTTTCTTGTACTTTTATGAATTTGTCATATTGTATTTCCATCTTCTGCATTTGATACGTTTTCAGCAATCTGATACCTGTCAGGACTGATACCTATTTTGAACATTTAGTGCTCCTGAAAGTAAAAACTACATAGTATATATGACTGCATTGTGGCAATACAAGCCAGCAGAGAAGGCAACCTCATGTTTTTCTGACAATGTAAGCACAATGAGATTAAGTACTGTATTTTTTACACAGGCACTAAAAACGTAACTGCAGGAGAATGAGCACTATAAATCTGAACTACCCAACTGGTGTTTTGAAAGTGGTCACTTTTCCAAAAAATGACACTCAAGAACTCCTAAATTTTCACTTTCCTAATTTAAACTTTTGTTGCATTTATTACTCAAGCAAAGGATTCTTGTTAATTACTGTGATATATGTAGATTGGCACCAGCTGCATATGCACGTTCCCCAGCTTCTCATAGACAGTTATTGTTATATGGCTACTAATTGCACAGCTGTCATTCTCTTTTATCATCTGAGCCATATTTGTGTTATTTATATCAAGAAAGCATCTTGTCTTGTTTAAAGGAAAACAATGAAATATTTTGTGTTAAGATATCACATCTTTAAAAGTCTGTGTTTGCATACAGAAATTATCCAAAGTAAGATGATGGTGATTATGGCCAATTCCAGTAGTGTGCTAAGGCATGTAACAAAAACTTAAATAAAACTTAAGCACATCAACTTGAAATTTCAACGTTAAGCAAACATGCGTATCACAAGTGCACATAAACACACCTCTTGCCACTTAGCTTCCTACACAGCCTGCTCTCACACTACTTTTCTCCCTCTCTTACACAAAGTGTTGCAAGTACTTGGAGTCCTTCTTCTTTGCAAGCGTAAAACACTCCCACCTCGAGCAAGCCTGCACATTTCTCTTACAAAAGCCCTATTTGGATCCTGGATGGAGGCATGGTTGTGCTGAAGCCCTCAAGTGTTTTTAAAAATATTTTACTGCTATCAAATTGGCCTGACCGCAATCACAGCAGTAGCTGATTAAAATTGAAACCAGGAAAATTGTGTGTACCTTTTAATTGTGTAGAAGTGAAAGCCCTTTCCATGAGAAACCTGAATTCAGAGTCTCTCTTGGCCTGAATGCTTCCTGGAAGATTGTCCTGATTAACAGGACAGGAATATTTCAGTTCAGTTGGAAAATGGACAGCTTCATCTGAGCAATGTTATTTAAATCAGTTTTAAAACTACAAAGAGTATAAAATAAGGCTTTGCTTTGAAAAACTGAAATCAGTAACAAGTTACTTCATATATTACAGTTGACAATTCAGTTTTGCAAAAAAATTTTTATTTTCTTGTAAAGTGTTTGCATAACGTACTGAAAGATTAAACTGAATAATTTTGTTTTGTTAGCTTTGTTATCAAAGTGAAATCACCTCAAAATATTATTAGAGAATAATTAATAGTACCTGTGTAATCTTAACATATCAATTTACACCTACAATTCTGTATTATAATTATGATAGTATTATCGAACCTATACAGAACCTTGAAAAGCACAAAGTAGCTTTTACTTCAATAAAATAATCGTGAATCACTAATTTAATTTTATTTCTGTTTCCTTTAGCATAGATTTTAGTATGGTAAGCCTCTTATAAGAAAATTTTCAAAAATCTACATTTGTAATAGTCACTTTTTTGTTATCGTGACAAAGAAACAGCAATGCAGTCTGCCTTATTTGAAACTAGTCAAATGTTAAATTTTAGCTAGTGTCATCACTTATCCTTTAGGAGTCTTCTGATCTTTAGATAAATCTGACTAAATGCCTTGATTCTGCTGCCAAGAACACTTTATGTCTATACTTTTATTTTCTTTTATTGAAAATCTAGTGATTTTACTTTTCAAAATATGTTTACTTTATTGTCTATACAATATATTCCAAAGATGCTCTCATTAATAATATTGTAAGTTTATACAAATGACAGACCATAGGGTAGCCATCAGAGAAACCCTATGTTTCCTTCAGTAGTATGGGGTTTTTTCCCTTTTCCCTTGCTTGGCTTAAAATAAAAGTCTATTTTTTTCTTTCTTTTTCCCCTAGCAAAGCATGATGTAGCATACAGCAGGGTCCCCTGTCACAGCCATCACCACCTGATGGTCATTCCTACCTGACACTGACTTTAGTCCTCTAACAGTGGGTGCCAAATGAGTGGTACCCAGCATGTTTCACTGTGGAAATATCTTCTCTGATTTGTTTCCGTCGACATTATTCCTTTGCCATTAATATTTCCCCTGCTGTGTACAACAGAAGTATACCTACTGTGTCTTCCCTTAACTCCCTGTTTGCTCACTTATGAGTAAACTTTCTGATTCACCAGCTGAAACACTCATCAAGTCTTTTCCACATATGACATTAGGTATGTTTTTGCCATCCTGCTTTTTGAGATTCCTGTTCCACACAGATTTAGAGACTATAATGGTCTCTTCATGCTTTTTTAATGTAAATTTTCATATGCTTCCATTTGACACCTGCATCCACTTCTATTTCAGTGAAATCTTCTGTCAGATGCTTCCAAAACTTAACCTCTTACATATGCCTTGTATTGAAAAACTTTTCCCTGGAAACTTACATTGAAATAATAATAAAAAATCTGTTTATGTCTATCTATGATTTTTCAGTTTGCTCAGCATACATAATCATTCAGAAAGCAATTTGTCTAACAAAGGCAGTTAGTGAAGTGATTTAAAATTGTTCACTTAGTGTTTTTCTAAGTAGCTGGCATTTGTGTTATGACCCTGGCCATCTAAAGCACGTGACATAATTTCTCTTCATATGAATGATACAACACTTATATTTGACTCAGTTAAATGTAGAAACAAAATGAATTTCATTTCACATTAGAAGTTTCTAAAAAATCTTTATCTTTTTCAAAGCATGTATTTGTGGGGGTAGAGATTGAAAGATAAAGGATCCAAGTGGATCCCTATGACATCATGCATCATACTGGAACAAATTTCTAGTCTGGAATGTTAATGAATTTTATACTTTCACAGCTTTTCCTTCTCAAAGGATACTGTGTTGATGGCAGGTAAACTAGAATAGCTCAGTGAACCACTTTGATATATACATTTCTGTACTTGGGCTTGAGTTCATTAAAACTCTGATCTACTGAAACAAATATACCTGCTGCAGAGTATAGATACTCTTGTCGCCTTCACAGGTTATTTTGAGTGTTTCTTTTTTGAGATTGGACTAACTGTAGCTCTGAAAGTAGAGGAATCTAAACCAGTACAGGACTCTAGTGGTTCACTCACAATCCAGGGAAAAGTCTATGAAAGGGTAGGATCACATCTAAATTCTAGTACTACCCAAGCTCAATAGTGTACCGCTGCTATATTTACATTAGAGGTAAGCTAGAATATTCATTGTCTCTAACTACATAAAAAAATACCCAACAAAACCAAATGATAAATTTAATGTAATTTGGAAAATGAACAACAATTTAAAGGACCGTTTCAAAAAGTACCTGCCTGAGTAAAGAAATGCAGTGGCATTTGCATAAATATTTTGCTGCACCAAAACAATCAATTACTGTATTTCCATTCAAATTAATCTCCAGACGACATTCAATAATAAACACCCTGGAGCTGCAGATCATCTTAAAAATCCTGAATCAGCTGAATTGCACAATTAAGTGTTAGATCTCTTATGTCAATTCCCAGCTACTTTTTATGAACATTTGGTTAAATGTCTTCAGTAGCAATCAATTAAACAGCACTTTTTCCTTTGTAACAGTTGAGGACTAACATGAATTAGGTAGATCTCAAAAGTCTGAGACAAAGAATTAAGAGGTTTTATGCCTAGCATTATCTGTAGCATGAGTTAGACATACTCTAAAGAGCCTGAATATGACAGATACAACAGGACATGGAGCACACAAAAGAAAGAAGAAAATCAACATCAGAACCGAAATTCTAAATGTCTTCAATATACATTTTCTCTTCTATTTTTATTACTTTTTCAAGTCTGTATGACAAAGCTCATATGCCAAAGTTATATCTAATTTTATAAAATTATATATAATTTGTAACAGAGATACAAAGAAAACTGCTTCAAACTACCACAGCCACCCAAATCCCTAACTTGAAAATTCTTGAAACAAACTTCCTGGCAATGCACAGACAAAGATGTGTAAGAGTACTCAAAAAACATTTCAACAAGCCCAGCTGTGTCCACTGCAGAATGCAAAACCCCTTTAACAGCATACTGACTGCTCAATGAAAATCACAGCAGGACCTCAACTAATCTTAAATTTTGAAACTTAAATCTGAAGTCTTTGCCCAGATTTCACAGGTATTTTCTTCCTCTTTTGTAATTTCATTGTGATTTTTTGTGCTTTCAGAGCTGCCAACGGATACTGACTGAAGGCTAACTAGGATAGCTCAGTAACATATTTTTTATGTACACACCATATTGAGGAAGAACATATATTAATTTTCTGGATCACAGTTTCTGACACATTGTTTCTCATCTGCTGACTCAAGCCAAAATGCAATCAATAAGACTTTGTGAAGGCAAAGGAATCTGTCATTTAGAGTATCAAAACCACATTATTTCAAGTCAAGTTCTGCTCTAACTTTTTTTCTCCTATTCTCACTCTCTCTTCCTTACTTTCTAAAATCATTAAGTAATGCAAGGCATAACCACAATGTTTTTCTCAGGTTGTGCAGCTTGAACATATCTGTATTGTGACTTTTGTGATCTAAATAGTCAGCCTTTATGATCATGCAGCATGAAATAATAATTAAAGTATCAGTATTCCTTCTACAGTTTTAATTAAAACTAATTCACATACAGACCTTGAGTGTTGTTTCACCTTAACCTGATCATGGGGTATTGGATGGTTGAGCATTTCCTTGGACCATAACATTTTAATCACTCTCCCTAGAAGGGCCAGGTCTGAGACTAGGGTTGGATCCAGCTGCACCTAGGCTCCTCTCTGAGAAGGAGTTTAGAAAGCAAGGGCGTCCAATCTGAATCTCCCTGAGTTGCCCTACCCAGGTCATGACAGTTACACACAGGCACAAAATATTCAAGAAAGGTTCTGTCTGTGCCATGGTGCCACTTTATTAAAATGTTACTGCTCAGTTTTTAGCCTCAGGGTGTGAAAAAGAGAATACCTACTAATGTGCTGGTAAGCAGAGTGGCAGATTTCCTAAATTGTTTAATAATAGCCACATGAAATCTAGGGGACGAATGCAAACACAGGTCTTTGATTTAAACATTACCCTGAAAGAATGTTAGAGGTAGTAAAGTTCTCCTTTGCTCCTTCCTTTTCTCCTTCCTTTTCTCCTTTTATTCTTTTCCAGCTTAAAATACAAAGTTTCTCAATTTAAAGTTGCAAAAAAACCTAAACTTTTGAGAACACAATAATTAAAACAGTTCAAGGAGTCAAGTTAACTTAGCTTTTTGCTCTGCAGAGAAATCTGATCCTTTCTTTCCTGGAAAGATGGAAATGCGCACCACAAGACATCACTTACACATTTTGTTTCACCCAAACGTTGCTCTGATACAGCTGATTAAGAGCCTATCAGTGCATGGGAATATTTGAAGAGATTCTTTTTTGCAATCTGACTAGTGTGCAGTAAGTCACCTCTGTCTAGGTCATCCTTCACTGAGGCCAACTTGAAAAGATACACAATGGAATTCTGGAGGAAATTGAAACAATACAGTTCTAATACCCATTGTGCAGGAAAACTGCCATTGCTACTTTCAGGAATGACTGTATTTTCTCTCTGTTGCCAGGTCTGATCTCAGAGATGCCTCTTGAAAAAATTTTTTTCCAAAACCTCACTTTATTACACAATAAATAATTTCATTTTTTAAAAAACTTTGGAAAATAATACCCTGAACAAGAGCTCAAGAGTAGTATTGCTACATTTGTAGTTTTATTGAAAAATTTTGCCAATTACTTGGGTAGTATCAAGTCTTGCAATAGAAGTCAGCTGTTAGGTCACTCCTGATCTAAACACTGGCAAAGGGCTTGGAACTGGGTATTGGGATTAGAACTCTGTTATGCATGAGATTTTTTTTTCCAGAAAACCTGTAACTTGGGATATTTGCGTATCAACTTTACCTCTGTGGCAAGTCACTGAAGTGTTGAGTTTGCAGTGTCCAAACTAAGAATGTTCATGCACATCCCCTCTGTGCATGCCCACATTTGCAAAGCAACATGGAAGCTGTGAGAGGAACACTTCAACATAACAACAGAAAGGTTAGTATATCTTTAGTAATCTGAGGTATTTTCATAACACTAGACATGCAATTTCTGTTTTGGCTTCAAGTTCAGTGTAAAAAACCAGTAAATTTAGGTGTAGATGAGTTGCTTATTTTGACCTCCATCCTTCTCTAACATTAACATATTCTGGTTTAAAGGGTTTTTATATGCATATAAAGTAAAAAAAAAAAAAAAAAACCTATTTATTGTTTTTGTAGCAGCTCAAATACACAAAAGAAAAGAACATTATTTGGATTGAAAAATCCTGATTATGAACAGAGTTCAAATCTAGTTTCTCATCTAAATTTTGCAGATAGCAACAAGAAGAAACATGTTTTAAGATCTTTTCTAAAGAAGTCTTATTTGTGAAAAAATCTTCAAGCTTAACCTATATGCTGTTGAACATAGACATTCTAATGTCAATGAAGGTTTAAAAAGTATTATTAAGACAACTACAATAACTGATCTAGAGAAAAATTCTACAAACATAGGCATCAATAAAGTAAGCATATCAAAGAAAACAACAATTATTCACTGTTACAGAAGAGTAAGAGAATTCTTTTTCTCTCTGCAATCTTTTAAATAAATTAGGGAGTAGTGTTTATTCTTCTGAAAGTTTTTTTCCCAGCATAACCTGTGAAATTAAATACAAGAAAATGGAGCTCTGGTAAGCAACTCAGTTCTGTCCAGAAGCAGAGGAATAGAGCCATAAATAGCTGTGTCTCTATTCTATAGCTGAATGAGCAGAATGTGGGATAGCTGAATGCTTCCAAAGCTGAAGTGCTTGCACTGTGCTCATGAGCTCATAAAATGGAGCATTTTTATGAAGATGATAGTAGAAACTGAAGAACATACTAGACTTGCAACCTACCTGAAATGGCTTGTTACCCACATGTCCCTGAGCAGACACCAACAGTAGAAACAGCATACTGGTAAGCTTTTCATCTTGCAAAGTGAAACTGAAAACAGATCTTACTGTTTTATAACAGACAACAGTACATGGGTACCCTGCTCACAAAGCAGAGTAGACCAAAAGACAACTTTTGAAGATTTCAGTGTACACTGGAAGATTTGAATCAAAGGAACCAAAAGGCACCTCTCTTTCTCACTAGATTGTCATATCTGGCAAATAAAACACCCCAACAACCTAAAGTGAATTAAACCAAACTGAAAAAAGCAGATTTTTCAAGTTACTCTTAAGATAATGGGAGAATTGTGCAATCAGGAAAGAAAATCTAGGGATTTCCAGAAAGTATTTGCTTGTTTTCTTCATCTTCAAAACTGAAAGTGTGTCCTCAGTAAAATTACTTTTTGCTTTTGTGGATGTTTTCTGGAATCCCTGTATTGGCTAAGGCAGCATTCAGGATAGTGCAAACCTGAGGGGAGAGAACTGGATACTAAATTCAGACCTGAAAAGCTTATTGCAACTAACTGAAAACCGTGCAAAGTGTCATTTCTATCAAAGGACATATTGGACTTGAAGGGGGACAGAACCTTATCAAAGTGCTCATTTATGCAATCGCTGTGGTGCCAAGGCTATGGTCAATATTAAGTGAGGTTACTATGACACAGAAGCTGCAACAAAACTATTATGTAGTTAAGGTTTACAACCAGGTCCTCAGATATCCAAAACCAGGAGCTGGTCAAAAATCTAGGGCTCAAGAAGCAAACACATCATTACCTTAGAAGTACGTAGAGAGAACGATGTATGAGATCAATTAATTTATCTTATGGAAATTAATTAGTACTTTATGCATTTTGTTGGTGATGATATATTTTCTAGGCCTGCAAAATCATCTCAAAATTAATAATACACTTTTGGTATAACAGGCATGAGTATGTCAGCCTAACAAAGGTTTTAAGGAATACAGTGATGTGTAATTCAGAATATTTAATTCAGAATTAACAGAAGTGAAAGTAAGGTTAGAATAGATTTGGTTCCTATATGAGTTATAAATCAGTGAGGCTCCTCAGGCAAAATGTATTGTCATTCCTTGGAACTGAATGGGTTAACATCACAGTTCAAGTCATAGGTTCAGAAGGAACATAACTGGCCTGTATGCAGTATTAGTGACACGGTCCCTCACAGCATCCTTCTCTCTAAATTGGAGAGATATGGGTTTGATGGGTGGACTGTTCAGTGAATTAGGAACTGGCTGGATGGTCAGATCCAGAGGGTAGTGGTCAATGGCTGTAAGTCCAGACAGAAAACTGTGACAAGTGGTGTCCCTCAGGGGTTCGTACTGGGAGAAGTGCTTTTTAATATCTTCATTAATGATATTGACAGTGACATTGAGAGCACTCTCAGCAATTTTGCTGATGATACCAAGCTGGGTGGTGCAGCTGATATGCCAGAGGAATGGGATACCATCCAGAGGGACCTGGACAAGCTGGAGAAGTGGGCCCAGGTGAACCTCATGAGGTTCAACAAGGCCAAGTGCAGGGTCCTGAACCTGGCGAACGTAAGCCAAGATATGAACACAGGCTGGGGGAGGACGCACTTGAGAGCAGCTATGTGGAAAAATACCTGGAAGTACTAGTGGACCAAAAGCTAGACATGAGCACCAACGTGCTTTTGCAGCCCAGAAGGCCAACCAAATCCTGGGCTGCATTAAAAGAAGTGTGGCCAGCAGATCGAGAGAGGTGATTCTGCCCCACTACTCTGCCCTGGTGAGACCTCACCTGGAGTACTGCGTCCAGCTCTGGAGCCCTCAATACAAGAAAGATGTGGACCTGTTGGAATTTGTGCAGAGGAGGACATATAAAATCTTCCTCTTAACTTTCGTTCATAAGGTCAAAGGAAAACACATAAATTTAATTCTAAGGTGAAAAATAGAAATTTATGTAATTATGATTTTTGGTCATAAGTAATCCTTTTCATTGTGTAGTTCAGAAATGGCAGTTATAAAAAGTGTTCATCAAAAGGTTGTCTTTAGCTATCTTTTGATAAATAAGGGAGTGACAATATAAGCCATTTCAATAACTTATTTTTCACTTAAGCTTTTTTCTCTCAGTGTTGTCAAAGTTATTAATAAATGGCAATACTGTATGTATTGTTGTATACTTTTCTCAGGGTTCTTCAGTCAAAAGATTATTTCTTCGAATGCAAACCACACTGAAAATTCTGGTTATTTTAAAAAAAAAATCCAATACTTATTACAATACTTCCAGGTTTTTCTTCCTGGCAAATAAAAGGTGGTCAAATTTTTTCCTAAAAATTAAACATTTTTTAAAAATCAAAGAACTGCAAGATTACCTTTTAAGGTTAAACTTAATTTATTACCTGCCCGTCATTCCAGGTGATATCAGTATTCATTGTTTTAAGATTCCTGCAACCTTAATGTAGGGAATTGTATCTAATGTTAGCAAAAACATTTTCCACTTTTAATGGTCTTTCTTACTTCTGTAGTAGATACTATGATTTGGATGCAGCATTTTGAATATGGTAAATAGAATGGCTGAACAACAGAAACAACAAATGAAAAAGAGAAGTCATCAGAACTAGGACAAACAAGGAAATAGAAGTTACCATAGTCTAAGAGCAGCAGGACTTGAATTACAAGAAAGTGAAGGGGGTGAAAAGTATTATGGAGTATAAAAAATATTCCTTTCATTCTGTTTTCCTCTTCCTTAAGTGCTTGATGGAGCATTTCGTGGCCTAATGGGTAACATCGATAATGTACACTGGTCCTTGAACTCACACTTTTTTAAAAAACCACATAGCTAAGTACAGATAATAACCAGGAAAAGCTCAGCAACTTTTTAGGTGCTTGCCAGAAGATATCTTTCCATTGTAGTTTGAGGGCTTCTCAACAGGGAATAGGTCATGTGATGGTCAAATTCTGCAGTTGTGTTCACTGAACCATGGTTGAGATCTGCACCATAAGTACCCTCTAGTTTTGGACTTCCTACACAGAAACCAAGATAAGGAGATACAGAATGCCATGTGCTAAACTTTTGTTCCAGGAGGAGCTAGGATGCAGCCACATCTCAGGATTTAAAGAACTACTGGCAGCTATCAAAATCATAGTACATCCATAGTTCATATTTTACTGTTAATTATACCCAAGTAAATCCATGTCATTGAGCAATATCTGCCAAAGCAATATCTGCTACAACGAGACTTTGTTTATCTAACAGTATTACAAAAACTCTACTATTAAAGACAATATTCTTTTTACAGGTGCCATTCATAGAATAATTTGGTTTTCTACAATATACTCTCTCATGTTATTTCTTGTTTGTATTCGTAATATGATCTTTACACACTATATTAATTTTTGTATCAATATACAAATTATAGAAACTTTAGTTCAGATCCAATCTTTACATAAATATAGAATGCTCATTTTGTATCTTGTTGTAACTCTGGTTCTGTCCTTAGCCCTAAAATTTGGTTTTATGTTCAAGGCTTAAAAAACTTAGAAAAAGGAACAAGAAACATATGAGAAGAAAAAAGTTACAAAAAGACAATCAAACCTTCTTTTGACATTGGTGGTGGGTTTATAGTTAAAAATACTTTCATAATTAGTCACCTAGGAAGCTTATTGTGTTGAACAGTACAAGAAGCACATTTCAGCACAGTTTTGTATATCTTGTGTGTCTAGTTTTCACTGAGAATTTGCATATTGAATTTCTGCTGCATTGACAGGCAAAAAACCAACATTATTTCATAAAAACTTGTGTATCTGGGCATGTCTTCAGGTAGCTGATTAAAAATTACTGTTTCATAACAGTAAATTTTTCAAAATAGACAAAGGGATTTAGCAGCTGTAAACTTTCCTCTTTTCTAAGCACTAGGACTAAGCTAGTAAATGTGAGGCATCAATCTTTTTCTATTCTGCTGATATAGATAGCAAAGGTTCACATTACAACTGGTTTGCTACTTCAGCAGCTGTGAGGGACCTGTGATCAGCTTCAGGGCATTCTTATATGACAGTCGCACTGATTAGATTTTAAGAAAAAAGGAAAAAGCTTTTCTGTCTTAAGGCAGGACAGCACGCCTCCATCTCAGTTATGATGAATGAATTTTATAGCACAGACTGAGAAAAGGTGAGTATCCCCCACAAATAGGTTTTAAAGAGTTTAATAAATTATTTATAAAACACTTAAGTGTACTGCTCTATTAGCCAGGACTGTTGCCTAATACAGAAACAAGTGCTCCTTCATCGTACCTTTTTCTGCCAGCAAGAAATATTGGCATTTAGCATTAAGCATATGCTGAGAACAGAAGGGTACTCCAAGTGTAAAAATTTATCTTCTAAGACTGGAGTAATGGTTACACCATGCTCTTAGATGTAGGAAAGTTTCCATCAGGTATAGAGACCTAAACAGTCACAGAGCAGCAGTTTATAGAACTGAATGATGCATGCTGGAGTGCAGATGTAATACCTTGGGTCTGCAGGTGCTTTCAGTTTCAGTCTCAACACTATTCAGTTCCACTCCAGTGCACTGTGGAAGGCTATTCATATTCTAAAATCTTCAGTAACTTCAAATTCAACTGAATACAGGTTGAATCTGTGTAAGAAAAGCTGTATTACTCCAGTTATCTATGGATGTATTAACAGATAACGAAACAAGACAGAAGCTTTTACAGAAAAACACATGAAAGAAGAAGAAGGTAAAAGACATTCTTTCTATGTCTACTCAACCCTAACTTGTACTTCTTCACTGTACACGAAAATGGCTTCATGTTATTTAAGTGACAATAGCTGATAGGTCATTTATCAATAATTTTTCAGTTAGGTTCTCTCGCTTGACATTGAAAATTTTCAGAACACCATGATCCTGCAGAGGTACTTGGATAACATCTAATCCATTATGGTAGCATTTATGGCTAACATGTGGAATATTTGATTGTATTACATACAAAACTCATACTTGACTAACATGCCATACATGGTGCTTGTTAAAATTCAGCAAGGTAACTATCTACTTTAAACTAGCAGGCTCTGTTGGCTTAGGGAGCACTTTCAAACTGAAGTGCAGATGACAAAAGTGGAAAATGTTGTACATTACATGGTTTAGTGAAACATGACACTTTTCCTCATTTTCCAGGTGTGTGGGTATTAAAAAAAAAATTTCATTCTGTAGCAGAATAAAATTCTCTACCTTTTAATGTCAAATTTCAAGCATTATCTATCACACTTATTGCTTTGATTGATCATCGACGGTCCGCTTTGTGGTGCACGCATGTCCGAAGCCACACCACATTGCCAGGCATTTTTGCGGAAGGAAATGCGCTTATTGATAAGGCAGTGTCTCAAGAACTATCGGCGGCTGTGCACTCTCCATCTGTCTTTGATAAGGCGCGTTCCTCCCATCAATTCTTTCACCAATCGGCCAGAGCCCTACAAAGGGAATTTGGCGTGTCTAGAGCGCACGCACGATCCATTGTTGCTGCGTGCCCTGATTGTGCACGCATTTCTCCTCTGCAAGTGGCAGGGACGAATCCCCGTGGGCTGCAGCCACGGGGAATATGGCAATCAGACGTGACGGAGATTCCCACCTTCGGCCGCGACATTCTGGTGACCCCGACGTGATCCTGATAGTGGGATAGGAGTTGACTCCAGGCGGACGAGAGAGAAGGTGGTCCATCCCGGCGCCCGAGAGAGGCGGAACGGCGATAAGCCAGGAACGTGGCCACGGCTGACCGGTGAGTCAGGCAGACTGAGGTCTGGATTCGGGATGGGGAATGCTGTTATGACAGCGCTGGAAAAGGCAACCGTAGATGGGTTGATAAAAGTTGCGTCCACAACGGGACGGAAGGTGAACCGCCAGGAATTGGTGGATTTACTTTTTTGGTGTCGACGACATGGGCTTCTAGACTCTACCGGGCAAGTGTTTGATCTGCCTGCTTGGCAAAAAATCGGTCAAGAGCTGTGGGAGGCTGTGCAAAATGGGACTAAGGGTGCAAAAACGATGGCGAAAACATATCGGGAAATACGGCTGGTGATTGAGCAGGTACATGCAGACGCAGAGGTAGCCAAAGCATTGCAGGCTGCGATAGCTGAGGAGCCCTCAACCAGTAGGAGGGACGTTTTGAGTCCCGAAGAGGAGGGGGAATTAAAGGAAGAAGAGGAGAGAAAAGAGCAGAGAAAAGGTTATGAGGAAGACTGGGGGAATTTTGCCCCGCCGATGTCTCCGGTCGCGGCGCCGGCAGGCTTTAAGGGAGCTTTTGACGATATCATCCCTCCGTGGAACCCAGAACCTCCCAAGGAGCCCTCTGCGCCTCCTCCGCCCGAGCCCATGGAAGTTCCCCTTCCCATGGATGTCCCTCTCCCGCCTGAAATAGCCAGCCCTTCAGCTACTGGGGAACCAGAATTAGGTACCCTACTGCAGGCTCAACGCAACGTCATGGAGAAAATCTTGGCTGAAATGAAGAGGATTGATGGAAATGCCAGCACGCCAACGCGGGCTTTAGCGTACCAGCGCGCGGCAAGAGCAGTGAAGGAGGGATTAGAAAACATAGAGAAGCAGCTCGGCCAATGTGATCAGACGACTGTGAACAGTGCCACGGCAGGGTCTAAGGAATTGACGAAGGCACAGAGAAAACATCTAATTGACTATGCGGCGGAAGGAGAGATGGGAGTAGAGGAGTTGAATGATTATCTGAGAAAGAACTATGGCCCCGGCCAGGGGTTGACAGAAGCTGAGAGACGGAAAATTGCAGGAATGAGAGAACAATTACGTTCATGGGGGCGAGACCCTGATGTCCGAGATCGAGAATACAATCAGACCGGACGAAAGCAGGGACTTGAAAGAAACCAGGCGGGGCCGGAACCGCCTCGAGATCCTTCATTTGATCTGGCCAAAAGATGGAGAGGTGTGGTAACCAATGCTGAGCTTACAGGGGATTTTGTGTTTACTCCTCTGCTTGCCGCACCAGTGGTAGCGACCCAAAACGGGCCGGAATGGCGGCCATTGGACTGGACAGTACTTAACAAGTTGCAGCAGTCTATTTTGGCATATGGGATCAGTAACCCTCTGGTGAAGAAACAGGTGTCAGCGTTCTGTAAGTATGCAGATCTAGTGCCCACGGACATTCGACTGCTAATGGAGCTGATACTGGGTCCTATGACCTATACTTTGTTTCTCACGAAATGGCAGGAACGACTGGAAGATAAGCAGTTAGATAACATTCAGTTGGCTGACGGGGACCCTTTGCGTCTAGCCACACTGGAGCAGCTAATGGGAACAGGCGCATTTCGAGATCCTCAAAGGCAGGCTGCGCTTCCACCAAGAGTGCTCGCACAGTCGAAAGCTGCGGCTTTAGAGGCCTTTATGGCCTTGCCTCAAATCGGGAAGGTCAATCCCCCTTATTTGAAAATTACATAAGGAGAAAAGGAGTCCTTTCTAGGGTTTGTGGATAGGGTTAAGGAAGCTATTGAGGCCGCGCCTAATGTCCCTGAAGAAATGAAGGACCTCCTGGTGAAGGAGGTGGCATCCCAGAACGCTAACCCAGCCTGTAAGAGGCTATTGTCTACGTTAACTCCATCCGCAACGCTTGTGCAAATGGTTGAGATATGCGCCCGTGCACCGTGGGAAGAAGAAAAGGAGAAGGCAAAAATTCATGCATCAGCGTTGGCGGTCGCCCTCAAACAACAGGTCCCACTAGGACGCGGAGATCGAGGACCTGGTGTAGCTGGATGTTACCTATGTGGCAAACCTGGGCATTTCAAGAAAAATTGCCCCCAAAAACAAAAAAGGCCTCCCGTTGCAAGCCCTCATGGTTCCTTTGATGGTACCTGCAAGCGATGTGAGAAATTTGGGCACAAAGCACAAGAATGCCGTTCTCGTTTCAAGAAGGACGGTACTCCCTTGGGAGGCTCGGGAAACTTCCGCAGCCGCGGGCCGGGCGCGGCCAACAAATACTCGGGACAAACCAACCTTCACAGCATGGCTGTCTCCACGAGCTGCACGCCGCCACTAGAGGGAGTGCAGGAGTCGATCTGGCCTTGGCAGACACAGTAACCCTAAATACTGAAGATGTTCAGGTAGTGGACTCGACAACATCTGGGCCACTAGGCAATGGACTTGCAGCTTTGCTCATCGGACGCTCATCCACTAGCCAACAGGGCATTTTTGTATTACCTGGACTGATTGACGCTGATTTTACCGGCATTATCAAGATAATGGTAAAGGCATTTAAACCACCAGTGACCATTCCGAAAAGCAGCAGAATTGCCCAGTTGGTCCCGTTCCTTCCACAAGTTCCACAATCATTGCCTCAGCACCGGGGGGCAGGAGGTTTCGGGAGTACAGATAATGCATCAACAGGACTGCTTTCCCTTTTTACGATGGTGCTCACCCAGAATAGGCCAAAACGAATAGTGCAGATCATTAACTCAGACTGCACGACGCCTACCGAAATCCTGTTACCGGATGGAACGAGGCCGGAAATGATGCTAGACACTGGGTCAGACGTTACAATTTTGCCCATGACGGCATGGCCGACCTCTTGGCCTCTAGCACCAATCCGGGCCCCCATCAGTGGTATTGGTGGAGAAGCTCTGACCCATCAGAGTGTACGGTGGTGCATCATTCGAGACGTGAAGGAAGGCAGAGAGGGTCGAGTTCGACCATATGTGATGCATACTACACTGTGGATTTTGGGACGAGATGTGATGGCACAATGGGGTTTAACATTGACAATGACGCCTTTTTAGCGGCGGTCACTGGGAAGCAGGGCCTACCCATTTTGAAACTACAATGGCTTACTGAGGATCCGGTATGGGTGGCCCAGTGGCCGCTTCCAAAGGAGAAGTTAGAGCCCCTGCGAGAGCTGGTTGAAGAACAGGCAAAATTAGGTCATGTTCGTCCTTCTGTTAGTCAATGGAATACTCCTGTGTTTGTGATTAAGAAAAAGTCAGGAAAATGGCGACTGTTGCATGACCTACGAGCTGTAAACGCTGTGATAAAACCAATGGGAGCCCTGCAACCAGGACTACCATCTCCTTCAGCCCTACCAAAGAGTTGGTCCCTACTAATAATTGATCTAAAGGATTGTTTTTTCTCTATTCCACTGCATCAAGATGATATGGAGCGCTTTGCTTTTACTGTGCCCAGTATAAATAATAGCGCCCCTGCTGCCCGATATGAATGGACTGTACTTCCACAAGGCATGTGTAATAGCCCTACTATGTGTCAGTTCTATGTGGACCAAGCCTTGAAGCCTTGGAAGCAGAAGTACCCTCAAGCCTTGGTGTATCATTATATGGACGACATCCTTGTAGCTACACCAGAAGGACTCTCAGAAACAGCAGAACAAGAATTATCGCGTCAGTTGCAGGCGTTTGGCCTAACCATTGCCCCAGAGAAAGTCCAACGAAAAGCACCATGGACTTACTTAGGTATGACCGTTACCGACACCAGAATCCAGCCAAGCAAAATGCAGTTACATACCGAGGTGTCCACTGTCAACGATGTACAAAAGTTGGTAGGAGACTTGCAATGGCTCCGCACCTGGAGTGGTCTGACGAATCAAGACCTGGAACCCCTGATTGCTTTGTTACGAGATTCCACTGATCCGGCTCAACCACGTACACTGTCTGAAGAGGCGAAAAGGGCCCTGCAGCAGATTGAGAAAAAGCTTTCTCTACAACAATGCTACCGTTATCAACCTGAATGTGATATAGCAATTGCATTGTATGGACCCCACGAACATCGATCAGCGGTAATCATTCAGACAATAAAGCACCTAACGTATGTCTTGGAGTGGGTTTTCCCACCTGCGAAACCCTCTGCGGCAGTAGAACCCTTCCTTGATCACATAGGAAGGTTGTTACTAAAAGCAAGGGTGCGGGTGCGACAAGTCTTTGGCAAAGACCCCACTGTTATCTATGTGCCTTGGAAAACTGTGGACTTGTTACAGATGTGGATGCAGGAATCCCCCCCTTTTGCTCTCGCTACCATAGGACTTGCCTTGTCAGTGCACTATCCGTCACATCCATTATTTAAAACAACTCTTGTATTGACAGAAAGGCCTAAAGTCGTGACTCAGCCCATAGAAGGAGCCTTGACAGTATTCACGGATGCCAGTGGGAAGACAGGACGGTACGGCTGTGCCTGGAAACAAGAAGGGGAATGGGAGAAACACATCTGTACGCTCACTGGAGTGTCTGTGCAAGTGCTTGAACTTAAAGCGGCGACCTTAGCCTTACAACTATTTACAGAACAACCTTTGAATTTGGTTACAGACTCTGTGTATGTGGCTGGGGTAATCAACCGCATAGATAAGGCGATTTTGGGTCACATTACCAACCCAGCGATAGAGGAGCTGTTTATCACACTTATTGCTTTGATTGATCATCGACGGTCCGCTTTGTGGTGCACGCATGTCCGAAGCCACACCACATTGCCAGGCATTTTTGCGGAAGGAAATGCGCTTATTGATAAGGCAGTGTCTCAAGAACTATCGGCGGCTGTGCACTCTCCATCTGTCTTTGATAAGGCGCGTTCCTCCCATCAATTCTTTCACCAATCGGCCAGAGCCCTACAAAGGGAATTTGGCGTGTCTAGAGCGCACGCACGATCCATTGTTGCTGCGTGCCCTGATTGTGCACGCATTTCTCCTCTGCAAGTGGCAGGGACGAATCCCCGTGGGCTGCAGCCACGGGGAATATGGCAATCAGACGTGACGGAGATTCCCACCTTCGGCCGCGACAATTATCACTATTACAGTTCAAAACAAAAACAGACAGACAACAAACAAAAAAATTAACAAAACAGTAAACAAACAAAAAAAAAACAACTAGAATTTTTTTTTTTTAATGTGCAATAGATTTTAAAACCAAAACTAACTGTGGTCAGAAGTGATTTAGTCAGTTTGATTTCCTCAGTTGTGATATATTTTCTTTAGAAAGGCTTATGCTGTAAGCTCTCAGAAAAGTGAACAGTTTAGTGGTCAGAGCACTGTTCCTACAGCTGAGATATTCAGGGTTTGACCTCCAGATTTAACCTCAATTCATCCTGTAAGATTTGAGAAGTGACTTACAGGAAGATCTTTCATAGTACTGTAGGGAATAAATGTTACTTAAAATCCAGGGGTTTGCACTGACTATTGATTTAGGTTTTATATTGGATTTGACCTTTTTTTGTGTGTGTACCTGTCGGAGGTGGCGTATGGACTTCACACAACTCTATAAGAGTTATAACTGAAGACCTTTATTGTTAAAAATGGTGGCAATTTATACCCCTCTGACTCCAGATGGTCCACCCCAGTACAAACCCCATTGGTTACATACATACACAGTTCATATATGATTGGCTACATGTCTTGTCATTCGCTGTCCGTGTCACGATGACCCAAGGTTTTTCACTTCCCAGCCGGTGCCTCTCAGTTCTTGCTACAACATTCTTTTCTCACTACTTCACGAGATAACAACCGTAAGATAAGACACCTGCTGTTTGCTGGTCCCGTGGGGTACCATCCTGTGAGACACCAGCTTGTTTACTGATCCCATGGTCTGCTTCAGGGTGGCTGACAATTTGGTCAGCAGCACCTGCAATACTGCTGTTTTAATTCAGGCATATTAATTTTCCATAAATTCCATATTAATTTTCCACAAATCCCATGCTAATTTTCCATAAATCCCAACATGTACCTAGTTCTTTTACACTTGTGAGAAATTAATAAAACTTTTAAGAAAGACTTTGAATATCAACACTAATACTTCAATACATGTAACATTATTCTCTGTTGCTCCTCTCAGACTAGATGCATTTTCTACTGTCCAGGCTATCTTAAATTATTACAGAACTATAATCCAAATATTGCCAAATAGTTTTCTTGAGTTTTACTTATTCATGGTGTGTTCTCTAAGCTTCCTGCCAATGGCTGACTGATTTTCCTTCTCCGTTTTATCAGTTTTAGATAAGATGCCACTGGCTTTAAGGTTTATTAAGTTTGTAATGAACTTGGCTCTAAATTACCCAAGATCATTAATCACTAACTTCCTGATGTGATCCTGTCTGGGACTGCAGACCTGACCGGTATGTGATCAAAGTTTCCCATTCCATGTACTAGTTCTAAGTATCTCACTTAAACCTTTTTCTCTTTAATGATATCAGATTCTCTGTTGTTTCCTTCTGAGATTCAGTTGAAGGTTTAATGCTGAATCATGGCTATCACAGCAATTCAGATCACAAAGACAGGAAGTAGCCAATATGTTGATTATGAACTTCAGATGTACAGATTTCAAAAGGTAGAGTTCACATTATTTACTGACAGTGTTAGAAATAATGAAAATTTAGGGTGTTAATCTCTGGAATTCACTTGAAATGTAAGTCTTAATAGTCAGATATGGATATTTCAATCTTCATCAGAGCTTTATGACTATATTTGCCCCATTTTGTTTCTGTTCCCATACTATGGCATCTGAAAAAATCAGTTCAAGGTGGTTCCAGCTTTAGCTGTGCTGTGAGTGCACACTGGCAGCTCGTGTTGAGTTTCTCATATACCATCCCCAAGTCCTTTTCCTAGGGACTGCTGTCTAGCCATTCTCCCTCCAGCCTGTATTTTTGCCTGGGGTTGTGCCGATCCAGGTGCAGGACCTTGCACTTGGCCTTGTTGAACCTCATGAGATTGGCATTAGCCCACCTCTCAGGCCTGTCAAGGTCCCTCTGGATGGCATCTTTTCCCTCTAGGGTGTCAACTACTCCACACAGCTTGGTATCGTCAGCAAACTTGCTGAGGATACACTCAATCCCATTGTCCATGTCTCCAACAAAGATGATGTTGAACAGCACTGGTCCCAATACTGACCCCTGAGGAACACCACTTGTCACTTGCCTCCACTGGGATACTGAACCATTGACCACAACTCTCTGGGTGTGGCCATCCAGCCAATTTCTTATCCACCAAGTGGTCCATCTGTCAAATCCATGTCTTGTCAGTCTGAGGACCAGGATGTCATGTGGGACAGTGTCAAATGCCTTGCACAAATCCAGGTAGATGACGTCAGTTGCTCTGCCGTTATCCACCATCCCTGTAGCCTTGCCATAGAAGGCCACCATATTTGGGTTTTTTCTGTATGAACTTTTGGAGTTGCTAAGTATGTAATAATGGATTTGTTGTCCAAATTGCATAGGTATTAGAGTCTGCTATTAAAAAGTTGTTTGGAAAGAACTAGGCCACATCTACCTTACAACTCTAATGCCTGCATCACAGTTAAAAAACAAAGTTGGTTACTTTTAGCTTACAAATATCAGTCACCTAATTCATATTCTTGTTCCTCAAAACCAGTCAATGGTATGCCTAAGTTGTTATGTGGGCTGTATTTGGGTCATCAATCAAGTCTTTGTAAACTCAGAAAACACATGAAATCGCTACTTAATAAAAGAGAATGCTGAATGACTGTGTTGCCTATCTAAGGCAGCTTCAGGTCTTTTTTATGTATGTCCTAGGAAAATAAAATCATTAGTGCTCTGTGGTGTCCTTTCTAGAAAAATAGAAAAGTTAAGCAGATACATACACATTCATATGCATCCAAAAGGCAGCAGGGATTGTCTGGCAGGCTTGGCTCTCCTGAATCAAAAAGAAAACAAAGCAGCTACAGCATTTTCCCCACTCATCATTTGTTTCAGGAAGAAATGAAACTATTTTAAAACTGCAGTACACAATCAGAACACGACATGTTCCTTATTGCAAAATCAGAGAAAGTGATCCAAGATTTAGCAGAAATGTGAGCCAGTGACTATTATCTTTCATAAGAAAGATACCCACATGAATGCACTTCAAGCTTCCTGACAGCAGGGAAGCTCAGCACCTCTCAGAATAAATCTGGTCATGGTATATGAAATGCAGGAAGATTACCATGGGATACTCAGTTCAGTGGGAATTGCTGTTCTTCAGACAAATGACTGAGTAGTCTGTGGAAAAATCATCCCATGGATGTAAAAAAAATAATTATTATTAAATTCTAGACTCATTGGAAGTTCTCAGTGAGAGATATGTTTGTTCAACAGAATTTTCATAGTACTGTGTCTACCACAAAGTCTCCCCTTATAATACTCTAAGAATAATTTTTCCACAAACTTTCTCTATATACTACAGATACCAGCAATTTGTATGTTCTAATATTAATATAAGCAGATTATAAACTTCAACTGAGACATTTCTGTGGGTTCATTCTTGGGTTTTCTTTATGACAATTTAAAACTTCCACAAAGATCTACTCTCAGAATTCTATAGTAGGATGCGATAATAGACCTTGCCTGTGCTACCTCGTTGCCTGAACCAGCCCGTGTGGTATCTTCCAGCATGATTTTAGCCTTATGTACCAATAAAATAAATTAGACAAGTGTTTTTTAAGGTAGCTAGGTAAAGTAATGTGCTTGCACTGTTTACAGAGAGGACAATCCTTTAATGTTTATTCCACTAATAAATAACTGATAGCTTGATAATCACTCACACTGCCTCCAAAGGAGCACTAATGTATCTGTGCGAGAGAAGGCACTGCTGAACACAAATACATCTGTTCTACCCCAGCAAGGTACCTCAGCATTTGGCTGTTGCTGCTTTGTGGTAGGACTGTTTGTACAGTCCAATAGTGTAGTATACAACCACTGTGACAGAGCACAGATTCAAGTTTATATGGGATATAAACATACTTTTTACATATTTTACTGTATTGCATATTATCCATGGGGGAAAAATACAGAACAAATCAGACTGTTAATTTCCTATAGCTATTACATTATCATTTCACAGTGGTGCTAATTAAAATTATTGGGAGATCAGGGTAAAGGCTCCCACAGAAATGCCCAGATCCAAAACCAGTACAGTATCTGATGCTTTTGCTCTCCCAGCAGGATATCGTCATTTTATTCCTCAGACCAAATCTCCCACACCTCTTTATATTCCACCCATTCTGGGAACTAAACATAGCACCCCACTATGTCTTAGCAAGGAACAGGTTATCTATGGGATAGAGCTTACTCTGCAATATCCCTGTATTCAAGATATTGAAAGAAAGCAGACCTGGACAACCTGCCTTGTCTATGTACAGTCATCAGGAGGCTTTAAGATTTCCAGTAGAAGTTGTGCAGCAATATTTATGGTGCTCTGTAAAGGAAGAAACCTAGAGGAATCTAGATCTCTGACCAAAGCAAAATATTAAGTTACTGTAATCATTAATACATTTTTTTTCCCTGTTGAAAGAATGCAACTGATTTTCCTAAATGAAGCTCATCTAGGAAAAAAAAAAAATAGAACCATATTTGTAGATTAAAAAAAAAGAAGACATAACTGACTGTTAATTAACAACATCTTTACCGTGTGAATTTCTAACTGGAAAATTGTAAAATATTTTTTCCCAAGAAAATGTCTGTTGTAGAAAGAGAATGTGTCAAGTTCCAGGCTAATCTAAAAAACATTAACATATGACAAAACAGGTTTTGTTTTGGGTTTTAAAAGTTTGTTTCAAATTGTTTTTCTTGATTCTTTTTTCACATATGGATTCTAAAGCTGTCAACATATGTTCCTTTAACAAATAACTATGTCCACTGAATTTGTCACAACTTTCTGACTCATCTTTCAGGTTCTTTTGCATCTCCTTGCAATGTCTCCAAGTCCAGAAGACATCTGTATATAGTCTAAGAATTCTGAAGCAATTTAGAAAATCAGACCAAATACATTTTATGTTTTTCTTGTTATATTGCAAAATAAATTGTGACGAAAAAGAGATTCGCATTATCCTGACATTTTAGCGAAAATACTATGATTGCTTCATTTAGCACAATAATTAATTTTGGAAATACAGTAATATAAATGATGGCATTATTTTATGTATTTTTAAAACTGAATATTTAAGAAACATTATACTATATGCATTTAAGAACTGATGTTCTTCTTTAAGCATAATAGCATGATATTCTATAGCAGTTTCAAAATAGAGTTATAGGAGGAGTTAAAACATTTTTCTGTCATAGTACTTAAGATGTGATGAGTGATGATGTGAAATCTCATTAAAATGACCACCACCCATGATCTCAAAGTACTAAGGCAAAGACTTTCTGGGTATTGCTTAATTTGAGATGATAAAAAAACTAAACCAAACTAAACCAACGAACCAACCAAAAAAAAACCCCAAACAAAACAAAAAAACAACAACAAAACCCAACCAACCAACCAAAAAACCAAAAACAAAACAAAAAAACAAACCAAACCAAACCAAACACAAAAAAACCCATAAAGAAAAAAACCCAAAAATGAGACAGAACATTGCTGCCTGGAAAGGGCAGGTTCCGTGAGGATGTAAACTGTCTGTAGAGTTGTCTTATTTATAATCAGACTGGAAGTAGAACGGACTTAGCATTTTGGCGAAAATGGTGAAGAATAACTTGTCAGAGCATGCCAGTCATTCTCAGGAACTTTTTTTGCCTGATGTGTATTATTTCTTTAGTAGCCATGGTTCGTAAATACTGAAGACATGTACATATTGTAATTACAGATTTACCAAATTTCTAAAATTACCAGTCGCACATTTCTCAAATAAATAGATAAATACTAGCTTGGCTGCCAGAATACTCATTCAGTTAGGTTTGATTATACAAAATAATTATATGGCATGAGTATTGAAATTAGAAATGCATAATGTAAAATGTGATGTTTATTTCTAACATGGGACCAAATTGAATAAAAAAGGCTTTACTGATCTGGAACAGATCTTAGTGTTGTATGATCTGGGTTGGCCTGATCTTTTTTCCAGCTAGCAAAGCCTGAAAATGCTAACAGTCTGCTCACCTCTTTGCTAAAAATCAGCCAATATTTTACTCTTTACAGACCAGATGTTTCTTCTTTTTATGTCAGTGTGTAGCTACACAAAGCAGAAGCAGCAGAAGCAGATGCCAGAACAGTTGAGAGCTGAATTATCTAATAAGTATTTTAGCACTACCAAATAGTAATATTGATAATCAATGACAATATATGATCCAGCACAAAATTAGTTACAATATTCCCTGTGATTTACTGCATAAGATCAGACATAGTCTAGGTGAAGAAAACCACACAAACTAAACACACAACAGAATTAAGGTTTTGAAACAAACTGAGAGGATCTAGGGGGATCCCCTTTACTTTTTGCCCTCTGCCATCTTTTGTCACTTTGTCACTCTGTCTGAAACTGTTGTAAATAAAAGGGAAAAAAATTCTAGTACAAAGGCATTAGTTATCAACATTTTCAGGCTTATTTCTGTCTTAAACTGATAATTATAATGAGAGGGAAAGATAAAACGTTTAAAGCAAAAAATGTAAGGAAGTTAATCTAATTCCTATCAACTCTTGCATCCTAATTAATTTCATATAGACACTAACATATTATAATTTTGTGTATCTTTTATTTAATTTTAAGTAAAACATAGTAACTGAAAAGATAGTTAAGCTCCTTTTGCTATGTATGGGATATAGATTTAAGGCACAAACTTGAATATTTATGTATAGATGTATATCCTTATTCTTGAGAATGCCTTACAGAAGTAAAGATGTCCATTAAAAAATTGTAGGATAAGGGCCTTTGAAAGTTCTCTGATATTTTTTTTCATAGACACAGCCAGTAGTGCCATCTACAGTTAAGCTTACTCGAGGTTTTCCCTTACAAAACTTCATTTTTCTTTACTTGTAACTTTGAAAAGCTGATATTTTTCATAGATGTTATATTTAACTTAGAGTACTTTTCAGTATTATTGGTTTAACGACAAACAGTTCTATTGTTATTGATGGTATGACAGGTGATGTACACACTTTCTTGCCATTGAGAAGAGGAAAAAAATGAAAAAATCATAAACCCATAATACCATGTGTAACAATCTTCCTGAAAACATCCAGCATTCTCCTTTTACAGATGAATCTGAAGAGTCTGGCTACACTGAAGCACTCTATGAGGGAGCGAAGAGAACTGTAATGTAAGACTTATGAAACGGGAAGAAGAAGAAACTGAGTGAAAAATGAGAAGGTAACTGCTGCTGGAGAAGATTTAGGCTGAGGACTGAAACAAAGATGGCTGTGTAGACAACAACTAAGACAAAATGGTAAGCCTTAGGGATTTTTTTTACACATTCTTCTCCCTGAAATCTGAAATGGAGCATAAGCTTTCCTAGTTTTTTACTCAAACATTCATTATTTTCTTTCAGCAAATATATATGAAACTTAAACTAACAAAAACGCCTGATTCATCCCTTTCCATTTCAGTCCAAAGAACTGAGGACTAAGACCTGTTTAAGAAGACATTATTTAAGGTGGCAGAACTTCATAGCATGGCTGTAGGTATTTCATTCCCACTGGTTGGCTTTGCTTTAACATCTAGGAAACTACAGCTGGAAATCCATGGCTGAAGACCGTAAAATATCCAAAATGAATACTCAATACGTGATATTTGGTGCCCCTTCATTTTTCCCAGTTCCCTTCACGTTCATTCACATGCGTTTTTCCCTAGGCTTACATTCCAAATATCCAAATAACAATACAGACTACATTATTTTTTAGTATTGTGAAAACATAATTACTGTTTTGCAAGACTGTGTGTACCATGTTGAATAGTGACAGAAGGCAAACACTTTTGCTTTCAAAAGCAGGCATGAGATTTTCACATTGAGACCATATTCCATTGTCTATGTTGAAAGGAACAAAGTTTGCAATTAGAGATTATATCATAATTCAAGCAACAACATTATTTCTTTTTATTTCTTTTTCTTTATTATTTTTCATGTTTGCCCTTATAAACATATGCTATAGATAGGTAATGCCAGAGAGGCAGAACTGTGTCTTCATGGAAACAAAGCTTTCATTCCTTGCTAGTATGTCCCAATAACATTTCAGAGAGTGCTTCCAGGATATATCTCCTGTTTTCATTTGTCTGTGCAGGAAACAGTTCTTTGGCTTATTTGCTCAGAATTTCAAGAGATCCCAAACAGACAACTGCTTCACTTGTTCATCCATGACCCATCAAGTCTGAGTGAGCATATGTTGCACAGATGCTTTATGCATGCACAGTATATCTGATGTATCTAAAATATGTCTAAACCTCAGCACTTTTAGACCCATGGTGCTTGCTGAAATGTAAGCCAAAGTAAATTTTTGGACATGCATTTTAACATGTATTGTGGCAGCAAAAAAGCCCAAGAAATAATAGCAACTGTTCCGTATAGACATAAATACAGAGACCATGTACATCGGAAAAAAATCCTGAAACCAAAGTAAAAAAAATAAATTCAAAATATATTATAGATTATTACTTTTATTATTTTTATTATTATTATTATTATTATTATTGGAATATAATGTCTGGTTAAAGGCTAGTTGTCCAGATCATGTATATAACCATAGCAAACAAAACAAAATGTGGAAGGGGAAGACAGATGGTCTGTAAACTATGTTGGTCCTAAGGCAACCTTTCCTCAATCCTTTAGGTCACTGTTTGTCTGAAAGACAGATGACCAGTTGAGACACTTTCATGGGAAAAAAAACCTACAAACAACCGAACAAATAACCCTCCTTGAAAATATCCAAAGGCACTGCAAAAGATAAATAAGTAAATAAAAGACTATTTTTCTAAGGTTGGTCAAAATGCCAAATTTGGATCAGCAGACACATTCTCTCCTCAACTAAATGGAATGTTTACTGAGCCCTCGAGCTGGAAAGCACTGGAAACTCAATTATTAATGAGATGTGGTAAATCCTATGTGCCTGAAAACTCTCCATATTTAATTTACTGGTGCCTTCCTAATCTATCTTGCTATACTAGCAAGGGAATAAATCCAACGACCTAAACAGTGTTTCTTCCCCATCTCTGATTTCTGTGAATCTGTGTTCTTCGTGCTGATGATCACTAAAGGGATTATGCATGACTCAGGACCTGATTGATGTGCAAGCATGTGCAAAGCACTGATATAAATATCCATAAATGATAGACTTATTTTTTTTCAGATTGTATAATATTTAATTCCTAATCAGTCAGTGAATAGCAATGTTTGCTAAAATTTTAATATTAACAGCAGTAAAATCATCATAGGGATGTTCTGCTTATTTTTGGTTCATTCCTGCTAATCACCCTAAAATCAATTTATATGTTGACCATATTTCTTTACTGAAATAAAAGTAACAATTAGAGGAGGTTTACAGTGCTATGAGAAGGTATAAAGTTTCTGAACATTTCAACAGGTATTGAATAAAATTGTGAAACTGTTAATAAAGAACATCATTAAATTTTTAACACATGAGACATGTGAATAATATCTTTAGTGTATGTATCTCATTAAATTTAAGGCTGATCAATGCAATATTATTCTACATTAAGTTATTATAATCACTCATTTATAAATAAGGTTTGAGATTCAAAGGACTTTTTTTTTTCATAGATAAACCACATTTGCTGAAGTGCCTTTGCTCCCTACTGTCCCATCCTTCCATTTGAAACTGTCACAGTCAAAGTTTTTTACTTCAGCTGGTGTCATTCCTGTTTATGTCATGGTCACCTTGGAAAAGACTATTCCTTCTTATGGATAGACTACTGACATATCAAAAGCTGCAATGATTCACATTAAGAGCTATTGTTTCTGAGACACAAACACGTGGTTTTCCAGAAGTGTTCTGTCTAATTATTGCCTCCTAGGTAGAACTATAGTGTTCTATATATGCACTGACATCCACGTGTGGTGAGATCAGACAGTATACATACATTTTCCAGGACTTGGAAGAAGCTATGACACTTAAGTGGCCTTCTCTCGATGTATAAAATGAACAGAGCCACAGGTTCAGTACTTTCAGCCCAGGTTCCTATTTCTATAGATAGATTCTTCTCTTTGCTTTTAAAAATTAGAAGATCATTCATCAAGACATTCTGTTTTGTGGAGGCATTTGAAAAAAAAGTTGGATAAAGAGTGTGCTACCCCAAAATTACAACTGATATTAATATTTTTTTATCCCAAAAAGGAATTTGTTGTGGGAAAAAAAAAATCCAGTATACAAAATGTTATTTTCAATTAAGAGGACCTTTCAAAACTATGAAGAGTTTTGATGGTGTATTTTTTCATACACCATTTTATAGCACCAATGCTGGTTAAAAAAGAAGCAAGGAATGAGGCACAAATGGTAAGTGCACAACAGGAAGGAAGGAAGGAAGGAAGGAAGGAAGGAAGGAAGGAAGGAAGGAAGGAAGGAAGGAAGGAAGGAAGGAAGGAAGGAAGGAAGGAAGGAAGGAAGGAAGGAAGGAAGGAAGGAAGGAAGGAAGGAAGGAAGGAAGGAAGGAAGGAAGGAAGGAAGGAAGGAAGGAAGGAAGGAAGGAAGGAAGGAAGGAAGGAAGGAAGGAAGGAAGGAAGGAAGGAAGGAAGGAAGGAAGGAAGGAAGGAAGGAAGGAAGGAAGGAAGGAAGGAAGGAAGGAAGGAAGGAAGGAAGGAAGGAAGGAAGGAAGGAAGGAAGGAAGGAAGGAAGGAAGGAAGGAAGGAAGGAAGGAAGGAAGGAAGGAAGGAAGGAAGGGAAAAGAACAATGTGAAATATTTAATAAAGGAGATTCCATTGTTATACAGCTAAAGCTACTGCAGTAAGAGTCATTTAAAACTGTATTCTGAGAGATTTAAATTCCTAAATAACAGAATCCAATTTTGACATAATCAAAAGTGAAACAATGTGATTATAATGGCATATTGGTTTCTATAAGCTATATGTGACACAAAATCTATGAAACCTTGTCAAAGCTATCTTAAAGGCTCATAAGTACAAAATGGTAGTATCACAAAATATCCAACACTTGCTGTCCTTTATAGATAAATACTTTACTGCAAAACCAAGAAAAACTTCGATATTCTGTATAATTCAAGCCTACAAGAAAACTCTATTACATTTTCTTTCATGTGATAAATCTAGGATCTTAACTACAGCTCCCCTGAAACTGTGGAGTAGAAGACACCCAAAACTGGAGATCAGAGATTCAGTGAGATGATTGGAAAAGCTTGAAAAATATTCTCAGAAAGCCAGTATGCTACACTTAATGTATACCTTTTCTATTTGCCTAAAAGAATAAACAAGTCAATTTTGACAGCTCCAGGTAATCATAACACAGCTTTGTGGTTGTCAGTTAGTTCACTTAAAACTCCAGAAAAGTGTTAGGGACAGATCAGGATAGGAAGGAAATTAGGTTATTTTTTAAATGGACCTCAGCAGGTGAGGAATTAAGATGTAAATACAGAACTGACTTAAACTTCAGTCCCATAATTTTTTTTTCTCCATGATTGTTCTTCAAAAAGAAACCTCAACAAAACTGAGTCTCCATCCATTTTATGAAATATAACCATAAGCAGAAAACCAAACAGTTAAAAGAGCATGATAAGTAAGAACTGTAATATTGGAGTTTTACAGGGCTATTGAAAAACATTTTTATAGCTGCTTGGTATCACACAAGAAGCTATTGAATGAAACAGTATTGTTTCTTAATGGTGAGCATGTACTATATAATGGTACATCTTGTATTCATATGAGGCTGTGAGTTTGGCATCTTTGATCTGTTTACATTGGAGGTTGCCAACAGATAGGCAATGCAACAGAATTGTTGTGTAGATCTAAGACTGGATTGTCTGAAAATTGAAGCAAGATATCATGGAACACCGTCAGCTCATGCACTGAGATTCCAAAACCATTGCAATGGTGGTAAACTTGAGTTACTACATAACTTTCCTGTGTCTCTCAGATAATTTGAAGAGTGTAACGCTGTATTGAACACAAGCATGAAAGCACCTGATCAAGCATTATATAAGGAAAACCACTGAAACATTTATATAAAATGAAGTTTTGTTTCTAAAGCATAAAGAGCTACCCCTCAGAAAACAGCAATCCAAAACTCGTTTTTCTTTCAATTTTTTTAAGTGCATTTAAAATCGATTGTCACAGTTTGGCACCAAGTTGGCAGTCGAACCAATAACAATAACAATCTCGATTCACCCCCCTCTCCCTCCTCCCCCAAGGTAGGGAAAGAGGGAGAAAAATGAGAAAGAGAGGCTTTCTGGGTTGAAAAGTGAAACAGATTGATTTTAATTATTAGTGATAAGGGAATATATATATATATATATATTTGTAAAGGGATGTGCAACACCCGATCCCCTCCCTCCTCCCCCAGTGACTCTCACAGCAACTCTTCTCCCTGGTGACTCCCAGCTGAAGGGGGGAGTGTCCGGGCGCACGGACGGGGCCCTCGGGGGTCGGCTGGGAAGAAAAATGGATAAAAGAAGAGAGAGCCAAAGAGAGGGCGATAGAGGCGACAGTAAGCAGAAAAGTGAGAGAAAAAGGAAAAAGAGAGGCTTGACTTCCGTGATATATTAGCCTATACTGAAAGCCAAAGAGAGAAAATATTATGAGAAGGGAATATTCTGATTTGCTGATCCTGCCTTCAGTCTAATCTGCTCCCCCCGTAGGGGGGGAGGCTGCAGACAGTCAGAAGTGACCTTGGTTATTATCAGTCCACTGGTGCTGCTAAAAAGTTCACTGAAAGAAAAACAAAATCAGCAAAGGGCTTCACCCTGGCTCAAACCAAAACATCTATCACTATAGTTTTCACATGAACTGCACTAATCCTTTCTTCCTAGTCAGTCCGTCTCATTCCTCACAAATATCTTAAACTGTAGAAAGTACTTTGCCCCTGCTGTTAGGCAGAGTGTCTTGAGAATAAAACCATCTAAAATTATACTGTGATAGTCAGCTTTTGTATTGTTGAAGGTAGTTCTGTTGGGCTCAGTGAAGTTTTACTGATTTACAGCTGCTATGGTTCTGGTCCTGTGGTTTCTCCAGTAACTAATGAGATGCTCAGTCTGCAGAGACAGAGATCTCATTCTGCTTTTCAAGAGTTTATTTAAGTTCTTGTCTTGTCATTTCGGAGTGTTCTTGACACATGAACCACAAACAAACACAGAAACTCAAAATTCAGTGAAAATTGGTGACTGTATCTTATTTTGTAATGATAATATCAAACAATAAGCCAGTACAAATTCACTAAAAAATGTCGCTCGATTTGCATCATTTTTTGTTGAATTTATATGTTCTTTGCACTTAAAAATAGCTAGTGGAAATGCTATTATACTAAGATATGACTTCCAGAGAAAAATTATTAGGCCAAGAGATATCAATGGAAAAATAGACATACAAGCCTTTGTGAAGTGGAAGGTCTGTTTGCTTAGAAATCTGAAGGTATGTTTAGAAAGCACAGGAGATTTAGTTGACTGGAATGTGGGGTTTTTTCTTTCCTATTTTCTCATTCTTTGCTTTTTTTCTATTTCTTCTTTGATGTTAAGTCCAAATGAAAAAAAGCTTTCTGGTTCTACTGATCTTCAGCTTGCCTACAATGGTAACAGTCTTTCAGCTGAGTCATAATGAGTATTTTCTGCTATTTTAAAGTTTTCAAATATTCTCTCACTCAGCATTCTGAGAAAGAGATAATTAAGAAAAGATGCAAAGCCAAAAAACATACAAAAAACAGTCAAGGGTTGATTAAATGATAGAACTGAGGTGGCTGAGTTCTGTGTAGCTGGCACACAAATAGATTTTTTTTTTCAGTTTGCCTTATGTAATCACAGAATCACACAGAATCACAGAATGGTAGGGGTTGGAAGGTACCTCTGGACATCATCTAGTCCAACCTTTGCTAGAGCAGAATCCCCTAGAGCAGATTGCACAGGAGCATGTCCAGGCAAGTTTTGAATGTCTCCAGGGATGGAGACCCCACAACCTCCCTGGGGCATCCTGTTCCAACACTCTGTTACCCTCAGAGTAAAGAGGTATTTTTCTATATTTAGATAAAACCTCTTGTGTACCAGTTTGTGACCATTGCCCCTTATTCTGTCACTGGACACCACTGAGAAGAGCCTGGCCCCATCCTCCTGACACCCACCCTTTAGCTATTTATAAACTTTGATGAAATCCTCCCCTCAGCCTCCTTTTCTCTAAGCTAAACAGACCCAGCTCTCTTAGCCTTTCCTCATATGGTAAATGCTCCAGTCCCTTAATCATCTTAGTGGCTATGTGCTGGAGTCTCTCCAGTAGTTCCTTGTCCTTGAACTGAAGAGCCCAGAACTGCACACAGTACTCCAGGTAAGGCCTCAAGAGGGCAGAGTAGTGGGGGAGGATAACTTCCCTTGACCTGCTGGCCGTGCTCTTCTTAATGGACCCCAGGATGTCATTGGCCGTCTTGGCTTCAAGGGCACATGGTTGGCTCACAGTCAGCCTGTTGACCACTACTCCCAGGTATTTTTTACCAGAGTTGCATTTCAGCAGGTCACACATTAACAAATAAACTTCAAGAATAATTAGTACATTATGCTATTCATTCTCCTTTTCAGGATAAGAAAACTTTCTCCTTAAAAAGACACAAACTTCTCTAATTTTAAAACAATACTAAATCATTGTTTAAAGTACACAAAGGAGTCTCAGTTTGGTATCTGAAAAGAAGAAAAATTGCTTTGATTTTTTATCTCTTTTGATCTTTTATGTCTGCTGGTATTTTTCATATGCATTAAACAAACTCCTATTTCCCAGTGAAACGACAGTAACAAAATGTCCAGCCATTTTTCAAAAGTTACACTGTTTCTATTACACCTATCATCCATAATAAGTGTATTGAGAATAGCAGGCAGGCAGAACATTAAACTAGCTTAAAGATATATTAAGAAGATGTCAAAGAGAATACGAGGTAGATAAGCCTTCTGAAGCTATACACTAATAAGCCCCTGAAAAGAAATGAAAGTAGGGGGGAAAAAATCATTATTACAAAATTCGTTTTAACAGAGGAGGAAATAAAGAGATTGGAATTTAATAAGTATTAATAGATTGCTATGGCTGTAATTTACCCATTAGAATAAGAACTGTGAAAGCCTTGCCAGTCCCCTGACACAGATGTATGGGTAAGTAGTAAGGAATGGAGTTCTGTAACCATGAAATGCTGTTGAACTGAGTTGTTCACAGTATATCTTTGGGAAGGGTCAGTTCAAAGGCAATGTAAGTTTTGGTGTACAAAGAATTTACAAAATAGCCTGTGCTCCCTTTTACCTTAGATGGATTGAAGAGGAGCTGCAGTAAGGTGCTGAAAATCAGAATCCTATTGGTATCTCTCTGCACTGAATTATAATTTTTCAGGCTTTGCATATGTTTTAGAGAGAATGTCTCTGAGATCAGGCTAGAAACACATGTCTGAAAAATCTAGCTTTAGAGCTTTCAGGAGCAGAGCACAGAGTAGTGTCTCCATGCCAGACCTAAGAGATGCCAAAATGCTGATGTGGAAGCAGGAAGGCAGTCACCACAGAGAGTGTAGCCTCAGGAGTCCAAAACCAGTGACAGACGGTGCTGCTGCTACTCTTGAAGCTCTAGCAGATCTGATTTTCTGAAGCCATTCCCTACACTCAAAGGGGCCAATGCCTAAAGCATTTTACATTTCCCTTTTCACTGGGAGGAGGTGAAGAAAGAGGAAGTGAGACTGTTACTAAGCCATTGTAAAATATGAGGTTTTGTTATTAGACCTTTGCTGCAGTTTCCTGGCTGATCATTAGAAGATTATTACACATTAAAAAAACCCAAAACACACAGAAACAAAAAACAAAACCAAAACAACCCAAACAAAAAAAAACCAACCAAACAAACAAAAAACAAACAACAAAAAACAAAGAAACCCAAACAACAGAACAAGATGATGACCAGAAAATCAAAACACAGAAGACCTCCCTGCAGACCTCTTTTAAAAATTAAATTAAGGAGGAATATAATTTTACAGGAAATTTCTCTGTCACTTTGATTAATAATGTTTGTGCTTGTATGTACTACCAATTCATTTGCTGAGGTCAGAGTGTCTGTGAAGATGGTATTGTGCATACAGAAAACATCTGCTCTAAAGCGTACTGATGTTTAGAAAACATTTCTAAAGATTTGCTCCCCACAGACCTCTGTAGTTAACTCCTTATGGATGTTTGTAGTCCAGACTGCAAGATAGTTCAATCTGACAGAAACAAAAGGTGGTCAAATTATCTATATTCTGTGCAATTATAAAACTTCAGAGTAATTCTTACAGTATTGCCAGCTCAGGTCATTTAGAATTTCATGCAGGCCATCTCCCATATTGTGTAGGTCTCAAAAATCTACAATCCCAGTGTTTTCAAACATTGCATTTGCAATAAATTTCCTAAAGGAAAGGAAGTCACTAGTGTGGCCATGATATTTATATAAAACTCTTTTTAACAACTTTGAATCAGACATTAATAATACTTTTATTATTTTTTATTTAATACAGAAGGATATACATGTGTTAAAATAAACCACTAGATCACATAGATCTAAAGTCCTCAATCATGCTAATTAATTTACTGTAAGTATGTAGTAATCATAGTAAAAAAAAAAAGTGTGAGTTTAAATTCTGTATCTGGTCTTAGTAAAAAAATAAATTTGGTGCTCTGCAGTTATTTTGGAAATGTAAATAATAAACTAAAATGACCACCCTAAATCGATGAGTAAAGGTATAACCTGCTGCAGGATTTCTAAATAGAAAATCTCATTGGATCTGGAAACAATATGGCAAATCACGGCTTCCTTTGACTTCCACTTCCCTTTACAAGACTGAACTTTGAAATCACAATACAGAGAAGAAGAAATAGAAAACCTTATTTCAAACTTACGAAGTATTAAATTACTATTTATTACCTTTTATTTTGAGAGTCAAATGACATAGGAAAAATTAGCCTGCTCTCTTCCATTATCAAATTAATTTTCTTTTGTTTCTTCAGAAGTATAATTTTGAAAGTCATGTGTTAAAATAATTGCAATCTAAACTTCCAATTTTTACTTTGTTGATCTCCATTACTTTGCCTCTTGAAAAGGTAATTGAAGGAAATATATGAAGTTCACAAGGCTTTGAAACAGACCCAGAGAAAAGCCTATGTCTGTGCAGTATAGAACATTTTTCATTCCATGGACTTCAGAGTACTTGAGCATTAATATTTCCTGACTTATTTAATCACTGCTTTTATATATCCCTAAACTCATATTACATAGGCAAGAAATGTTCTCTGCTAAAATCTTTTATAAGTTCTTATGTTAAATCTCAGTTCACAGAACACAGAGTAAAGGATATTTTTAGTTCAAACTTTTATACTGACAATTTAATAGACCTTCTGTCACCATCATTGTAAAATTGCCGTACTACAGAGATACCAGTACATAGTTATAGTACTTATTATACTAACAAAATAATATAATTAGTAATGAGTATTTCAGAATTCTCAATTATATAATTATTTTTAGTAGTGTAATATCAAGATCTTGACATTAAAGTGAAATACAGTGCTTCTGAAAAATAAAGTACATTCTGTAGCATCATCCCTACTACTGTATCTGGGTGGAATCAATGTGTGTAGGATATTCTGAGCAATAAAAATCTCTTTTATGTTGCTAAAGTTTATTTTTAGACTGAAGTTACATAGCTTTGCAATTTCGCTTGATGCCACCATGGACTAATAAGATGTAAAAGTCATTAGCGTTTTAGGGCAACTATGCACTCGATCTAACTGGTGTCACAGTTATAGCTTTCTGAAAATCTATGGAAAAAAAAAAAGAAAAAGAGGGGGAAAGCAATTGCAAACTGTTTTTTTCAAAGGCTGATCTTCTACTTTTGCAAATTTGTAAAATTTATTTTTTAAAAATATCAAAGACAAAGAGTAAAGAACAAAGGAATGAAGGGGGGAAACCCCCCCCCACACACAAAAAAAAAACCAAACCACATTTTGAAACTTCAAAACTATCACAAAGAAGAAAAATTATTCTGAAGTCCTTTCTACCTATTAAAACCGGTAAAGTATGTAATTAAACTTATGGGTTTTTGTAGACTGAGATTTGTTACATAAAGATTGAAAGTATAGAACCATGTTGAATGCTGATATCAAAAAAGTAGTGAAGAACTATTCTTATAGTAGAATATACTATAGTAGATAAGAATTTTTTCTGATAGTCACTTAAATATCAGTTAAAAGTTCAGAAAAGATCATTTTTACACATCATTTTTTTTCATTATTTAATAAATATTACTGAAATAAAGAATTTAAAAATTAAAATTAATTAATAATAAAAATAATAAAAATAATAAAATTTAAAATTGATTAATATTTTTGTTCCAATTCTCAAACATCTTCTGCCAGTTATACTTTTATTGATTCTTAACTGAAAGGTTCAAGAGCTTACATTCAATGAACTTTGCTCAGAATTGCACCAAATTGCTTCCACTCATGCCATAAATATTTTTTTGGTGGACTACGGAAATCCCAATAATTCAGAACCAAGGCCAGCTAAAGCTGAGATTCTCTAGAGCTTCATATTAGAGACAGAAAACCTCACATATTTTGTGACCCTGGAGGCACAAGATCAGGTCTCATTTACTGGCAGTTAATAATTTTTATGATAATTAGTATCTGACCTACTGTTTTATGATATTTGACATATCTACCTCATTCACTGCCTCCCAAACTACCACCGCAGAAAGATTTGCTATACTACAGTGAAAACAAAAAAGCAAATTCTTTTCATTTCAGATATTCCAACTAGAGGAAAATATATTTTACTTGCAAATTCACACCAAGTTTTGACAGGAATCATGTGGAGTTATACAAAAAGAAAAACAAATTACCAAGCATTTCTTTGAAAATATTTCAGTCCATTGTAATAAACCCATAACAAATAGTTTGTGTTTGTGTGGTCACCGTTACTATTCACATGACAAATACCAAAAAAGAGATTGCAGCGTTATTAACCCTTTGAAGATCAAATTACTAAATATATAGGAAAAGGCAAACAAAAATTGCATTCAGCACATCTGAGAGCTTTTTTGTAGTTATGATACTGTAAGGTCACTGAGCTCCCTAAGGTAAAGATCTTCTCCCTATGCCTCACTGCCCATTTACCATTCCTTGCATTTATATAATGGCTGTGTTACTAATTTCTCTCTCCTACAAACTTTTGTTCTGCAGAGCTGCAGGTTTCCAGCCTCAAACGAACATTGTTCATTCAGTTACTCCAGAAATACCTTCTCCCACTGCTTTTGTAATGGCATCCAGTGTTTTTGCAATGAGCTCAATTGCTTCAATTACTAGGTACAAATTTAGAAGCCTATACCTGACCATTAAAATAAAGATGAAAATTAATTTGCTTCAGCTGATTTAATTTTACTATGATTTATCCTCACAATTCTTTAATTTACTCCTTAGTTATCAAAGACAATGTCAATAATAGAAAAGTCAGCTTCTTGTAGCAAGTATACTTGTGTATTATACACAGACATATGCAAGGCAGCCCACCTACTGAGATAAATACACAGGTGCTTTACAATCAAAATTTTCTGAAGACCTGTTTGAGCATCAGTAAGCCACAGAACAAGAAGACTGCACTAAAACAATACAACTCTTCAAGGACAAGTAACAGGCCCATGAGCAAGAACCAGAGGTATGGGTAGAGATACTATCCTAACTGCATCTGAGCTGGATTAGGAGTCTATTTTCCTAGGCTCTTACTATCCTTGTTCTGCTATAACAAAAGAAGAATCTATTGCTTTGCCAAAATAACCATATATAAGCAATCCCTCCCTCTGCCAGTTCTGTCAAGCTGATTCATCAGGCTAGTGTTAATATTTAAGGGTTCTGGTTTGGATTTAAAAATTAACATTTTGATAGAACTGGATCAGGGAGCAATTACATGGAAAGCTATGGTGAGGTGAGGTCAAATCTGGGTAACAGACAGCAACAATCGGAGGGTAAACAAAGGTGGTAACTTTTTAATACATATTGGCTGTGACAATATGCTGATCAAATATTAACACAGAGCTCTGTCAGAACAGTTCACTAGCATTATTAATTCTGTGAAGCAAAGTCCCTTTTATTCACCTATTAATCAAAATCTTTACCCTTCACAATCAAGTAGCTACTTTATATGTGAGCACTGGGGTAGATTTAAGTCCAAAATTGCCTTTGTTACCCAGTAAGCCACAAACCCATGTAACTAAGCACAAAAAACATAAACTTATTTCCATAACCATTATGGAAAATAACAGCCTTTGAACTTCATGCAACACCACAAAATGAGTGCTAATCTCAAATTCAGCTACTATTTTACAGCCATCAGGATTTTTAAAAAGAAGCATCTTTATAGCAGCATGGATCTGTTAGGAGGAAGTTCATGTTTGCCTAATTATATGCTATGGGAGTACATTGGTACTATCTTCCCTTGATTCCCATCACAATCTACAGACATGGAAGACTAATCAAAATCATGTTTCTAGCAAAATTTGGCTGCAACTGACTTTTTAAAGCTAAGAGCTACGTGCAACTCTTTTCCCTTAAAAAAGGGAGCAGGAATACTATTTGACTATAAATGATCAATATGTAAATGTAGATGTCAAATGGTAGGTTAATGAAGAAACGATATTTTAAAAAAATTAGATGTGTTTATACTTTGTGAATTAGGTCTAACAGGTTCTTGAAGTAATTTCTCTCCTTTTGTTGCACTTTATTTATTTGTTGCTTTCTACTAATTTTGAGCAGGCATTTAATTTCGTTTCCGTCAAAACGGCTCATACATTGTGGTGAAGATACAGATTTAACTAGCTACAAAGGATAGGAATTTTTAATTTTTAGGAAAATTTTTAAGAAACCTATGAATTTTGGAGTAATTCAGATTTTATAATGAACATGTAATGATAATCTATGTCTTTTTTTACATAATAGAGGTTTCTAGCACACATGAAATCAAACCAGTGCTGATTTGAATGTCATTTTTCACCTCATGTAAATCACTCAGAAAAAAAGTAATTATAAGAAGGTTCTGAATTAGAGTATGAACCTGAGGTTCTTTTAATTTCCTGTAGTGCTGAACATCTGTAGCCATTAACCTAAGATTAAGTTCTGGATGTTCAGATATTCAGTAACTCTGCAGTATAAGTTATTTGCATTGAGATATACTGGGTAAGATACTGCATCTGACAATGTTGACTTCCTTCTTTCATTTTCTGCATCAATAACATATTAATAAAATATATTTATTTCAGGTGAACATATTTTTCATTATATCACTGAAGTGCTTTGGTAATAAAATGTACTACATAAAATGTTACCTAGGGTATATATTTTAATCAATAATAATATAGTCATTGTATAATATAATCAATTTTTATTTCATTGCAAATCATTGATTGTTTTTTGTCTGCTTTTAGCAAAAAAAAAAGATTGCTTTATTAATTTACTGTCAAGATTTGAAAATAGCTGAAACTTTCCTTTTCTTATCAAGATAATCAGTGTCCATGGCTTTTATTAGCACAAGGAAAACCTTTACATTTATATCCTTCGAAGTATATTTAATCTAAGAAAAGGCTGCCCACTGACCACTTCGAAAATCTATGATATAGTGGATGTGGCTAAGCATATAGATTTTCAAGACTAGCTAGAATCACAAGTCTGTCAAATCCACAGTATGGGTTTCACACTCCAACAGAGAGAGTGGAAATGTTAGTTGGAGGTCAGTGAGGCAAGAGGTGGCTTCCCAAAACTTTTCCAGGTTTAAGCTTTCATTCAGTAGTGCTGAATTTCTCCAGATCAGTTCAGCTATCCATAGTGATTTCCAAGTGACTAAAATAGAGGGAAGAATTTATTTTTTTGAAGAGAAAATTCTCTTGAAATTTAGTTAAGCCATGATGTCCTATAATTAGCTTCAGCCACTGTAAAATGATTCTTTCTCCCTTGTTTCCTGTTTGTGTCACCAATAAATGATCCTGCTAGATTCATGTATGGGTCCTTGATTTTGTTTTAATTGACAGAGTGGAACATTCCCTCTCCTTCTGACTTGCCACTAGCTTTGTTTGTGACTTCTTCATTTTAGCCATTCCCAATATTATTTCATTATTAATATAATTTCATTTATTACAATTATCTGCTATTTACAATGCTGTTAATGTACTGGGAGTAGTATATTTTGTATCTGCCACTCAGAGTAGCATCACTCTCCAGTGACTGGAAGATCTTGTACTCTCCCATATTTGCAGAGTGGTTCAGTTGCATAGCTGAGGTGAATGCTTGGGATGGCTCATTTCTCACAATCACCACAGAGGTGATTTTCCAGCCTTTCAGTTAGCACTGCTAAGTAATCTTCAAACTGGTTTCTGAAGCTGCCAAGTTAAAGACATTTCATATGTTTTTTTGGTAACAAGGATACCTTTTCTTACTCTGGATGCATTGACATTGATTTTATTTTTTTTTTTCAGCATTCTCTGAGCATATGCTTCAGTAATAAGTTTCTGCCAATGCATTTGTTAAACACTGAAACAGAAGTTTCTGGCATCATCCATTTTCTTTTTCATGACCAGACTATGTACTCTGCCGTAAACTTATGTGGTAAAGCCTGAGAGTAAATAAAAATAAGTGTCTTTCTAACCCACCTGGATGCTACTGCTTTTTAGATTTTACAGTGCACAGACCAATGGCAACTTTGAAGAAAAGTTTATTTTTTCCAAAACTCATTTTTGTTATTTGTTATAATATAATATAATTATAAATTTAATATATAATATATATTTATATTTTATTTTTATATTTATATAGTATTTGATATATTTATATTTTGTATCTATATATAAAATTTAATATATAATTATTAATATAATATGATTTGTTATTATCGACATCTGAGTGAGTGAAGGTGAGCGTTTCTTTTACTATCATCTAGCCATTTTGTTTTCTAACCTATACATGTTATACATGGTTTTTTTTAATTAGGGCATCAGTAATGCTCATCTGAAACTGGTTTTAATGGCTGAATGTTATAGCATGCTTTATATTTAAAATAAGTGATAAGCTAAAACTGACAACTCCCTCTTTTTAATGTCAGCTTAGTAATAAAAAAAATCTAAATAAAAATGGTAAAGCATCTCTTTAACTAGAGCCTGGGATTTGAAGCTGAAAGTTGATTTTGAAGCTGTTTATCTTTCAACTAATTCCTCCCCTTTCCTCTTTTCCCAGTTTTGGTAGGAAACAGAAATGCATCTGGCCTACCAAAACTTCCACCAGCCAGAGAAGCATATGGTGCCTTTGCTCAAACTTTTTCAAGAAAGGTCAATAGACACATATGGGGAGGCACAAAGGAGACATGTGGAAGGAGATGTTGTGGAGAAACAGCGGCAGGCACAGTAATGGAAAAAAATTACACTGCTGAGAGACTGCAGCCCTTGGAGGACCCACACTGGAACAGGGGAGAAGTAAGAAGTAGGAATCAGTGGAGAAAAATTAATAAGAAGCAAGGAATGGAAGAAATAAACCATTACACACTGACTCCAACCTCCTGTGCTCCCCATCACCTCACCATGGGAACTGGGAAGGGTGGAGAGTAACATGTGGTGAACAAGTGAAGCTGAGACATGGAAAAGGGGATGAAAGCTGTTGCCTTCAATTTTTTTTTAATTGTTTGCCTTCTCTTTTTTTCCCCAATACATTAGTCAGTACATAAAAATGTATGTTAATTGACAATAAATTATTGTTAAATTTCCTAGGTTGAGAGTAAAAACTCAACAGATGTTACAAATACAGAATAAAAACAATTCCCAGCTTTAAAACCAATTAATATAAGATCAAATTGTGGTGCCATTCAGTGTCAGCATAAAATCTTCAGAAGAGATCAGACCCTCTCATATCAGTGTTCCATTTTGCCTTTTCTAATTCAGCTTCAATTTGTTTTTCTAAAAGTTACATAAAATTCTCACAAATTCACTCTTTCATTTCAATACATACCGCCCAAAAAAACCCCAAACCACCCATATAATTTTGTAACATAAGCAGATACTTATTTTTATTTTACAGAAATACTATAAATACTTAAACAACCTTTTGGAATTAATAAAATTCCTTTTACTGTTTGACTATTACACCACCAAAGAATGTGAAGAACATCTCCAAAACAGTATAATCCAGTCTAAAAATGGAAAAATATAGACAGAAAAGGAATTACTGTGTGTACAGAGAAGTGGCCTACATGAAACTTTCATTTCAATTGGCCTAATTCTTGAGTGAAGAGGTTGCATTCTTGAAATGCATTTTCCTAATGCTCAGGGTAATTCAAATCAAAGGATTAAAATTTACCATATCTAGCAGGACATCTAGGTAACTGGACACTGCACAGTTAGTCAGTGCTCTCTGTTCAAACTTAACTTCTTCAAAAAGGCATTACAAGTATTAACAGATAATTTTTGTACAATGTTTAGTTATGCGTCAGTGACAAGAAACATTAGTTAGTGCTATTTTGCCTAAGTAAATAGTTAAACTAAAATATGTCTGTTACACCACAGATGTAGTTTTAGAATCTTGACAGACCTGCAAGTAACAATGTGAGATTTTACTCTGCAGAATTGCCCTCATGGAAGAATAGTTACTGATTTCCTGAAAAGAGACTCAGTTTTCCTTCTGTCTTTAAGCCAAAGCTGCTATAAAAGGGCCAGGATAGAAAAAAGGAAAATCTGGTGCCACAGTTCTCAGGCCTCTCACTCGTGACAGTGCTAGGCAGCCAAATATGACCTTATACTGAGAGCTAATAAAAATTACACAAATTACCCCAGGAATTTTTAGACATTTAGACTCAGAAGGTTGTAAGATTTCCATGTTACATTCCACTTTAAGACATCAGGGTTAGAGTGCGATATTATTTCATTGGCAAATTTTCATTAAAAATATGTATTTAAAGAACAATTGCCATTTGGTTTTGTGCCTGATTCTTAATACTCAATGGCACAACATTAAGCCCTTTGGTGTGTTGGCCACTCCTCCCAGTTTTGTATCATAGGCAAACTTCCTGAGGATACACGCTGTCCCCTCATCTAGGTGACTGATGAGCATGTCAAACAAGACAGGACCCAGCATTGACCCCTGGGTGACACCACTGGCTACAAGCCTCCAACTCAATCCTGCTCCATTGATCACAACCCTCTGAGCTCTCTCACTCAACCAGCTCTCTATCCACCTCACTGTCCACCCTTCTAACCCACACTTCCTGACTGTCTTAATGAGGATATTATGGGAGAATTTAGCTTTGTTTCAATTAAAAAAAAAAAAAAAAACAAAACACCAAAAAAACCCCAAACCAAAACAAAAAACCAACAAACCAAAAAGTATGAGAGGTGTTCTTAACAATTTTGTTTTCATGAAACATTTAAAAGGAAGACAAATTCACACAATGCTTCATCTTTGCTGAAAACCTACCTATAAAGAAGACATATTTCAGTCTTAAAACTTGGGTTATAATTGTAAATCAACCTTGTTTCCCCTGTGTATCACCAGCACTGTTATTCTGTGACTTGCCTTGAGGATCTTTTTGAATACCTATTCAGCTATCCAAAAGCAGAAATGTTTTGCTGGGTTATTAAAACCTCCAAAATGGGTTATGTTCTTAGCAAAAATGTTGAAATCTCTAGGGTTTTTCTAGGCTATTTGAATACTTCCCAGTATGCACTTTAATAGGATGGTCACTGTGATCCTCTGCTTAAAATACAAGCATGGGTATTGCAACTGAGTATTTCATGCCATCGTGAATATTTAATAAGCTAGATGAAATGCATCTGGTGTAACCTAAGTCTGTTCAAAGCAGTTGCTAATTTTAAAACCTGTATTTTCTGTGCTTGGTAAAAAACATTTTGTCATTATTTGAGGCATCAAATCTTTGCCAACAGAAGATACTTTTACATCAAAAATATCAAGGGTTTTTTTGTTTGTTTGTTTGTTTTAAATAACAAAATAGAGCAAATAGGGAGTTTTTTTTGCAGCTTTAGGCAGGAGCTTGGATTTTAAAAAAAAAAATGTTAATAGCTGGAAGATCCTATGGCGGTGTTTGCACTGTGGCATTAAACTATTCCCACGGCAAGTATTGTGCCAAAATAGCTACCCTTCCACGATGAGCTCTCCACGGATAAAGCTCAGATGTCCCTAATGCTTTGTTTTAAGCACACTTCAAAAGATATTTAGTTGCCTCGGGTGTAGGTTTGGAACCTCCATGAATTCCATTTGTCCTTGAGGTGATTGCACCAAACAGAAAACAAAAGTCATTTGTAAGGGGAGCTCTGGCTGGCTTTGAAGTTGCCCCGCACAAAGGCAAATAGTGTTTGTAGGAATTAGTTTGCAGAAAAGAATCTGCACTTTGCAGTCCTAATGGAGGGCAAGGTTTCTGTGGAAAGCATCCTGGCATTTGGAGAACTAGCAAGCAAAACCTAAAAATATTTAAAAGGGACTAATCCTCCGTTAGTGAAACACTCTGTAAATAGCAAGTGACATTCCAGAGTGCTGTAGTCTAAATAGCTATAGCAGTCAAAGGATGCAAGAAATGGAGCCCAATTACCCTTGCTTTAGATATTACAAAGTACCTGTCCAAGGTCAAATAAAAATGGACTAGCAAAGACAGAGACTGAACATAGTTTTCATACTAATCCTTAAAATATAAACTTATTCTAACTTGCAAAATACCTAAATACAATACAAAGTCAGCTATAGTTAGTTGATTGCTTTAGTTTTTCTTAGAGGCAAAAGATCTAACAACCTGCTATGCTTTTGTGTGATGTAAGGTTACGATATTTAGTGTTTATTATCATTACCAAAAATTAAAAGCTATGAGAAACAAACGAGTCAGAGGTCTGCTTGTTTGTCTTCAGTTTAGATCGTGGGGAAAGAAGATTTAAGGGAACTGTGACTTTTACTACACAGGTCAAACTGTTGCAGTGGATAAGCAGCATAAGGAGAAATGGAAGAATTGTTCTGCAGGGAATACTGTCAACCAAATAATAGCAAAGTCCATAATTAGTGTCTAATATGAAACAAACAGGAAAGATAAGGCCTGAATTTCTGAGTGTAAATACCTTCGGTGATTCATTTCAACTCTGTCACACACAACATCCTGGTATGAAAACTGGAACAGTACAGATTCGATGGATGGACCACTTTTTGGGTAAGGACAGTCACACTCAAAGAGTGGTGATCAACAGCTCAATGTCCAGATGGAGCCCTGTGATGTGTGTTGTTCCCCAAGGATCAGTACTTGGACCGGTGCTATTTAACATCTTGGTCAGCGACACAGACAGTGGCATTGAGGACACCTTCAGCAAGTTTGCGGACAACACCAAAGTGTGTGGTGAGATTGACATGCTGGAGGGAAGGGATGCCAACTAGAGGGACCTTGACAGGCTGGAGAAGTGGGCTTTTTGAAACTGCATGAATTCAACCAGGCCAAGTGCAAGGTCCTGCACCTGGGTTGGGATAATCCCAAGCGCAAATACAGGCTGGGTGGAGAACAGATTGAAAACAGTCCAGACGAGAAGAACTTGAGAGTGATGGTGGATGAGAAGCTCAACATGAGCCGGCAATGTGCACTTGCAGCCCAGAAAGCAAACCATGTCCTGCACCGCATCAAAAGAAGCGTGGCCAGTAGGTCAAGGGAGGTGATTCTCCCCCTTTACTCAGGTCTTGTGAGACCCAACCTCTAGTCTGGAGCCCTCAACATAAGAAGGACATGGAGCTCCTGGAGAAAGTCCAGAACAGAGCCATGAATATGATCTGAAGGCTGGAGCACCTCTCCTACAAGGACAGGCTGAGAGAGTTGGGGCCATTCAGCCTGGAGAAAAGATGGCTCCGGGGAGACTTTTAGCGGTCTTCCAGTGCCTGAAGGGGGCCTACAGGATAGATGGGGAGGGACTTTTTGCAAGGGCTTGTAGTGAGAGGACAAGAGGTAATGCATATAAAATGGAAGAGGGGAGATTAGGTTAGATGTTAGGAGGAAATTCTTCAGTGTCTGGGTGGTGAGACATCAAAGCAGGTTGCCCAGGAAGTGTTCAAGACAAGGTTGGATGGAGCTTTGAGCAACCTGATCTAGTGGGAGGTGTGCCTGCCCGTGCACAGGGGTTGGAACTTTATGATCTTTCAGGTCCATTCCAACTCTAAGCTTTCTACAATTTTATGATTCTATGATTTATAATAGCTAGTTAATCAATCACACTTTTTCTTTTATGAACTTAAACTAGGTTGTATTTGTTTTTTCTTAGTTTCTTTAAAACTATAAAAAAGATTTGAAGAAAACTAGTTGTTTCATTTTGTTGTGTATTATCAAAACCTGTTTTGATACATGCAGGAGCAGCATCATGAAGTTCCTTTATTTAACTCATATAGGTGACATATTTCCAATGACAGCCCCAGAGTTAAATAATACTGGAATAATTCCTCTTTTCACCACTGCAATAACATTAATGCAAAGGAGCAGAACTGCCATGGGGAAATATTACTCAGCTCTGTGCTTTGCAAAAGACCCAGTCTTGTATTTCTACGCAGTCTGCCATCTCCTCAAATATCTGTTTCAACACTCAAGGAGATAAAATAGTGAACATACTCTTTTACAGTTCAGGGTATAAAAATAATCTTACAATGCTAAAAAATGTGTTCTGTAACTATAACTTTGCCCTTTTTTACAAAGCAACTTCTTATTTCCAGTAACAGAGTCTAAGAGGAATGTAACAGCATTGAATGAATTAAAGATTACCTAGCCCTGAGATGATTGTAGTGCAGGATGACATCTCCATTCCTGCAGGCCATTGCACATCATGGCTTGTGTATTGTTAACATCTCACAGATTGAGTCTGTTGCAAAGGGTAGCAAGATATCTTTCTTCAAGCTACTGCATGTTTTCCTTTGTCCATCTTTTATTCACTGAAGGTTGGGCAGTGAATAACCAGGGTTTCTACTGGCATGTAAAAATACAAACCCAATTCTCTGTTTAAGACAAGTCTGTTCAGCAATGCAGTGAATATAATTCTGAACTAGTTTGAATAAAATAAATTGAAGAGCAGCCACACTCAGGTACTACTCTCAGAAAACATAATAGTCCAAAAGAATTAACTTATCTTCTGGAGTCTATACTCACCCTGAGAGGCTGTTTTAGGTTCATTTAAAGCATCTGGCAAGCAGCATGACACAGTCACAATATTGCTTGCATTACAGAGCTTACAGCCTTGCAATAAAAATCTTGCTCTGATTCCTTCAGACCTGAACCTGCATGGTGCTTTCTGTGATTTGTAGTAACATTGATCTTGTTCTGTGGGTTTCTTGGTTCTGCTACCCTGTTCATATACACACAGATTGAGACTTTTTGATTCATATTAATAATGAAACAGCAGAGCACTGGAGGAAAGGAGCAATCTCTAGACAGTGTCCCACACCAACACTATATAGGATGAAAAATGATCAAAGTGTAAATATGAAAGAGAACAATAACCAAGGAGTGAACATTGTTTCCCACTAATTACAGTCATAAGCAATCCGTGATGTGCCAGGGCAGGAAAATGTCTTTCATGGGACATGTATACTTGTTAGCAAGCAAGCATTAACCCAGCATAATGAGTCTCGCTCAAAGCTGTTGCTGGAAGCCCCATGCTGTTATCCGTATGGTGGATGCCTCTCATAAACATGTTGACTGTGAACTTACTGTTCCAGAAGCCTTTGGGTTAGTATGATTTTCTCAGCTATAAGGCACTATTTGGTCTCAATGTAGAATTCTCTGAAGCAGACACAAAAGAAGCAGCAACTAAAGACTTAGTCTTCATGCAATTTTCACAAATGTACATCCAGAGTAATTCTATTGGCTATCTTAGCTAAAAACAGTATTTTATGAGCAGCTTGCGCAGGCACAACAATTACTAGTATTTGCAGCACAGATCCTAGTTACAGAAATTAAGATCTACCTCTAGAATATCCCACTGTCAGTGAAAAATTGGGGTAAATGCTTGATCCCAATCAAGCCAATAAGCTTTATGTCAGGGGATTTAGAGGAGTCAAGTTTTTACTTCTGGACTGCAATAATCACTAATATTATTTTACTTGCAAAGGAGTAAGACTTTATTCCATTTAAGTGTTATTAATTGGAAAATGACGTTCTTATTTTCGGGTCATATTTTAGTCTTTCCTTGTATTGTATTTAATATTATTATTCTTATATTATAACATAAATAAGACTCTTCTTTTTTGTGCTTTATACCCTTCAGGTGATATTTTTTCTTTTACCTTCTTTTCTCTTCTCTAATCGTCACCTACCATAGATACGCATATTTAGTTTTGTAATCTTCCCTCATCAGTCAACAGCTCTGTCATATGCACGTACCCTCAGTTCTTCTCTCATTTTCTGGCATGGTTAAAATGCATAATAGGACAGCAAAATCTCACTGCAGTGAATTTTTTTCTTGAAATTAAAAACATCGTCATTCCGTTCACTACTCTACAGTTACAGTTTACATAGTGTTAATCTTGCTTTATCCTTTTTGTAGCCCTTTCTTTTTAGCTTTTGATGGTGATTTTTTTTCAGAATTATGAGTTTACAAGTTATCTTAGTTTTTATATTACTCATTTGCTTTTTGTTTGTTCCACCACCAACCTTCTTCCAGTATTATTAATGAATTTGCTACATACATCTGCATTAAACAAATTAGATATTTGAGACCATACAAGCTTTTGATTCCCACTCATCATTTTTTTTTAACCTTTGCTTATTTTCACTCAACTGGCTTTTAATGTACTTGACAATACTAAGAACCAGGAAAAAACTGAACTCAGAGCTGGTTTGGATGCACAGAAATAATTCATTTGTCATAAAATATTTCTGATTTTCTGGGTTTAATCTCACTTTGTGAATCATGATAATAACATCCATAGCTATGCAGCAAAAATGCTCAGAGAGAGGCTGCAGATTCTGAAATGTTTGATGTCTTTGTCCAATTAATCAAGTTCAAGTGTGCTTAAATTACTCATTTATGTATTTGTTCAGAGTAGTTTCTCTTTTTGTATATGAGTATGTGTGTAATTATTCTCAACTGTAAAGTATTTATCAATTTATGAAAAAATGTGTTCTAATAGCCTATGGAGTCTTTGTGGTACGTTTCATAGTTGGCCAATTGCCCAATATTGTTCTCTGAGAAACTTCCAAGTGGGAAAATAGCAGCCAATAACAAATAAAACTGGCAAGTCTAGAACTCCCACAGAGAAAACAACACATATAAAAAAATTCTGATGATCTTGAAACATTGATCACCAATGTTCATTTTCAGAAATGATATAAATTATGCTTATGCTTTAGTTATTTAGAAAATATTAGCCAGATAAGAATGGAAAATAAAATTAATTGAGAGTTGTGTTTTGTTTTACAGGAATTTGTGTACTTATAAATTATTTCCACTTACTTATTGCCTTTGTGGGAAAAAAAAATAAATAAAAGCTTTTGTGGTGAGCTGAAGACTACAGTGAGAGTGAAAAAATACTATTTTTACAGAAATCTTGCTATAATTTTTTTCCCAGAATGGTGCACAGGTTTTTGCTGATTTCTTCATACAGAAACAATAAAAATGCCAGACTGGGCACAACACTTATTTCTATGATCCAATACAATCTCTGTGAGCAACTGGTTTTGCATCAAGTATAAATGGAAAAAATGAAATGAACAATGAAATAGCTTTTTTGGATTGACTGGTAACTGGTACACAGAAGTTGTGCCTCAGATTTTAACAAGAATCTTCTCTTTCATGTATTAGTTTAAAGATAAAAAATTCACAAAGATTTATTTTTATAAAGCAGCTGGTTTACCCTGGTACAGTATAACCTTTTGGTTGTACAAGAAGTGCCATTCTGTCTAGCTCAGTCATGAAGAGACAGATGTCTTGGCTCTGTGTTCCTTGGTTTCTCATTCCAAGCAAGCTGCTAAAACATGGTGCTCGTTTACTGAAAACCTTCAGCTTTTTGCCTGGCAAGCCCCAGAGGGCTGCTGCTCTAGATTCACATCTGGAGGAATGGGCTGACCATCAGCTTTCTGTCCATGCCTATGAGATTATTTTTTTACCTTACAGCTCCCCCTTAAAATCTGAAATGTGAGGCTTATATCTAGATCCATCGATAAGCTACAAAATATATATTTTTGGTATGTCGTGCCAACAACACACACCTATCAGATTACATAGCCAAATAAATAACGCTTGATGATGTCTGAGTCACAACCCAAGTCTTCTTTAGGATGCATGTGAGCACAACATTTTTAAATATTTCACTGCTGAGACAGTATAGCAGAAAAATACATCACTTGTGTTACAGAAAGCAACAGAGAAATGTAACTCCATTAGCCTTACTGACCAGAATATCTGTCCAAGATCCAGGTTTGTCAGGCTTCTTTAGCATGGAGAAATTATACTTGCCTGTATCACCATAATAAAAGAATGAAGATTTCAAATTTAATCCATTAAGAGAGTCCAAGATGGAATAAGAATATATAGCTCAATAGGGAAGACATTTCAGCATTAAAGCCTCCTACTTCATTTGCATATTTTAGCCAATAAACTTATTCATTTCATATAAGTGATTCTAGGAACATGGACTGAAATGTAGAACTCCTTCCTTCTAGAAAGTTTACTTGTAACAGTGTAACAAAACCTTTTTTTACTTGCTGTCTTCTTGCTCCCCAAAGCTGTGTAGGAAACAATGCAAAAGGAATTGCCTTTGTCTTTTCATAGCTTAGGAAGCCGGAGAAATGAGCTTAATTATCTTGCTGAGGAAAGCATTGAAGTCAGCAATCTAGCTTTTTGGATGTTAACAGCAAATGTTTGCCTTGTACATAAATCACATATCCCTCCCTCTCCAATTATGTTTTAACATAATAAAATAAGGCAAATACCAGGGCAGCGTAGCAGGAAATGCAGTTTTACTTAAACACTATATCACTCTTTAAAGAGGAGCGCTGTGTCAAATCACTGTATCTTAAACACTGAACAGCACTAAATTAACAGATTTTAAGGGCCAAAGAGAATTCTGAATGCAAGTAGGATGTTTAAAAGGCAACTTGTATCTCTGAAAAACGCAAGCTTTTCATGTTGGGATAAGCTGCTCTCCAGTGATGTTCTGGAGGTAAAGGGAAGCCTATTGAGAGCTGGGTTTTAGGCAGGCCTTCCCTCAGGCCTAAGCACCCTAGTTTGATGTCATGAACCTGGCCTTTTCTCCTAGGTGTCTATGTATTGATAGCGTATATTGACCACTAAACTGAGACACAAAAGAAGAGAACAAAAGGAGTTACAAAGTACAATGAAAGATAGCAAAAATGAAATAAAAGTTTCTGCATTTTGGTGGAAGGACTATATTCTCTGTGCCAGCAAGAACACTGAGAGGGTTATAGACCTTTAATCTTTTTACTTCAGAGGAAGAGCCATCTTCAAGTTAAAAACCTCTCTCTATTGTAGAAAGACCTTTGCAAATAGATCCTTCTTTTTCACTGTTGTAGGGAATAGAGCATTAGAGGAATTAGTTTCCTATAAAGCCCTCAGGGTTGGGACAGTATGTATCATGTTTCTGTACAGAACCTATCACTATGGTATTCTAGAGTTTGATTGCAATTCAGTTTTCTACCATAATCCCCAGTTACCAGCTCGTCTTTAGCTTCAGCGAGACTGAAAATAAAGAGCATTTCACTCAGAACAGGATATGTGACTAACATTCTCCAAGTGATAGACTGCTTGGATTCTGTTACTAGCCTACATACTTGTGTCAGGCATCAAAAGTTTTAGAGAGAAGTTCCTTAACACTAACGTGAATTTTGAAATAGACACAGTGAATAGGAATTGACATGGCAAATGGAAGACAAGCAGATGGGTGCACAGTGATGGACAATGCAAAGAAACAGCAAGCCATTGTTAGTCACCAGCATAAGCAATGTGTTCTATCTTAACCACTGTCAAGTTCATGTCTATTGTTTAATTAATATTGCTCAAATGGCACCAGTATAAGCCAATGTGATACTGGAAAAAAATGAATTGGTTATATTATGAAAAAATAACAACATATGCATTTATCAAATAGATTTTAAGAATTGTCTCATGCAGTACTTTCTTTTAAAAAGATGTTTATATATCTTAAACTGCACATTCTGTAGAGTTTATACATTTACATTATATATTTCTCCATTATTGTTCCTATATTCATATAGATAAATCTATAGTTCTGTATAAACACTATTACAGTTATCTTGAGCATTATCCAGAAAGAAAAGTTTATCTTCTACTGATATTATTTCAATCCTTTTAACATTATGAGATATTCCTTAATGATACGTCTTAAGATTACTAGTTATATTTAACAATATCTTTGAAAGTAATTTTACTCAGTTGGAGAGATAAAGTCCTGTTAAGGGGTTGGATCTTTAATCAGGAATTGACAGATGTTGCACTTGCTTAAAGAAATTGAGCATTTCTATTCCACCCTCACATAAAATAGAGATATTTATTGTTATAATCTTCAAAATGTAGCATTAAATAAATTATACACATTTCAGCCTAATGCATCTGCACTTCAAAACGCAGGCGATTTGAACAGTATAGGAACCAGGACCAAGGCATGTGAATTTTTATTTGTACAACCATATTACTTTGCTCTGCTTATATCTAAGATGGCCTTTTGCTGTACAAAGTATTTTAATAAAGAGCTGAGGTTTCTAGATAGACACTTGTTTACTTGTGGAAGTGTATTACAGATAAAGCACAACTTTAAAAACAGAGCCTCCGCTACAATCACACTTGGGATGTTTATCTCTTACCCACTAATATATCTGGCACAACACAAAGACCAGCTTCCTTCAAATGTATTCTGGTCATGCAACACTTATTTTCAGAGCCTCATGCTGCTGCGGAACAAGTAATTGTGTATACAAGACACAGAATAGTCTGGTTGAAGCTATGAATTTATAGATAGTTTTTTTTCAAATTGCTACATAAGGTGATACTAAAAGTACAGACAAATTCCCTTTTCATGAAATAAATGCTGTAAAAAGTGTCTATTAATAATTTAGTTTTTAATTGATTTCTTTGGTCATTTTCATTTTTTCTTAAATGTGCTTCTGTCTATGAAAAAGCAATATTTTTAGAATTTATTTAGATATATTGGCACAGGGAAGATCTCTTTCAGACACAGAGACATGTGGTTAATGATCATATGCAACCTATTCTTAATACTTTAAATTAAGGGGTTTTTTTCATCACTATACACTGGCATCTAAAATAAACTTTGAAGCAGAATGGTTGCATTGTAATAAAAGCAAATGGCAAATTGCAAATAATTTCAAATAATTCCAAATTTGGCATTTTACTTCAAGATTCAATTTGCAAAAACGTAGAATAGAAGCAGGAGATTTTATTAACCTTTTCAAAATCACATAATTCCCTCCCCCAATTTAAAAACTCAACATCAATGTGATATTGGGTGGTGGTCACATAATTAACATATGTTCCTCTCTGCTTTGTAATGCTGGAAAACTAATAAACATTTAAGAGAATTACAGCAGAGATCTGTCAGGCCCAGATTAAAAAACAAACAGACAAACAAACCTCCAGCCAAAAAACAACAACAAAAACCCAAACCACCAAACAAAAAACAAACAAAAAACCAGAACTAAACAAAACAAGGCAAACACCAAAGAAAAAGTTACTAAGAGACCACTGTGGGACAAATATTTCATGTTCAGCACAGTTAGTACTTTGACTAGTGAGAAACAATTTATGGTAGCTTCCGGGGAACTGTAAATTGCCCTGCTCCTGCTGCGAGGACAGTGATGTAAAGTGTAGCATAGCTGGCTCTACAGCAACAAGCAGACAGGTGCAGCCTCCAGCAAGCCTGGTAAGTCAGTTCCACAGCCTGTTTGAGACTAGTGCCAAAGGCAAACAAGCACAGACATGCAGACAAAGAGGTAAAACAGTGTCATCTGACGGCAAATACAATGGATACAGGAATTAAAACATGTTCATATACTTAAGTGTGAATGATGCATTGACCATTTTAGAAATGCTGTCTCAGGCAATATGTTGTTACTGGAACCTGGCATGCTCATGAACATACTCTGGAAGTATTTTTCTCCTGTATCTGACTTATCACACCTTTCTGTATCAACACACTCTCCTATTCCACCTATCTGGTCTTGTGCCTTCATACCACCATACCCTATGTCCAAATCATCTAGTTCTAGAATGCTTTTCAGCTCCTCCCGCCTGGCCCCAGGAGCCCACCATCCTCCTACCTGTAACAAGAGACTGATGTTACACAGTCTGTGAAGCTCTTAATCTTCTTTTTCTGATCAGTGTGTATCTCTGAGGAGTAAACAGAAAGTGAAGAGAAGCCATTCACATCAATTTCCGATATAGAGGGATATTGCGGTTGGATAAAACATCCTCTTTCAGTACTATTGTGATTTCCCTAATTATTATTGTCCACATGCCTTCAGCATATTTTTCACCTTACGTTACCATCACCCTGTGTATGTTGGATCATATGCCAGTATAACATCTGATTGAATCTGTTCAATCTGCAAAAACTATAAAATGAAACAGAAATATTGCTCTCCTTCAGACAAGAGAGGCTTTTGATTCAGTGCATTCTCCAAAAGCCAATAACTAATCTCTAACTTCCTAAATCTTTCTACTAAAACAGGAAAAAAAACCAACCCTCTTCTCAAATTAAATTATACTGGGCAGGTATATGTGATGTAAAATAGAATAATCATTCATGAGAAATAGGCAAAACCAAATAACCATGTTCAGACTGAGCCAGACTGAGTTATCTTACTCTGAGTTTTTAACAGCTCATGCTTAGCTTCTTGACAATGGGGCTCCTGTGGCTTTACAAGACACACGCTTTTCAAGTCAGCTCAGTAGGATCACAACATAATGTATGGTTTTGATATTGCACAATTAGCAACATGAAGACTGAAGCTACTGCTGTTTGCCATTTAATCTCTTCCTAAAACATTACCTGGCAACACAACACATAAGTTTCTCTCTTGGGGTTGCAGATCAGTCAAGACAACATCAACATGTAATTTTATCTCCTTTTCCTTCTCTTTTCCAACATATATGTAAGTCACTTAACAAAAAAGCATCTGGACAAGGTATTTATGCTTCTATCTCCCTCACTGATGCTCCTACTCAACTCAGCCCTCTACCTTTAAGGTAACTCACCTAGTGTTAACTAGTTGGATTTAGTCTTCATAACTCAAATAATAAATTCGTTTTGTGACATCGACCGATTTCCTTTGCACCAAAGCAAGGGAAAGCTATTAGTGAGTACTCTCCAGATGACAACCCTATAGCTGTCAGCTTCTCAATGCGCTGACATTTCACAAAGTTGCAGCAGATTTTGTTCAAATGTATTTAATTTAAAATTACCTTAGTAGAATGACTGGAGCTCTGGGATGTTTTCTGCAGCAAGGCACTGAGTTTGACCACCTGATTTTGAATGCTGCATGACTCAAACCTCTGTAGAATAGACTGGGAATGTGATGTTACTCTTGAGTGTTTAATAGTGCAGGAGGGAACATGGCGACAAGCAGCAGCCTGATCTGAAACTAGAAGATGTTAAAGCTCTGAAAATCCTTATTCCCCTCCTGCACATTCTTTCATCTGGTCTCCTATTTCGTTTGTGTTTTCCTCTTTTTAACTGCCTTGTCTAGTTTATAGAATCTCTCAAGCACATCTGCTTTCTTTCCATCAAAGAAGAAAAGAAAAAAAAGTTGAACATTAATAGCAGAGAAAGAATAATAACTACATGCATCATTATCAAAGTAGTGACACTGTGTTCAGAGCTGTACCGTTGCACAAGGCACACAGAGGATGCCTACATCAGATGACAGAGCACAGTACAAAAGCACTCAGCAGTGCTCTGCCAGCCCAGGACAACACAACCACACAGCACAGTGCAGCTCTCTGCTGAGTGACTGCGACTGACTGTGTAGGCACATCAGGCAGTGTGCTGACAAGTGAGCCCCCAAGTGCCATCACTCAGGTGATCCTTTCAGGATTGTGCTCCAACTCCTTCTGAATTTAAGTAGAGTCAGTCTGCTACTCCATTTTGCAGTGCCATTACATCTATCATCCCTGCCCAAAACAGTAAAAAATCTAAGTAAACAAAACTGAATTGATAAGGGGAAGCAGGTAAGAAAAATTGTGCTGCTATCTGCAGCTGTGAAAGAAAACCAGAGACCATGTCATTCAGACTTTTTCTCTCTGTAAGTCTTCTGTATCATCAAGACTGTAGCACTTTCAAGGGCTATGTCTGCTTGATCCAATGTGGTGGTATATACAGTTACCTCCACAAGCTACCTCTACTATGAAGAAACATTACAGTCATGTTAATAAAGTAGTCAGATCACTCTCATTAGTCTTGCTGAGTAGTATAGTCAGTAAAATCAGTTAAAAAATAAAACCAAATTTATGCTCCAAACTCAAACAAAAAGTCAGATAATATCTCATTTCATTCATAAAAATCTCAGTAGTTTTCAGTATATTAAGAGTAAAATGTTGCATCAGCACAAGGATGTTGATGTTTCCTTTAAGCATCCCCCTGACAGGACTGTAACAGCAGGAGTGTCAAAACTTGCCTTTTGCCTTTTTTGCAGTGTCATGTTTTTAGGAAAAAAAATATGCCAAAACTAAATTTGGTAGTCAGATTTATAAACCATTAACAAAATACTTTCATTCAGACTGTTTCTCTAACTACCAAAATAGCAATGAACCCCTCTTACCTCTTATGCTGTAACTAAGGTGTTAGCCTTCACACAAAGGTAGCAAGAGTACTCTCAGAATTTCAGACATAATAGCCGTGGATTTCCTCATACCTATTTCTCCCACAAGCAATTTTTCCAAAGCCTGGTTTTGTGTTTGAGTTTTAAAATCATTATGCTTGCTCACCTTCTTCAAATCTGTCTTTAAGAGCTACTTCTGCTATGAATCCCATAAAATCCAGCATTTGCTCAGCATCCACTTTGAAATTACTTTATATTATGCTTAAGTGCACTCACAGTACCATTTTCTAAACCTCTCATTCCCTTTTAGTCTCCTTGATTTCCCCATGTGCAACCCTTTCGTACATATTGTCAGCACCGAGATGAACAAAGTTCAATTAATATCCATATATCACCGTAGTCCAGGTATAAAATACCTTGCAGGCATGAGTAAAAACCAATGATTTTTTACTATGAAAGTCCATTGTATAAGCAGAAAACTTAACAGGATATGGAATAAACTTTGGAAAGCCAGTAACCTGCATCACAGTTAATTGGGGCTTCTATCTTGCATGGGTGACTTGGCAACTTGGCAGCAGTTCTATGTCTCAGAAGTACACTCTAACTCCCACGAGTTACTACCGTATGTCAGCAGAAGGTTGGGACTGCTACCGCACAGGCAGAGCACATGTATTTCCCCTATTTGTGACAGCCAACAAGTGTACGCACAGTCTGTTACCATACCTTGGATGGAGCACACTTGGAGCACTGACTTCTCCATGGAGATTTCAGGAAGAAATCTGCTCCCTTCCCTTCCCTTCCCTTCCCTTCCCTTCCCTTCCCTTCCCTTCCCTTCCCTTCCCTTCCCTTCCCTTCCCTTCCCTTCCCTTCCCTTCCCTTCCCTTCCCTTCCCTTCCCTTCCCTTCCCTTCCCTTCCCTTCCCTTCCCTTCCCTTCCCTTCCCTTCCCTTCCCTTCCCTTCCCTTCCCTTCCCTTCCCTTCCCTTCCCTTCCCTTCCCTTCCCTTCCCTTCCCTTCCCTTCCCTTCCCTTCCCTTCCCTTCCCTTCCCTTCCCTTCCCTTCCCACCTTTTGAGTGCTCACAGTTTGAAATGTTCTCAGGAAAGAGAGGGGAAAATTTTAAACTGAAGGAGTTTAAAAAGAGAAAGAAAGAAGTGCAAGTCTTCTGAACTTTCAGTCTGAATGGAAATAAAAAGCCACTTCTGTTCCAGGGGAACTTGAAATATATATATATATACGCATACGCATTTTTATACATAATGTTATACATTTATGTATTATACATTTATATTTATTGCTAAAAAATCTTTGTATCAAAACATGGAGGGAGGAATCTTGTGCATACATTTTGACAAATACTCAGCAGTGAGCCTTATATGTGTTGTGATGGGATGTGGAGTCGCTTTGTTCATACATAGATCTACAGAGTGCCTGTGATAAACCTTTGTGTACAGCAGCTGCATGAGCATCTGGAAGAGCCACTGCAAAAAATTGAGAGTGGAATATAGAATTTGGGTGTGGAATTTGACCATACAGAATCAGACATTGCATATTGCACCTGGTGATCCTGTGTGGTACACTGCCAAGGAATCAAAGGAAGAAGACCATATGTTCACTGCACAAAAAAGGATACATTGTGAAAGGGCACAGTAAGCAAAACTGGGCAAAGACATTAAATGCTAAGCTTTTCTGTGGTTCAATTTGTGCAGAAAAAAAAGCGGAAAGCCCAGTAGATGAGGACCAGAGGACTTATAAGAAAATCAGAACCTCTTAGTTTCTCTTCCACACTGTGCTGTCCTTGCATTCTCCCTCACAACAGTTTTGTGTCCCCAAGTACTAAAAGTGAAGTCTGTATCATATTATTATCCCAAATTATGTCACTTTTTTAAAAAGATCATAGAATCATAGAATGGTTTCAGTTGGAAGGGACCTTAAAGATCATCTAGTTCCATGATTTAAAAATGTATGGGTTTTTTTGTTTGTTTTTTCAGACATATTAAAAATAAAAATCCTTTTCATTTCAAAAATAGGACAATTAAACAAATACAAAGGGATGGAAGTTCTTTACAGGCACAGTAGCTGGAGTTATAAACTTGTTTACAGAAAAAAACTGATGACCAATATCCTTATAACAAATATAATCAGCTGTTTCAATGGAACTTGCTTGTTAAACTGATTCATGGCTTTGCATGATATAATGTCTTTATTGCTGTTTATTACAGAGGGACATGAGATAACAAGAGTTGCTTTATCTTTTCTTTATTTTTTTAAACAGTGGCAGCATTTGTTAACAGGATTTGACAATAGAAACAGCAAAGTCAGCTACAGCATGGATTAACATGAACAATAAACACTTCCTGAATGTTTCATTCAAAGCCACAGGAAAACAATCATGGTTTTGAACTGAGGGATGAAGTTTTACAATCAGTTGGAGGGATAATTTCCAGAATGCCTAGAAAATGCCAGTCCATGATAGTTTAAATTAATTATAAATAACAAGTAACAGATTGTTTGTTTGTTTTCTAAAAAATAAAGTACTTTGTGAGTGATTGATAAGTTTAGCTGAACTTCAATGTGAAAAACTACAACGCCTGTTGAAGCCTAGATAATCTTTAAATTTTACTGGAAAGAATTCAGGTATGCCATTGTTTTTGTGTATGGGTAGAAAATAATGTAGAAAAAATCACAAAAAAAGACACTGATCTAAACTAAGTAACTTCTGACATTATATTCATTCAGTTAGTCACATATTAAAATAAAACTGGCTCTATACACCCAAGCTGAGTGAAAGTGTTACAAGTCCCAGGAAAGAAAAAAAAAAAAAAGTTCTGATGAATTTTTCCCAGTAAACATGACATACTTCCAGTTAAGCCTTATCCCATTATGGTCACAGACCATGACAGAGAAGCAGCCACAGTTCATAACCTTACTTCTAATGCCAAGGATCCAGACTGGGTGAATTGAAATGTGAATTTGTTACCGTAAGGAGTTTCAAGTCATAATTACAGATGATCTCTCAAAAAAAGAGGCAAATACAAGTAAAGCAAGAAAGTGTGTTCAAGGGTCATGCTGCTCCAACATTAGATCAGCAATGTAGCCACTACCAATGTGGGATCTTAAAGGAGGATAAGTTGGTTTTATTTAAAATAAAGACTAAAATAAAAAGGATTTTGCTCATTGCACTCTCAGTCTCACAGTCACAAGCACCAGAAAAATGTGTTGTTCAGTAAGTCATTAGAAGTACACTAAGAAACATTGTCCCATTCTTTCCTGTTTCTGGTTGTGGGACAACACGGCACAGCTTAGAATTGTCTGCTTCTAGGCCCTTCAGAATAACTGAATGCAAGTGAGAAAACCATCTGGGCTGTTCTAGTAGCAGCCCTAAAATTGGCTACATGATAAGAATAACATTTATGCAACCTTATGGAACCCTTCATTCTCCTTCTAATCACCCTGCTGGGCAATGTTGTTTTCTTCTTCAGATGAACTCACCCAGAGAATTTATTTAGGAAGAGCTATAAAGATTCATATGTACTACAGAGTAAAATTACATTCAATTACTGTTGGAAACACTGTTACTGCTTTTTACAGCAACCAACTGTAGTACTCTTTCCCACAGTGACTCAGTAATTGTGTTTTATCACTTTCAAAAGCAGTTTGCAGGGGCAGGGGATTCTGCATACACTAAATCTCTACAGAAATTATTCCTTACTTATTGATGTGTGTTGTAAAAGATAAGGGCCAAGGCAGCTACAGACATACTTGGCTTATACAGAAACATTACAACAAGCAATTCCTCAATCTTGCGTTACCACAAAAAGAAAAATGAACTGCAAAGATGTCTTTAGCATCTTCATTTCCAGCTGTTAATCTGCCCATTTCATTAGGTATCTGTGCAAGGCCATTCACGATTCCTGCAAGTGAAATGAACAGAACCAGCAGGACATTTCAAAGAAAGGCTTTGAAAATGGCTTTTCAAAGTAGCTTGAGAGATGTAAAAGTAACATCATGAACTTCTGTCTTGTTAGAGACCAGAAAATATACGCATGGAAAACTGCAACAAAATCAGTCTGAACTTTCAATGAATCTTCCCATACAAAAGGATAGGGATATCAGGATTAATTCATTCCTTGCTTACTGAACTACAAAATTATGCTGAGGAAATAATTCCTAGCATCCTGTTATACCTCTGCTTATTTTCTAGACCAAAACAAGTTAAAGGGATTTCTCCTAGTAGTACTATAGTAAAGGCCTAATCCAACAAAATGCAAGATTTCCTCTAAGCTATTTTCTCTTTGCTGGCTTGTCAACTTTAGAATAGTCCAAACAGGGATTTATTTTCAAATCTTTGGAGATTGCTATGTAGCCTCATACACTTTGGTTTTGAAAAGAAGCTTCCCATTATTTTTTTAATACAAAATTATGTCATAATTCCTACGCACTAAATAAATGAAAACTTTCAAGGCATTTCTAAGGGCACCAGATTCAAATAGCTAGGAGAATTTTCTGGGTTTTGTTACAGAAAGAAACTTAAGAAAAATTATAAAAACAGGCTATGCAGGTTATGAACTTGCTTGTCAGATATTTTTTTTAATTAAAAGAAGTGCGGAAACTCTATGGCCAGAAGCTTCTGATATCTGAATTGTATATTCTTCTTACGAAGATTAATTTATATAAATAATGCAACTGGGATTGATCCTTAGAAAAAAATCTTTGCTTCAGATGCAATCTTGCAAAAATGATAATAATATTTATTTAAGGTTCTTTACAGTATTGTTATGTCATGTAAGACTACAAATTTTTTTTAGTGGCTGATGCTTAATGCACTATAAGAATTAGAAGACTGCAGGATATAGTCACATGACACCTAAGCTGAAGTCTTGCTCTTGAAAGCAAAGGCAATATTTGACTACAATTATATATATATAGGGGTTTTTTTAGTTGGTTTCATACTCTTACATTACTTAAAACAAATACTTGGAAATAAAGTGGCTGGAATGAGGAAGAGAAAATGGCAGCTCTCCACCACATTCAATTATTTTCCAAAATTATTCAAGTAATCAGTATCAGTTTTGAAAGCACAGATCTCTTTAGTGGGGTTCTCCTGTCATCAAAAACAGTACCAGCAAACCATACCTCCTCTCCAGTTCCCAAATAACAATATTAACCCTTTCAGTGTCTTATGTTAGAAAACTATTCTGTAAGGTTTTGTACCTTTTGGAAGGTTATTCTGTGTTTGAAATGTCACAAGAAGATAGCACTAATAAAATTCTGACAAGTGTGAAATATAAAGACATAAGTATAATTCTAGCAGTATATAGTCAGAAAATATGTTCGCAGTGGGAACATCCAGTGTTCTAGCTCAGCCTCTCTTCATCAGCACCTTTTCACTTGTCTTTGATATAAGTGATTAAACTCTGATGTAAAAAAATCTTCACAATAAAGAGTTTATTTGATGTTCCACTGTTTTATGGCTCTTCCTGAACTTGTTTATTGGCTTTACATATAGTTCCAAACTAAGAAGATTTCCCTTCAAAAAGAAAACAACATCACAATAATATTCTAACTCAGGGAGAATTTAGAACTAAGGGAAGGCATTTTTAAAATCTGTTCATGAACGCCAAACTATTAACAGCAAACTCATAATTGTATTCCTTCTGAAAAAAACTACTGATTGTAATCTATGATCTATTAAACAGTCACTGGTGCTCTCCACCAGTACTCAAATACACTGTATTCATAAGTATTTTTTATTAAAGAAAAATCCCAATCGTGTCTACTTTCCATGCAGCATTAGTTTGCACAGCAGCTCTGGTACAGACAAACTAGGAATCCTTTAAAAATGTAAACAATAAAGCTCATCAAGGAAGAGAGACAGCAGTCCAGGACAGAAGTAGCAGAACTGAAATTTGAAGTCCACAACTAATTCTGAATTTCATGAGCTCATATCAGAAAAATTAAAATTACAATTGAAATTGAAATTTAAAATTGAAAATTGAAAATTACAATTTCAGGCATAATTATGTGGCGTAACAACTGTGTTGCTAAAAAGTATAGAGTTCTTTTGGCCAAATTTTCATAAAAATGGTAAATAAGAGAAACTCTTTCTAAAAGTCATTCACAACAATTCACAAAAAAAATATGTAGTGTGTCAGAAGAACCCTAATTTAAATTAAAACTTTAAAGTTTTCCTTTTAAACTTACAAGGAAATTCGTGTATGATGTTAGATGATCTTGTATTATTATTATAATGTAGAATCACTAAGAATTATAGCATTTTAATAAAATATACTGATTTTAAGATACTCTTTTTATAACTATGTTATACATCGTTAGTGTGGGCTTTTTATCAGTAGTACACTTTTTTGTTTGGTCCCATATTTGCTATCTGTGTAAACACAGTATACAGCTACCTCCAAAACTTCCAAGCTGGCAAGAAACTTGGCCCTTTAGCATATCAACCAACAGGTCTACAGTAGAGCAGTAGTAGTATCCTTTACAACAAGTATCTTCTGCAAAAAGGAAAGCCATTAAGTTTGTCAACATAGCATATCATACACAATAGCTTTGTACATCTGTAGTTGCTAGGTCATAAAATGTAAATGTACATTGCTTTATTTTGTGATATTACTTTCTTCAAATATGGTTTTGCAAACTGACCATTCAATTAGAATTAACTTTTGAATTCAAAATTCCAAAAAGACACTACTGAAAAACTGCTAGATGTGAAGTTGTGTGTTAAAGCTCTCCTGGTATTGTGTCTGCTGGAAGAGTCACAGTAGACCACATTCATTCCCATCTTGATTTGCTTTCCAAAAGTGATGATACCACACTTAAACTGAAACCTCATTGAACAATAGATTCTCTGTAAATGGTGGGCTGTTCTGTTGATGCAATCACAGGAAGGAAGGAAGGAAGGAAGGAAGGAAGGAAGGAAGGAAGGAAGGAAGGAAGGAAGGAAGGAAGGAAGGAAGGAAGGAAGGAAGGAAGGAAGGAAGGAAGGAAGGAAGGAAGGAAGGAAGGAAGGAAGGAAGGAAGGAAGGAAGGAAGGAAGGAAGGAAGGAAGGAAGGAAGGAAGGAAGGAAGGAAGGAAGGAAGGAAGGAAGGAAGGAAGGAAGGGAGGAAGGAAGTAGAAGGAAGGAAGGAAGGAAGGAAGGAAGGAAGGAAGGAAGGAAGGAAGGAAGGAAGGAAGGAAGGAAGGAAGGAAGGAAGGAAGGAAGGAAGGAAGGAAGGAAGGAAGGAAGGAAGGAAGGAAGGAAGGAAGGAAGGAAGGAAGGAAGGAAGGAAGGAAGGAAGGAAGGAAGGAAGGAAGGAAGGAAGGAAGGAAGGAAGGAAGGAAGGAAGGAAGGAAGGAAGGAAGGAAGGAAGGAAGGAAGGAAGGAAGGAAGGAAGGAAGGAAGGAAGGAAGGAAGGAAGGAAGGAAGGAAGGAAGGAAGGAAGGAAGGAAGGAAGGAAGGAAGGAAGGAAGGAAGGAAGGAAGGAAGGAAGGAAGGAAGGAAGGAAGGAAGAAGGAAGGAGGAAGGAAGGGAGGAAGGAAGGAAGGAAGGAAGGAAGGAAGGAAGGAAGGAAGGAAGGAAGGAAGGAAGGAAGGAAGGAAGGAAGGAAGGAAGGAAGGAAGGAAGGAAGGAAGGAAGGAAGGAAGGAAGGAAGGAAGGAAGGAAGGAAGGAAGGAAGGAAGGAAGGAAGGAAGGAAGGAAGGAAGGAAGGAAGGAAGGAAGGAGAAAAAAGGTGAGGAATGTGGATGAAAAAATGGAACACAAAGTCCCTCAATTAGATTGTATTTTTTAAAATTCCTTTGGACTACAAATCAGTGTATAAAAACTTAATTTAATTGACACACATGTAGGACAAAAAACGGCTGAGGAACAAAACAGAAAATATTCAGGCTCTTTGATGAAATTAATAAAACATTTTTGTACTTCGTTTTCTACTGAAAAGCCTTGGCAGAAGCCAAGTTTCATTTCATATAGCAGTACAAAAGATCTGGTCAAAGGTCCATTGAATTTGATATAATTCTTGCTATCCACTTCAATGAGTCATATATTTAACCTTTAGTGATTTATACGTGTAGATAGGTGACTGTATGTACTCAGAGACTAGAACATTACAGTCTGACATTTAAACACCTGTTAGGTAATCTTATTATTAAAGATCAAAAATATTTTTAAATGTGAGGTACTATATATAAGTAAATGATTCAGAGTCATATATAAATCTTTGAAAAAAACAAATTACCTCTATTGCCAGATGCAATTTTTTTTCACAAAGGACTGGCATTTCAACACTTGCTGCATATTTCTCTTACTAGAGAATATTCCCACAGTATAGATGCAGATTGAGGAGCAACCTACAGAAAGTTCAGACTAGGAAAATTCCAAAATTACAGTCTTCCAAGATTTTTGTGGAAACACAACTATAGATAAAAATTTAAATTATAATAAAAAAGTCTCAGTTTGGTGTTAGAAGATATGGATTTTACTCTGACTCAACAAAACATTTGCAAATGTATTCAAATCTCTGACTGTTAAGAAAACTACCACATGAAACAGAAGTGTTAGCAGAAAAGTATTGAAGGGAAAATTGAAACTTCTTTTAGCATGGCTCACATTATCTGCATCTGTCAGAGCTTCTCTGTGGCATGCCAGTTTTTGTAGTGAGGCCACAGTGTAGATGAGTATGAGATGATGAAACCAGGGTGTTGGGGAGGAACTGCAGCATTTTGTCAGACAAGAATTAGTCTTGAACCAACTTCCAAGCAACATGAACATGGTTAATTACAGTATTCAATGATGTTTGAACTTTCCTCAAGTCAATGCATTTTCTTGCCTTGAAAGATATTTCTGAAAGGGAGAGGGAAAGAGAGGAAAAGGAAAACTCCAGTTCCAGATTAAAAGAACCTGAGGTATGTTCTCTACCAACATCACTTCTAGTGAAAATCATCTCATCTATAGATTAGTTTAATCTTTCTAATCTCCTTGAAATGTACTATTACTGCCACTATCTAGTCTTAACATCTTCATTTCAGGGGGATTACTTTTGTCCTCAGCTTCCTTTCCTCTGAAAAACATTAATATTTGCAGGCACTGCTAATGAGAAGCCTTTGATGTGAGAGCAGGTGCTCCTACCAGCAAGTCAGCAGAGGTCATCAGTCTTCTCTACATTATAGGAAGATGTGTCCTTTTAAGGATTTCTGCCACAACAATCTGTATCTTGCCAGTTCCAGGACAAAAATTGGGACTTACTTCCAGCAGGTCATGAAAGGCTTTTTGCAGAAGTTCATTTACAGTAAAAATATATCATGGCAGAGAAGTATCCCAACAGAAGAAATTCACCAGAGATACCTGTCTTTTTGTGGAGTTTGTATTCATAAATATAGGAAAAGAAATATCATTCTATTTGTGGATCATATTCAAACTCTACACCCTGTCTGGTCTTGTTTCCAATGAACAAGCTTCAAGATATTTCCTTCATCAAGTGGCACTTAAGTCTAACCTGTTCAGATAAAAAAAAAACAACAAAATTTTGTAGACTCTGTGGAGGCAGAAGTAATATATTTGTATTTTGTGTGCAATGAAAGTTTGTACAATGATTATAGATTTAAAAAGAAAGTACTGGCTTTCGCCCCAGTACATAACAGTACAAAAAACGGCAAAAATTATAATTTCACTTTTCTGTATCTATTATTGTAATTATGAAATTTCTATTTTAATTTCTAAAACAGAATGTAAGAAACTTTTTTTTTTTTTTTTTTTTAACCAATAATCAAGTACTTCAACTGTTCTGAAAACAAGCAACTCCAGGATCTGAATTTTTACTATGGTCTGCACTGCCAGATTCCTGCCTGAGCTCTGACCCTCACCTCTCTTAATGAACATAAACTCATTCTACGTAACTGTTATTCCTGCAATCTTATTTTCTCAACTAAACCAAAATCAAAAGTGTTATCATCATACCGTCATTTTCTCTGACTTCCTTCTGAATCTGTCTCATAGACTGTAAAAGAGGAGTACATAAAAATTATTACACATTTGTGATTTTAACCCAATCATTATGCATGTGCATTAATCTATCCAGCTGCAAGCTTAGAACATTATTAAAGAAGTTAAGCAGTTGTAAGGTTTCCTGCTCAGACATACTAACACAGACTCACTGTACGTCTTGTCTGAACAGGCTGTATCTCTACAGTAATACAATAGCCAACTTTTACATGAAGTTCAAGTTAAGTTCTGCAAAAAGAACAACATTTTGTACTCCATTTATATCATTGCAGGCACCATAAGTTTAATGGACTTTCACATATGTAAACAGACAGACATCTGGGCCAAATCCAGCTCAGGAATAATAGCTCCATTGCCTTTAGTACTGGCTTTCACCCAATATGCCTAAGCAGGGAACCGAAGGAGATTTTTCCTAGTATTTTAAGATTTTGTATCAGCTGTTTTCCAGCAGGATTTCTGGAAAGAAAAAGTAAGATAGATTTTTATTTTTTTTTTTTTTTTTTTAGGAAAACCCTGCTTCTCAAACAATGGTATCAATGTTACTTCTCTATGGATATTCTAACTTGATCTCCATAAACTAAGTTCTACATGGTAGGAAAAAAAAAAAAAAGAAAAAGGCAGTTTTTTACAATGAATAGACTTATAGTTTCCTAAGTTTAAAATTTTCAGAAGTCACTAGTGACTTGAAGTATGGATGTTCAGCTTTAAAATTTGTTAGAAATCCAAATTTTCTCGGGACGGTGCCTGTCTAATGTATTTCTAACTGAGTACTCAAACCACAGCACAAATAATCACTTGAGCTGCTGGAAAGCTGAAGCCATGACTTTTCCATTAGTTTTTTTTTGCATAGGTGTATGAGGTTTTAGTAGCTTCTGGTAAATATTACTTATGGCAGAGTGTGTCTGTTCTAACCCAAACCGATGTGCTATATTAAGGTTATGGATAAAGATGCTGGAAAAATCTTCATTTTTGTGCTTTTAGGTTAATTTTAGAGGGAAATAGCTGCTTTTGGTACTGTAACAGTGTTATATACTACTCTGATGATCATGGTAAACAATGTAAAGCATTCCCACTCCTGTGTTACAAGTATATGAAATCTTACTAAACAAATATAATCTGTATATTACATTAACTTTTTTTTAGAAAGTCTGCCCCTGCCTTTACAACATTTCTAAGTTATCTCAGTCAGTGAGAAGCTTAGTTTTTAAAGAAAGTCACGAAAATGTAGTCAGTTATCTGCACAATCGAAACAGGTAATCAGTACAACTATATATAGTTATATATATAGTACTATATATATTTTTTATATCAGAAAAATATGGAAAAAGAAATTCCAAAGATGGCCTAACTTGCTATAAAATACAATGAAATAATAAACATATGAACTCACATTGTAAAATCCATTATGAACTTTTTCATTTTAATAAAGTTCCCAATGACAACTGCCTTAATAACTTTTCTGATTTGTTGCAAGTAGAATGGAAAAAAAAAATAAATTATTCAGCAGTTTCAAGAAACCAAAATTATTTGTGACCAGCTGAATAACAAATTACAATTAAAAATAAATTATTTTTTCTACATATTTAAAATGAAAATATTGACTGTTAAAAATTTTTCAGTCTTATAATTAAGTAATGTTTTGGTACCTAAATAAAATTGCTGTTCTGACATTCATGCACAAGAATGATTAAATTAATGTGGAAGATGTTCAAAGAAGAGCAGCTAGGTTACATTATAGCATGAAACAGGTTTTCAAAACATTAAAACATCTTACCTGTTGTTTCTAAATATCATATAATGTAATTGAATTTGAAATTCATTAATACATCTTACCTGTTGCTTCTACATACCATATAACCTCTACTGAAGTCATTATCAGCAACATCAGCATTGAAATGGTTGCAATTTAATTAATTATGTGAGGTGTTCTGCCAAACATTTCATGTTAGAGAAGAATGTATTTAAATGTTTTATTCACCTGTCTCTATTTTACAGTATATTGTCCTCCCAGCAGTTTAATATTACATACATTTTTCATTTTTCTATCATACCTACTTTCCTAATTTTGTAACATTTTTTAAGTGATTGGCACTATAAGAAGCCTTTTCAATCAAATGCTTCATGACTTTGACCTTTCAGTTTTCAACCAAAGAACAGCCTTGTACCCATGGTATCCCTAAGGAGTTGGATTTAAGAAGAAATTAATTTCTTTTCTGGGAGAAAAGCCACTTTAGGTGAGCAGAAGGAATAATCCAAAAGCCTTGTCTTACTGGAGCTGTTATAGAAGTTACAGAGTTCAGTTTGTAAAACCTCTCATCCTACCACTGCAGCTTCATTCCAACATGCAGGACACCTTCTCTGGAGCTAAGTCTTCTTTAATAATGGTCCGTGGTAGGAGAGAAAGAAACCACAAAGCCACAGGAGCTCTGTCAATAGCAGGAAAACATTCGCAGATACTCTTGAGGGAGTTACTCATGCACCATACAAGTCATGATATAGTAGTGGTTATGTTTCAGAGCAGAATAACAGTGTTTGAGAGTTTTTCTGCTCCTCATCCTGCTCATTCTTAATGCAAGGATAGATCAAAAGAAATGCTTTCACTGTGAAAGGAGCGTGAGTTACATTACAGTCATCTACAGATCAGTATCATCTGACAGGAGAATCCGTAGTGAAAAGGCTAAGAAAGTAAACAAGGAAAATGGATGTTAAAATAAGTAAACTTCCAATAACTATGTGCAAACTCCATGTTGAATGATAGCTGCCTGCTTTTGCAGGGACCCCAGGCACAATATAAGCACAAGATATGTTAAAGTAAAGAGGGCAACAAGGCCAAGTGGATGTTGACACCAGTTTTTTATGCTGTATAATGTATTGTTCCATGGTTTCCCTTAATAAGACTGCAGAGAGGACAGGTTTTGGGGAGGCGATGGCTTCTGGGCTTCTTTATAGATTTAGAGTTTTCAGATGGATTTAGAAGTCTCAAAAATCCTGCATTTTCAGGAGATATAAAGAAATGCCAGTTCATTGCTGAGCCTGGATGTCTGGACTTCGGATTGGACTATACATGTAATCCACTCAACAAAACCAAGCACAGATCATCAAGTAGCAGGTCTACATAAAATTTATTTTGGATTCTGATCCGTTGTTCAAAAAAAAAAAAAAAAAAGAAGAGGAAGCATTGAAAAAATAACAAAAATCTTCTGATTTTGTATAACTGACTTTTACAACGCATCATTGTTAATATTATTTTATTTAAGGAGAATGATTATCAATAATGGAAAAAAATATTAATTCATACAGACTCAGAAAACATTTTCTCATTCACTAAGCTCTGTATTTGTTTTTCCTGGAATTTTTTCTCAGAAACATTAATTAAAACAAATCAACTACTTGCTTCAAATATTATTTCAGACTTCTAGTGTTTCTGACACCAAATACCCCTGTTTCATGGCACAATAGATATATTTTGGTTTATTTCTATTATTACAAAACCCCTTCTGTTCTCTCCCCTATATTCTATATAATGGCATCCATTATTACAAAATAAATGACTTAACTCCCCTTACCCCTAGAGGAAAGTTTACATATTCCTTAGATATTTTAGCAAAATGTTTGGTTAAAAAGTGAAAACGCTGCCATGTTGTATAAACGGTAATATAACACTTTTTAAAAGGCAGTTGTCATGCTAACAGTTTGTTCACTTGAGAAAGTGATTTCATTTCCTGCAGAGCTGAGTGGCAAAATCTGAAATGAAAATGTATTACTTTTTCACAGTAAGAAAATACTGTCAGTTCGAGTCCTGGATTAGCAGAGGCCAGGTTTCTCTATCATATCACAAAAAGGATAGAAATAAAGTGTTCTATAAATGATTGGCAATTAAAAATGTCTTGCAAACACTCATCTCCTTGCTCACACTGGTCTTTATGAATGCAATAAAGATATCGCAGAGGTTTGTTTGTTTTTTTTTTCCTTTAGATATAATTCCCCAGTTTTCTTACTGTGATCATTTAAAAGAAAGCTGCAATTTAATGGTAGCTGAAAATACAGTTTGTGAGAAAGTAGAGGCTCTATGGTTAAATATTGATCTTTTTTTTTCCAGTTCAGTAGAACTATTTATGTAAGGGGACAAAGAAAATTTCTTTCCAAAGCTTTAAATGAAGACTGATCTTTAAATGAGAAAATGAATTGAAAGCTCCATATGCAGTATTTGTCATTTGCAATGAAATCCAGATAGCTCATTTGGAAGCAGACTGTCTCATCCTTATACATGTGGCCTCAATGCCACAGCTCTATGTTGCCAAGCAGTGACTATTTCACCCTCTCTCTTCAACCAATGTGAGGGCAAAAGTGCTCCTATAATAGTAATTACTTAATTCTTAGTTTGACTTCAGCTGGTGTAAATCACCCCTTCCAAAATGGAAGGATGTCTATAGAAAAGCTGCTTACTGTAGGATAGAGTCCTTTCTGGTTTTCTTACTGCTTTTCTTCAGTGGCGGAAAACATATATGTTGAACTATTGTTCACTTTCAATATAAAAAATATGAAGGTTAGTGAAAACTTGACACCATCTATTTCAAGCTATGAAAGAAATATATTACATTGTAAGAATATAGGGTTTGGTAACAGGCTCCCAGTAGAGGCTTGTAACCATCCGTTCAAGATAAGATCCGTCACAACTGAGAGATAAGATACTATAGATTTACTTTCTACCTCAAAGATTTATTCAATTATCATGAATACATACTTAGGGAAGTAACCTTCATTAGTAAAGATACCTGTAGACAATTAAAGTTAAGTGGAAACTGACATTCATGTTGATTAGGAACATCAAATTGCAAGCTCAGAATGAGGAAAATGTATAGACTATAACAAAAAAAAAAAAACATGAGAAATCAAGTATTTTTTTCTCTAACTGACATGTTTGGAATATCTGATCTACCTTAGCTCTTAGAAGGTGGAAGTCATGTACTTATTTATCTTTCAGAATATATATCAGAATTCATCCCGGCAAGATCTGAAAAAAAACTCTCTCATTTCTTCATCAACAGAGGAAAAAAGTCTCCTGAAATTATTACTCATATAAACTGTGTAATGAAAAAATATTTTTACATGACATTGAAAAATTTATCATATATAACACTAATATGTTTCTAAGCTGTAAGAGTTCTTCTCTGTGGAACATATTAAAGAGAAGCAACAGATTTTGAATTGTTCTGCTCCATAATGCAGGCCATAAAGTCTATATTCACAGACTAGTGACAAGGCAACAAAAGTGTACAGCTTAGGCCACAGCCAGAAGACAGGTATTAGAATCATAAAAATCTTAATGTTTCTCATGTTAGCTTTGTATTATGAACTAGAGATAAAAAAAAACCAAAGACAACCTAAAAAAATATCCTGAAAGCAGGCATGAGCATTAATGTTTCTATTATTTCAGTTCAGTGACCTAACTACTGCATCATGTACCTTTTTTCTTGTCCAGAAATTGATTTTATTATTATATGTTATTATACAAATAATAATGATTCCATTGTAATTTTATAGTCAGGCAAAATTCACCACACCATTTCCCAAGGTGAAGAGACGTGAGGCTGGCCAACTATTCTGAATTAAAAGTTTTCATATATCATTAAGTAGTTTGTTTTTAAAGAAAAATATAACTAGCTGGAATAAAAGTATTAAATCTGTCCTACAAAATTAGGGTATTAGGAAGAGATTTTGACAGACAGACTTTCACAGAAGAAACAAGAAAATAATTTAAAACATAAATATCAAAGTAGCTGTGTGGGAATAGTTGCTGGTGAATAATACATTTTCTAACTAAATCTTATTGGAAAGTGATTTTTTAGTTTGAAGTTTTCACGTGCGACTTTTGAGCTATTCCAGGAAAAGCCCATCAACTGTTTATAGCCTATGGCTATAAACAACTCACAAATGGTCAGCTTTAGACATTTCTCTAGCAAACATGAAGGTTGACAAACTAGTTTCAGGGATATAACAAGACAGACATCAGGTGAATAGAATTTAATATATGTAAAAGAAAACTAAGTCATAAAATCAGACATAATGTGAAGTTGCAGACCAATGAAGAAAGAGCAAGAAAGTGCAATTATATGCTATCATATATATTACAGCCTCAGTCAGATTCAGAAGTGAGGGGGAAGAAGCTGTCGCGGACCGAGATAGGTAAAGCCGCGACCCACACCCCCGCCTCAGGGAATCGAGGGCTGAGGACCGCTCCCCGTCACACTCACAAACAAGGCCATTATAGAGTCCGTCTCTCACAGAAGCTCTTAACAGCATACTCCTCTTAACAAAGGACTCCTGATGATGAAATCTTGATGCTACACACTCACATACGGACACACACACTAAGATGAATCTGTCACCCTCAGGACCTAGGGGAGCAGTGGAAGGGTGATCGTAACACATGGAAAAAGGTTAGATGCTAGAAAGTGTTTGTGCAACAAATTTAGCTGTAATACTATTTCTGAGAATCTTTGCTTTCCAAAGATACTTTTCTCTCTTTCTTTTCTTTTCTTTCTTTTTTTTTTCTTTTTTTCTTTTCTTTTCTCTTTTTCTTTTCTTTTTTTCTTTTCTTTTCTTTTCTTTTCTTTTCTTTCTTTTCTTTTCTTTTCTTTTCTTTCTTTTCTTTTCTTTTCTTTCTTTCTTTTCTTTTCTTTTCTTTTTCTTTTCTTTTCTTTTTCTTTTTCTTTTCTTTTCTCTTTTTTTTTCTTTTCTTTTCTTTTTTTTCTTTTTTTCTTTTCTTTTCTTTTCTTTTCTTTCTTTTCTTTTCTTTTCTTTTCTTTCTTTTCTTTTCTTTTCTTTTTCTTTTCTTTTTCTTTTCTTTTCTTTTCTTTTCTTTTTCTTTTCTTTTCTTTTCTTTTCTTTTCTTTTCTTTTCTTTTCTTTTCTTTTCTTTTCTTTTCTTTTCTTTTCTTTTCTTTCTTTCTTTTCTTTTCTTTTCTTTCTCTTTCTTTTTTTTCTTTTTTCTCTTTCTTTTCTTTTCTTTTTCTTTTCTTTTCTTTTTCTTTTCTTTTCTTTTCTTTTCTTTTCTTTTCTTTTCTTTTCTTTCTTTTCTTTTCTTTTCTTTTCTTTTCTTTTCTCTTTTCTTTTCTTTTCTTTTTCGTTTTTCTTTTCTCTTTGCTTTGCTTTGCTTTTTCTTTACTCTTTACTCGTTTCTTTACTTTACTTCACTTTATTTTACTTTATTTTATTTCTTCTCTTTTCTTTTCCTTAATCTATTTTCTAATGGGATCACACTTGGGCTTCTTTTTTATTTAAGGAGGGCAGTAATTTTAGCAGCTTCTTGTTTTTTTTGCAATTCATCATCTCGAGGGGAGAGTTGCTTAACATATGTAATGACAATAATTCTGAGAGTGGCTGTCCCAAAGCTATTTCCCTAGTAAAAACACCATTGCTATTTTAAGACTGATTACCTCAAGGAATAAATATGGTCCAAAGCAGTTTAAAAAATGGGTCTGTTTCTTGCTGACTTTTGTCAGTAGAACAAGAGTCTAGTCCAGACATGGAAAAAGAAGAAATGGACCTTCCTGTGTATTTTGCTTTCCTTGGGTTTCTACAAACCCTTATTGAAATGAAGCATTTCAGTCATCATCATTGTAGAATCTGAGCACTTCATAATATGTCTCTGAAGAGAAACCTGTCAGCCTACCCCTATCATATGGGTCTGGATTTGGTACAGTTGTATTTTTTCAAGGGGGCTTTCTGAGAATTGGGGATACTTGGGATTATTCACCCCAGATCAACTGTGGATCTTCAAAAACTCTAATTATTGTCAACCTTGGAATCTCTCTGTTTTTGATGTAGTAAAACTCTATAACTATCCAAGATTGTGATGGAACATGTTTATGGATGCTCAGGGATTTATAACCAAGATCGAGTCCAGTTCCTATAAGATTCTGCAAAATTCGTATTGTCTTCCTTTGTTTCTTGAGGTTATATGTAGTAAGATGTCTTAGGACACACTTGACCAAGAATCATAAAAATAGAATCATAGAATCATAGACTCATAGGGATTGGAATGGACCTCTGAAGATCATCAAGTCCAACCCCTCTGCTGCAGCAGGAACACCTAGGGCAGATCACACAGGAATGCATCCAGATGGGTCTTGAAAGTCTCCAGAGAAGGAGACTCCATAACCTCTCTGGACAGCCTATTCCAGTGCTCCATTACCCTTACTGTAAAGAAGTTTTTCTTCATGTTGAGGCGGAACTTCTTGTGTTGCAACTTGGTGCCATTTCCCCTCATTCTATCACAGGGCATCACTGGAAAGAGATTGGCCCATTCTTGACATCCACCCTTCAGATATTTTTAGACATTAATAAGGTCCCATCTTAGTCTTCTCTTGTCAAGACTAAACAGGCCCAGGTCTCTTAGCCTTTCCTCATATGACAGATGTTCCAGTCGCTTAATCATCCTCGTAGCTCTCCGTTGGACTCTTTCCAGTATATCCCTGTCTGTCTTGAACTGGGGAGCCCAGAACTGGACACAATACTCCTGATGTGGTCTTACGAGGGCAGAGTAGAGGGGGAGGAGAATCTCCCTTGACCTGCTGGCCACACTGTTCTTAATGCACCCCAGGATACTATAGGCTCTCTTGGCCACAAGGGCACATTGCTGTCCTATGGATAACTTGTTGTCCACCAGGATCCCAAGGTCCTTCTCCATGAGGCTGCTTTCTAGCAGGTCAACCCATAATCTATATCAGTGCATGGTGTTTTTTCTCCCCAGGTAAGTCTCCTGATAAAGTGGATGGCATTTTTTTAAAAGCAGGACTAGCGATAACATTTTATTTATTATTCAACTAGTTACAGAACTCAAAATAGAAGACAGAGATCTCCGACTGATTTTCTCATTCTTTGAAGAGGCTAAAATGAACAGCATCTGAAACTCCAGAAACATGAACATACAAAGTAATAGATGTATGTTCTCCATAAAAATATTCCTCTCTACAAAACACCATTTAAAATACAATAGGTAAGAAAGACTCAGAAATGTTGATTGTCCCAGTATTTAAAATAATGTTAGTTATTTCCAGTGTGCCTTTTGTTTTCAGTACTAAGTATCAAATGCCATGTAGCTGTAGTCTTCAGTGACTAAGTCGGCTCTGAGTAAGAAGTATATATACATATGGTTTACCTGGAAGAGAACACACAGGGACTTATGACTCTGAGAAAATATTTGCATGCTGGTTTTCCTCTTTTCCAGGAAAAAAATATTTTCCATTAGTCTAACTGGTAGTTTATCACTACTTTTCGCAAATAGCTATTGTATTACTTCTTTTCTTGTTTGCATCAGTCTTATGTTTAAATGCTTTCCTACATAGCAGGAAAAATAGTATATTTCAGGCAATTGCTCTCTCAACATATTCTGTAAGGCATTACAAATGTACCGAGTCTAAGGAGAAGTATCAATGTATCAACAAAGGGGAGACAGTGTTAATAAATTTATTTAATATACAGGAATAACTTGTACTTCACAAATACAGGCCCTGTATCTGAAAAAAATCTGAAAAAATCTGAAAAAACTCATTCAAAATCTCTTTTTCTGGATGAAGGAAAAAATAGAGAGTATTATCATAAACTGCATAGACAGAAGCTCTGGATTTCTTTTCTGGGGAAACTGAAATTTTACACACATTTTTACAAATGGTAATCTGTGAGAGTATTGTACCAAATATGTCCAGTAAACAAAGAGGATCTTCTACCAAAGAAATCACCATAATTGCAGGAGACAACTGAAGACAGGCAAAAAAGTGCCTCAGACATGAGAAAGAGGCTTCTTGCAATGAAAAGAATAGTCTCAAGTTATCAGATGCAGAAAATTCAACAGAGGTTCCTGGCAGAAACCTAGCCCTAATAATACAGACATATGAAGGTTTTCTTGTGAAAAGGGAGAGGAATTGTTAAGGTTTCCATTTTTATTAACATAGATTAAGCTATAAATTAAGATGCCATTTTTAATATTAAAAAGCAGGAATAGTAAGTATTGTAATGAATTACATAAACTCTTTCAAATTGCATCATCTATTAGAATTTGTACACTTTTGTCCATAATTTATTCCTGTGGGTCAAATTCCACTTAATCTTTCTTTGTATACACTCATTTCCATCATTATGAGTTCTGCTCATCTGTATTGGCACAACCATCTACATGCATTCTTCTCAGTGTCCTCAATTAAAAACTGCTAACAGTGCTGCTTGTACAGAATGACTGATACCAGAGGCCACTTGTCTGAATGCATTTTTTGTATCTGATACCCAAAAATTTCACATTTGTCTCAGTTCACGATTTACAGTGCTGTGTCGGTTTGGCACTGAGTTGGCAGTTTCTCGATTCACCCCTCCCCCTCTCCTCCCCCAAGGTAGGGAAAGAGGGAGAAAAATTAGAAAGAGAGGCTTTCTGGGTTGAAAAGTGAAACAGATTGATTTTAATTATTAGTGATAAGGGAATATATATATATTTTCAAAGGAATGTGCAACACCTATTCTCCTCCCTCCTCCCCCAGCGACTCTCACAGCAACTCTTCTCCCTGGTGACTCCCAGCTGAAGGGGGGAGTGTCCGGGTGCATGGACGGGGCCTCGGGTGTCGGCTGGGAAGAAAGAAATGAAAAAAAAGAGAGAGCCAAAGAGAGGACGATAGAAGTGACAGTAAGCAGAAAAGTGAGAGAAAAGGAAAAAGAAAGGCTTGACTTCCGTAATGTCTTAACCTATACTGAAAGCCAAATAGAGAAAATATTATGAGAAGTGAATATTCTGATTTGTTGAATCTGCTCCCCTGTGGGGGGGAGGCTGCAGACAGTCAGAAGTGACCCTGTTTATTATCAGTCCACTGGCGCTGCTAAAAAAAGTTCACTGAAAGAAAAAGAAAAAAATCAGCAAAGAGCTTGCTCAAACCAAAACAAGTGCAAAAGTAACTCTGATGTCCTTCAGGATGTGCTCTTTAATCCTGGTTCTCAGGATAGCAAGCATTCTTCCAAGTTGTTTTTATGGTGTGCATCAGATTGGCTTCCTATGTTCAACACAGTCATGTGCCAAACTGAGAAGATGTCTGAGTGTAGAACCCATACATGTTCGATTCTCATAGGAATATTTCAGTAAAGGCCATGGAAGAACATAATGCCTAAGAAGTATCACCCCTTGGAGAAGCAGCCTGGCAATTTCAACTCACAGTGAACAATTCAACTCTTCTTTTCTAGGACTGACTAGAACAGATCCTTTACTAACATCTCATTTGTATTATATGTTAAAAATAAGCGCTTAACATTATTTAAAGGTTGAATTTCTATTAAGTTAGTCAAAAACTGATCAAAACATTGCACGAAGCTTTCCAGTAACAAACATTTGGTTTTCTGTCTGGAAACTTAGGTGGTTTTTTCCAGAATATGTCTTTGATAAGAAGGCTTCCAATGACATTTTCAAATCACAGTGAACATAGAAGAACAAAAGTGACAGACTCCGAGAGTTGCCCATAGCTTCACATTTAGGCATCTTTGTCACAAAAGCGGATGCAGGACTGGTCCTAATCCTTGCTGCTGTGGGGAAGGGAGGTTAATAACCAGCATGCATGTCCCTGACATGTCAAGTGTAACATCCTGTTGTCATATTCCTAAAGTGCACAGTTAGATTTTTCACTTTAAACTTTATATAGTCTTATTTCCTCTGTAAATGAAATTTCAGCATTATATAGCTATGCATTATTAAATGTCTGGCCAGAGCTTTTAAGATTTTGTGGACAAGCAGGTACTTCTTCAATTTCATACACAGTTCTTTGGAGCCGATTGAGAAGAACATTTATGTGTGGTGAAGGAAAGGCAAGAATTCTAGCAATTCTGATTTGTATCAATATGCTTTGTTAGAGGTCTTTTTTCTTGCAGCTGTAAAAAAGAAGCCAGCATCTACAATCAGTTCATACTGGAAGAAGTTTTATGGTGTCCATATTTACCAGTGCAGACTACCTTTAAGTCAGGTAATTACAATATGAGGAAATACCCGTGTTTTCTGTATCAGGTACATGTCCTTCCAGAGGCCTTTTTCTAATTCCCCATGCCATATAGTACATATACAGAAAGCATTCTATGCAAAAAAACTGATTGCCTACCTGGTATATAATGGAAGTCTAAGTCAGGCTAAGCAATCTAGAAACCACTGAGGCAGATCATGGACTATCATAAACTGGTCTAATACCTCTGAGATGGTTAAATTACAAAGCCTAGTCAAGACTAACCTAAGAAAACAAGGGTTTTTTACACAACAATCATAGAATCATAGAATCATTAAGGTTGGAAAAGACTTTCAAGATCATCAAATCTAACCATAATTCAAATACCACAACCCCTAAACTACATCCTGAAGCACCACATTTAAAGGTTTCTTGAACACCTCCAGGAATGGCGACCCCACGACCTCCCTGGGCAGCCCATTCCAATGCCTCATCACTCTTTTAGTAAAGAAATTTTTCCTAATATCCAACCTAAACCTCCCTGGCACAATTTAAACCCATTTCCTCTCATCCTATCACTAGCTACTTGGGAGAAGAGTCCAACGCTGGCCTCTCTACAACCTCCCTTCAGGAAGTTACAGAGAGCAATAAGGTCTCCCCTGAGCCTTCTCTTCTTCAGACTAAACAACCCCAGTTCCCTCAGCCTCTCCTCATATGACATGCCCTCCAAACCCCTCAGCAGCCTCATTCTCTTCTCCGGACACACTCCAGGACCTCAATGTGTTTCTTATACTTTTGCTCCCAGAATTGAACACAGTACTCAAACTGTGGTCTCACCAGTGCCGAGTACAGGGGCACGATCATTTCCTTACTCCTGCTGGATACACTGTTTCTGATACAGGTCAGGATTCCATTGGCCTTCTTGGCCACCTGGGCACATTGCTGGCTCATGTTCACCTGGCCATCCACCAGTACTCCCAGATCCTTTTCCACCAGGTTACTTCCCAGACACTCTTCTCCCAGTCTGTAGCGTTGTTTGGGTTATTGTGACCCAAGTGCAGGACCCAGCACTTGGTGTTGTTAAACCTCATCCCATTGACCTCAGCCCATTGATTTAACCTGTCCATATCTCTCTGCAGTGACTTCCTACCCTCGAGCAGATCAACACTCCCACTCAAGTTAGTGTCATCTGCAAACTTGATGAAGGTGCATTCGATCTCCTCATCCAAATCATTGATAAAAATATTAAACAGAACTGGCCCCAATACCAAGCCCTAGGGGACACCACTTGTGACCAGCCACCAGCTGGATTTAACTCGGTTTATCACAACTATATAGGTCGAGTCCTTATGTCCCTATCAATGGGAAGGCCAACAAGGTTGATGCAGTGATTGGAGTCTGTTATAGACCACCCAACCAGTATGAGGAGGTGGATGAAATATTCTATAAGCAATTGAGAGAGGTTTCACAATTGCTATCCCTTGTTCTAATGGAGAATTTCATCTTCCCAGATGTCTGCTAGAAATGCAATACAGCAGAGAGAGAACAGTCCTGGAGGTTCCTGGAGTGCCTGGAAGACAACTTCCTGACGCAGCTGGTGAGGGAGCCAACCAGGAGGGTACCCTTCTGGACTTGCTGCTCATGAACAGATAAGGACTTGTGGGGGAATTAACAGTTGGAGAAAGTCTAGGGCATAGTGACCATGAACTTAGAGAGTTGTCAACTCTTGGAGAAGTAAAGAGGAGGGTGAGTAAAACTGCCACCTTGGACTTCCAGAGGGCAGACTTTGATCTGTTCAGAAGACTGATTGACAAAGTCCCTTGGGAGAATGTCATGAAGGGTAAAGCCATCCAAAAAGGCTGGACGTACTTCAAGAAGGAAGCCTTAAAGGCCCAGGAGCAGGCTGTCCCCATGTGCCGAAAGACAAGCCATCGGGGAAGAAGACTGACCTGGTGGAATAGAAAGATTTGGCTGGAGCTGAGGAAGAACAGGAGAGTTTACGGCCTCTGGAAGAGAGGACAGGCTTCTCATGAGAAATATTAGGAGGGCCAAAGCCCAACTTGAACTCAACTTGGCTACTGCTGTCAAAGACAATAAAAAAACCTTCTATAAATATGTTAATAACAAAAGGAGGACTAGGAAGAATCTCCATCTTTATTGGATGCAGGGGGAAACATAGTGACAAAAGCTGAGAAAAAGGCTGAGGTGCTAAATGCCTTCTTTGCCTCAGTCTTTAGCAGCCAAACAGGTTGTTCCCTGGACACCCCATCACCTGAGCTGGAAAACAGGGAGGTGAGACAACGAGACCTTCATAATCCAAGAGGAAATGATCAGTGACCTGCTACACCACCTAAACATCCATCAGCCTATGGGGCTGGATGGGTTGCACCCAAGAGTACTGAAGGAGTTGGCAGATGCACTCGCCAAGCCTCTTTCCATCATTTTCCAGCAGTCCTGGCTAACTGGGGAGGTCCCAGTGGACTGGAGGTTAGCAAATGTGGTACCCATCCACAAGAAAGGCCAAAAGGAGGATCCAGGGAACTACAGACCTGTCAATCTGACCTCAGCGCCAGGGAAGGTCATAGAGCGGATCATCCTGAGTGCCATCACACACCATATACAGAACAAACAGGTGATCAGGTCCAGTCAGCACAAATTTATGAAAGGAAGGTCCTGCTTGACAAACCTGATCTCTTTTTATGACAAGGCGACCCACCTGGTTGACAAGGGAAAGGCTGTGGATATTGTCTACCTGGACTTCCGTAAGGCCTTTGACAGTGTCTCCCACTGCATTCTGATTAAGAAAATGGCTGCTCATGGCTTGAACAGGTGTACGCTCTGCTGGGTAAAACACTGGCTGGACGGCCAGGCCCAGAGAGTAGTGGTGAATGGAGTTAAATCCAGCTGGTGGCTGGTCACAGGTGGTGTTCCTCAGGGCTCAGTACTGAGACCAATTCTTTTTAACAGCTTCATCAATGATCTTGATGAGGACATATAATGCACCCTCAGTAAGTTTGTGAATGACACCAAGTTGGGAGTGTGTTGATTTGCCTGAGGGTAGGGAGGCTTGGACAGACTAGATTGATGGGCCAAGGTCAATTGTGTTAAGTTCAACAAGGCCAAGTGCCAGGTCCTGCACTTGGGCCACAACAACCCCATGCAATGCTACAGGTTTGGGGAAGAGTGGCTGGAAAGGTGTCTAGCAGAAAGGGACCTGAGGGTTCTGATTCATGGGTGGCTGAATATGAGCCAGCAGTATGCCCAGGTGGCCAAGAAGGCCAATGGCATCCTGGCCTGTATTAGAAATAGTGTGGCAAGCAGGACCAGGGAGTTGATCGCCCCTCTGTACTCGTCATTGGTGAAGCCACACCTCTAATACTGTGTCCAGTTTTGGCCATCTCCATACAAGGACATTGAGGTGCTGGAGCGTGTCCAAAGAAGGGCAACAAAGTTGGTGAAGGGTCTTGAGAGCAAGTCTTATGAGGAGCAGCTTCAGGAACTGAGGCTATTTTGTCTGAAGAAAAGGAGGCTGTCCTCATTGTCCTCTTCAACTTCCTAAAACGATGTTGTAAAGAGGTGAGTTACTTCTCACAAGTAACTGGTGATAGAACAAGACAGAATGGCCTCAAGCTGCACCAGGGGAGGTTCAGACTAGGCATTAGGAAGAATTTTTTTCTGAAAGGGTTGTCAGATATTGGAACATGTTGCCCAGAGAGGTGGTTGAGTTACTACCCCTGGATGTTTAAAACTAGTCTAGATGTGGCACTTAGGAATATGGCTTAGTGCTGGACTTCGTAGATTGGGGTTAATAGTTGGACTCAATTATCTTAAAGGTCTTTTCCAACCTAAGTGATTCTACGATTCTAACTCTTTGGCCCGGGCCATCCAGTCAGTTTTTAATCCACCGAAGAGTCCACCTGTCAATGCCATGGACCGCAAGATTCTCAAGGAGAATGCTGTGGTAGATGGTGTCACAGGCCTTACTAAGTCTAGGTAGACAACATCCACAGCCTTCCCTAAGTATATGAAAGCCTAATTTTTCAATTTTTTAGAGATATGTAACAATGCTTCCTTTATATAAAGAGGATAGGTCTGTTTAGGGATTATTAGAATATTACATAAAGCTTCCATGTCACACCTGCATACTCAGAAGGCCTACACTGTGATGGTTATGACTAGGGAGATACTGTAAGCCCTGAGTACATCCCTCCCAATACATCCATGACCCTGCACTTCCTCTGAAGACACTAAGTAGTTAGCCCAGCTTTTTGCTTGTTGGTTCATTTGTTTGTTTGTTTTCTGGAGATCAAAGGTCCCCACAGTCTCAAACCAGGAAAACAAAAGAAAAGGCTGGGTTTTCTTACATTCTTAAGAATCCTTGACTACTACACTCTTCCACACCCAAGAAATAAGTTTAGCCCCTCCACAGAGTCTCGTATCTCACAGTGGTCTTCCCAGGACTAGCCTGTGAAACAGGGACCCTGGGTAAGCTATGGGCATGGATTAGAAGCTTCTCTTGCATTACATTTTATTTTCCAAGCTTGGGATTTACCTTGTCTTTAATAGTGACAAGGGTATTGTTCTGTACATCATATCAGGATTGCTGTGAGATTTCATCAGCTGCCTCTCCTGAAGCTGGCAGATTTTTGCCTGTAGAGAAATACTTGAACATAAGTAAAAAAAAAAGGAATAATTTTTGTATTGTTAGGACAATGCTACCATAGAGAAAAAGCACGTCACTAAATAATAACCTTTTGAAAGGATTTTTTTTCTAGACAACTGAGCTTGTATCAAGATTTAATTAAAAGTGTGTTATTCTATTTTCACTTCATTATATTACTATCTGTTCTTCTTGTTGAAAAATCTTTGGAGACCAGATTAGTCTGAGATTTTCACAGTATCAGAACATTTTAAATAAAAAAGTGAATTTAAATCTAAATAAATTGGTGAGTGGAACTAGATAGAACAGTAAAATAAATTTTTAGTTGCTTTTAATTACAACATCTAGCCCTTGGGTCACAGTTGCTGATGAGTCTGATTAGTCTAATGTTGTGATGAGAAGTCATGGGTTTACTAAGCAAAGGAGAGTTGAGTAATAAAAAAATTTAACACATGATAGTAGAGTTTCGATTCTTGCAATGGATAAACTGTCACGTAAAAGAGACTCTAGTTGTGGTATGTGGTATGAAAATAATACAACTATATTCTATTGAAAACAACAACAACAAACAGGTGCCTTTTATTTGCATCACTGTACAGGGAAGCCTGCCTACAAGTGTAACCGGGGCAGGGAGGGGGGCACAGGAGAGAATGTGACACTTGAACCTTATAGGGCATAGCCATATGAAAACCTCATTATTTGTTTTAATCTGAAAGATCTTTTTTTTAAAGTACTTTTCTTAAGTACATATTTATTTTAGAGACTTGTGCTGATATACCAAGACATGGAGGAGGTCTGGAGAAGTTACTTTCTTATTATCATACTTTTCTCCAGAAGGCATTAAGAACAGGCTGAGCAAAGTAGCCATTACTTGTCATCACTTAAGGTGATGTGCATACTGGGGAGTCAGAGCTGGCATGCTAATGCAAACGACCTTTGGATTCCACCTGGGAACCTTTATTACAGCAAGATGTACACTGCCTTGTTAACATTGTTATTTAGTGATGGGACAATTCATTTATACTTTATTAAAGTATTACCATTGCTAAATTTTATTTTTCTCTTCTGTAACTTGCTCCATATATAAAGTTTAGCAGTTCAAATTGCTATTAGTTATTTTCAAAGTTACAAAAAAATTTTGGAGAGGTGCTTATTCAACTGTATATTAAATATATCAGCATATTCTACATTATGCCAGGTAAGTTTATATTTAAAGTAATACCATTTCCCAAGTTACTGAGGTTTTTCCTGTTATTTCCTTTCCTGCCTTCTTCTGTTACACATCACTTATTTGTTCTAGTCTCCTGAGATACAAGATCAAAATAACTTGTCAATGGATCAGACTCCAAAGATTTTCATTATTGTTTTTGATGCCAACAGGATTTGGGTAGGAAAATCACCGGGAAGGAGAAGATTGTGAACAATGCTTGAAAGTCCTATCCAGTCCTTGCCCAGTCTTTATCCTTTGAGCTTTAGACGTTTTAAATTCAGTATCTGTTGTATCTGCCAAATTGGAGTTTATCACACACATTGATTATTACTGCTGTGCTGAAATTAGCCAAGGGTAGCCTTTAGAACCCAAAGGGCTAAAAACTATGTTAGTCTTGTGTTGCCTGACCTAAAAAGCAGAGGCATCAAACCTCCAAGGAATAGAATAGACAAGTAAGAAAAGCCTGTGCTATTATAAACGGAAAAGTCAAATAATGAATTAATCCTTGGATTTCTGTTCTGAAAGTTACTGATGACATGTTCAGAATAGTCAAAGAGCCTTTTTATTCATCTTGTTTCAAGACATGGACATTAGTTTAGCCTGTCTGTACTTTAAGAACTGAGAGACTCCTTAAAACAGAGGGTCTAAATGAAGGTCCCTCAGCACTGTGTGCTGTGACTCAGCACCTTTACTAAGCCTGGCTGTGACAAATGGTGAGGCTCTGAACTTTAAAGAAAAATAGACAGGTTTGAATTATTATGCTTCACCCAGTTAAAAATAAGAATAGCCATTCTTATCCATAAGAATCTGCCACTTCATATAATTAAATTCTGGCAGACTACATACAGCAGGTGTATTTTAATTAAATTTCTCCTCTATTACATCAGGAACAGTATGCAGCCTCTGTGGTTCTTCTCCACCTTGTCCCCCTCCTCCTCCTCCCAGTCTCTAAATAGCTGAGATATTCTCTGATAAAAGGTTAGACAATACTTATATGTAGGGACTCAAATTTAGTAGAAGATCTTTAAAAAAACCTAAACCATGGGAAAATACGCTTCTGATTAACAAAAGTATTATATTTAAATAGCTAGTTCATGGAATAGAAAGATGATGACTTTTGGTCCTGCTCTATAGATTGCATTTGGCAACACTTTCTGAAATCTAAATATGAAAAAAGAAATGTTAGAACTAGTATAGATTTAAGTCTTTGAAATATTTTCAACATATTTTTTAAAGTTTTTCACAGATAATTTAAACACTTAAACACAAAATATTTTTACTAGCTGATTTATTCATCACTTATACATCTACTGGTGTTAGCAAGCTCATAAAAAAAACCCTTCTATATACACTTTGCCTTTCTGGTTCCTAGGGATCTATCAAGAAAAAAGAACACCTATTATGCTGAAAAAATGCAAGACAAAGAACTTAGCAGTACATTAGGTACATTAATGTAATGTAAACTTGGAAGCTATGTTTTAAAATGTAAGCTAGGACTTAAAATAAGTTTAAAAGTGAATGTGTTACATAGCATAAATGGAAAAAGAAGTATGCACTACAAAAGCATCACAAAAAACCAAACTTCAATGAAGAAATACAATCATAGTTTTTCACATGTGCCCTAAATTAATTGCTATACTATGAATTTTGACTCATTTCAGCAACATTTACTTTCCTTTTTTTAAATTTCATTTCCTTTTATTGCTTCACTGAATCTAATTCTTTGTGATTTCTCTAAATTTCCCTTCCTTTTAAGAATAAATAAATAAATAAAATTAACAAACCCCCTCAAATGAACCAGGAAAAAGAAAGCTGGCATTTCACAGGAATTCTGTATTTGTGTATGACCTGTATTTTTATGGTAATTACAATTACAAGGAATCAAGATGTATGTTTAATTATTTTTTTTTCTCTGTAATCCATTAACTAATATCTGATCTGCTTTTCTTTGGTTGCTTGTTTTGGGATGGTGGGACTAAAACTAGCCCAGGAGGAGATGTTGGAAAAGCTTGTCTCACAACCAGAGTAATTTTAGACACATTTTAAAGTTTATTACAATTTCCATCACATGGAAGTCCAATTTATTCACATGACAGTTTAACAGGACGAACCATTCTTGAAACTAAATATTTGGTAAGTGTATAATAATAAATGACCACAAGCGAAAGTGAGCTTTAAAAAGTAAAAATATATTTTAGGCTCAAAGCAAATTCCAATTACAACCATGTAATTTGCACTCTGAATTAATGCAAGTTTATTTTGAACTGTTCTAAAGAAAGAAAAAAAATAAAAATGGTTCAAATTATAGAGGCCCATATAATCCAGACTGTTCACTGCAGTTTTGAAAATGAGTATTTTGGCATTCCTAAAACTGCAATATTTCATTCTCGTTTGTTGGAATGGCCTGAAGGACTGTGATGTGAATCACTTAAGAAAAGAATGTTCATTTTCCTGTGGTGCCTCTAATGTGCAATAGGTTCTGTAGAGCCAGACTGTCTGCACCTCTCCTTACACTGGGAGACAATATGCACATCAAACTTTGCCCTCTAAGTGAGATTAAGGAAGATGAGGCGCTGCAGGGATGCTTCTGTGGATGAAGGATGAAACTAGAGGGGCTACTTGTCTCACAAGGAAATCCATGTACCATAAGAAAATGCAGCATGTTGTTTTAAATCTTTGTACTAAATAAAAATTCTGTACTTTTGCTCAAACAAAAAATAAAATTAATTACATGCTAATTTTTCAAAGGATAATTCATTTTTTGGCATTATAAAAAGCTTCTCACAGAAATCAGTTTTCCAGAAGCTAATTTTCCATTGGGAAATTCCAATGGAAAACTCATATCCCACTCTTGTTATAACTTCTTAAAAGCAATCTGAATGTGTTCTGACTGATGCTATACGTGGCTATAAGAAATGTACTGGACTGCTTCTTTTTAACCCATGCTATTCCCTAAAGCCAAGCAGAACAACAAAATGCCCTCCACAGTGAAGCCCTGAGCAGTCTGCAGGGTGCCTGGAGATCCTGGAGATGGCATGCCGTACCTGGGGGAAGACAACCCTGGTACCCTGTCCTATTGTTATTTACTTGGTAGGAGAGACCAACACCCACCTCCCTACAACCTCCTTTCAGGTAGTTGTAGAAGGCAATGAGATCTTCCCTCAGCCTCCTCTTCTTCAAACTAAACAACCCCAGTTCCTCCCACTACTCCTTGTATGTCTTGTTCTCTAGACCCTTCACCAGCTTGGTAGGTCTCCACTGGGCACGCTCCAGCACCTCAGTGTCCTTCCTGTAGTGAGGGGCCCAGAACTGAACACAGTACTCGAGGTGCAGCCTCACCAGTGCTGAGTACAAGGGCATGATCACTTCCCTACTTCTGCTGACAACACTATTCCTGATGCAGGCCAGGATGCTATTGGTCTTCTTGACCACCTGGGCACACTGCTATGGTAGATTTATCTCGGTATTTCTGGACTTGAAGAGATAAAATAGAAAATTCCCGTACCATACAGAAAGAGAGCTAAAGGATGGAGAGAATGAAAGGTGGCACAAAGAAAAGTTGAAAGAACGTGCTGAAGGTTCAGCCTTTTTCTCAACCCACAGAGGCAGAACAACTCTCTGGCAAAGAGTATGAATATTTCTGATGTCAAGGTCTACAAGACAAAACAAAGCCTCAATATGAGCAAAGTAAATGTGAGATTTCATTTGAACATTCTCCCATGAAATGAGTGGGTTGGTTTGATTTCATTTTTAGGAAAGGAGAGAGAGGGAAGGTCCCTTTCCTAGAGCACCTCAAAAGAAAACAGCCTGGAGCACTCACACTGCTGGGACTGCCATTGGGATGTCAAACCAGGTACAGAGGTTACAGATTACAGAGAAGCTGAACTGAAGGAAAATAATTACACAAAAAAAGGTGTAATATAGACTGCTGTAATTTGTCATTGCCCAAACACCACTATATATATTCTGAGGTCTACATACACATCTTTCTGGGGGAACTATCTTATACTGTGCAGGTGACATATTAGATTTATTCTTTCCTTCTTCGTTAGTTGATACAGATTGCTTTTATGTTTTCTTTCCTGCTCTCCAGGCCTTACAGATTATATGGCTTTATGTCAACTGTCTCACATCATTGCCACTATTGCCTTTAACATCTGCCTGATATCTTTGCTACTCTAACAAATACTCAGTATTCCCTTCTTACTCCAACATAATTGGATTTGAGTTAATTGTATACTTGAAAGTATACAACTTGATCCATGCAGTCACACACTATTTTAACACTTTAATAAATCTTTGTCTACGCAAGAGTGTCTTTTAAACTTTTTTTTAAGTTTCTGTCTCATTCCACTACAAGCTGTTTTGTTGTCACCTCCGTACATATTGGGCATCCCTGACTTTGGATGAACCCAATTTAAATTTTATACTTGCTTGCATGATGGCTGAGCAGACAGGGTGCAGGAATGGGGTAGTTACAGTAAAACATTTTAATGTTGATTGCTCAGTACTGATGTATAATAAAATATTTGTACAGCAGTTATTTTGTACTTTCACCAGTATTTGCTGATTTTATATTAATAGATTCATCTTTAATAGACTTCTAGTTGACCTTAGGAAAAAAAAATCTTTGACTTGTTATTTTACACTCTTCTATCAGTCTATTTAAATATTTGCCTTGCAGCATCACTGTGTATCTAAATGATCATCTGGTGCTTACTTTCCACATGTGTGAAAGCACTGCATTAAGGCAGAAAAACAGTCATTCCTAAGCCTAGTTTGAGACAAGCATGTATAATCAATGATACTGATGTACATCACTAGTATGTTCTGAGGTATACTGAAGCATATTGTAGTATAACTTTAAAATGCAACACAATTGTAGAAGACACATAAACCTATCAGTATGCTGCTTTCTAAACCCTACCATTATATTGTTTTCTGCCCTTTAGATGTAAGGAGTGTCTTATCAGTATTCACTTCCTTGATAAAAAAAGTAAAGCAGGGAATACGTAGACTAGTCATCATACAAAGTTTACAGTAATAAATGTGTATTTTAAATATATTTCCTAGTTCTTGTTCCTGACCTCTGGACTTCTTTATTATATTCCTGTCTTTCACACCTTCATTTTCATCTTACTCTGTTGAACTGACAGAACTGACCATTTAGTGTAAGAAAGAAGCTGACGGAAAAAGTATTTTGTGGTGATAAAACATATTTGATTTGGAAGAACATTTTAAAATTCAAAATACAAAGTCTTTTTCCCAAAGGTTTGCTGTTAGTTTTGGGTGTTTTCCTCCCCTTTTCTCTGATGCTGTATTATCTTTAATTTATGAACAAGACATTTAAGAGCTTTGAAAGCTCAACAGTCTGAATATACAAAACCCCTCTTACAGATAGGTAATCATCCTAAAAAGTTAGAGCATAAATAGCAGGGTTAAAAATTACCAGATTAGTTTAAATTTAACTATTGATCTTGTTGTCCATCACAGTAGTTTATTTTCTCAAGAAAAATATCTGCAACTTCAGAGAATTCTGTTTGCAAAATAAACAGTAGAATCTCAGAAGAGAGACTTATTGTAAAGCTTAAAATTAACTGCTTGCACACATGTTTCTTGATGTGGTATTAATTAGACATCAAGGGAAACTCTTGTCTAATTCAGAGCACTGATTGGACTACATATTTCCAGAGGGATCTGTGTTTGTAATTTGGCTTTGCTACATGAGCATGTGCTTTAGATGGAAACATCATTGTTAGATTATATCACCATCTACTATGTTGAACAATTTCTTACTTTGAGATTAGTATCATAAATTAAAAGTATTGTGAATCAAAGTACAGTAATTAAATCTGACCTTAAATTTTGATGGCATATGTATCAACTAGAGCAGCACTACAAAAACTCCATGAAATAAAGTACAATTAACATGTACAGACCACATGTATAAAGCAACCTCACCTCCCTTTTCTGTGCTTAGTGAGGTCTGTATTTCAAGGAACTATTATGGGGAAAGCTGTGGAGATAGCTGTGTTCATGAGAGCTCTTCTCTATAAATACTTGCAGGCATTCAATTCTCAACACAATTCTTCAGAGACAGCATGCATCAGGGAGGCAGAAACTGCACTGTAATTAAAAAAAATACATCTAAAGAGTCAGCATTTTCTTGAGCTAATAAGACTGTTTAAACAGTTTCCCAGGAATCTTAAACTGTTTCCCCAGAAAATAGTAAGAAAGATTTTAGTGAAGGATGGTGTATGGTCACAGATCTCAGTCTTATCAAGGGTATTGATTCACCTGTCCCATAAACCTATAACTCCTCATACATTATGTATGTATAGGTATTTCCACAAATGGATTGCAACAGAACTGGTGAAGCCTGGATTTGTGGAGACTTGGGACACATGCCTGGATTTCTTGCTTTTCAATAGGGATAGCGTAACACATATTCTTTCCCTTTGCGGTCCCTTTCTCACACAAAGCTGGCAGAAACCACACAACTCTGTGGCCTTTACTCTTTTGTCACATTGGACCAAAATACATAAAAATGTACAGAAGCTATGAGAGCAGAGCAGCACACTTCCACCCTGATAGTTTTTGCTTAGGAGCTGGATGCTAACTGAATGGAATAGAAACTACTAAACAGAGTTTTAGAACTGAAGAGGATCCCTGCTGGTTTTTAAGTCAGTTCTCATTAGAATAATGGTTTCGTGAACACTTACGTTTATGAAAAAGCAATTGCATGATAAAAAAAATGCAGAGAAGTTGTGAGAAAACAATTCCAAATAGTCCCCAACAATCGTTATATTTTAAAATACATTCGCTTTCTTTTCAGTCTTCAAATTTTCAGCTCCTTCAAAGGATTTGACAGACAGTTGTTAATATAGCAAACAATTCAGTCACTATGAGTTCAAACTTCCAAAAGCAGGACGACATGGATGACAATCTAATTTTTTCAGTATATGACCATTTGATTTTATCATATCATGATTTTTTTCATTTAAAACAATGCTTCCATGTAATCTTTCACTTTTCACATACCCTTTTTTTGTAAATAAAATTGGTTTACACATCCTGTAATAAGTGTTTATAAGTATGTCCAACAGATTTTATGTTATTTTAATTCAGATTTTCAGCCTGTATTTCTCTTATTGCTTCCTTCTATTATATCTCCAAAATTCAGCCTTTCCCTCTTTGTGGTTTTACTTTTTCAATGTTTATGTCATTTAGTGACCCTAAAGGTTTGTATGATCCCCCTTATTTTTACTACTGTATTGACCTTTATTCAGCTTTCTCAAACAAATCCATCCAAAATATTTGCTGTTCTCTCTTTTTCTGCCCACATCTCTGCACTTTTCTCCAATTTCACTGCTTGGGTGTTGTTGGTTTTTTTAACTACAACTACTTTTTTTATCTCATTGAGGAGCTTCTCAAGGAAAAGATGGATACAGCCACCATTGTAACCCTTACTTACTCCATCTCTGAAAGTGACTGTTGAAGAGAGCAGCCTAAATCCCCTCAAGCAGGAAAGCATTTCAGAGAAATTCATAGTGCATTTCAGTAAAGGCTCCCTGTGAAAGATGTTACAAAAAAGGATTTAAACTGGTCTTGAAAATGGTCCCATGAAGAATGATGACCTCGTATTTCTCCCATTTAAGTCGTGAACTCTGCTCTGTCTATCTATTCTGTCCCCATCATCCTCCCTTTTAGTGCTACTGTGTCCTAAAAAGTGTGTTGCAAATGTTGACAGCATGGGGACTGCAGTTATGGTTAGCTACACTGGATCTAACAAAACTCCAGTGGAGTGTGTCTTTTTGTCCTACTCCCTAACTCCATATTTAAAGCACTTTTAAATGCACTCCAATTGGCAGAAAGAATTTTTCCCCTCCTTAGTTTTCAAGAACACTGAAAGCTCTTTTAGGCTTATGTTCAGAATTAGAAGTTAACTAAGAATTCAGAGATAATGATGATCAGGCAACAAAATGTGTTTTTAAGGTAAATGAGGCACATTCATTGATTATGAGGGCTTTCCAATTGCAGAAGAACTGAGTGTAAGAATCTGTGTAGAGAAGTTCTTATTGAAGTCTACACATCATATGTGTTGGAAAGCTGTAGACAGGAATACATCTAGCCCTGTATAGTTAGAGGCTAAATGTAAACCTATGCTCAAAGTTCAATACAAATATATTTTTATTCTTAATATCACTTGAGAGCTTCACTGATCAGTTTAGCTCTGATGCCAAAAAAATCCTGCAGTCTGCCTTCAAATCTGCAGAATCCACATGCTTTCACAAAGACAGAAGGTTTTAGGAAAGTGTGCTCATGACCCGGAGCATTCTGACAATTTTATGTAAAGCAAGAATGTAGGTCAGATATAACATTAACATGAAAATTACTATCTCCTATGTCTATTATTCATAATGTCTAGAGTGGTCTCTCACTTCATCCATGCTAAGTAACCTTTCTCCCGTGAATGGTTAAATTCACCTTCAGGCAGAAACCAACCATAAAAGAAGTAAAAACCAAAAGGTTAGAGAAAGTTATGAACAACTATTTATTATTTTAACATGTCTTGAACATTTTAGAAGTCTAGAAACACTGATTTAATATAGCTGTAAACCCAGTAGTCTCAAAATTATGTCAAATTTATTTTCCAACTGATTAAGCAGTTTAAGACATCTCCTCTTGTAGTGCAAACAAATCTCCTACTTGCACATCTCCTATTGCACTGTCCTTGCTTACATCGCCTTGGGCAGAATTCTGAGTTTCAGCACTGACTGAAGCTTATGTTTCTCCGGTTAGGCCCTCCTGTATGCCTTCTTATTTCCCTGAATAATTCCTTCTAATTTCTGTTGCTCTTCCCTGTCTTTTGCTTAACTAGGCTGACAAGATATTATCACTGTCTTATGTCAGCTTTATTTGGGAAACAACCTCTCTTATAATGCGGCAGTAAGCCTGTGATAGAGAGAGAAATGAGATGTACAGTTTCTGTAATTTGTCTCTCCCCCCACACACACCCCCCCCCCCAAAAAAAAGCCAGGTTCAGGGTTCAGATTCAAAAGAAACAAACAGCATAACCCTAAGAGCTTTCACTCATTGCTGTTTTTTCTCTTTTTACTCAGGAAGAATGACTTTCATCATCTTTAATATAACTAAATTATTATGAAGTCTAACATTTTCCTCATAAAAACTTTTTACAGACTACAGGAAAAGTAGTAAGGGATATTGTTTAAGTAGAGATTTAATTAATATATTTTAGACAATTCAGTTCTTTTCTCTTCCTTCTAAGTGCCATTTGAAAACTGTAGAGGCACACCTAAAGTATCTGACATAATGGGAAAGAACAGATACCTACCCGCTTTTCTAATTTCAGTTGGTGCTAATTCCTCATTATTTCACTAGGTCCTTATTTGGAAGACCAGAGTTGCAGATGCAAACATAAGGTAAAATATAATTCTTCAAAACTTCTACACTTGGTTAAGCATGGAGGGTTTTTTATGCCAAAGATATAAAATAATGTTACAATATTTATGTTATTTTTATTTAATTTAATTTAGCACTAGCAAATCTTTAGAAAAATGTTCAGCTCCTTAGCCATTACAAATGAATATGCATAGTTATAGCTGCACAAGTCTTCCTTTTATTTGGAAAATATGTAGTGAAAATGTGCAAAAACCCATTCCTTCTTAGGAACTTTGCATACAGGACAGACACTTAAGTGAAGCCTCGTTTCTTCTGCCAGGAAAATCTACATCTGTGGTTTAACTTTTTGAGCTGTTCCATGTCACCCTTCAAGCTGCTCCTATGTTTAATTTTTTCTAATATTGAGTCAAAATTGTAACATACATTTCCTATTATATAGATGTATTAATCATGTGTTTTGCCCATTTTCTTGGATGTACAGGATTAATCTTGAGTTAAATATGGTTAAGAAACAGCTGCTTCAAAACTTGGGAACAGTCTTGTGTAAGTAGTCTAATCATGCTTGCTCTACTCCTGACACAATCTGTGTGGACATACTTTATATGTGGTCATGAGATATTAACTTTTGTTATAGTATTGGAAAATTTAATATTATTAAAACAATGTATTTAACTCTTCAAACTAAAAACCTAAAACAATATATTTGAGTCTATTCCAAATGAGAAATTGATTACTTAATTTAAGTTGTTCTAAGTGCTGTTTACATTTTACCAAGAGCTGAGAGATTTATTCCTCTTCTCCCCAAGCTAAATTTAAAGTCAGTTGTCATTCTGTGAGCTTCTTAAAGAGCTGCTGTCTAAAACTGCCATTCAGACCCATTTGTTGATTTTGCCTACTGAGGTACAACTAAGTTTCTCAAAGAGATTAAATTCTGCTCTGCAGTAGAGCTCATTAAAAGGACAGTGTCCAATATGCCTTTTCTGAGGAAACTTCAGTTCTCATCGTTACTCTGTGAAACACATTTATTGTGTTCTTAAGCGGACTTAGCTCATTAGGTACCAAGAACTCCAGAGCTTTCCTTATTGCATACCCTCCAGGCAACATTGCTTTGAAAGAAATTCTCATCTAAGTCATCATCTCGTAATTATCCCAATGTTTTGATTACTTGTTATGTGGTACTTTCTCTTCAGCAATATTCTCAGGAGTCAAACCAGGCCACAGGCCAGACATCCTTGATCCAAGTGAGCCATGTCATGCAGGGTGCCTGTCCAAAGCATCCAGATTTGCTAATTCAGCACGGACTCCAGATGAAGTTTAAATCTAATTTAATTTATATGCATCTAAACTGTGAAATTTGTGGTCTTTAAGGATAACTGTTTAAGATGACTGGGCAGTATTTGTGCTCCAAGAAGGTTAGCTTTGCCACTTCAACAGTTAGCTGGATGTTTGGTCCAACATCCACTGATGTCAGTTCAAATATTCCTATTGACTTCCACACTCTTTGGATGAGATTCTAGATCTCTGATTGGCCATCTGTGTGTATATTCATTATGACTGTCCACACATATTGGACCTGGCCACTTCATTTGCAGTTTCCAAAAATAATTCATAGTAAATCACTTTAAAATGATGTATTCAACAACTATTTTAGAATAATGTGCTGAAAATGTGTTACCAAAAATTCAACTAACTGTGCATCTAAGTATGAATGTGGGGTAATATATGCACTGAAGTCTATAGACAGCACTAGGTTCTCAAATTTGCTTTTATAGCCTTTTCAACTCTGGATATACAAATTGTCTTAAAAATGCTATGCTTGTTTTATTTTCTTCTAAAGAGAAAACATGTACATTCCACAAAGTGTGTTAAAAGGCTTTAAAAAAATTACTCACTTTGACACTTTAAATAAGAGATTGTTGTGCCATCCATTCTATTACAAAAGTTATTTTAAAAAAAAGACAACACATGAACAATTGTTATTTGAAAAGATGTTTAAATTAAGAAAAAAATAAGATAATGGTTAATTATAAAATCCTAAACAGAAATGGTTTCCAGAACTGCTACTGTCAGATATTTGTTAGGAGAAGTTCCTGTAACTAAAGAGATAGTAGAAGCAAGTGTTTTCCAGTAGGTCACAAAACAAGCACATATGCTCTATTTATCTTTGAAGTTTAGTCAAAAAGGGAGAATACTAGTCAGCATAAAAGAGGTCTAGTGTTAATATAATTAAATACAGCTTGTACCCTGATAGTTTATTTTCTCCCCTGGTACCTTATTGCTTTTATGCTTGGTTTTATTCCAATAGTTTTTTATTTTTCCAAAGCATGCTCATTAATACTTTTCCCTAGATAAAACATCTTATTAAACATCCAAACTCTTCTTATCAATGTATTTACAATGGCTGTCCACATGCATGGAATATGTTTGGAAAACAAACTTTATTTCCTGGTGTAACTATTTATATATTTATGCATGATCTCACATAGGCAGTGGTAGATAAACCAAGGCATGGACTCTTAAAAATTCTTAATATATGTATTTATTACTTACATAAATACACATAATATTATGTATATGTTTATATACTACACATAAGTAGTAATGTATTATTCAGTTGTTCCATTCTGTTTTAAATACCACATGTTCAAAATGAAGAATAATGAAAAAGATCACTACAAGAAATAACAAGTTTTCATTCTTGACTATCAACATCTATTTGTCTCTTGAAAAATGTATTAATACTGTAGTGTATTATTTACTCTGTGAAGGTCAGAACAAACATAGTGGTAGAGTTGAATCTGTGAGACATCCACTGTGCTCCCCAAGACTCTAATTTCTGTATTTAACAAAATGTAAACCACAGCAGAAAGCTAATTTTTAACTTGTATGTACCTTATATAATAATCAAGACATGGGCCAAATATCTGCCAATATATTATTCCAGCTGGTAACATTTTGCATTTTCATACAAGGTTAATTATATGGCAAAAGCAGACCATTCAGTAAGATTTTAGATCGACATTACCCTTTAAAGCTATTGCTAACATAATCTCTCTATAATCTATCCAGTAGAATTTCACCAGTGTAATCCAGGATTATTTTCTTAAATTTTCTGATCTATGAGACATATGGAATTTTTCAGTAAGAAAAACAAATATGGATGAAACTGGAACCCATAAAAGAATTATAAACCTGCTTTCAAACTCCATATTCATTTTGCATTTAATTTAGTAGCAGCAGTGATGGTTACATTTTATTACAGAAACAGAAGAATAAGTGAGCAGTTTGCTAAAGAAGAAAACCAAAGGCAACAGTCACAAAACTACTTGGAAATGAAGGCACTCTTCTAGAAGAGTAAATAGTTATTGGCCACTAAAGATGAGGGCATATGCTAGAAAAGAAGGATCAGATTATAAAAATAAGTAGAGATAAGAAACAAAATTATTGCATACTTGTACTTAACAATTTGAACATCTTCACAAGTAAGTAAAAAAACCCACCTGGTTTACAGAAAACTGAATTGATAATTACAAGAAAACAGGCATATGCTTGAATAAAGAGCGTTAAAGCAATGGAAAGCAACAGAATAAACAAAAGGAGAAGGATAATTATGCCAAGATGTTACTTAAAAGGACAAAAAGTGGGAAAACCTTATCCCCACCGCCCTGTAGCTAGTTCAAGTGTCTCCCATAAACAAAATGCACAGGAGAAAAACTGCCCCAAGGTGAGCTCAGACCACAGCAAGGTCACTGCTGAGGTGACAAACCTCTGATAACAAAAAGGTGCTGAATAGGTCAAGCTAGCAGAAAGAACACTGTATTTCTGCTGAACTGCAAGAAATGGGACAGATCCCAGATCTAACTGAGGTCACGTTTCTAAATGCAACCAGATAATGTAGCAACCAGTGTTAATGGCAAGGCAAAGCTCTTTCTGCCCTGTGGGTTAACTACAATAACTTTTACCACTTAGATCAGTGATACCTAGATGCTGTAATTACTCACTGCATGTGTCGGTCGATATTTGCAATGTGCTTATTTACTGCCCACTTTCAGGTTGGAAAGCTGCTGTGGAAAGTGCAGATGGCTTGTCCTGCTGAAAATAAATCCATGTAATTTCTTTTTTTTGCTTTTTCAGAGAAGCAAGCAATTTTTCAGCTCTGCTCTATCTTACAGCTGTCTGAGCCTGCAGAATCATGAGCTACAAACATGGAGGAACTCTGTATGAATTTTGCTGAAACTTAATAATTACTCTACTGTTAAATACGTAGCATGTACAGACTCAAGAGATGGATCGGGGGGGGGGTGGGGTGGAATGCAAACTCAAACATTTTTTTAGCTCTGAGTATAAAGCTGTTAGTTACATGGATTGAAGTGTTCTAGAAAAAGAAACTCTGGCTCATTGCTATGGGTATCTTTGCAATGCATAAAACTAGATAGACATCAAGACACTGCCTTTACAATGCAATCTTATGTGGCCCCACATGATCAAAAGAGACAAAGGTTAAAAGTATCTTCAACCATCAATGTGTCTTCTCCTTTTCAAAAGTTCAGAGGACACAGAGTTTACAGTGCTGAATAGTATTATCCTGTTGTTTGCTGCCTCTTCCATGTCAGAGGAACACTGTGTGTTTCTCTTGCACTCTAATGAGTGAAAGCTTTCAGGGGCAACTTTTTGCACAACACCTATTTTAGAAAAGTTTCTGTCTCAATTTCTAGAATCCTAAATATTAATAGTAATAGTAATAATAATAAAATCATCAATTCATTACTTAATGTATTTTAGATTACTAAGAAAGAGAGTACAGAATGTGCACTATTTTGGTGTCTTCAATGGCTTTAGCTTGTACTAGGAACAGTTAATATATATCAGCTCACAAAAACTCCTACCGTGTTGCCTCACTGTCATAATGTTTCTGAACTTAGATTTCAAGACTTCCCAGCTGGAGCATTTTGTGTTGCCTGTTACAGATTGTAAGTAAGAACAAAATGCAAATAGATGTCATTCACACAAGTCCATAACTTATCTTGATAATAAATCCCTCTATTTTTATTTAGGCTTCACTTTTAACATGTATGAAAAGCAATTATAGCTACACATAAAGGTACGATTTTACTCCAAATTTGTAGGAGGGAGTGAAAACTTTTTTATGTATGAAAGAATTATTTTATACATTTGAGATTGTGAGTAATCCTTGCTCTTTAAAATCTTAATAGTCTTCTATTGCATCAAAAATTTTCAAAGCTTACATCCAACACAGTATGTCATACTGTTAAACCAGAAGACCGATAAAGAACTAATGAATAGTTTATTAAGCAAGCACTTCAAGAAGGACATTGAGGTGCTGGAGCGGGTCCAGAGGAGAGCAACAAGGCTGGTGAAAGGTCTAGAGGGAAAGTCTTATAGGGAGAGGTTGAGGGTGCTGGGGTTGTTTAGCCTGGAGAAGAGGAGGCTCAGGGGGGACCTTATCACTCTCTACAACTACCTGAAGAGAGGTTGTAGTCAGGTGGGGTCTGGGCTCTTTTTCCAGGCAACCAGTGACAGGACAAGAGGGCACAGCCTAAAGCTGCTCTAAGAGAGGTTTAAGTTGGATATTAGGAAGCACTTCCTCACGGAGAGGGTGACTAAACATTGGAATAGACTTCCCAGGGAAGTGGTGGAGGCACCATCCCTGGATGTGTTCAAGAAAAGGCTGGATGTGGCACTTAGTGCCATAGTCTAGACGGTGAGGTGGTGTTGGTCTTAAAGGTCCTTTCCAGCCTTGGTGATTCTGTGATTCTGTAATGTTCATGGACAGCATGCGTTATCTTGCAGCTGTTACTGAAAACACTTGTCTCCCAATGAAATGCTGTCGAGTCTTCGCTATAGTGAGTTTAAAATAGCTGACATTGTGATATGACCTGCCATAATAGGTCTATTCCAAATGAATGGTTAACATAATAGAGATTGAAAATGGAATAGTTGCCCAATATCTGCAAAAATTTTTTTTTATTTTTTTTTTCATTCGATGACATTCTGAAAAATGTTTGCATTTTGAAAATAAATGATTTTTCTTGCCTGGAGCCAGCTGAGTTGGCCCAGAGCCTGTGGGCAAAAGGGGCACTCAGGAAGTCATCTCATGGTAATCTCACTGCAAGGTTGATGCAGAGGGAACTTGCAGTCCAATAAAAACAAATAATACATTACTTTTATTTGTATTTGAATTGTGTGTAATTTGCCAGTTTACAAAGACACTTGGCAGGTTCTCATAAACAAACCAGACACTAGTAACAGCATATTGCCTCTGTCTCTTTTAGTTGAATTCAGTGAATGACAAAAAGGGATGCAAATCTCACTGTTCTTCACAAGTAAGGAAGCTACAGAGTCATGACAAGGGCACTTTAATCTGACAGTTAAGTGAAGGGACAAAAGGAATTATTACAACAGCAAGCTATCTGAATCATGAATGAAATGACAACCTCTCTTTTGGAAAAAATGGAAATGGAATTCTGTTTCAGTTAGCCATGAGAACAACTCTGTGGATTGTAAATGTGTTAATATAATAAGTGGAAGGTATAATCAAATATGACTCTGTCTCAGGGGTTTTTTTTCAGTGTCTGAAGTGGCCATACATTGTGTCTCTGTGTCTTTATCTAGAATTCACATGCATGGTGGCACAGTTTGTCCTGCTAACGTTCTAGAAATAACAAGGGATCTGCGTGACAGGTGGCATAACTTCTTGATGTAATTTCTGCAATTTGCCATGTATTTTGTTAAAAGACAGTGACTAAGAAGAAGGGTGGAAAGCTTGCCTCTGTTCCTCAGTTGTCGCTTTGTTTTGGATAAAAAAATCTCTCAAAGAAGGGGAAAAAATGTGCCCTTCTTAAGGATAGCTGGGAAAGTCCAACAGAACTCATGTGACATCCAATGTGGCTATTATTTCAGTATGCAAAAAAAAATGACAAAAAATGTTCTATAGCATGTTTCATCTTTGTGCGTCTGCCCTTTTGAGAGCTAGCCTGTAGGAATAGATAGCTGCACATCTTTCACCCCCTTTCGCTACTTGACAACACAGCCTTAAGAAGCAGAATGATCCTTTCCAGCTACCCAAAATCAAAGTTTTTGTCTCCCATCACAGAAGAGTACAACAGACATAAACAGCAATTACTTTACTCCTGCTACTCTCACCATTTTACTTCCTCACTTACCCACAGTACCTGGCAAGGAGACAGAATAGCTCAGATGCTGGGTACACATCCTCTCTCCCTGAGAGGAATCTCTATCTCCCTCCTGTCCAACCTGTCAGACACTTACTCCAACAGACCTTTTAAGGAGTCTATACATAATATCCATTGCATGGCTATAGGATATCCAGGCAGCATTAATGCTTTGCATTTTGAGTGTCTGTGTTTATTTAGTATCTTTTAATACTGTGTAAATCATACTGTATTGTAGGTTATTAAGGACAGAAAGATGCAATATCCCTTTCCAGTAAAACACAATCTAATGCATAATCTTTGTATTACTGATAAAATATTTACACAAATAGACAGTATTCCAAAATGGTCTAATCCTTTAAGAGGCTGAGTACCCTTTAGAGATGCTCAGCAGACTCCACTCCAAATGAAATTAATGAGCCTCTGAGACAGCACTTCGCAGGACCAAATATTTTAACTACATTATAAATGCTTTCTACAAAAATAGTCATGAAAAAAACCCCAAACAACCAACCCTTCTCATTAGGCTAATGTAAATGTGCAACAGATTGGCAGCAGTGTGCAGATAGAAGTCTGTGAGGCAACAAGTGAGACTGCTGAGTTACTGGGGAGAAGGGATGTAACTGAGGATAAGGTACTGCAGAGAAGTTGAAGGCTACACTGTGAATTGTTTACTCATGTGACTAGTCTTACTGAAGTCTTCTGAAGTTAGAATTACTACCCATGGGAACAAATACTCATTCATCTGAGGCTGAGGCTGTATTCTTTGCTAGGAAACAGCACTCGCTCTTTGCTGAGTGACCCTGCCAATGCCAATGCCAAGCTGTTCCCCATGTTGTGCCAGTATATGTTTATATGGCCACATAGTGACCTGGATCAGTCTCTTTAGGAGGAACAGAGACCCAACTATTTTATTTGTGGATAGATCCATGGCCTTGGATCATCTCCTTGACTTGGTTCACTGCATGAACAGCTGTGTTGCCACAGAGGAAAGGATAGGAAGACCAGATTATAGTATCTCCTACAATGATGCAGTCAGCTTCATTGGGTAAAATTATAGACTGATGCTAAAAAGCCAGTTTTGTTGTCTGCTTCTCTTCTCCCACTGCCAGCTGTACATCCCACATCACCCTTTGTGAGCACATTTTCTTCTATGACTGTGATTATACTTAAAAGAGGGATAGGAGTCTAGTCAGGAGCAGTGTTTCAGCAGGAATCTGAAACCAGCTGGGAAACTGAGGAAGGAAGAAGCTGAAAGGTGAGAAATGCTTAACCTTGCCAGCACAGCTGCTGAATGTGAAACCATGGATGCCGTAGGGCTTTATAACTTCATATTAAATTATTCTTTTGCATTCATCTTCAGCACAAAAATTGTTGGAATAAATTTCTGTCAAGGACCAGAATTCTCTTTCAGGAAATTAAATTAAATAAATTGTAATTAACACATCTCCAGACTGAGATAACATGCATTTCACAGCAGTGGAAGAATACTGTGTTCAAGCTACCAACTGCAATGTTTGATCCTTACAATGGTGTTTATCATCAGGAGTTAACACATACAAAATACTGTCTCTGCCACATAACACAGGTATAGAACTCATTGCTCCAAGGTAATACATAGCTCAGAAGTTCAGGAGGAGATTCAGAAATGGATGAGGCTTTTCTCACAGCATACTACCAATAATCTGTAATTACTAATGGGAATAAGGACTTTCTAGAGTAATTTGAAATGCACAGGTATAAAAATCAAAACTCAAAAAATAATGTACCAGCCAGCACTGACTGGTACACAAAATCATTTCAAGCTTTCTAAAATCTTAATGTCTTTTGATAATTCTTTATCTTACAAAGATATCTAGGCTCAGTGCTTACATTGGATAAAAATGTAACCCTTTGGCTTCAAAAGACAGCTGCTGCTCAGATAAGTATGTCCTGTATACGATAGCTTTTTGTTGTTACTTCTAAGAAAGAGCTAATGCCCTAGAGGATAAGCAAAGTATTGGATACTAAATTTCTCTAAAAAAAATTTAAATGTATATATAATTTTGTTTTGAGCACTTTATTCTGCTGTTGTTCAAGTCAGGCACACCTGCATCTTACCCTGGAGCATCTGGTGCTGGCTATTGTCAGGGGCTGGGAGCTGGCATACATCAATTCTGTTCTAAAGAACTATTGGAATGTCAAAAATTAGTGTCTCATGTATGATACTACATTTAAACTTTTTTAAACATCCAAGCATATCTGTTGTTTCTACAGCATTATATAAAAGAGGAAAAACCTATGGACAGAAGCACAAGGGACTCCTAAACTATCTCATAAGCCCCCTATTATTGCCACAGATACAATCTATTCCTTGGTTATTTCAATATTATATGATAATAATTCAGACTTTCATAAATAAATGAAGTTCTCAAAAGACTGAATTCAAAATTGTTAAAAAAACACCAAAAAATCAAACCAATTTTTCTTTGTACTACAAGTTATGTCTCCAAATGGACAACTTTTACTTTTGGGAGGGTGGCAGAGTACTGTAAACAGCTCTGCCTCACTCACAGCTGTCCAGCTGGTGTGTAAGGCTCACATCAGGGCCTGCCTTGTTGGTATTTGAGCATAGTGAAGAATACACTGGGAAGTCAAAACCTTTGATTAAGTGTGCCAAGGTCTGAATTTGTAGGCCCCCTTAGCTTGTCATCACATCACCTGAATTTAGACTGAACTCAAGGTGGTTACACTGGTTTAGTCTTTTCTCCTTCTCTCCACAATTAGGAGATACTTCTTAATAAAATGTTCCCCCCCCCCCCCTTTGGTAAGTATGTAAATATCTCCATACTAAACTAGGATTTGACTTCTACACACACTTCTTCTTCAATGAGATATATAACTCTCATTCATCCCTTTGGTAGCTCTCTCCAGCAAAGAGAGTGGTAACTTGTTTCCAGGACCAAGTCTATAGCAACATTTTTTTTCATGTTTTTCTGCTTTTTAGCAGTTAGTTTTTCACTATGGTTCTGGTATTACTGAGCTGCTCTTGTGCTCTCAGGATGGTCATATCTTCTGCAAATATGATGATGACCACCTGCTATTAGAAAGTACCATAGCACTCTGTCTTTAACTACTCTAAATCTTTATTTATCTATATTAAACACACTTCAGAAGTGCTTGAGTGGAGCATGCTGTATGACTTGATCCATCCACCCTCTGGAGACCTTGAATAGTTTCAACCCATTGGTATCCAAGCATAACTGGACTGAACTGGGGCTCACCACGTGTCTCTGCCACATCCATCTCCACTATCATGCAGTCCTCATACATTGCCTTTGCAACACACAACTGGTTACCAAGATAACCCATACATATTAGAAATGGAACTAAAATATGCCTACAAACTGAGAGGAGTGGAGAGGAAAGGATGGTCTTTTCTCTGATTTTATTCATAGTGGTCTTCTGGAAACAAAAGATCATTTCTGCATGTATATAATAATAATTGCCTTTGAAAAATATCAGAACACACTCGCACTCACAATGTCCT